>CM075658.1:76074929-77274929 GCA_037954105.1 Canavalia gladiata | reverse complement strand
AAATTATTTTATCTTTATATAAAGAAGTGTTTGGATGATTAGAAAATGAGTGCTCATTGATCTATTCTGGCACGATTTTTATTTTTATTTTAATTATGGGGATTAGTTCTTGATTTTTTATTCTTGTTCCGTGGAAATTATTTAAAATTAAGATGAGAGAGAGAGAAAGTAAAAAAATAGACAAAGGATTAAAAATACCACTGTAGGACTGTAATATTTGGGCACTCGTGGACATGGACTAATTTATTTATTTTTTAATAAAAAGAAGTGGCTTTGATGATTGGAAAATGTGTTTGCCATTGCAGTGGTGATGATGTATTCTGTGGCTAATTTTATTATTGTTTTACCTTAGGATTGATTAGTTAATGTTTTTTTGAGGAAATTTCAAAAAATGCAGGGAGGAATACTGCTTGGACCATCTGCAATCGGAAAAAATGAGAAATTTCTGAACACAGTTTTCCCGAAGAAAAGCTTAACAGTCCTTGAGACATTGGCCAACGTTGGACTTTTGTTTTTCTTGTTTCTGGTGGGTCTTGAGCTTGACTTGCAATCAATCAAGGGTACAGGTCACAAGGCTTTAGGCATTGCCCTTGTTGGGATCACAGTCCCTTTTGTTTTTGGTATTGGCACATCTTTTGTTCTACGAGCCACCATATCCAAAGGTGCTGATCCAGTTGCCTTTCTTGTTTTCATGGGTGTGGCTCTCTCAATTACCGCTTTTCCTGTCCTTGCTAGAATCCTAGCCGAGCTTAAACTCCTCACCACCGATGTTGGTCGCATAGCAATGTCTGCTGCTGCTGTCAATGATGTTGTAGCTTGGATTCTTCTTGCTCTTGCCATAGCCCTTTCTGGCTCTAACCAATCTCATCTTGTTCCTCTTTGGGTCTTGCTTGCTGGTGCTGCTTTTATCATCTTTGCATTCTTTGCCATTAAGCCCTTGCTTGGTTATATGGCTAGGCGTTCCCCTGAGGGTGAGCCGGTCAAGGAGGTCTACATATGCATCACTTTGACACTGGTTTTGGCCTGCAGTTTTGTCACTGATACTATTGGAATTCATGCCCTCTTTGGAGCTTTTGTGGTTGGCCTAATTGTGCCCAAAGATGGTGACTTTTCCAGGGTGTTGATTGAGAAGATAGAAGACCTGGTGTCTGGCCTTTTCCTGCCACTCTATTTTGTGGCCAGTGGTTTGAAGACTGATGTTGCAACTATTAGTGGAGGACTTTCTTGGGCTCTATTGGTGCTTGTCATTTTCAATGCTTGCTTTGGAAAGATTGTTGGCACATTCTTTATCTCATTATTATGCAAGGTGCCTTTTAGAGAAGCCTTGGCACTTGGATTTCTCATGAACACAAAGGGCTTGGTAGAGCTTATTGTTCTCAACATTGGAAAAGATCGCAAGGTATTTATTTCCAAGATTCTAACCATTATTTTAACCAGTGATTTTTTAGAAAATCAAGGGTTAAAATAAGAAAACTGAATTAACATTTATAATACAAAAGACGAAAACCATACTAGCATACATGGGTTTTAATTAACAGAAGGAAGCAGGTGTTATAAAAGATTAGTCATTCATTGTTAATTTGTTTACTAATGGAATGGTTATTGTTGTTGCAACGAATGCAGGTGTTGAATGACCAAGCATTTGCGATTTGTGTTCTGATGGCTTTGTTTACAACGTTCATCACCACACCAATAGTGATGGCTGTGTACAAACCAGCTCGAAGAGGAGCACCTTACAAGCACAGAACAATTCAGCGCAAAGATCCTGACACGGAACTCCGAATGGTAGCGTGCTTCCACAGCAGCCACAACATTCCCACGTTAATAAACGTGATAGAATGTTCTCGTGGAACCCAAAGGAGAGGAAAGCTTTGCATATATACAATGCACTTAATGGAGCTCTCGGAGCGATCTTCAGCCATCACAATGGTTCACAAGGCACGCAACAATGGCATGCCTTTCTGGAACAAGAAACAGGATGACAAAGACCAAATGGTCATCGCTTTTCAAGCTTATGGGAAACTCAGCACTGTCAATATTCGCTCCATGACAGCAATCTCAGCTCTCAACACCATCCATGAAGATATTTGTACTAGTGCTCATCAAAAACGTGCAGCAATGATAATTCTTCCATTCCATAAACACCAACGTGTTGATGGAACAATGGAGTCAGTTGGAAACTCATTCCAAGTGGTGAATGAGCTTGTGCTAAGCCATGCTCCTTGCTCGGTTGGAATTTTGGTTGATCGTGGTCTTGGAGGAACAAGCCAAGTCCAAGCAAGTGATGTGTCTTATAAAGTAATTGTACCTTTCTTTGGAGGACGTGATGATCGTGAAGCACTTTGTTATGGTATGAGAATGGCTCAACATCCAGGGATTTTACTCACTGCGGTTAAGATTGCGCCTCCATCTGGAACATCACTGGCCTTCGGTGCCAAGTTGGTTGCGGTTTCATCCAACAAGGACAGGAAGGAAATTGATTTGATTGATGATAAACAACAAGATGATGAATTGTGGAATGAGTTCTTAAGTGTATGCAAAAACAAGCAAGAGACAATAAAGTATGAGGAGAGGCTTGTGGGAAGCAAAGATGATGTTGAGACGGTTTTGAATGAAATGAATAAAAGTAATCTAATATTGGTTGGTAGAATGCCATCAGTGGCACCTTTGGTTACCAAAAGTGATTGTCCAGAACTTGGACCTGTTGGAAGCTATTTTGCTTCCTCTCATTTCTCAACTGTTACATCAGTTATAGTAATTCAGCAATATAATCCATCAACCGACATTCATCCCCTGGTGATGGAGGAAGCTGATTACCAACATGAGCCAGACACACCAAGCCAGAGATAAATGTTAGGATACAAATTAAAAGGTCCAGTTTCTATATGGGTGGTAACTTATATTTCAACAAGTTGCCAAATTTTATAAAGCTAGTTCATCCTAGATTTCATTCAAGTACACAAACATATCCCCATACATCAAAATGTTTTAATATAATCAAATCTAAATTATATTTCACTGGACGATTATTCTGCCCATATTTTGCAATTTATTCCTTTCTCTCATCATTCATTATATCTGATATTTTTCCTTTTCTCATTTATTATACTATTAATAATTAGTACAAATACAATTCCTTTTTGCAATAAGTAATACGTACAATTTTTTATAAAATTATCTTCACCTCTTTTTAATTTTATATTTCTAAAATCTATATAGATTTTTTCTTATTTTGTAAACATGTTTGAAAATATTTATTTTTGTATAAAATTTAGAAAAGAATATCTTTATTATAAATTTTATCTTGTTATATAAACATTCCTTTATTTGTTAAATATTGCTTACTTTTTTTTTTCTATATTATAAACACATTACAAGTAAATTTCTATATAATTAAAATTGAATTTATTAAATTTCTAAATAGCAAAAATTATAGAATAACATTAAAGTACCATCAAAGAATAACAATAAATAAATAAATATTTAAAATTATTCAAAATAAAAAGCATTTTAAGTTATTCAGTGTAAAAAAACTCAATAAATATTTAATCACATGAATTATTGAGAAGATAGAATATAACTAGTTTTTAAAGTTAAATTTTAAGAATTACATAATAAATAAAATCATATTGTAGTCATCTGATTTTTAATCATTCACATGATTAAGGTTTTATTGAATTTCTTATCGTTGAAATGTTAATAATTGTAATTTTGTTATTGTTGATATATTTAATTATTTTGTATATAAAATAGAAGAGCAACTATATAATGTTTAAGAAATAAAACAATTTGAATAGTTAGTCAAAGCATGTAACACGGATATTTCTTTGATTTGTGTTGTAAAAGAAAGATTTTAGATTTAAATATATTGTATTTATAAAATTGGAAGACTTCTATGTAAATTGTAGAAATAAAAAATTATGTAAAAAGTTGAATTAATTAATTAATTTTTAATTATACTCTTCTGTCAAAAGATATTTAAAGTAATGACTGGCTTTTTATTTATTTAACATTAGCCTTAAAATATTACTGACTTTAAATAATTGAAATAATTTTCTATTAAATTTATTCACTTTCAATTGTTTAAAATATATTAAGAGATGAAGTATTTATTTATTTTAAACTTTAATAGAATTAATTGAATTGTATATATATGTATATATATATATATACACACACATTAATTTCAGTCACATTTTGTATTAAAATATTGTGATAGTATGAGAAATTGATTTGACTTTTTTTCATTGAATGTTTAATTAACACTATGTAACTCCACAGAACCTTCATAAATTAGATGAATACTTTGAATTAATGTATTATGAATTTATTTAGTTTTTTTCTATATATATATAATATCGAATCTCGAACTTTTAAATTAAATTAATTTAATTTTTAACTCTATATTATTAAATAAATTCTAAGTATATTGTGTATTTATTTAGTTTAAAATTAAGTAAAATTATTTTTTAAAAAATTAAATATTTTCAATCATATATTTTTATTGAAATATATATATATATATTTTATTAAAATATAAATTAATTCTTTAAATTTAAACAAAACCAAACTTATTGGATGATATGTAAATATTTTAAAATCAACAATATGCGAATAATTTGTAATTTTATCAAAAACAATAATTTTCATATGTTTAATTATTTTTTAACAATTGTTTTATATCTTTTAATTTTCTATTATTTTATTACATATAGCAGTTTAAATGTACACTTGCACTTGCACTTTTACTTTCATCAAAGCTTCTGGATGTTTTTTATTAGATAACTTTTTATTTCCCCAACAAAATGTAATCACCTGTCCGTTTCGTATTTGTACCACTTTTTCACCTGTCCGTTCACACGATTCTTTTGAAAGATGTTGGCATCTTTGACGGTAGATAGAGAGTGTTTAAATTACTTGTGTATGTGGATGTAGATTTGATTTTTATTATTTCGAATTTTTAACTTAAAATAATTTATTAATTATGATATAAATTTTACTTAGCTATGTTTTATTCTGTTATTATGCTGAATGTCTAATTTTGATATTCCATTAAATTTTTACTATTATAAAATTTCTCAATTTAAAAAATTACATTGTTCATTTCATTAATTAATTTACTGTCTAATTAGCTACTAAATAAAAACCAGTGAGATAACGAAATATGGTGAGGGCTATTCATGGGCCTGGAGTTGGGCTTTGCAAAGGTGGATTAAAAACAGGGCCGAAGAAGACAGAGAGAAGGCTCGGCGCGAGAAGAATCTTCTGGAAAGTGGAGCAAAAGGGAATCGAAACAAAGAAAGAACGTCAATGGCAGAGGGTGTTGCTGGGTTAGGTGTTTCAGGCTCTACATTCTCTCTGAGGAGACCCAAAACTTTTCATCGATCCCACGTTTCCACTCCCAATATTTGCTTCTTTCGATCTCATTCCAATGCTTCTTTCGGTTACTTGACTCTTTCTAATCCACATCTCTACGCCGCTGTCTCTTCCGACTCCACGGCCTCTTCACTTGACCTAGGTAAACCCGATTTCGATAATTCTGGCGGTGGTTCCGACGGTAACGGCAACAACAACGGATTTGGTGGCGGCGGCCGCGGCGGAGGAGGAGGAGGAGAAGGTGACGATAACAAAGGCGAGGAAGGATCGGACAGTGACAAGAGGAAGATGGCTTTGTTAATGTCTCAGAAGTTCACTCTAGCTTATGCTGCCCTCGTCGGAGGTCTCTGATTCTTTGCAATTTCATATGTTAATTAATATTAATATTGTTTAGTCTCTGATATTTGAGTTTCTTCTCTAGCTGCTAATTTTCACAAATTGTAGGGCAAGGAAACATAGACACTTCAAAATAGTAGCCATGTTGCTTCATACCTATGTCTTACACGCATTCATCCTTAAATAATCCTTGCTGTATTTTTATATTTTTACTTTTATACCTATACAAATGAGAACATTTTATTACGTTTATAATTTTTAGTGCATATTTTAAAATTTTTTATTTTCTGTTAATTATACATTGTATGAGATTGATTGTATCTTTACCTAGTGTCTATGCTGTTCATGTCCTGTGTCACTGCAGGCCGTGTCATATCTATGCTTTCTAGTTGTAGGGTCCTAAACATCTACTTAACAATCTTTTGAATGGTTATTGACAGCGGGTGGTGCGATGGGTTATCTCAAGAGTGGCAGCCAGAAATCACTTTTGGCTGGGGGTTTGTCTGCATCACTGCTGTATTATGTTTATACTGTGCTACCTGGAAGGCCTGTTTTTGCATCATCTCTGGGCCTTGGTAAGTGATTAGTTTTTTGAGATATCTTACCAATTGGTTAAGGCCCATTTTAAGAAGCTGCTATCTCATCCGTTAGTAGTTAATGGATAGGATGCATTTCTTTTTGTGCTTTGTTTTGATGATGCAAAGGAAAATTTTCTTTTCGGAAGGAGGCATTTCTTTTTGTTTTATTTTTATGATACCTAGGAATTTTCTTCCTGTCAAAAAACATAAAAGGAAATTTCTTTAATAAGAAAGCATTCATACTTTAAACAAAAAACAATTGTTGTATTATATATCTCGAGCTTCCACCCACATGGCAAGAAACATCCTTGTGGCTAAATTTTGGAGTTCTTTCAATTATACATTTTTTAAGCACTAGTAATTTCACGTACAATGCATTAGCATGTTTAAGTTTATCTAAAATTAAAAAGATCTAAATTTAAAAATATATTAAAAAAACCATTGTTAACATCTAGTGAAATCACTTATTTTAAGAAAAGAGGAAGTACAGCATATGTCTTCATTGTCAATGACAAAGATTCTATTTTGTTAACTAAGAATAAATTAAAGAGATAAAACCTTTGAATTTGAGAAGAAAATTATAGAAATAAGTCATGTGAATCAAGAAAAAAAAAGGTGAAATACTGGATGGAGAAGAAGTCATGCGATGTGGCTTACTAAGATCATAAGAGAGTAGATTAGAAAAGGTCATCATTCGCCACTCTCAAGAGTGAGGACCCAAATTTAATATGCAAAGGTTTGTTGTTTGGTAATCCCAGAATTCTGAACTGTCTTTTAAGAATTGAAACCTAAATTAGTTTTTTATTCAAGCCTGTCAGATTTTATAGAACCTATCAAAAAAACAAAATGAAGTTGTGGCCATAGTTGTTCAACTGGTAATGGAAGAGACTACAATGTACTTTTACATAATTAGAGTAAAAAATTGTGGTTTCCCATGGAATGATCTAAGCTTTGAAGTCTATGGTCATCCTAAACAATGTATGATCAAACCAACAATTTTAGAACTGAAATCAGTTCAGGGTTCTCTAAGTTTGGGTACCTGAATTCGTCTTTGAAGTATTAATTTTGAAGTAGACATACATTTATGAGTTTTCAGTATGTAGTATATTCGTTTAGTTTACATTCCTTCTACAGGTTTACATAACACTTGAGTTTGGCAATCTTGTTATTGTTAGCAACTACATTTGATATTTAGAGTTGAGTTTAATGTGACTATCTTCTGCTCTCATGTCTGATTTCGTTTGCTTTATTCCTGACTTCTAGGCATATCTGCTGCACTTCTTGGGGTGATGGGTTCTCGTTTCAAGAAATCAGGGAAGGTTTTTCCAGCAGGTGTTGTGTCACTAGTTTCACTAATAATGACTGGTGGTTACTTGCATGGAATTATGCGTAGTGCGCACTAGATATAATGTAAATAACGAAGGTGAGATTGTAGGATTTCTGGTAAACTTTGGTGAATTCAATCTCCTCCTGTAATGAAGCTTGCGTTTTGCCCTGTAGACCCATTGTGCTTATGTTGGTCATACATGTAGAATTTCTTTTTGTGAAATAAGGATGTCGAGTTTGAACTTGCATTTGGACACTGTCTACGGGCATTATTGTTATTTTTCTTGTCGACTGCCATCATATGCACTTTCTTGGCTCAAATTTGTTTCTTTCATTTTTTTGAAAGAGAAGTAACAACACCAGAGTGGCATATTGTTAAGATACTTTTAGTTGATATTTTGTAAGATTTCCTTGTTAAGAATGATTGAGTGGTTAAGATTTTCCTCATTTGGATGGTATGAATGGTTTAGCAAATTGGTGAACTAAAAGCAGATTGCATATTGAACCCTTTTTACTCGTTGTATGGTGGCTGACTTGAGCTATGTAGCTGGGCTTTATGCCTTAAATAGAGAGCTTTGCTTACTGAATGCAGGAGCGAGTTTATATCTTATTTTACTGTAAGCTGAGTGACTGCCCCTCGGTTGAGGGGCAGGAACGATTAAGAGAGTTAACCTTTCTTTTCTGTTACGGGCTTATGGATCTAGCGGATCGTCCCAGTAGAGTACTAAAACTACTAACTACTTAGTTATCGTCACTGGCTGCAGATCTGGCTTGGCTCGATAGGCTATGGAATAAACGGGTTCCGGCAGGCTTGCTTGACCCTAGCTTCTGAAACAAGAGAACGGACAGACTCTAACTAATCCACTCCTAATAACAGGAAGGCTAAAGGCAGACCTCGTCCTACTTTCACTCTACTCTTTCCATTTCAATGCTAGCTCGATAACTGCTAGATTGCTCAGTAGGGACTACTAATGGACTATCACAAAAGAAGTGAGGGAGACGGGACAACTAGCTAAAAAGGGACTGTGATCCCAACAAGGGCAACGCCTAAAGCCTTGTGGCCTGTACCTTTGATGGATTGCAAGTTAATCTCAAGACCCACCAGAAACAAGAAGAACAAAAGCCCAACGATGGCTAGTATCTCAAGGATTGTTAAGCTTTTCTTTGGGAGAACTGTTCAGAAATTTCTCATTTCTCATTTTTTCCAATTGCAGATGGTCCGGGCAGTATTTCTCCCTGAATTTTTTAAAATAAAAATAAAAATAAAAATTTTTATTTTTATTTTTAATAAAAAAATGGCTTTGATGATTGGAAAATGTGTTTGCCATTGCAGTGGTGATGATGTATTCTGTGACTAATTTTATTGTGTTTTACCTTAGGGATTGATTAGTTAATTTTTTTTCGGAAATTTTATAAAATGCAGGTAGGAATACGCTTGGACCATCTGCAATTGGAAAAAATGAAAAATTTCTGAACACAGTTTTCCTAGAAAAAAGCTTAACGGTCCTTGAAACACTAGCCAATATTGGGCTTTTGTTCTTCTTGTTTCTGTGGGTCTTGAGCTTGACTTGCAATCCATCAGGGGCACAGGTCACAAGGCTTTAGGCATTGCCCGTTGTTCTTGGCATTGGCACATCTTCTGTTCTACGAGCCACCGTATCCAAAGGTGCTGATCCAGTTGCCTTTCTTGTTTTCATGGGTGTGGCTCTCTCAATTACCGCTTTTCCTGTCCTTGCTAGAATCCTATCCGAGCTTAAACTCCTCACCACCGATGTTGGTCGCATAGCAATGTCTGCTGCTGCTGTCAATGATGTAGCTTGGATTCTTCTTGCTCTTGCCATAGCCCTTTCTGGCTCTAACCAATCCCATCTTGTTCCTCTTTGGGTCTTGCTTGCCGGTGCTGCTTTTATCATCTTTGCATTCTTTGCCATTAAGCCCCTGCTTGGTTATAAAAGCCCCACCCAAATACATTGTTATTATCCAACTTTTTAATTATTATTAATATTTTTATTTTTAATCTTATAAGAACATAAAATTTTATAGATAGGTATTATCAGTGTCTTTTTTTTATGAAAATTAATAATGTTAGTCTCTAATTTAAATTATTATTTTCTTTAAATAACAATTTTCTTTATCCTGATAACTAAAATTAACAACCAAAATGACATATAATATTTTTATAGAAATATATCTAATTTTTTGTCATGATTTGTTAAGCCATTCAAGAAGAGATTGCATTCTTTAGGGCTATCGATCCAGTTGACAACAACCTCGGGTTGGAAATTTCTTTTTTCATTTCATTTTTTTTCTAGCTGCCTCCACTTTTTTTTTTAATTAAAAAAACATTTCAATATTATTTCTCTATCAACGTGTAAAATATATTTAAAAAAATATTATTTACATATATTTATGAAATCCAATTTTTTTTTAAAAATTTAATGGTTTAAAATTCTCAGAAATCTATTTTTACCATGTATAGAAACTTTTGTTGTAAATACTCTCTTTTTAGCAATTTTTGGTGGTAAAAAATCTCTAAAAAATTATTTTAACTATTAAAAATATTTATAAC
The DNA here is from genome assembly GCA_037954105.1 of Canavalia gladiata. NCBI lineage: Eukaryota > Viridiplantae > Streptophyta > Magnoliopsida > Fabales > Fabaceae > Canavalia > Canavalia gladiata. Next base: position 77,264,744 of record CM075658.1, on the reverse strand, counting down.
GGTTCCAAAGCTGCTAAAAATGAATTATGAAAATTACTTCCAAAAGTATATTTTATATTTGTATAAACAATATTTTTAGAAATGTATAAAACATATTTTAAAAAATTAGTTTTTAAGAGTGTAAAAATATACTTTCAAAAATTAATCTTTAATTTTTCTTATATATTTGTAAATAAAGGTCCCAAAAACTTTGTCAGAAGCTCTTTCAGAAAAATGAAAGAAATACACAATTATTTTTACAAAAATAAGTTAATTATTGTAGGTTAGGAGTTCTCTTATTATATTTCTCTTTTACTTTTGCGCTGAACAATTGAGCCAAGAGAGTGCATATATGGCAGTCGACAAGAAAAATAACAATAATGTCCGGAAATAGTGTCCAAACGCAAGTTCAAACTCGACATCCTTTTTGGTAGGTTCTATAAAATCTGACAGGCTTGAATAAAAAACTAATTTAGGTTTCAATTCTTAAAAGACAGTTCAGAATTCTGGGATTACCAAACAACAAACCTTTGCATATTAAATTTGGGTCCTCACTCTTGAGAGTGGCGAATGATGACCTTTTCTAATCTACTCTCTTATGATCTTAGTAAGCCACATCGCATGACTTCTTCTCCATCCAGTATTTCACCTTTTTTTTTCTTCTTGATTCACATGACTTATTTCTATAATTTTCTTCTCAAATTCAAAGGTTTTATCTCTTTAATTTATTCTTAGTTAACAAAATAGAATCTTTGTCATTGACAATGAAGACATATGCTGTATTTCCTCTTTTCTTAAAATAAGTGATTTCACTAGATGTTAACAATGGTGTTTTTAATATATTTTTAAATTTAGATCTTTTTAATATTAGATAAACTTAATCATGCTAATGCATTGTACGTGAAATTACTAGTGCTTAAAAAATATATAATTGAAAGAAGTCCAAAATTTAGCCACAAGATGTTTCTTGCCATGTGGGTGGAAGCTTGAGATATATAATACAACAATTGTTTTTTTGTTTAAAGTATGAATGCTTTCTTATTAAAGAAATTTCCTTTTATATTTTTTGACAGGAAGAAAATTCCTAGGTATCATAAAAAATAAAGCAAAAAGAAATGCCTCCTTCCGAAAAGAAAATTTTCCTTTGCATCATCAAAATAAAGCACAAAAAGAAATGCATCCTATCCATTAACTACTAAAGGATGAGATAGCAGCTTCTTAAAACGGGCCTTAACCAATTGGGAAGATATCTCAAAAAACTAGTCACTTACCAAGGGCCAGAGATGATGCAAAAACAGGCCTCCCAGGTAGCACAGTATAAACATAATACTGCAGCATTGCCACCTTCCGGTTATTATTTTTATTGCCAGGAAAAAAATTACATGGGATTAGTTATCGTACAGAACTTTTGACCGGTTATATTATTGAGAAAAAAAATTACATATAATCATATTGTAAATTTTTATGCATGTTTTATTATTAAGTATCATTTCGAAACACATGCAGTTTTTTTTTTTTCCCGAAAATCATTTATACATTCATTGAAAAAACCTTTTATGTAAAATTGTATCGAAAATATACAAAATGCGAAGGAAACAACTAGATGTTACAGCACAACCAATAATAAATTGTTCACACACATTAAGGTACATGAAGAACAGTTTAAAAAGCAGGCTCTGTGAATGTATAACTTATCTGACAGAGTAAACCAACTTTCAAGTCATACTTCACCTGACACATTCAGGCACCCTAATTGGGCATAAAATATGGTCTCCAGAACATAAACGAAGTTATATTAGTTTCTTTGCTTCTACATGAATATATATGTTATTTCAGAGAGTGCCACTTCACATAAAAGTGGAACCAACACTAGTTGCCCTCAAGAGGCAGCAACACTGGGCTGAAATCCCTCCTCTCATAGTCAAAGGAACCAAAGTCTGGTATATTGTCAACCACTTTTGTTGCTGAAGTGGCATATGGGGCTTTGCTACCCAACCTTTATTCAAGAAACAAAAACAAAGTCAATAACTCAGCAAGTATATATAATAATCAAATATAACAATGGAATTCTAAACTGATAAGAGATACCATTAAACATGACAGGTTGCTATTACCTCTTTCGTCGCTTCTCAAGAAACCTCTGAAGTGATTGTCTGCGTGCCAATGGAAATTCTGAAGAGATATCAACCAAAAACCATAAAAGACTTAAACTATCAGTGCATTATAATAACAGACAATACAATTACAGAATAGTGAATGATAAACAAGATTGCCACACAACAAAGTTGATAATCATATGAGACCCCGTTTGGATGAACTTATGAATAAGTGCTTGTAAGAAAAAGAAACGAAAATGAAAAGATAAAATGAATTCAACTTCTTTCATAGATTAAAATCAACTTATGCACCTTACTTTTCTGGAATCTCTCTCATTTAGCTTCTCCAAAAATTAAGGTACATACATAACAATTATAGCCTTGTTTACTTTCAGAAAATATGTACTATTTTTACTTTTTTTTTTTATTCACAAAAATGTCATTTTATTTTCATTCTATTTTCTATTTTTAAAATTTTGTACTGAAAACAACTATTTTTCTGTTTTCACTATTTCCTGTATAAAATGATAAAAATAAAAAAATAGAAGATATTTTCTAAAACCAAACACCACCTTAACTTTGAGGAAGAAGTTTGTTTTATTTTACCTCTTTATTTTCATCTTCTCTAAGTACTTGTTAACTTTATCCAAACTGAGTCTAAATTTAGTACAATAAAAGGAGAGTTACTACCTTGCAGCCTGCAAATGGAACTCTTCTCTGCAGGAAAACAGACTGATTGTGGTGAAGCCAAAGCATTAGAGTTCCCTTGAGGAGAAGTAGGGCATGTGGAAATGAGTGAAGGGAAGGGGATTCCACTTTTCATTTCAAAAGACTTGGCAGAAGCAGCAGCAATCAACATTATTTCATGCACCTATTGGTAAATAAGAGAATAAATATGTGAGTTGTGTTAAAACCATAACAGGTAAATTGAAAAGCTGGAATGAAAGCACAACTTCTACAATATTCATTTATCTCATCAAGGACTTACTTTCTCTGCAGGAATTCCATCATAGATACACATATTCCCTTTGTACAAGATGGTAAAGTGAGTTGCACTAGGCATCACTGCATTCTGTATAGATTTTAGCGCTGGCCTGAAGGGGAAAGGGGGAAAAAAGCACGCACTCAGTATAAAAGATATCCTTAAGTTTGACATTGATAGAGGTTGTAATTTGTAACTAGATTTTTCAAGAATTATTAGTGTTCCTATATTTTTACTTTCTAGACCGGTCAACTCTGTATTCAAGAATTGATTGTGAAGTAAAGTCTTAGCAGCTTGAAAGATCAAAAAAGTATCAAGATTTAAGTTGAATAACGTGAATGCAAAATTTTGTTTTTATTTCATGATCTCCTTTATCAATTATCATTCTCTCCTTTGGTCCAGCAGAATCCTTGGATAAGAAATGCCAATCAAGAGAATTATTTTCACAAACCAAACCCACAAACATGGATAAAAAACAAGAAGATGGAATTTAGTCTTTCTTGGGAATTCAAGTACGTGCTCCAATTGGATATGTGTGCACAAGAAGCCTCACATTAGAAAGGAATGAACAGAATGAGGACCAAGTGAAAGGACTTGTAAAATTACTGTTTGAAGATTTCGGATCATGATGTGCTGTCAAGCCTACAATTATTTGGGTTAAGATGTATTGTTAAGCCCACTCGATCCATATCTTGAATTTTAGATTTATTTCCCCTTTCTCACCATTATGCCTCTCATTCTATTCCTCTCATGTTTCAATTGTTTCTTACTACAAGTATTTATAGCCTAACAAAAACTTCCTTCACAAACAATTACCCTTTTTTATACTCTTTATCACCTTCTTAATTCCTTAATAAAAACAAATCTCGCATATGTTTCAGATCTATTACACATCTTTCACAAGTGTTAATATTAATTGCAAGACATGAACCTACAAATAAAGCAGAGACCATTACAACAACTAAGCCTTTTCTCACAAAATAGGATTAGCTATATGCATCATACAACGTCATAAAATGAAAGACTATTGATCATAATTTTTTAAATTAAGAAATCGGATTAAACCCAACAATCTTGTAATAAGAGTTGAGTTTATATAACTTGCCGTGCTTTTTAATTAAACCACCGAGAAGTTTCTAATGTTCTTTTTCGCGGAATCAAGACTATGGATTCATAATATATTTTCTTTTATTGGACTGGACAAGTAAATTAAATAAGAAGTGTTATTCCATCTGATCTGAGGATGTATCCTTCATTCAGATGAATAAATACACAAGCTTTTGTTAAATAAATAAAGAAAACCTAAGGCGCTGACTTCAAATAAGGACCAACATGTACACTATATTATTATAGCTCCAAACTCAGCCCCTTCTTGGGACTCATTTTCCATCACATAGCTAATGGCCTTCTTAGGTTCATGATGGACATAGTCCCAAAAGATGGTTCTAAACAAAAAGCTCCATAAATTCGGAAATTTACATGTTTAATTCAAGTCCATTCCTTTTTTTAGTTTTCTAATTCATAACCAAGTCCCTTTTCAGTTTTCAGACACACATGACTTCTATTGCATGAATAATGGCCATAAAAGCTAATGAGTCCAAAAACGGTTCTCCTCTCCCACAAATATTGAACCCCGGTTTGGCATCCACAGAAAGTTGAAACTTTGACCTAAACAATGTGTCCCAGCTGGCGTAATAACTCATGGGAAGGGGTTAAAAAAGACACACAAAAAACCAAATATGGAAACAGAACATGGGGTTGTGGTGAGTGAGAGAATATAATAGAAATAGAAATAGAAATAGAAATAGAGAAATCATAGGAGTCAAAAGACACAGACCGGGTAACAGAGAAATGCATCACTGATCCATCATCACTCAAGTTGTTATGGCCCTTCATGTTGTCACTCTTTCCATCAACATTACTACCAGAAGCAGTGTCCATAACAGGATGATAAGGTTTCCATACATCTGCCTCGGGGTTCACACCAGCCATGGTTGAAAAAGTGAAATTTGTGGTGTATTCTAAGTATGTATGGCTTAGGAGGAAGTGGAAATGGATTTGGAAAGTTTGTTGATACTTGTACTTTAATGCTTTCAAGAGGGAGAGGCTCTCATTCATTCCATTCACTATGGTGGTCCCTTTCCTCTCCAACTAAACCATTTTATCATCTTCGTTTTTCATAAGAAGCATGAGGTTTTTATGCTTCAATTCATTTTTCCTTTTCTTCATCTATTTTTTAAATATCAACTTGTCCGTTTCTTGCACGTAACATTCACACAACCAAGGGAAATCTCCACCTTGCCCTTTCAAACTTTTCCTCTGTTCTATCCATTTCAATCAAATTAAACACAAAAATAAATAAATACCGGGCCAAATTTTAACACGTGTGAATTAACATCCATAACTATTATTAACTATTTATAGCTTTGTTTAACGAAGAACAGGGCTCATATAGAAATTTCGCATCGTTTGAGTAAAATTGAATGACACTTCTGACTATGGGTGGCTTGTTAGCTAAGGTAGGCTAAGGGCACTAAATATTTTTTTATATATTTTTAAAAACATTTAAAGGTTAAAAAAATATGATTATATTGGAAAGAAAAAATATTTGTCAAAAAAAAATTTATTATAATTAATTATAAAATTTATTAATTCAATTTCATAAAAATTATGTCTTTGTCCTTGAACATTATCATATTATATTACTCACGTGATAATATTCACAGTCATCTTTTTTCAGTGTACTTTAGCATCTGTTGTTTTTGTGTTCTCTTTATGGAAAACACATTTTTAAATTTTTGATGTTTTATTTACTTAATTTTTAAAAAATTAAAATCTGAAAAAAAATCCAATTTTTATGATTTTAAAACTAATTTTAAAAAATCTTAAATTATAATTATGTTTTTAAATTTAAAGTATTTTTTATATTTATTAACAAATAAAATATAATTTATGGTTTTTATTAAATCTCTCAGACATCAATTATTTGTTAATACCTAATTAAAATGATTCTTTTAAGTTTAAATTGATGTACTGCGATCAATTGAATATAGACTGATATAAGTTAATTAAAGATCTTACATTCAAATTTAGATATGTAATTATGCTAAAATTTTAAAAAATTATTTTAAAATGATCGTATCCCCGCTTGAACACGATTGTATCTAATAAAAAATTCAGGCAATTAGAAAAGAAAATATTAGCGTATCAAATTTTGTGGTGAGATATTTGGAATTCAACTAACCTGCTGCATTTTCTCAAGTTACTCAATTTCTTGGAGTTGTGAGCAAATTTTGCTACGCTGACTCACTGTGACAACTCTTCAAGTTATTTTTTAAATAGATATTTTGAATTTTAAATTTTCTTTAATTAATCTTTATATTATTTAGATTATTTTCATGGATTATCATGTTAAGTTTATGTGCGTTTGATAGAATAATTGAGTAGTTTATAACCCACCCATCTAGTTTGTTACTTAATTTGACTAAAAATAAGCTCTTAGAATATTTGGTTGTAGAGCTTTTTAAAAAATAAAAATAAAAAAAACCTACTAGCTTGAAAGTTTTAATTAGATTAACTAATCAAAATAAAATGCAACGTCTAAGTTAAAAGCTGTGTAATTTTATCGTGATTTTGCCCTTGATAATTAAAAAAAAAAACGGAAACTCTTTACTATTTTCTAACTAATACCCATATTTTCAACAAATTATATATTCGTGCTTAATCATTCCACCTTTGATTTTCAATGAAATATATATTACATAACAATAATAATAATATATCTCGATAAAAATTTATTAAATTTATAATTATTATTCACACACCAACATAAGCATGTTCTTTTGTGTTGTTTTGTATGTAACACTGTCTGATAAATCAAATCTATTAAATATTACTATTTTAATTAATTAACAAAATTTTTATTTGGATGTATATATAAACCAATTAATAAAAAATCCTAAACTTAAATTTATTAATGGTTAATTTTATAATGTTGGATAGTTACCAGCTTTTCCTAATTAAAGTCTTCAGAATATTGGTTGAAAAGTTAAAAACAAATTAAATAATATTTGAATATATAGAAAAAATACATACTAATAATATCTTTAACTAATTTTTTATTTTTATTTTTTATCAATATCTTAAAAATACTTTTTAGTATTTTTTATACTTATTTTATATTGAATGAAATTTAAGATAATAGTTTAAAAATTTAAAATAATTAATTTATGGGAACTAATTTTTATATATTTTAAAAAAATTATATTTTTTTAATATTTTATTATGTTTAAAAAAGTTTTAATATAAGTCACATTCTATTATTAAATTTAAAATTTATATTAATTTAATAATTTTTTATTAAATATAAAATTTATCAATTTAACTATTGAATTATATTATAATATATTTATAATTATATATATTAAATTTTAATAAAGTTAAATTATAATACGATATTTTTATAATCATATATATTAAATTTTAATAAAATTTAATATATGTAGTTATATTATTTAACTATTAATATTTATATGTATTTAAATAATATATTTATTAAAATAAAATCATTTGATGAATTACATATCAAATTTTGTTATATATAAAATTTCATATAAATTATATACTTGTTGAAATTTTTATATCAATAATATGATTAAAAAAATTTATATTTTATAAAAAATTATTAGATTAATTTAAATAATAAATTTTAATATATAATATTATTGGATTCTGATTCTTTATATATATATATATATATATATATATATATATATATATATATATATATATATATATAAGCCTAACGAATAGTCTTTAAATGCAATTTACATATAAACTTTGAAAATATAAGAAATGTAAACCTTGGCAATTTAACCTAGTAAGTTAAGAAAAGCATGCGAAAAAAAATTATGCATACCCCAGCCTTATTTTTAAAGTGAAAATAATTATGCAACTTAAAGTTATTACTATGATACAACGTCTTTTTTTTTTTTTCTTCTTCTAATTTTCTTCCTAAAAAACTTAGTATGTATTCATCGAAAATATTTAATTATTGTTCTTATATCATACATGTTTTTTTGAAATTTGTCCTTAAAAATCGGCAAAAGTTACTTTCAATAACAATGAACAAAACTTTACCCATTATTTTTTTAATCTCTAGAATAATAAAAACTAAATAAATAAAATAAATATTTGCATAGACGCATCTCTTGATTGTTTTTATATTTATTTAATTTTAATCCAAGTAAATTAAATTTTAAATATGTAAAAACAAAAAAATTATTAATATATATTTATATTAAAAATACGAGAATATACTGTCCCACAATAACACAAACAATCACCTCTTCACAGTTACGTGAGAATTTTATTATTGTTCGTTAAAATAAATTTTGTATAACTTGTTCTTTGCATTTGTTATGTATTTAAGAAAGATAAAGAAATATATAAATTATTATTATTTAAATTAAGTGTTGTTTAAATTTCAAAAAGATAAATAATAAATTTTTACAAATTTATAACATTTAAAGTTGATTTAATCACATATTATTTATTGTATTATTTATTATTTCTTTTAGAATAGGACATCATATATATATATATATTTATTTATTTATTAAAATGTGTTAGATGATATCTTTTAATGCGTGACACCACGTATAATATTTAAACATTTAAATTTAATATTTTTATTCGAAATGAATAATTTATTTTTAATATATTTTTTAAATAAATAGTTTTAAATATAGCATTATTAGTATGACACGCACTCTTCACAATACTTGATGTTTCACTTGACCAATTTATGGCCCCACATGTGACCCAATGGAACATAGGGAAAGGATCGACGATCATTTCTAATTTTGGTTAATTGGAGTAATTTGACTGTACTCTTGTTTATTTCATATCAATTTTAATAAAAATACATATCTTAATTAATTAAAATTTTTTGTATACTGTACCCATTTTTTCAATTAAAATTTAAAAATCTTAAATAAAAATAATAGCTATTTTTATTATTAATAATAAATATTTATTCCATCAAATAAAAATTTAAAATATTAGTCATTTAAATTAAAAAATAAATAATTTAAATCAAAATATATCATTTTTACTAATAACATATGCCAAAATTCAGAAATTAAAATCAATATAGGATCAATTAAAAATAAAAATAATATTTTAAAATTAATTTATTTAAATAATGATATCTTTAATTAAATATTCCATTATCAAAATTTAACTTTAATATTAATTTAAAAATAAATTAATTAAATTTAAATAGTAATATTTAAAAGGAATAAAAATAAAATTAAATACCTATGACAAACAAAAATCACGTGATTTGATACAAAGGACAATATCTCATCAAAAGGTTCTCGCTCAAAAGTAAAAATGAAATTATAATAAAAAATAGGTTTACGATTAAGATTAATTATGCATACATTTTAATAATGCTTAATGAATATTACAATTTCAAATGTCGTGCGCGTATGGCTTTACTTTCGAAGTAGGCATGCCTTGCTGAAAAAACAGGTCAAGTAGAAGGAAAATGAGATTCCCTTAACCATGAATTACATATAAAAAGAAGATGAAAAAAAAATCATTTTTTTATAAGTAAATTTGATATATTATTAAATCTGACAGCATAAAATAATCAAAACTTAATTCAAATATATTTTATAAAATTATTATTATAAAAGTTAACAAACTTGGATATTATTAAATAAGTAAAATAAATTTAAATATATTTTTTAAATTAGTTACTAAAAATAATAGTTTGTAATTATAAAAAACTGTGATTAGATAATGGTGTAAATAATAAATTATTAATTTAGTTAAAAAAAAATTTATTGTGTTTTATTTGTTAAAATAACCGGAGAATATAAAAATAAAAAAATTAATATACAATATAATTAAGAAGAATGATAAAGTAATAATAATAATAATGATATTGATAATGATAATAATAAATAATTTATATTTTTTAATTTAAAAATTCGATGCGTTCTTTTTTCAAAATATATTTAAAGAAGTGTTTTAAAATTAAATTAAAAAAAATAATAATTTAATTTTAGTTAAATACATTATTTTAAAATATGTATTTAAAAATCAAAATATGAAAAAACTTACAATTACCACACAAACATGCCTTAACATATTTTAAAATTTTTCACATGATTAACTATACTTATTCCTTTTACAACAACAACAAAATCTATATTCACCGCACGTTTTTTATTTTCAATTTTAAAGACGAAAATAGAAACAAATAATGGGGGAAAATGACGAACGCTAGAAGTGTAACATTTAATTAAAATCAAAATTTAAAATAAAAAGAAATTAATATTTTAAGACTATGGTATATTCATTATTTGAATAGCATATCAAATTACGAAATAAATATTTTAAAATAACACTATTTATCATCTATAAATAGAAAATTTATGATTCCGTAAGTAACATTGTTTATTAGCATATTGGTTTACTTATTTTGATAAGGAACCTGATTATGACAGGTCTTGTCCAGTGTCCACAATCAGCAAGCTTGATTTTTCTTTTTTCGCGCGATGATTATTTTAATTTTACATAAAAAATATATTTTGCATAAAATATCGGGCCTACAGCGAGGCCCATTTAGAATAGAGTGAAGTGTGTCCTGGTCCAAGAGGTCCACCAATATTAATCCACGTATTGGATTCTTTTCTTACCCGGTAAAATCAATTGATATGTACCCATTAATTTTTGTGTGATTTTTTTAATAAAGCTTTTGGAAGATCACATTCTTCTTTAATATGCTGTGCAGCCCCCTCTCCCACAAAAAAAAAAGAAGGTGAATTTTGATCCTTGGGGCTTTGTGATTTGATCAGCGGGCACAAAAGAGATTGAAAATTTGCAGCGAAAAGGGAAAGAGAAAATAATGTCAACAGCAGAACCTCCTCCTTTCCAAGAAGCAGCACGATGCGTTGTCTGCAATTGCAATTTCAACACCTTCAGGAGACGGGTACCGTCCAATCAGATTTAATCTATCTCTTTTTCTATTCATGTAGATTCTCAATTTAGAAATTGGCCTTTTCATTTTCATTTTTTTTTTCCTGTTCTGCACCAAAGTTCAACACTTTGCTTTGTGTATAGCGATTTGGGGATTTTCGTAAAGATAGTTAAATGCTAAATACTCGGTCTTGAAAAGGGGCGGTCTGTTACTGTTCTCGTGTATGATGAAACTCCAAATTTGTGTCAGTTAAGAATGTAATGATGACAGTTTTGATTACATTCTTATTTAAGATACACAACCATTAGTTTTGATTGAAATTGTACCAAATTTACATTAATTGCTACCTATTTAACTTTCCTTGAATGGGCCATTTAGATTAAACATTGTATTGGTCATGGTCATGGTGCGTAGCATTTGGTAAAATAATCTCTTCACATGATAAAAAATTCTGATGCAGCCTTGTTTTAAAGCACTGTGTGTCAATTCTGCTAGTCTTGCATAAGTTTTTGTTTGCGAAATTCATTCCACAATGAAAATCTTTTCCACTACTGGAAGCTGACTATACTATATGTTTCTTTGTGACTTATGTACAGCATCACTGTCGATCCTGTGGGAGAACATTGTGCAATGAACATTCATCAAATCAAATGGTATGATGTTTCGCCTTTAGTTGAGAATATTAGTGGAAGTGTCATTCATGAACTTCATAAAGCGATATTTCCTATGTAGGCTTTACCACAGTTTGGCATTTACTCAAACGTCCGAGTATGTGCTAATTGTTTCAACAATTCACGGTAAATTACTCCCTCATAAACTTCGTAATGTGTTATTATTTTTCAATTATCATTTTGCTACAAGACTAGACATTTTCCTGTTTGTAAAAAAATTCAATTAAACTAAGATGTGTTCTGAACTCTTTATTAGCTGTTTAACAGTATACTAGTTCCTGAAAATTTAATTGTGTTCCTCCACCTTGTTTGCTGAAACTTGCTATGTATTTAAGCATCAATGTAAGATACAAGTGTTGAAGATATTTTCTAGGCTAGGCTGTATTGGAATAACTACACACCTAGATTGAATAATTGATCTAATTAATATGAAGTGATACTCAATGTGAAGTAGATCCTTTGGGCTGATATCATCTCACTAAGATGAGACCAAAACGTTTGCAAAGATACATTAAAGATTAACCTCACGGTGAAGATCATGTTAAACTATGATGGTGTATGATATTCCAGAAATATAAAAGACAAAAAATTTTAACTTATAGTTTAATATCAGATAACTGTTATTCTCAGTCTCTGACAAAACTTCCTTTAAAAAATTTAGAGACTTAACACTTAGAAAAGGAAAAGACATTGAGGAGACACACTTGTGATTTGTGAGCTATTTTAAATCATAGCAATAGCACATGCTAATACCTGGTATTATATAGTGATTATTTTAAGATGCAGATTCAATGTATTCTACTGATGTGAAGAGCTCTGGAGATTGGTTAAGTATCTTTGTGATTAAATATATTAATATAAGGTCAATCTTCATGAATCATAACCCTTTTTATTAATTGGTTACATAGGAGTGTTACAGACCTGGAAAAGGGAACATGAAAGGGGATCAAATCCATGGAATCATGCACATCTTCGCTTGTTCTATTATATTGGATTCAGTGCCATGTGAGCTATCAGCTCATTGGCTATTCAACCTTAACATTCTTGATCTTTTTAATTTTTTTAAGGCTCAAGCATTTTCGCAAGAGTATTTTGTTTTTCTTTTTGGTAGGGAAATTATTTTTTATTTTAAGTTGTATGGCAAAATGTTCTATGAAAAAATTATTTGGGTTTTTGTTTTTTGGATAAAAGAAGAAATTCATGATGATGTAGAGAAGAGGATTTCAAAGAGTTAGGAGGAAATGATTTTGTCCTTAAAAAAAAGACTATTTGCCTTACACCAATAGTAGCCAAATGCCTAATCTTACCAAAGTTATATGGATTTATATTATATTTATGTATAATTTAGTATGGATACGGGTCTCTTGAGAAACTTACAAGTTGTTATTCCACTTAAATATAGGGTTACAGATACATATTGATCCCCCTTTTTGCAGTTATTTTTTTAATTCTGAAGGCCCATTGGATAAATAGTCTAAATGACAGGAAAAAGTCCTGTTGCTTTTTTCTTTATGTTGCTGGCAGACAATTTTTTACTTGCATTTGCTTATGTTTCTCTTTATATTTGTCAATTTAGTCTTGCACTAGAAGTATTTTCCTTTTTCTTTCTTCATGTAATTATCTCCTTATTTTCTACACGAGATCAATATTGTCTAGGAACCATTTATACATTACATCTTTTCTTTGGCACAGATCTGGGAAAGATGTTCCAGGGGCTTCTTCAGATGGAATTAACAGTATAACAGATACAATTTCTAAATTAGATATTGATGTAAATGTTGATTCAAAAACCATATCAACTACAGAGAATAAGCTTGTATCAGGTGTTAAAGAATGTAAGTGTGGAATGCCTCTTTGCATTTGTGAAGCTCCTGCCCCTTCCTCTGATGATCTTCCCCAGCAGGTAATAATTCTTACCATCAAGTGCTTTTTTTTGTGCAATACACAAACTCATGTTTTTTTCTGTATTTTATCTCTGGGACAGAAGAAATCCACTCCAGTCATTACAGCTCCATCACATCCTAGACCTAAGAAGACAGATACAGCTCCAAAAAGTAGAAACTCCAGTTCAACAAGCAAGTTTAGGTAAGAACTGATTAACTGACATCTTTATTTGCTGGAAATATGTATATTTTGAAACAGTTTTAGTAAATACTTTCAATATGTATCATTGTCCATTTTTTATTGATCAAAAACTGATAATGTATAGTAAAACTAAGGAATTCCTTGTATTGAAAGCTTGAAATCACATTGTCTTTCCTTGTCATGTTGGTTTAGTAGTTCCTATACTAGTACTCAGTTTTAGAAGCTTATCCGTGTTAGTAGAATAGGAGCCTTTGAAGTGAAATTGAATTTCCAGTCGACCAGAAATTGTTTTCTTGCATGTTAAGTATTCCTTGGCAGAGATGGTAATGGGGAATGTATAGCATTTCCTTGTCCCATCAGCTGAATTATCAGGCCGAGAAAACAAGCATTTCCGACAAAATCAAGGAGGAGAAAATTTCTGTCTAAATATTCTGGACTCAAATTATGCTCCAGCCAAAGACAGGAAGTGATACCTTATCTTCATCAGGAAAATTTGGTCTATATAGCATGCTGAAGTTTTGTTAAGATATTGTACATTTATTAAGTAATTATGAGTCTCATTATGTCTAAGCTCATAAATTGGTCATTGCTAATTCATGATTTAAATTTGGTCTTGCTTGCTTTATGATGTCGTTATTTGATAGTTTATTATGCAAAATTTACAGTTCTACGTTTAACTTTGGTCATGGAAATAATAGTATCTCAGACAGACCCCAGAATGATTATGAAGCTAATGGAGAGGTAAATGATTTTTATTGTTTAGATTTAAACAATTACCTGTTTGCATTGTGCAAAAAGATCTTGGGTGTTGAAAGTCATTTGTTCAACTGATTGTGATGCTCTCAGGGTTTAAGAGAAGCAATAAAAAATGGTGATGTCACCGCTGTCAAGAAACTTCTTAATGAGGTATGTCACATTCAAATGAGACACCTTTATACAACGGTGGAGCTAGAATGTTTTAATTAGGGTAGCCATGCAGAAAAAGTAGGCTTAAATATGTTTTTAGTCCTTAAAAATATGACCTTTTTTGTTTTATTTCCTATTTAATTTTTTGTCCTTTCCTAGAAGCTAAAATGACATTTTTGTGACTAAACACTGGTAAAATTTAAATAAGGACTTCTAAGAAAGTCATACTCTTAAGGATCATAAACATATTTAAACTAAAGATGATTATTAGGAAGGTGATGAAGTTGAACCATATACACTTTTTAAAAGACCATAATTATTTTTATTGAACAAAAACCAAACAAATAGAGTTTCTATATTAATTAATTGGAACTTTTTAAGAGAAGAGAAATATATAAAAAAAACTGAATCATACAATACCCTAACTTATTCCCAAAAAACTTAAATATAAATGGAGAGAAATTAACAAATATGCTCTCTCCTCCCCCGATAACAAGTAGCTCTGCTCCTGCATTTATATATATATATATATTGGAAGTTGATTCATGGATTGCAAAATATGCAGGGTGTGGATGCAAATTACAGGGACAAACAGGGTCTGTCCTTATTACATTTGGTACCTCTCTTGACCTTCTGCTTGTATTTGCCCGTCCCTGTGCAAGCATGAATGTAAATCTGTTTTGTCAAAACTTACGGTGTTCATGATTTTAATATACTCTGCAGGCTGCAGTCTTCAATCAAACTGACATAGTTTTTATTCTCATGGATTCGGGGGCAAGCCTGGAGTACAAAAATGCCCAAGGCAATTAATCTCTGCCCTTCTTAGAATTGAGCCTGTTATTTTATTGTTTTCCTGCTGCTCTAGTGCAGTGAAAAGAGAGATCCTAAAAAATAATAATAAGCCGCAAAATTCTTGAATGAAAATCCTAATTGACTGTTTCATGTTCAGGAGAAACACCTTTTGATTGTGCTCCAGCCACGTTGCAATACAAAATGCAAAAGAAGATGGAAGAAAGCGGATCAATGGACCAAAGCATTTGAATAATCTATTATTTGTATTTATGATCTTCTTATGCAGTGCCCCAAATAGAGCTTCAAATATGACCACTGTCTAAAAGTTCTGTCTTAGCAGAACAAAAATTTTCTGCTTCTACATAATTGTGACGGAGGTGGAGTTCAATTCATCTCTTTCTGAAATGGCAGACTGATGTATGCAGACCCATATAAGACACATCTTGTCAGCCACGCAACTTTGGCAGTGTCTAGTTTGTACATTTGTTTGGTTTATGACATAAAGAGCGTTTTTTAGCATGCGTCTCTGTATTGTGGAGCTGAGCTCTTACTTTCTTCCACCGCATGCAGAGTCATAAATGGGGAATTCCATCTAGCATTACTGCTATTAAAAGTGATTTTTGAATGATGTTGGAAGAAAATATTGTTTCACGGCATGGTCATTTCTGTTCGCTTATATTGCAAGCAATGAGCCATACTTTACTGTGATCTTTCTTTGTGCTATTTTCCTCCACTTTCCCCCACCACTTTCTCCGCCCATTCCTTTTTGTAATGTTCGTCGTACTTCTTAACCAAATTATGGTGATGGTTGTGTGCATAGGTTGGATCTGACTAGGATGTTAGGAATCAACACATGCAGTGGGGTCATTATGACGTGATGTGATCTTGTGAGAAAGTAAGCTGACTTGGTATTGTACCCTTTATCTTTCACCCAACAACTCCCGCTATTCTAAAAACTGTGTCAAAATCAACCCCGAAATTGATGGCACCATGAAGCAAGAGTTTTATTGAAGTTGTATTTGTTAATCCCACGGTTCAATACAATAGAGTGCACACAATGTTTCGAGTGCCTTGCAAGTGGCCTTGCGTTGATTTGCAGCATTAGAATAAGTGCTTGCTTAATAAATATATGCGGAGATTGTTAGGTTTTCGTGCACATATAAGCATGATAATAAGATTTAAATTTATAAATATTTATGTAATTTTGTTTCAATTATGGTGGTAAAAAATAAAAATTTTATTTTGATTGAGTATAAGAAAAATTTAATTTAAACCTGGTTTGGAAATATAAAGTTAGATTTAGGAATTATATATTTATCTTATTTTTGTCTTAAACTTGTTTCATTAAATTAATTAAAGTAATTGTCAAATGATAACATTGAAATTTTATATTTGTTAAAATTATTTAATTTTTTACTTTTTAGAAATTTTTATACTTTATATATTATCAAAAATAAAATATATTTTATATATAATTTATTTATTTATATATATTAATGTTTGTTTTATATATTATTTAAAATAAAATATCTAATATTGATTTATTTAATATATACATTAGTGAATAAAATTTATAAAAAATTAATGCATGGTTTCCTTGCAGATTACTTAAATTTGATAAAGTTGTATTTCGATTCTTTATTCTTGTGATTTTAAACCCGTATCCAAATCCAATATGATACACTGGATTATGAAGAAGGCAAAAAGCTATCTTAACCTATTTGTTGCCATGTCCAATGGCAGAAATATGAAGCATAAAATAATTTTAGCAAGTTCATTGTGATTCCATGATATATTATATAGTATTGCAGGTTTAGAAAGTAGAAATGAATAGAGAAAGAAAAAGGCTCATTAGTATTTATTTAATAGAATGTCAAGATCCGTTATCATACCTGATGATCCACCTGTATTAGCTGTAATGAGGCACTTGATAATAAATAAATTAATTAAATGCGTTAGCCCCTCCCTCACACGCGGAAGAGTGTGAATGACTAGTCGGTGACCCTTTATTCTTAATCAGAAAAGGACGGTGGATAAACAAACATTTAACAAAAAAAAAAAGAGAGATAATTTGAAAAAGGAAACGAAGAAAGAAGGTAGAAGAGAGTGAAAGTAAAAGCAAGGGGGAAAGAAAGAGAAAGAAAAAGAGAAAAAGCATAAGTGTCTCCACCACACCACTCCACTGGCTTTATAAAGAAGGCATGGAGGTCATCTAAACTTCCCCCTTTTCCCTTTCCTCTCTCTCTCTCTCTCTCTCTCTGTTACCCCAACCATCCCTCATACCTCTCAATTCAATGGGCTTCTACGTTGAGGACCCTGCCTCTGGTTTGACAATAGGCCAAGCTATATACGAGGTTGCTCTAATCATTGCAGTTGTGAGATGGCTGTTGTGCTTCATTTTCAGAGTGATGAAGGATAGAAGGACACAATCTGCTGACAGCACATCAGAAGGTGACAACAAGAGTCTTGGCTTGACAACCTTTGGTGAGATTGTGGAGAGGGTGCCACAAACAGAAGACACGTGTGCAGTTTGCTTGAACCAGCTCAAAATGGAAGATGAAGTTAGAGAACTGATGAACTGTTACCATGTCTTCCACAAAGAGTGCATAGACAGATGGTTGGAATATGAGCATAACCCCACTTGTCCACTTTGCAGGGCCCCTTGTTATTATTGCCTCTCAACATCATCATCATCATCATCATTATCATCATCAGATAACACCTCTTGTTCCTCTATGCCTCCTCCTCCTCCTCCTCACCCTACCTGGGCTGTCGACAGACTTCTCTATCTCTTTGGGGATGATTTGTTGCCTTGTTAGCTATTTCTTTTTCTACTCTCCCCACATATATACCTTATGCTTAGGGAATTCATTATTTGTTCACTTCTTATGCTCGTAATCATGATTCATCATCCTCGCTAATATCACTTTCTCACCTTACAATAAATACACACCACCATTCAAACTTGCTTTCAGTTTGGCTCTGTATATACATATATATATGTTTTTAACATTTAACTTATATTGTCTCTCATCTCTTCACTTCCTTAATTTATTTCTTTCTCTTTAATTCCACAGCGAATAAGGGACTTTCTATGCTATTTTCCGTTTCCCCTCTCTGCCTCTTTTCATATAATACGTTTAATTAAATCACGATTTAAGTTATGTCGAAGTGAAAATTGTGGTAAGCAAAGAAAATGATGACCAAGATTACACTATATTGGGATAACAAAAGCAACGGCGATATCATACAGCTACTAAATCATATTTAATAAACGGGTTAGCAATAACCAAGGCCATTCCAGATCCACGAAAAGGAGGTGGTTTATTTTTAAAGATTGCGTTTTGCTCTGTCACTGGGTGGGCTACTCCACCCACTCTCTTTAATATAGGTTTCATCAATAATTGAACCATAATCACCGTAATCACAATTTTTAATACACCCTTCCACTTTTTTTCTCAACGTCATATACCTAAACGCCTTTTCCTAGTCCCTTTGTGCGTCATCTTCAACTTCTCATTCAATATTTATATTACATTATTTCAAATAATTAATTAATCAACCAACAATCTACCGCTTATGCATGCCTCTCTGCAGCTGCAGTTGTAATTTTATGGTATATCAACATGGTGTCGTCACTACCATTCTCAGATATATGTTACCATTTAATCTTTCAAAAGATGATATCAGTATCATCATCTTATTTGTTGTTGTTAGTAAATCCATCACATCAATTGCCTGCATATGATTAAATCTTTAATCGTAAGTTAAAATCCAGATAGTTACATCATAACATTTTAAATTTATTTTATATACAGTACTAGTATAAATATGTTTTAAACTTGTATCAATTATGATGGTTATTCAAATGTGCATTGTCACTCTTCTTCAATTTTTTTGGCCTAAAATAACGTTTTTTCCTCATACTAAAAAAAATTAATAGTTTAGACAAATTATATAAAATTTAATTAAATAAATTATAATAAACACTTTAAAATGACAGTAAACACTTTTTAATAGTAAAATGCTGTAGTAAAGATGGGTTCTAATTAATGAGAAATGAGAATCATCCTTTGCTTCGGAAGAGCCTTCCCACGGAGTTGTTCTTTACTTCTTTTGTTGGTTTCTGATTGTAGTTCTTCATTTTCTTCCTCTTTTTTACTTTCCCTGTAACAAAAATAAAAAGTAAAAAAATAAATAAATAAAACATTCTGTAACAATTATCCCGAAATATTTGCAAGTGCGTGAATTGTCAATAAGTAATAAAATAATAAGCATGTTATTTCTTTAAAGTACAGTAATTTTAATTTCCAGGCTAATAACCTAACTATAAATAAGAGAACAATATAAAAATAAAAAGGTAAGGAATTAAATGAAAGTGATGAAAATAATAAATATCTCTTTCATTTCTTTATATGTGTCACCATTTTAAAAAATTATTTCTTTTTATTCATCACTTTAAAAGTTTAAAACAATATTTATTATTATACGCTTACTATTTATAAGAATATTAATTAATATGAAAAGTAAATTAATAAGAGAATTTGATGATGGGATAGAAAATTATATAATAACTTTAATATTAATAAAAATATTAATTAACTTTGTTAATATAGCCTTAAGGAGGTGTTTATCATACATTTATTTATTTTAAAAATTTTATTTCTTACAAATCATAATTGCTAAGAATGTTATAAATATGTTTCCTAAAAATCTTTCATAATTGTTGGAATCATAATATAATATAATAAATGTTGATTTAACTCAATATATATATATATATATATATATATATATATATATATTATCAGTTGAATTAGGTTTCGGTGAAATTAAAAAAAAAAACGAAGCCTATATCCGACCGAAATTAACCATTATAAACCATTTTCTGTATCCATTCATCAACTCAACCCATCTAACAGTACTAAGTATACTTTTAATTTTATCAATTTTGGACGGATCCAATTTTATTGCACGCATGTACTTTAAAATAATTAAACTGAACGATCTTTTATCTTTTCAAGAATAGTAATATTTATTTTTCAGAAATCAGTATGACTGGTCCTTCATCTTGTAAATATCAACATCTTTATTTATTTTTTTTATATATATATATATATATATATATATATATTCACTGTAGTTTTTGGTTGGTTAATAATTTTCACCGGAGTTGATGGTCATGTACGTTCTATTCAAAAGCCCAAACACCGATTTAGCTCAAACACTAATTTTCAGAAGTGTAGTAAACTTCTGGAAATTAGTTTCCAGAAATATTGTTTGCAATGTATAAAATATATTTTTAAAAAATAAGTTTTAAAAGTATGTTTTATAAACCTTCAGAAATGAGTTTGTGAAAATGTATAAAATATATTTTTAGAAATTAATGTTTAAAAATATTATTTACATATATATAAAATATATTTTTGAAAATTAGTTATCAAAAAACATATCATACACTGATAAAGGAATAATTTTAAAATAAAATTAAATAAAAGAAGAAGATGCGCGGTTAGTAAAAAAAGAAGGACTGTCAAAAGAAATGAGAATTGCTTTTTTCATCAATTTTTTCTTTTTTTTAAATTTTATTCTTTAATAAATACATGTAAAAATATAACATTCTGAAAACTAGTTTATATAATATATTATTTTTATATTATACAAACTAATTTATAAAAGGAAAAGTAAAATAGAAATAATAAAAATTTTAAAAGAAGAAAGTGTGAAAAAAAATGGGGTGAAAAAGTATAGGCCGAAGAAATTTTCAACAGGAAGTTGCTTTTTACATCCCCTCAAATTGCTTTTCGCACCTCCCTCTAAGGTAAAAAGACGAAATTATCCCTGTAAATTTAGTTTCCGGAAATGTAAATCTGGGATATTTGAACTTCTTTCCGGAAACATGTATCCGGAAGGTAAATTGTACAGTGTTCATTATATCCGGAAAGGCGTATCCGGAATGAAAATATGAACTTTTAAAATGTTGCGTGAAAGAAGTGTGAATATATGTTTCGAAAATATGTTTCCGTAACGCAATGAATAAATTTTCGGATGTTCCGGAAACACGTTTCCGTAATGCAATGACTGTAATGCAATGAATAAATTTTCGGATATTCTGGAAATACGTTTCCGTAATGCAATGACCGTAACGCAATGAATAAATTTTCGGACGTTCCGGAAACACGTTTCCGTAATGCAATGAATACATTTCCGGAAATGTGTATCCGGAAGATCTTTTTCAAAATGAGTTTAACTACTCTCCGAATAAGTATTTCCGGAAGTTTAATAAATCTATTCCGGAAAAGCATTTCCGGAAGTTCAATTCATTCCGGAAAATTATTTCTGGAAATTTATTAAATTTAGTTCGAATAATAAAAATGAAAGGTAATTTTGGTGTTTAATTTTACCAAAAATGAAAGGGGGTGTGAAAAGTAAAAATGGGGTGAAAAAGCAACTCCCTTTCCAACATGGAGCGGATGGTCCAAGAGGCCTTAGCCCAAAAAAATCCAAAAGGCCCAATATTCGCTATTCAATTAACTTTATAAAAAGAGGAAAATCAGACCAAAAAAATAAACCGGGGAAAAATACAAAAGATGTATTGCACAGTTGCCCCTATTTCTTCCAAAATTTAGCAATGAGCTATGTTCTAAAATCTTGAACTTTAGGAAGAAGCATTGGAATAGTTTTGGCACTGCGTGACCAAATCAGACATAAAAACATTTAAGACACGCACAGATCTACACCCTTCTTTCTCTCCTTTGCTTCTTCCATTTTTCAGATCTCTCTTACTTTTCCCAGCTGGAATTCTTATTCTCCCTATTCCTCTCCGGCGTCCAATTCCGGACAAGTCAGTCACATTCATTTATCAAGATAGAAGGATCTCATTTCGATTTTTGATGATCTCGATTCACCTGCATTTTGATTCCGAATTCCACACCGTCCGTGATCTGTGGCGGTGCTGAACGTGCGTTGCCGTAGAATAATTGGTCGCAAGAGAGAGAGTGAGAGGAAATGGCTGGCGGTGCAGCCGGGGGTTTCGTGACTCGAGCATTCGATTCTATGCTCAAGGAGTGTTCTGGCAGGAAGTATCCTGAACTTCAGAAATCTATTCAGAATTATACAGGTCTCAACCCTAGATCCTCATGTCCTCCGCTTACTTCGCCATCTTGTGCAATCCTAATTGTTTTTCTTATCTGTTTTTTTTTTTTGGTTGAGACTTTATATTAGATAATTATCCGCTGCAATGTTCGATTGGTGGCATTCATCCTTTTAGTTTATCTTGTAATGATGCTACTGGTAATCTCATTGATTGTTTGGTTGTGTTTTGTGCTCTGCAATTGTTCCAGATATCACTAAAGAGGCCAGCCAGAGACAGCAGAGTGAGGCCAATCAAGCTGCACCCTCAGCGGAATCTGGGAGGTAAAACGTTTTAGAATAAGCTTTAGGAGGCTAATGCATTTTGAAAGTTTGTAGTCGGAGGTTTTTCTAAATTTGGATATGACATATGAGTAATGAATAGTCTTTATTTGGTGGAAGTGAGACCGAACCTTCTGTTAATGGAATTGGGTTCTTTTGATTTGAACATTCAAATTCTATTGATTTGTACTAGTGCGAATGAAACTGAGGATGGAGCATCAACTAGAACAGAAGCAGATCAGGGTGGCAAGCCTAAGAGTGGAAATATTAATCTTGTCTTGTCTAATGCTGGGCATACACTTGAAGGAGCCGATGCAGAACTTGTTTTAAATCCACTTCGTCTTGCATTCGAGACTAAGAACTTGAAAATCCTTGAACCTGCTTTAGATTGTCTTCATGTATGTGCATGCTTTCTTGGCTCTGCTCAATAAGTTGTTCAACCAATCCTTATAGCTCTTGTCCATACCAAATTTGTAAAAAAAAGCTTACTTACTCTGAGTAATTACTGTTAACACAGAAACTTATTGCATATGACCATTTGGAAGGGGATCCTGGGTTAGAAGGTGGTAAAAATGTCCCATTGTTTTCAGACATTCTAAATATGGTTTGCAGTTGTATTGACAATTCATCACCTGACAGGTATGTAAATCCCTGCACATATTTAGTGCTCACTAGATATATATTTCCTGTTGTACCTATTCATTTTTGAAGAATCAAAATGCAGTACTATTCTCCAAGTGCTGAAGGTACTTCTTACTGCTGTGGCTTCTACAAAATTCAGAGGTATGCTTATTGTAATGTAAATAAATCCATTCTTTTGTTATGTATGTATGCTGAAAACATGTGTCACAGACTCTAATAATGTAATATAAGTTTTTCTACAAGGTATCTTGCAAATTCTATTGTGTGTGGTAAATCAACAAATTTTCTGCACATGTAATTTAAATAATGAATGCGATGTTTATTTAAAGCTTAGATGGAAATTTTAGCAAAAGGAGCTTACATGTTATTTTGTTCCGTTAATGAGAATGTGTTAGACTCATTTTATGACCATAGCAGAGTTATATAAAAAAAGGTAAAAGATTAGGCTTAGCACAATCTTATTTTGACATGTAATCTATCTGAAGGACTAATATACATTGGTTTGGCTCCTTTTTTATTCAAGGAGGAAATGATTGTACATTTTATTATTTTCCTTAGTTTTTATGATGTCATACTTTATTTTTTTCTCTGAAAAAGTCATAAGGTATAATAGGTCATTAATCAAGTTTTGGTCTGTTAAAAAATTCCATTTGAAAAGGCCAAACACAATGATTGACAATTCATCCTAGTGCTTGGAAGTATCTCAGGGATTCACTTCGTTTAGACCACTGATTTCTTTACCGTAGAAATTGTTTCTCACTTGGGGACTTGGGTTGGGAACGACATTTGGTGGGCATTGTTCTTTTTTAGAAGCCTCTTCCTTTCCTTTACCATAGGTTTTTAGAATATGAACCTGGGTTTATAGTTGCAATTGATGATTGTCAATAGTTAAGTTATGATGATGTTAACCTATGTTGCACTGATAACTCTTGATGGTTGGCATTTTTGAAGAATGAGCTTGGATAACTTAATGAGCTAGATGCCTAGACCCCTTTTCCCCATTTATGCTGCTAGCTTCAGGGTTTTGCTTCTTGCCTCTAGGTTTTTGTTTGACTTGGTTCTCTTCGTTTTATTGTAGCTCTTTTTGTCAAATTCAAGTACAATGAGATTGAAAGTTGAGACTTGAAAGTGCTTTAATTAAGCATGATTAGAACACATTTGATGCTGATCTGTTTTTGTCAAGTTAGAAGGAAAACAAAGAAATTTCATTAATAGAAAAGAGAAAATTACTAACACATTCTTGCTTTCTTCCATGCACTTTGGAAACATGTGTACAGTTTGCGGCTTAGACCAATGGTTGTGTACAAATTCAATGTACTGTACTGCATACTTTTGTTGTGTTTCCTTTAACTATGTCAGCCTAATCATTTGTATTAGTGCTGCGGTTAGAAAACCTTTTGCTACAAGAAGATTTTTATAGTACTCTAAGGTGCTTTGGGCTGCTTTTCCTCACTTGTTTTTAATATATTTATATATTTCTTTTTCGAATCCTTGTTTATGTCATTCAGTTCATGGTGAACCTTTACTGGGAGTTATCAGAGTTTGCTACAATATTGCTCTGAATAGGTATTGATCTTTTCTATTCTGTCTTGAAGGGTTGTTATTATTATTACTATTATTCTATAGTACTGAGATTCATTGTTTTGGATTTGTAGCAAGAGTCCTATAAACCAAGCAACCTCAAAGGCAATGCTGACACAGATGATCAGCATCATTTTCAGGAGAATGGAAACTGATCCAGTTAGACATCTAAAATTCCTTAGTATTAAGCGTAATTTGGCTTGTGGCTTTTGTAGTAAATTTTTTAGTAATGCCTATCAAAATTTCCAGATTGAAGCTTCATCTGGTTCTGGTGGACAGACAATTACAAAGGCAGCTTCAGCAGATAATTTAAACACAAATGAAAAAGACATGGGAGACTCAAATGAAAAAGACATGACTTTGGGTGATGCACTTACTCAAGCCAAAGAGGCATCTCCAACATCTCTTGAGGAACTTCAAAACCTTGCTGGGGGTGCTGATATCAAGGTAAATCAATTGTATAGTTATGCATTGAACCCACCATAGCATGTCCTTACTATCACAAGATTGTGTTTTCTTGTATAGGGCTTAGAAGCTGTACTGGACAAGGCTGTGCATACTGAAGATGGTAAAAAGATAACACGGTATAAAATATGAATGATATATAGTACTTTGGTGTATCCAATGTGTGTTTTACTTAGAATAGTAGCTCAACTATTAATCTTACTTCTGTCTAGTGGGATTGATCTGGAGAGCATGGGTATAGTACAGCGTGATGCTTTGTTGGTATTCCGCACTCTTTGCAAGGTTGGTTCTCTCACTTTAACAATAACATTGAGGTTAATTTCTTGTGAACGTTACTTATACTTCCTACTTAAATTTGGCAGATGGGTATGAAGGAAGATAACGATGAAGTTACAACCAAGACAAGGATATTGTCTCTTGAACTTCTTCAGGTGATACTGTGATTTCAGCTTCTGTTATTTGTTAGTTAATAGGTGCATACATTGGAATATCATGTTACTTATAGTCATGCAGAAGTAATTATTTGCTTTATTTTATTATGGACCTACTTGGTGGTGCCTCATCTTGTTTTTTTATGTGGCTGACTTAGTGTTGTTCACTGATGTTGCCCTTGATTGAGATCTAGAATAGTACATTTTCTAAGTTAGAAGCTGAGCTAACTTCCTAAATAACTGTTGCAGCTGACAGCTAGTAAACTTACAGATTAACTGCCTTACAAAGCATTAGTTGCTTGAGCATTGTTGTAATACGCTGTAACATAAGGAAATATAATTTATAATGTTATTTTTTTTATGTTGGTATTTGTATTTAATAGAGCCTTATGGAAGGATGGCTTCTTATTGTCCCTTTATCATTCTTTGAAATATCCAATCTTTCTATTTCTTCTTTTATTTTAAAAAAGAAACCCTTTGTAATAGATGCTAGTTTACATAACCAGTGTTGTATACTTGGTGACTAAGTATAAGACAATGACAGGTTGAAGTGGTTTGTTGGAAAGAATTGCTATCTGCTAGCATATGATTTTTATTATGGAAAGTGTAAATGTGTATGGTGGGCTTGTTTGAACCGCTTCATGAAACTGTGATTACTACAATCTTTGTGTGGTTGAGGCCAAGGACCACGCAAAAATAGATATAGTAGTATTACTCAATATTAGCAAAGAAACATAAAAGGATTGCAGAAGGATGTGATATTCCTTCTTTCTACTACCCAAACCCTCCAGAGAGATAAAATTCTCTCTTCCAAGATTACAGCCAAAACAGATAACTATCATGATGTTTCTCTCTCTCTCTCTCTCTCTCTCTCTCTCTCTCTCTCTCTCTCTCTCTCTCTTTCCAGCCTAATAACTGTCTTCTGAAATGTGAATACCTATTCCAGCATAACTAACTTGCCAAGTCAGCCAGTTCTCCTAGCCTCTCTCCATTTTCCTCCTGTTTATCTCTTCTATCTGGTATTCACCTTCCAGACCCTGATCCCTGAATCTGGTCCATTAACCAGCTGGCCTTGATTTTTCCCAATAGCCCCTTTTTTCTCACATCATTGGGCCCAACATTGTGGCTAGTGGTTGATTTCTTTACCGACATGATAGACAAATACATAAATTTCCTTTTGGATCCTTTCAATAAAGTATGTTATTCATTGAAGTTAAAACCATATATACATGAATCAACATATGGAAGAAAAAAGAATATTCCTGCCACTTGTCAGAGAAATTATAATGGTTCGAAAAGTTTACTGTATGTGTAAGTAACCTAGTATTATTGAGTATTTAGTAATTCTTTTAAATTTTTGATGAATTAAATAAGAAAGCTTCATGGGAATGAATCCCAGTGCATAACCACATAAAGATGACTTCAATTATTCAGTGAGCCAAGGTCTTTAAAAGCTTTAAAGAAAGAATCTACTGTACATAACTTGTTTTGTATTGCTGATTAGTATAATTTTCAGTTTTTATAAGGATAGACTATAGCACTAGAGATAGATAGGAGCAAGGCTGATAGATAAAATATTCCATCTTTGTTCTTCCACATTCAATCAGTTACTATTTCTGTTCACAGTTACATGTTTGTTATGTTATTTTTCAGGGTTTGCTGGAGGGAGTTAGCCACTCATTTACAAAGAATTTCCATTTTATTGATTCAGTGAAGGCATATCTTTCATATGCTTTGTTACGAGCTTCAGTTTCACAATCCCCTGTCATATTTCAGGTTTTATTGAACTGCATTATCTATCTTCGCCTAAAGGATTTATGTGTAAATTTTGTGATATCAATTTTCTTTCTTGGCAGTATGCAACTGGAATATTCTTGGTTCTGTTATTGCGATTCAGGGAAAGTCTCAAAGTATGCATGTCATTCCATAGATTTTACAGAAGCTTCACAGCAAAGAAATAATTTTAATTTGATATTTCTCATTTGTTTTTACACTATTTTGTTTCCAGGGTGAAATAGGCATATTCTTTCCATTGATTGTTCTTAGACCACTGGATGGTTTAGAATTTCCTGTCAACCAAAAACTTAGCGTTCTTCGGTATAATGTTCTTCCTAGTTGATTAAAAAAATTGCTTGTATTATGTCTTAAACTTTAGTTAATGAACCTTCTTGATGTGTTGTTTGTCATTCCTTTTCCTTATTATTAATTTGGTTTAGTATGGGTTTGCAGGATGCTCGAGAAAGTTTGTAAGGATCCACAGATGCTTGTTGACATCTTTGTGAACTATGATTGTGATCTTGAGGCATCAAATTTGTTTGAACGAATGGTATAATCTTATAGTGATCTTTTATTGCATCGTTGACCACATTTAAATTAATTATGTCCCTTTTGGTTAATGTAATAATCTACACTATCTTCCAATTTAATGAGTAGGTTACAACTTTGTCCAAAATAGCTCAAGGAACTCAAAATTCTGATCCAAATTCAGTTGCTGTTTCTCAAACAACAACAATTAAAGGTTCATCGCTCCAAGTAGGTTTAGTTGTTGCCTTTATGGCTGAAAATAAGTAATTTATTGAATATCTTTTTTTCTGATAGAGTTGCTGATCGATTCCATTTTCTTTCTATTCAGGGTCTCGTGAATGTGCTCAAATCACTGGTTGATTGGGAGCAATCACGTAGGAATTTGGAAAAGTTAAAGAATAATCTGCATGAAGGGGTTTCAACTGAAGATTCTTTTGAAATAAGATCCAGGGAAGATGTAACCAGTGATTTTGAAAAGGCTAAGGCTCATAAATCCACATTAGAGGCTGCCATTGCTGAGGTATCAATCTTGTTTTCTGTAAACTTCTTAAAATGTAAAGGAAATTTGTTTTAACCCTTTCATTGCATAATGATCAAGCTATAGTTGGAGGCTGACGTACGGTTTTAATAATCTTTTAGTTCAACAGAAAACCAACAAAGGGGGTGGAGTATCTAATATCAAATAAGTTGGTGGAAAACACACCTGCTTCAGTTGCTCAATTTTTGAAAAACACTCCCAATTTAGATAAGGTTGTGACTCTCCTCTAATATAATTTAGCTTTTATCTAGCACTGCATCCAAGTTTGGTCTGAAACATATAACTGTTGGCTGCTTTCAGGCTACAATTGGTGACTATTTAGGTCAACATGAAGAATTTCCCCTTGCTGCGATGCATGCTTATGTAGATTCCATGAAATTTTCTGGAATGAAATTTGATACTGCAATCAGGGAGTTTCTTAAAGGGTTCCGACTTCCTGGGGAAGCTCAAAAGATAGATCGAATCATGGAAAAGTTTGCAGAGAGGTAATGGCTTTTTTGTCCATGCAAGTTGCCCTCATTTCCCCTTGTCTAAGCGACAATTGGTTCTGTCTGTAGAACTATTGATGGACATGTAGATATGTCCATTTATGCATCTGGTATTGGAATCTCCTTCAGTGCTGAATTTTGAAGATGATTATGTGCACAATAATTATGCGATCATCATTTTTGTTTTTAAGAATTTTAAACTCTATCAACTGATATGATTTGTTTAACCGTTGTCCAAGTCAATTATTAATTTCCTTGAACCTATTGGGAAGAAAAGAAACCTTTAACAGTCCCAATTGACATTCTTCATGTGAGCTGAGATTCTGAGATTAAGATGGCTTGATATTTTATTAGGAGTCAAATTTTGGTTGATTGTCATGTCATAATGATCAATTTCAATTGGTTCAATGCTGTTTTTTTATGCATTTAATGTCTACTTCATATTTTAGGGGCATGATACCTTTTAGCTTGCACAGATAATTATATCTTCTGTAATAACTGTCTTTCATGCATGTTGGCAGATACTGTGCAGACAATCCGGGCCTTTTTAAAAATGCAGATACAGCTTATGTTCTAGCTTATGCTGTTATTATGTTAAATACTGATGCTCATAACCCAATGGTGTGGCCTAAGATGGCCAAATCAGATTTTGTTCGCATGAATGCTAGGGATGATCCAGATGAATGTGCACCTAGAGAACTATTAGAGGAGATCTATGATTCCATTGTCAATGAGGAGATTAAAATGAAAGATGAAATATCTTTAATGGGAAAAAGCAACAGACAGAAACCAGAAGGTGAAGAAGGACGGCTTGTCAGTATTCTTAACCTGGCACTCCCCAAAAGAACGTCATCTGCAGATGCCAAGTCTGAAAGTGAGGCCATCATTAAGAAAACACAAGCTATATTCAGAAATAAAGGGGTGAAAAGAGGAGTCTTCTACACTGCCCAGCAGATTGAACTTGTAAGGCCCATGGTAGAAGCCGTTGGGTGGCCTTTGCTTGCTACTTTCTCTGTAACTATGGAGGAAGGTGATAATAAACCTCGTGTTGTTCTGTTGATGGAGGGATTTAAAGCTGGCATACATATTACATATGTGCTTGGAATGGATACCATGCGATATGCATTTTTAACATCTCTGGTCAGGTATATAATAACTTCCTGTATACCCTTATCATCCCACATCTCCAAGAAAACTGTCTATTTGACTGTTATATGTTATTTGCTTTTTCTTTATTATCATGCGTTGTGCATGAGAATACAGGATGGCAACTTTGATGTTTGGTACAGTTGACTATGTTCATTTAGTTTCTTTGTGGACACCTCAGGTTTACTTTCTTGCATGCCCCCAAGGAAATGCGTAGTAAAAATGTGGAAGCTTTGCGGACACTGTTGGTTCTCTGTGACTCAGACACGAATGCCCTTCAAGACACATGGAATGCAGTTCTGGAATGTGTTTCTCGACTTGAATTTATAACAGCAACTCCTGCAATTTCTGCTACTGTCATGCATGGATCAAACCAAATCTCCAAGGATGCTGTTGTTCAATCTCTTAGAGAATTAGCTGGGAAACCTGCCGAGCAAGTTTTCATGAATAGTGTTAAGCTACCTAGTGATTCAGTTGTGGAATTCTTCACTGCTCTCTGTGGTGTATCAGCTGAAGAGCTAAAACAAACTCCAGCTCGTGTTTTCAGCTTGCAAAAGCTTGTTGAAATTAGTTATTACAACATGGCTCGTATACGTATGGTATATCATTTATCAACTGAAATTTGACATATTCGCTTCATTGTTTTTATGTTTCATGTCTTATAAATTGCTTTTGATGTTGTTTTCTGCTTAATTTGGTTTTTGAGCTATTTGACTTTTATTATTGTTAACCTTTTGTTTTCATTGTATTGGACAAATGTATTGTTTTCCTAGAGGAAAGTTGTGTACGTTGATCAATTGAATTAGCTTATGCATATATGATGAGTGCATTTCAATAACTACTGCAGAATGATTTGAAAATGTGATTTTGCTCAAAATATCTGCTAGCATAAACTACAATGTGCTCTCATTCCATGTAATAATACTGTCTTTTGATGCTGCTCTTAATGCATTTCTAAGCTCCAATTGTTGTTTTTCAGGTCTGGGCTAGAATCTGGTCTGTTCTAGCAAATCATTTTATATCAGCAGGGAGCCATCATGACGAGAAAATTGCTATGTATGCCATAGATTCTCTAAGGCAACTTGGTATGAAGTATTTGGAGCGTGCTGAA
The DNA here is from genome assembly GCA_037954105.1 of Canavalia gladiata. Classification (NCBI taxonomy): domain Eukaryota; kingdom Viridiplantae; phylum Streptophyta; class Magnoliopsida; order Fabales; family Fabaceae; genus Canavalia; species Canavalia gladiata. The sequence goes on along the minus strand of CM075658.1, from coordinate 77,233,121 downwards.
CTGGCCAATTTTACTTTCCAAAATGATATTCTCAAACCATTTGTTGTTCTTATGCGGAATAGTGAAAGTGAATCCAAAAGGAGGCTAATTGTTGATTGCATTGTTCAGGTGTAGTGAGCATAAGTTTTTGATTATTCTTCTATTTGAGCTTAATATTATTGGATATATTTACTAAAGCTCAGTTGGCACTGTTCCTATTGCAGATGATAAAATCTAAGGTTGGAAGCATAAAGTCTGGGTGGCGTAGTGTATTTATGATTTTTACAGCTGCTGCAGATGATGAATTGGAAACAATTGTTGAGAGTGCATTTGAAAATGTTGAGCAGGGTAGGATTGATTTTCTTTGTTTGTATCATTACAGTCTTCCTATTGCAATTCTGGTGTATCTAACACTTGGAAATTTTACAGTCATCTTAGAACACTTTGATCAAGTAGTGGGAGACTGTTTCATGGATTGCGTGAATTGTCTGATCAGGTTTGCCAACAATAAAAGTTCACATCGTATTAGTTTGAAGGCTATTGCACTTCTGCGGATCTGTGAGGACCGTCTTGCAGAGGTTTGTTGGGATATCAGTTTGAAATTACTTTTTTTGCATTTGAAGATTATACACACATGCAAATGCACGCACATGTTAACAAAATGAAATTGGGTAGAGGTTTACATCATGACCTGTAAGTTTGACCCACTACACTTGCTTGAGATCTATGTCTGTCCTGACCCATATCTTTTTCTTTGTGGCGTTATATCTCAACATTCTGAGATGATACAATGCTAAACTGTTTTGTTATTATTTTTCCTAATGCTCAAGGTTTTCATTAGGCGATGACGCATTTCAGAGTTTAAAAAAGAAAAAAGAAATGCTCTGCTTGATTTTGCTTTGATAACCACCTGTGCAAATCAGATTTTTATGGGAAAACTAAAGGGAGCATGCTAGCTTTGCTTCTGATCTTGAGTAGTGTATGCTAAAGTGTACATTGTTTCGGAATTTGGATACTTTATTTGTTTTTTACTGTCAATAATTGGTTCCTTTCCTTGTGTTAATGCTGCCTTTTTTTAAAGTGGTTTTATTTGTTTGTCTACTTAAGGGTCTTATTCCTGGAGGTGCTTTAATGCCTATTGATGCCAATTCGGATGCAACACTGGATGTAACTGAGCATTATTGGTTCCCAATGCTAGCGGGTTTATCTGATCTAACATCCGATCAAAGACCCGAGGTCAGAAGTTGTGCACTTGAAGTCTTGTTTGATTTACTGGATGAGAGAGGTAGCAAGTTCTCTACATCATTTTGGGAGAGTATTTTCCACCGAGTTCTATTTCCAATTTTTGATCATGTAAGACATGCTGGAAAAGAGGGCTTTGTTTCTACTGATGATGATTGGTTTCGTGAAACAAGCATACATTCTCTTCAGCTGCTATGCAATCTTTTCAACTCATTCTATAAGGTAAAGAATGAAAACAGCATTGTTTCTATTCTTGTAACTTTAACAAGCTTCAATTTCCTTAAAAAATAGTTAATGGACTTTTTGGTACAGTTTTAATTAGCTTCTTATTGCTGTTAAAATTATGAAATTTGTGGTACATATGAAATTTGTGGAATTCTTTTCAGCCTTTATCTCATTGCTGTTAAAATTATGATTATTCATGAGAAATCTTGCTTCCAGGAGGTTTGTTTTATGCTGCCGCCGCTGCTGGGTCTGCTGTTAGATTGTGCTAAAAAGACAGATCAAACAGTGGTCTCAATATCTCTTGGTGCTTTGGTGCATCTCATTGAAGTCGGTGGACACCAATTCAGTTTGGGTGACTGGGACACACTACTTAAAAGCATAAGGTGCAAAATTTTTCCTATTTTCTGAAGATTCATTGCAGTTATTCTAATATCAACTATAAAACATTTTTTTAATCTTGATCTCCAGAGATGCTTCATACACAACACAACCTCTAGAGCTGCTTAATGCTTTGAGTTTTGAAAATCTGAGAAACCACGGAAGCATTATTAGCGATTCTGAAGGTAACACAGGTGATAATGTTACCATGAGGTCTATCGACAATGAGGTAGCAAGTGACCGTCAACTTGATGTCAACAGTAATGGGAAATTATCCCCACTGGCATCCTCAAATACAAATGCTGATGGAATTGAAGATTCAATATCACAGACAAATGCAGATCAGTCTGAAGGTTAGATTTGTTTAAATTTTTAGTTGAGTTTGTATTTAACCATGCTCGTGCCTTCATTCAGATAAGTGAGAAGCAGTATCAGTTATTGAATATACTAGTCTAACAAAAATGTGCTTAATGAAAAAAATAATGCAGTGAAATATCACTTCCAAAATCCCCACAGCTCATGGTGGGACTCGAAACTAATTTATAATGGAAAATAAAGTGTGTTGGGCATTAATTGAAACTGAAGAATAAATGATTTTGCTTGATGACATTAAGGGATTGTTTATTATCGTAGGCCTTCCATCTCCTTCAGGAAGAACACCCAAATCTACCGATGGAGGTCTCCAGCGGAGTCAAACTCTGGGTCAACGCATTATGGGAAATATGGAAAACCTCTTCCTTCGAAATCTTACCAAATCTAAAAGCCGTGTATCAGATGCTTCTCAACCTTCTTCTCCAGCTAAGGTAGCTGTTATCTATAGTGGCAATGTAACATCTACTTTTGGATTGTCATGCGAATACATCTCTTATTTTACTCCATTTTAGGTTGCTGATGCTGTAGAATCTGATACCAAAAATGAGGAGAGTCCTTTGCTGGTAACTGTCAGGGGAAAGTGCATTACACAGTTACTGCTTCTTGGTGCAATTGATGGTATTCAGGTTAGTGCGTTCATTTCCTTTTTTTGTTCAAATCTCACATTTTCAGCTTTCCCTAAATTTTTGTGGGTGAAAAAAAGTTTGTGACGTGAAGGTTTTAATATTTTTACATTTGAAGTAGATATGACATTTTTGGTTGGCTTTGCTGCCAATTATTTGTTTGGTCAGAGTCTGGATAGGATAAGCAGGAAAGCTTTTCCTCCTTTTTCCTGCTCTCTCATAAAAAGGGTCTTATAAAACCGTTAATGTGAGGAAAAAGTACATCTTAACACTACATATGTTGGAAAAGGAGAATGTAATTGAAAGCCATCTGTTTATCTAAACTTTGTTTTTTTTTTTGGGGGGGGGGGCTTTCAGACGCGAATCTCCTAGCCATAGCAAAAATTTTGTAATAGAGAGGGGAAGTTTCAATATCTTCTTCCAATCATGTTTTTTCTAATTATTTGCAGAAGAAATATTGGACAAAATTAAAAGCAGAACAGAAGATTGCTATAATGGACATTTTGCTGTCTTTGTTGGAGTTTGCTGCTTCATATAACTCATCCACCAATCTTAGAACTCGTATGCACCAAATTCCCGATGAAAGGTAATACAAAACTCAGTATCCAATTGCCTTAATTTTGTTCTGGTGGAATTTCTTTATTGCTGGAATGTAGGACTTTAAGTATCACTAAATTATTCTTGAACAGGCCACCAGTAAATCTTCTTCGTCAGGAATTAGTTGGTACCAGCATATATCTGGACATCTTACAGAAAGCAACTTATGGTTTTGAAACAAACAAAGAAAAAAGTGCAGAGTCTGATGAATTTCAAGATGCCGATTCTACAACAGATAATGGCTTCAGTATTACTCAACATTCTGATGCAGAAGAGAAATTTGAAAGGGTAGCTGAGGAGAAACTGGTGTCTTTCTGTGAACAAGTGCTCAGGGAGGCATCTGATCTCCAGTCAAGTTCTGGAGAAACCACTAACATGGATATTCATCGTGTCTTGGAACTGCGTGCTCCCATCATTGTTAAGGTTTGAATTTTATCCTCCTTGATAGTATACGAAAGTTGACCTGCATTTTGTTCAGTGTAATAATGTTGCCTGTCATATACTTGATTAGTGCATTGTAACTATTGCAGCTGAATTTGTAAATAAAACTTATTAAAAAAGATTTAAAATTTATGTGTAAAGGATTTGTACACTACTGGTGAACCAGATTATACCACCTGTTTAGAAACTGTTTTAGGCTTATATTGTTTATGAAAAGCCTTAATATTTTCATGGTATGGCACTTTCTTGTTTGTTGATTGCATATAAAGTTTGACACTAATATTGGATCACCTTTGAATTCAAAATAATATGTATAGAAATCATGTATTTGTAGACTGATTTTAGTTTTAGATCTCAAAAAAATGCTAAACCTTCCTCCCATACCGTAAGAAGCATCAACTCTCAACTCAAGTGCTTTGGTTTTAGTTCTCAGTTTTTTTTGTTATGATTTTTTATTTTTCAAATGCTTTGGAGTTTGGATACATTACCCTTCTGTCTTATTTTCTTTTACGACTTTCTTTTTCTATTACAAAATCAATGAAAGGGGGTACTCAGCTTGAGTCTTTATTTGCTTGCAGTTCAATCTATTTGGAGGAAATTTATTGCAGCTTATGTTTGTGTGCTCATTCCCGTGTTAATAAACTAATATTTATTAGCCTTGTTCTTGCAGGTGCTTCAAGGCATGTGTTTTATGAACAATAAGATTTTCAGAAGACACCTAAGAGAATTCTATCCTTTGCTCACAAAACTTGTTTGCTGTGACCAGGTAATTTCCTTTTTCTATAATACTTCACGACTGAATTTAGTGATATTTTGGCTTGTGTGTAATCTGTAATCTGTAATGTACTGGCTGAGATTTAAGGGAATGGATGCTTGCTCATTAAAACCGAAGCTATTTTCTACTCCATCAGGAGCAGTATTGAGACTGGGACAAACCTAAAAAAATTTCTAATTGATTTCCACCAGTTGATTTTTCTATGTACTTAATGGAAAGAAAAATTAACAATAATGTGGAATGGATAAATAGTTTATGAGATTCTTCAACTGCTGCTATGTATGCCTTTCAGATGTCATTATTTGGTTTTGTCTTCTATATGCTTGGTTCAATAAAAATAAAATTATTTAATGGGATTCCGTTAAATGCTTTAAATCTCCTTCACTTATGAAAAAAAGAATTTTGCCTTGCAATTTTTTTGGTCCCTTCAGGTGCATGTCTTTGTTCGGTCATTATTCGTTAAGAAATGCCTTCTGTGTTAGACTGATATTCCTGTGTTTTGATCAGATGGATGTTCGGGGAGCACTAGGTGATTTATTCCAAGCACAACTGAAACCTCTTTTACCATAACTGTCTTATAATGCCACTGTTAGGATTCTCAGATATAAACTTCAGGGCATTGCCGATATCAGTTTTAGCTGGCTTGGAAAGAAGAAATATTGTAGCATTTTTGTATTAATCTTTTTATGGAATTTTTTTTGCTGGTGCTAACAGTTTTGTAGAAAAGCAATAGAAATGTAATTTTGGTTTCATCTGACCTCCCAATATTCGTTTGCACTTAACTCATTTTGTTTGTGCAGTGTTTGGACAATAGGTGAAGTTTCTGATTGAGTTTTCGAATCAGTCTTTTGTTGTATGATAATAGATGTATACCATGTGAAACCCTTATGTCTTTCATGAGGAGGAATATCAAAAATTTGCTATTCATAATGTATACTACGGAAGAAAAAAGGGTGGCAGTTATCCCTCCTCTTTTCCTGTTCCAATTCCTTTGACATTTTCAGACTTCAGGCCTTCAATTTGGATCATACATCTTTACTGTTGAAGAGGTCCCGGGGGGCAGGAACTGAGCTGAATTTATGAATTATAGATAGACATGTCGATTTGATTTCTCATTGCTAGTGTTGCAATATTATTTTTGCCTTTTAACGATGTGTTTTTTTTTTTTTTTTCCGTTCGAAAAAGATTAGAGTTTTTAGGATAGTCTAACAACACTTAACATCAAAGATGTAGACACTAGTTTCAACAGAGCGATATAACGGTTTAACAAATGAACATTAAAAAATATAGCATGCTCGTTCAAAATATATGTAACAAAACAAGTAACACATTTGAAGAGTAAAAAGAAAATTTATTGTCAGTCGAGGTCATTGCCAGGCAAAAAAACATTTTTTTTTTGTTATCTACATTTTTATCTTCCTTTTTACCATATCTCGATCTAGTCGGTTCCACTAACGTTTCAAATGTGCTTTAGATTTAAGAAATGAAAGTTGGTGAGACATTAGGGATGAAAAGGAAAAGGAGCTGAGGACAAAGGGAAAAAAAGAAATTTTATTAAGAGGCAAAAAGTTACTATAAAAGAGAGAAAATTTCCATAGGAGAGGAAAGAGGTTCCTTTGAGGGGACGAAGGATGACAATCAATGACTTTTATAGCGAGAGGAGTAAGGATTCAAAGACAAGAGTGTTTATTAAAATCAGTATTTTGATTTTTAAAAGATTTAAAATTGATTATATTAGTTTAAAAATTAAAATCATATTTTTTTCATTCCTATAAGATAAAAAATTATTTACTGTAATTGTTTTGCAGGATTATTACAAACAATTGAAAATGACTAACAATTCGTATTTTTTATTTTTCATGAACAAATGGTAATTTACTTTATTTGGAATTAATGTGACTACAATTTTTTCAAGGTGAAAAATAATGATTTATTCCAATGATTTTGTACATAGGAATCATGTTGACTTGTTGAATCTTGTTAACATATAGTTCTAAGTGTAAACCTCAATCAAACAAGGCGAATGGTGGGAATGTTTTTTTACGCCACTATTTTTACTAGTCGTACTACTTTTTTTTTTGCATCATTTTTAAAAATTTAACGTTATAATTTATTGAATAAATTTTAAGTGATAAAAAAATAGTGCAAGTTGCAAAAAAGAATGGTGCAGAAAGTAATTCTAGTAGATGATGTGCTGTAGAACAGTAGAAATAAAAAAAAAAAAAACTTACCTTGAGCATATATTTTTTTCCGTTTAAAGCATATGTATCTTTTGTTGAAGATAATTTTGTTCTAATTAGATGAGATCCTTACAAGTGACAAAGTTTTGCTTATGAATTTTTAATATAATTACATATCCAAAACTTGAACACAAATCCTTTAGTTAAGATGAATTAATCCCCTACCAATTGATTCATATATTCAATAGTAGCATAATACATATATTTAGCACAACTAATTACTTTTAATTCAATCTATTATTTTAAGTTTAATAATGTTTTGTTTGAATAATCTTTTAGGACTAAATTATTGAACTAATTAGTTCAGCAAAATTGTTCTTATCATATTTTTTTAAAATTTTTTAGATTATTATTTTTTTATTCAAATATTTAGACGTTTATAATGGATTTATATATGAGATTAAAGAGTTTAAAGAGTAAAAAAAGAATTATTTTAAAATTTATGCAAAATTTGATGAAATTAATAATGGAATCAAGTTAGCTTAACTTTAAAAATAGAAGACTTAACTATATCTAGAATGAAAATGAATAAAACTTGATTTAATTAAATTCAACCTAATAAAAATTTATTTGGTTGAAAACTTGACTCAAATGATGTAGACCACTTTTTTAACTTTGAACTATATTTAGTTTAAGCTCGTGAATAATTTTATCCAACTCACTAACTTAAATTAAACTAACCAATAGTTAAAATAGTTTATGTACTAAACATTTCAAATTCACAATCTGGTAGTAATTTTTAAAATATTACAATACCATAGAATTCTATTTATTTCATGTAAAAGTAAAATAGAATTTTACATAATAATATCATAATAATTATTATATAAATTTAATCAAAAAATTAATTATATTAATTTAGAAAAATAAAATGTATAACTTAACTTTAAATTTCACGTATAAAATATAATTATATTATATATATATATATATATATCTATGTATATATATGTATATATATATATATATATATATATATATATATTTCACATAATTTTCTATGCTTTTTAAATTATCAAATTAGTGTACATAACTAAAGTTTAACTTGTTTATTTTACAAGTTTAATATTTAATTCAAAATTTTATTTATTTAAAAATAATTTAGTTTATTGTTAAACCTAATTGGCTCCAAAAAAGTTTAAGAGATCAAAATAACATTGTTTGATTTTATTTATTTGAGATGGACATGTAGTTCAAACTGAAAAAAGCACAAATAGAATTAAATGATGATTTGGTTTACTGCTAATAAAGTTGTACGTTCTTTCATTTCAATTGATATTGGAAAATTTATTATCTAATAAATATATAAAATTTTTGAATAGAAAACTCTTGTGAGGACACGTTAGCTATTCCCTATTCCTTCCCGTTGCCAACTTAGCATTTTACTTAACTTATCTTCTTATCCATTAATTTCTTAGTTTGTCTTAATTATTATATATGATGAATAAATATTAGGAATTATAAATTTTAATGTAAACATATATTATTAATTATTGAATGTTCACTAACTATTATTTTCTTACAAATAATGAAGAAATAATATTTCTCATCACTGTTATATACTCAAATTAGTTCTTAGTCACGACTCACGAGGTCTAATCCAAATTAAAAGACTCTATAGACATTGGGAGTTATAAATAAGTATATTACGTAAATAATACATGAATATAAATTTAATATTTCTAAGTAAAAAAAAACAAGTAACATAATTATAAATTTATCATAATTTAGGTCAAATCTCTGTAATATTTTTTTAAAGATAAAATATTATCAAATCATTATGCATAACTAATTTATACAAATTTTTTATATTTTAAAATATATAATTTTATTCTATTTATTATGACAATAATAATTATATAATTATATTCATTTATTGCCTGTGAAATGTATAGATGATCTAGTTTAATATAATTGCTACATTTAAGTGTTTTGTTAGATATATTTGGCTTTTATGTGGGATGTATTGGATAAAAATAAAGAGAGTGATAGAAAAAAAAAGTTAAAAAAATAATAATATGTGATATAATAAAAAAAATATAAAAAATAAGATATATTACGATTAAATTACTATTATAACATATGATAAATAGAATTATTCTAAAAGCATTACTGGTATACTGTTTACTGTCTATTTTTCTAGATGCCGATAGCTACTTCATTATTTATGGAATCATATATTTCTGATTGTATATTATGAGAAAATTTTAAAGCAAAAAGAGATTTTTCGTGATATTCATACACAAGAGTATCTGGTTACACAGTTGTTAATTGATTAATGATCCTTAATATTTGATTAACCACACACATAATAGATTAATTACATTTCATTAATTAATTAACAATTATATTTTTTATTTATCATTTATATCTAACTCTTAATGATATTTTTATACTGTTAACCATGATAATAGATTACTTAATCGATTATAATATTAATAAATTATCAACGAATATTTTGTGAAATCTAAAAAAGTGTAGATATATGTAAAAAAAAAAATCTAATATATATATAAACTTTCCGGAATAAAAAGAAAACGATGAGTAATGAAGCTATTGTCTTTTGTTATGCTGCAATGGAAAATAAGGATTTTTCTATTTCAACATATCTGTATAAGGAAATTCGACTTGATACTAGATATAAATTAAAATAAGCACGATAATAAACAATAAAAAAATATGTAGATAACAGACGTATAAATGAGAAAAACAAGACTAATTATTATTATAATATCCATTTTTTCTTCTATTCCACTTTTTTTTTATGTATATATATTTCTATTTGCCTTCCTTTTCATTACATTTCTTACTTTTCTATTTATTATTATTATTTTGGGCTGAATCTGCCTTTGTGAAAAATAATAAGATAAAAGATCTCTCTCTCTCTCTCTCTCTCTCTCTCTTGGTTCTAAAAAGTTTGGTATATTAATTTGGTTATAATTGTTAAAAATGAAACTTGATTCTGCCCAGATCCATAGGCAAACCTAAAGCCAGAAGGGAATAATTAGAATTGAAAATAAACTATGGCTTACCCTTATAGCACTACATTTGAAATTTTGCGTTGGCTTTTGATTTGATTCTACCTTTCTTTGCTAGATTGTTCTCCCTCTCCTAACACGTACGCATTTTCAAGATAAAAAAAGTGTTATGCCTTGATGTCATCCAATCCAACGGGTTTTGGAATCCAGTGCTTTGTTGAGTCTAAATGCAATTCTTTACGTAACTTTCTACTAAATAAAAGTACATTTTTTCCCAATCTGTCTACTCTATTCTATTGAGAATAATCATCTTCATATACGTGAGTGTTGAGACAGAGGGGACTCCGAAAACGAAAACATAGAAAAAAGACAACATGGGATTTCAAAGTTTTAGTACGTTCTTTTTGTTAGCACTTTGCATACTAAGCCAAGGTTTGGCAAAAGGTGCTCTTGGCTTTGCTTGCAATTGGGGAACGCGTTTAACGCATCCCCTTCAACCTCAAATAGTTGTGAAACTCATGAAGGACAATGGATTCAACAAAGTGAAGCTCTTTGAGGCTGATCCTGGAGCATTGAAGGCTCTTGGAAATTCTGGCATTCAGGTCATGGTTGGGATACCCAATGACCTCTTAGCATCCCTTGCCACCAATGTCAATGCTGCAATTGCATGGGTGAACCAAAACGTCTCCACTTACATATCCAAAAATGGGGTCGATATAAGGTACCACCTACACTAACTACCTATTATAATTGAATAAATTTTATCACTTTTTATGTCTATAATAACTTCTACTCATTTTTAAAACATGAATCTTCTTTTGTTATATGAAAATTTTTATTTTTGTTAAATTTAAACAAATTTTTTACATTGTATTTTATAATTATATCATGTCCAATATTTTTCAAAATTTGTTGTATCCTTGTATCCATGTCATATCATATTTGTATCTTATGTCACATCTTCCTAACTAATAACTCTTTATGCGCCATGATTTTAAAATTGTGTTTTTGAGTAGAAAGTTGTAAATGAATTGCATTTTTAACTAGTGATTGAAAAATTCCAAGGTATATTGCTGTGGGCAATGAAGCTTTTCTGAAGACATACAATGGTCGGTTTGTGAATTCAACGTTTCCAGCAATCCAAAACATTCAAGCTGCCCTAATAAAAGCTGGCTTAGGGAGACAAGTGAAGGTGACTACACCTCTAAATGCAGATGTGTACCAAAGTGATAGTGGTCTTCCATCAGGAGGAAACTTCAGGCCTGACATTCATGACCAAATGATCTCCATAATCAAGTTTCTTAGCCAAAATGGTGGCCCTTTAACCTTTAACATCTACCCATTCCTCAGCATGGATGCTGATCCCAACTTCCCAAAAGAGTTTGCTTTCTTTGATGGCTCTGCTGCCCCTGTAGTTGATGGTACCATAACTTACACAAATGTCTTTGATGCCAACTATGACACACTCATTTCAGCTTTACAAAAGAATGGCTTTGGCCAAATGCCTGTCATAATTGGAGAGGTTGGTTGGCCAACAGATGGAACCGCCAATGCCAACATAAAGAATGCTCAAAGGTTCAACCAAGGCCTAATTGACCGCATAGTGAAAAAGCAAGGAAGTCCCAAAAGACCAACTCCACCAGATATCTACTTATTTGGATTCATAGATGAGGATGCCAAGAGCATTGAACCAGGTCCTTTTGAGAGGCATTGGGGTGTCTTCAACTTTGATGGATCCATAAAATACCCTTTAAATATGGGTGGAGGAAAATCATTAGTTGCTGCAAAAGGAGTGAGGTATTTGCCAAAGCAATGGTGTGTGATGTCAAATCAAGCAAATCCTCAAGACCCTGGTTTGGCAGACAGCATGAGCAAAGCTTGCACATATGCTGATTGTACCTGTCTCTCTCCTGGGGCATCTTGCAGTGGCTTAGACACAAAGGGCAATGCTTCATATGCATTTAACATGTACTATCAGACCATGGATCAGCGCAAAGATGCATGTCAATTCAATGGTCTCTCAGTGATCACTCAAATAAATCCTTCACCACCTCAAAGCAGCTGCCAGTTTAGGATCATGATCGATCTTGGGAAGCATGAAAGGACTTCCACTTCTTTGGCTGCACCAAAAACCAAAATACACTTAATGGTCATGCTGGTTTCAAGCTTCATTTTAATTGTCATCTCATCCCTTTATACTTAGTTTTATTTCTGTTGTGCAACACTTTCACAGGTTCCCGCCACCAATTTTATTTATTTTTCTTTTCTTTGGTTGTATTCTCATACATGACCAAATGAATGAATAATTTATCTTCTTCTTCAAGGTGACTCAATTTTTAATCCCTGACCCTGTTATTATCCCTCAATTTCCCCTGTTATTGTCTCAAATATGATATTAATATCTTTCTAATTATTAAAAATATAATTTTTTATACGAGTGAGTTATAGTTAGAAAGACATTAATAGGATAAAAAACTAATGCTTCAAAAACCCGCCTTTTTAGAAAAAAATTATAATACATTTCACTGCCACCCAATACGTTATTTTAAAAAAGTAACTGTTGAAGCAGTTATTATAAGATTTGAATATTTTATTAATACGATAATACACGGTTAAATAATAAATAAATTTTTTTAAATTAAATATTTTGAAGAGAAATAAAAACATGGAAAAGTACTTAAATATATTTTTATTTTAACTATTAAAAAATAAAAAATTGTTTATTTAGAATATTAATTATATTTTTAATGTAATAACTTTTTAAAAAATTATATTAATGATCCATTTTTAAATATATTCTTTATAATAAATTTATTATATAAGCATTTATAAAAATAAATTTTAGATGGAATATTTTTTAATAAATAAGTATCTTTTATTTCTATAAATCTTTTAATTAGTAAAAGTATTAAATATTTTTTATATTCTCAAGATAATAAAATTGTAGAATAATATGAAGAAGAATTTGTAGAAGAATAAATAATTCTAAATCCTTATACTTTTTATTTTTGAGATCTTTTTAATTGTTAAATAAAATAGAAAATGTTTTTATATTTTTAAAATAATAAATACATAAAATTTTTATTTATAATTTTCTTTGAATATTTTATAAAATCTTTCATTCCTTAGCAAATTATATATTAAAAAATATATAAGAAAATTAATTAATATATAACTTTTAAAAATTAGTAACATATATGAACTGATCCTTATTTAAAGCAATATTCTTGCATCATATATTGATTATATCACTTTAAAATCTTTAAATTGTGAAAGTGAATATAAAAAATAATAAATTATTAAATTTATAAAAAATTTATTTAAAAATCTTATTAAAAAGATTAAAAATATAGTTATTTTAAAAATAATAGGAAATTAAATAGAAAATATTGTTCTCCAAAGGTTTATCTTCGTAATAAAAGTTGATTGTGAGTATATATTGTTATCATTTCTCCAATTAAAATATCTGTGTTAAGAAAAGCTGACGCACAATCATGAATATACTTCCCCCTCCTTCGACGGCACAATTGACAAATCATTTGCACCTGAAAAAAGAGCCACCAGAAAAAAATAGAAAAAACAAAGTTTTAACAATTAAAATAAGGGATTACATATTATTCTGTGGAGGTAGAGAAGAGAAAGTAGTATTTTTTAAAGAAATATTATTATTTAAATATTAAAAATCAATATTATATGATTAATTTTTAATCTCTTCTTTATTATTTATTTATTTTTATACATGGGTATTAAAATAAAATCTTAACATCAAAATAACACTAAAATGTCAACCATATGTTTAGATGAGAGATTTTAAAGAAAAAATTTATTTTATGAAAGAATTTAAAATAATCTTGATTAAAATATTTTGTTTAAATTAAAAAAATTAAATTTTAAGAATTTATAAAAATATAATTAACTAAAATATGAGAATTTATACTTTCATATAAATAGATAAATTTTTAAATTCTCAATTCATGAATCTAACAATCTTTTTTATATTTTCTTTACATTATAATCAATTTGAAGATATTATTTTAAATAAATTAAATCTTAAAATTATTATAATTTTAATCAATCTTAATTTAATTTGTTTTTAAATTTTAATATATGATATCAATAAAGGTTATATGTCATTATTTTAATAATATTTTTATAATTTTATGCTTGATTTTAAACATTTTATCCTTTTTTATATTTTATAAATATAATATCAAATTTATTATTAATAATAATTTTTATTTAAATTTTAAAATACACTTCATATGTTTTGTTTGTTAATATACCGAAACTTTAAATCTGAAAAAAAAAATCATTTAGTTACAGCAAAAAAATTAGATCATAAGAATTTTCAATATTTCTATTCAAATATAAAATTAGTTACAGCTAAAAGTTCTAGTTAATTTTTTTATGGAAATTTATTATATTTGCCTTATATTTATTTCTAATAATTTATAAATTAATTATTAAATTAAATTAATATTTTTTATGTTGTAAATATTAAAAATTATTAAAATTAATATAAATTAAAGTATTTTGAAAATAAAAAATAAAAAATAAAAAATAAATCAAATTTTATAAATTTTAAATTCTTTCAAATATTCACATTTTCATCCGTGAAGATAATAATTTTTAATATAATTTTTTATAAAATTTTAAATATTTTTTTTATTATTTTATATTTATCCTTCATAATTTTAATAATTTTAGGGTGATACAATTAATATATATATTATAATAATAAAAAATAATATTACTTTAAATAAAAATAAATTCAGAGTAATATACTAATTTCTTAAAATAACCAATATGTTAAAAGATGGAAGAGAGTATTTATTAACAGAAGAAAAAATATAAAATTTATAATTTAACATGAGGTTTCAGGTTTAATTCTTATTGTTTTCGTATTGTAAAAAAATGGTATAATTAAAATAATTTTATTTTTAGACATATTGAAAGGAGTTTTATTTTCAATTGTGTGTATGAAAAAACTTTATTTAAAAAATTAAATTTATTTTAATAACTTTTATATGTGATGTTTGATTTTAGAAAATATTTTTTATTTTATTTTATTTTTAAAATTTTGTATAAAAGATAATAAAAAATAAAAAATAATTATTTTTATTTGTATTATTTTTATATAAAGTATCGAAAAGAATTCAAAATATAAAACATTTTGAAACACAATCTAAACTTTCCCAAAAATAAAGTTATAATTTTATTAATAAAAATATTTCTTTAAATTTTTAAGCATTTAAAAATAGGAACTTGTCTAAAAAAAGTCTTTATTATATTTTAGTGTAATAAATATTTATTGCTTTAATAAAGTTTACCATTTTTAAATATTTAAAATTAATTCTGAATAACATTTTTTAATAATCTAAATTAAAAAGAAATAAAATACTTGTTTTTTTATTTTTATCTATAAGATTCTTTTATTTAAAATAAACAGATTAATTTTTTTTATCATTTTAGTTTTTAAACTTATTACAGCATTTTAATTTTTATATAAATTTTATTTTAAGGTTATTAATTTTTTATTAATTAAAAATTAAAATTATAAAATTAAAATAATAAATAATAAATACTTTTAAAATTTTATAAAATAAAATTAAAAAATTAGTTAAAAAGAGTAAAAACGTGGAAGTAGCAAGAGAGAGTGATGATGGGCAGTAGTACCAAATTTTTATTGTAGAAAAGAGGGTAAAGGAGAATCGATAATGATGCCCTAATTTCCGCATAAACCAACAATTAACTTTCCCCTCTTGTTTTCAAATTTCTCTTTTAACAAAGAAAGATGAATCCATTGGATGAATTTCAAAATCATTACAGATATATTGTATATATTTCTTCATGGCGAATGATTCGATATAACAAACTATTTCTCTAACAAACTGCGAAACACTGTGGAGAGATTGGAAGCAATCACCGACAATCAAAGATTCTTTCTTCATAGTCTATGTTTTCATTCATATTCGATTTTGAGGTGCCCGCATCTTCAAATTCTTCTCAAGTTCAACGAAATTTTCTCAGCTTTTCCGCCATTATCCTTACCCATCAAAGTTTTCTCTTCTCGGTGTTTGTATATTATATATGACTCGTTGCAAGATTTGATCCTTTTCCGAATCATACCATTATCGAACACTCCCATTTTCCCGGCAATTTGGACTGGTTGCTTCGAATTCACAATCTCATCTCTAGGGTTTTGTGTCGGTTGTGTTTGGAGGATACCCTTTTGACTCCGAATGACATTGACCGAGAAAAGATTGGTCCTTGGTGATTGCAGTGTTCAATTCAATAAATTCTGGGATTGATTCTTTTTCGAAGGGAATATTGCCTTCTTAGCTTTTAGTTTTATCCGTTTAAGTTTTTTTTTTCTTTTTTTTAATGGTGATGCGAGAATATCAGAGCAAGATTCTGGTGTTATTATGTTTAGATTAAAGAATTGTGAAGGCCCTGTGCGGTTCTTGTATCAGCGAACTCGGCACAACCCTCACCATAACAACAATCTTATGGCTTATTTAGTAGGCTATGATCCTTGTTCCCACTTGGGCAAGGCCTTTCCTCAGCACCCTTCTTTTTCTTCTGATCGTGGTAGCTACCTGTCTTTCCCATTTCTCCATAACCTTGTTTATGCTAATGTTTTTGGGGTTAGCAGAAGCATTGTTTTTGGTCCTAAAGGTTGTAGCTTTGAGTCCAGAGGTAGTTGTAGTAGTAGCAATAGTGATAAGATCTTAGTGAGGGCAAAGCCAAGGCCCCGTGGTTTTGCATCTCATCGTCGCCAACCGATGTTGGCTGATTTGGAACAAGGGAATTCTGTCATGGGTGATGGTTATGATGCCACTCTGGTTAAGGTTGATAATGGATCCATAAATAATGGAAGTCCTGCCAAACCTCCTTGTTTCAGAGATCACCGGTTGTCACAAAAACTTGTCGTTGCTGTTGATGTTGATGAGGGTATGTATCCAAATGCCACCATTCTTATTAAATTATGGCGTTTCATAAGTATATAATTTGTCATTTAATTTTCTTTATATGAATTATTGGGACTTCGGGCAGAATCTTGACTATTTTCCAATTTCAACATTTAATTGTGCAAGGAGAATTGCTTTGCCGGATATCTTTTCCTTTTCTTTTGATTTTAATTTGTTTCAAAATTCACATGTACAATTGAAGAACTAGGAAACTCAAGTCAGGGTCCCCTCTCTGAGAGCATGAAATGGTCACATTATATCACATGATCCAAAGCTACGTGCATGTTACATGTGTAGTTGCCAGAATCTTACATTGTCAATGTGTGGGTTGAAGCATTCTTTTCTAACTGCAACTGAGATAAGAGCCATCCATTTTTGGAATTCAATTTCTAAATTTTGAACTCATGAAGTTGTTGAAAATTCTTACAATTGTGTAGTTACTAAAGACTTACAAAATAGAATATAAGAAAGCAAGATTCTTTTGTCACTGACTTTTTCATTGATGATGGCTGCAATATTCTTGCCTGACTCAGCATGCTGAAAATTCTGAATCCCACATTTATGATTGTTGGGTAGTTTTACATTTTTGTCATTATGCCTGGGGTGATAAATTTGTATCTTTATTGTACTAAATGATAGTCAACTCCGGTTGTGTTTAAGTAATAATAATCCACTACAGTTTGCATGATATTTTGCCTTAAATTACTTATGTTTTTTTTTTTACATTTGAATCCAGTGTAGACTGACTAATATGTCCTTAATTCTTGGATTATCCACTTTTGTTCGTCTGATTTTTTTTTTTCTTCTTATAAACAGTATTAGGAAACTTTGTGTCAGCTCTCAACAAGTTCATTGCAGATCGATATTCATCAAATTATTCAGTCTCTGAATATCATGTGTACGAGTTCTGTAAGGTATTATTGGCTACTTTGGTAATTCTATATTTTGATGATAAGTAATTGAAATTTACTAATCTTTTGTTTATAATTTAATGTTAAATAATGCCAATGATCAGCAACTTGAATGCTCTTTTAGAGGCTCATTTTTGCCCCCTAGTCACCAGTCTTTGAGCATTATAGGTGATTGTCATTTTTTAAAGTTAGGATTATTTGTCTTAAAGTAACTTTGGTTGGTGTTAATCTTCCAGAATGTAAAGTTAATGGTACTCTCCCATTAATGATGATGGTATTCATCCACATGACAGATTTGTTAACCTGGCATGTTAACATATGCAGTGTGTTTTAGTTTCTTCATTTTGCCGATATATTATAGCTTGGGAACTTCCCTTTGCATAATGAGATGGTGCATCATCTGTTAATTTGTAATCGTAAGTGCTTTATATGTATTGAGGCTTCATCTTTATTTTATACTGTTCTTATTGGCCTAGGGTGCCACATAATATCCAAGAACATAGCCCAAACACCATTTAGGAACTCCAAAGTTCATGTAAATCTTTCTGTATAAATGGAATTCTGTTTAACTCATAATCCAGTTCTTTGATGGCTTTCTTGGAGTTTCCAGATTTTATGCATTCCTCTTTTCTATTATTCGTACATTGATAATAGTTATTTTGAGCTGCAGCTTATTGTATGCATCAGGTGTATTTAACTTGTGCACTAGTGGTATTATTAAGAAATTTTCACTGATAAAAAAACAATCAACTCTTGTTACTACCCGTTTAGTCCATTGTATTGCCATGGATTTGTGAATGTTCATATATGGAGTCTGATGCACAATTATTTTCTGTTGCAGATATGGAATTGTTCACGTGATGAAGGTAATTGTGTATCTGTCAGGCTGTCATATTACATTTTGTGAATGATTTTGCTATTCCATTTCTAATGAAAATTTGTTAGATGTAAATTATTTCCTTCTCATTTGATTTTCACCAAACTCTTGGATTGAGTGTCTCTTGTTTAGAAATGTGGATGATCTTTCTTGAGTTCAGATTTCCTGTAAATCTAATTATTAAATTATGTCAAATTTTGGTAGTTATGGTTTTATGTTTGGCATATTATGGAGAGGCAAGCCTAATTTGTTATATATATCCTAATGTTGGTGTTTTTAGTACATATCCTAATTTGCAAGGCATAGTCCTTGAACTATTCAACTTTAATTGGTTCTTAAATGGTGAGCAAGCCTAATTTTTTTGTTGTGTATATCCAGAAAGTACAGTGCTAAGGGCAAGCCAACCCTATTAAATAAATAAAAAACTTTTTTTTCAAATATTGGCTACTTGGATCTAGCAGTTGAATAATTTTATCATGCTTTTTAGGAAGAAACGTAATATGGATTTTTTCAATGCTTCATGATGATTAACGTGTCAAAAATCAATATTTTGTTCTGCAGCTGATATCCGTGTTCATGAGTTTTTTAAGACACCATATTTCAAGTCAGGGATCTATCCCCTTCCAGGTTCTCAGATGACTCTTCAGAAATTATCAAGATTTTGTAACCTATCAGTTGTAACGTATGCTTTTGGTCTTGAACTTACTTCAACCTGTAAAGGAATTTTCTCAGCATTGACTAACTGGAGCTATTATTAATTTAATATATGATCAGATCACGGCAGAATGCAATTAAGGATCACACAATTGAGTGGATAGAGAAGAATTATCCTGGACTGTTTCATGAGATTCACTTTGGTAATCACTTTGCTCTTAATGGGGTGTCAAGACCAAAGTCAGAAATTTGTAGGTATGCCCCTTAATGGTCTTTAATATTTAAGTGTTCGAATCTCCCTTCCCACTATTATTTTTTTTCTTTCCAGATTTGGATCCCTTTCTTTCTACTGTTCCAAATGCTTCATTGCTGATTGATTCCTGGTGTACTGTCATTGACAGGTCTTTAAATGCCAAGGTTCTTATTGATGATAATCCACGATATGCCCTAGAGTGTGCTGATGTTGGAATTAGAGTCCTACTTTTTGATTATGAAAACTCATATCCTTGGTGCAAGAACGAGTCTGTTGATCAGCACCCTCTGGTGACCAAAGTTAAGAACTGGGAAGAAGTGGAACAACAATTGATGTCATTGATAGCTTCGTAGTCTCTAAATCCTGTAACAAGGGTAAGTGGAAAACCACCTTTCTACTACACGAAATTCTGGGCCTTTTCTTATGTTTGAAATATTTAATATACATTCTTGAAGAAGTTTGAAGCGGCTGCAAGGAGACCCCACCCCAAGGTCTAGGTAGGCTAAGTTAAAGAAATAAAAACCAGAGGATTAGATTCTTTTTCCCATTTTGAACAACATTAAGGAAGATTGGAATGGAAAGTTGTTCATTATGGTGGAAACTATAGTGAGTTTACCATATGAATTACGAGGCAAAGACCTGTTTAGGCCCTCCATGAATGTAGTACTGAAATCCAAATCATACTGGTTCCACCGTACCTTCTTGCAGTTTAATCTTAGCCGTCAAATTATATGGTCTCTGATGTAGAATAATGATTATAAATGATTATACATAAAATAAACCTACAAACCCATCAGGGTTTTTATTAGTCATCATTGGAATTCCACTGGCTTCGCTTTTACGCTTGAATGTTTTTTTTGTTTGGTCGAGACGCTTCGATGTTGTTTTATCTATCTGTTGTGTTCCGCTTAATTGCTGGATTTATGGGTATTCAAGCTTGTGAAATGTATGACACGATGATATGATAGTAATTGTATCTTGACTATATGAAGAACATTAACTGCCGCAAAATGTCAGTGAGTAAAGACTGTCTAAAACATTCTATTTGGGATAAATATAATATTGAGAATGCTATTCAGTATCCTAAAAGCAGTGGTTAAGAATTCTTAATTATAATTTTATTAAAAAATTATTAATACACATCATCGGTGACTTTCAATAAGAAAAATTATTTTTGATTCTTTAAGCATTATCCTTAGGATATTAGATAGCAAGATTCATATAATATATTTCAATTGATTAGGAATTAACATAATTTTGTCCAACGAATACTGTGCTGGTATTGTGGTGCTGAACTGGATATCAGAAACTGACGTGATGACTGCTATGCATAAATTGTAGTAACTACTTGGTACTTACTCTATAATCTTCTTTGGGACCAAAAATCTAAGAAAAGCGGCATCGCCCTGAAATGTCCGTTATTTGAGTAATGTTAATAATGCTTCAGGACTGCTATGCATAATTTGGTATTGCGGCTATTGAAATGGGCATTAGCTTGCACAAGAGTTTCCAAGTAATTTTTTTAGTCATGATGGTATATTTCTGACACAGTGGTAGTTTCGATTCTATAAATGCGGCAATTACACTTATTCACATTGAACATTGTATGGCATAATTCTATACATCAAAATTCCCGCTTCCGAGATGCAAACTACTCGGTCTTCTCTATCAACTTGATGCCATAAGCTTGTATAATATCCAGTGCTGCAAAGACCACAACTAACAAATAAGCATTGTAAAGCACATACCACAATGTACAATTTATTGATATTAGTTCCATAGTTTCATTGTGTACACCCTTTTAACAATGGCAAAGTGTACTGCTGTGTAGTTCCATTCTCCAATTATTGATCTGATGCAAAACCCTTTCTTAAGAGAGAATAATGAGGATAAAACACTCCGAACTTATTTATCTTTAGGCTATGAGTATTTTATTTCTAAATACAGAAACAAGACTTATCTCGTAAGAGTACTGGTCCAAACAATTCATGTAATGTGATTATTTGCAATTCTGTGACCACGTGATTGCCAAGGATGCTAATTATTTTGCCCGTTAAATTTGTTCTTTTAACAATTTGCATGATAGAAAAATTATATTCAACAAATGGACAATAAATCTATATGTCATGCAGTCACCTGGAGTGTAAACTTCAGGTTCAATAGGCCGTAAGACTCCTCTTGTCTGAATTTTATTTGTCAATAAGAGCTGCAAAAACAGATAATTAATTCACTAACAGTATTTGCTTGGAATGCAACGTATAAGAGAAGAAATGGAGAAAAAGTACCAGAGCTCCAACAGCAGCTGGAACACCAACAGTTAGGGCCATGGCAGTAGTGGTTTTTCCGTTGAGGGTCTTCCCAAATTCAAGCAAAGTAGCTCTATGGTTCTCTGTAATTTGGCTATCGGGGTATTCTATCTCCACTTCATGGTACAAAAGTACCATATCCTGCTTACAAATCAGGTAAAAGTTAAGGCACTAGATATGAAATGTATGCTTTAATAAGTAATCTCCAACATTCCTGCAAATAAGTTGATTTATCAATATCTAAAGTGATATGCAGATACAAAATCATTTTTTTTCCATATTTGAAAAAATTTAGAGTAAGCAGTCATATTTTGTTTTACAACATCTAATTTATAAAATGGAGAGTGACATTGGGAACTAGGCATTTCATATAAATAGAAATATACCTTTTCTGTGCTGGAGTATGATAGCCTCTCCTCCATGCGGAAACAAACAACATCAAAAGCACTTTTGCTTGAAGCAGGGATTTCTGTTTGCTCAAGAAGTCCCAAGAATCTATATGAAAAAAGACAGTCAGGTTAAAACAATAATTTTCTAAATGAAAGTACAAGAGAGGGGTAAATGGTCTACATGATTGTTTTTGCTGTGTTCATTGCAGTTTTTTTATCTTTGCAGTGCCCTAGTGTTAATATTCGTTCCATGATGTCATTCTCTCCGATCAATGGTCCATCTGGATCTTCATTATTAATTTTGAGAAGTTCAAATAAGAATTTTCTGAAGGTGGGTCTCTTTTCATTCATTAGCAAGGAATGAGCTTCATTGTTAAATATGCCAATCCTAGAAAGTGTCCCCATCATCTCACTAAATCCTGTACACCAAGTTACTACAAATAAGTTTCAGAAAGATTAAATAAACACTTTATACTCAAACACCCCATATATATGCATTGATTAATTTAAACATGATTCAAAGAATGGTACCCCTTCATCAAATATTGATTAATGTAAGCTTAAACATGTTATAGAGAATGGTATTTAGTCAGTGTCAAAGGTTTGGCCTGAAAATTCTTATTAGAAACATATGTACACCATGCCTTCATAGCGGAGGGTTCCACGAAAAATGGTCAATGCTTCAGATGCTATTCCGTACACATCTCCATAAAGTAATGAGTTACGATTCGGGAGACATTCCAAAGCAAAAGCAGGAAAGTCCGGTAGCCTTAACCTTGTAGCTGAATCATAAAGATTGTCCCCTGTCCGAAAAATAAGCATGATGCAGTGAGCTTATGAACAATGCAAACAAGTGATAGAGTGGGATGAGACTTGTTCAAAACGGAACAAATGAAATAATCTTTGCCAAAAATAAGCAAGACTTCTCAAGAGGTTAAATATATAGAAAATTAAATGCATGTTATTAGAACTTAGAAGTGGCTGCATGCATACATTTTATGGAAGAAGCATGTTAGGACCCAAACAAACAAAAAAGGAATGGAGAACATATCCTGCTTGTTGCTTTCTTGAAATTATATTCCCAATTGATAAAATCTTACCATCAATATGTACAGTTTCACCACCGTATTTGTAGGTGGCAGGATTGCGCCCAGCTCGGATGGCCCCTACAGGATTCCAACTGAAATAATGGGTAACCAATGAGTTCTTATAGCAACAATCATCAATTTTTTTACTGTATAAGGAAAAACAAGTGCATGTTTGGTTTAGTTTATTTTGAGAAAATAATCGCTTATTTTTGCCAACTTTATGAGAGCTTTTAAAAAATAAGCGATTATCTGTCTAAAAAAAGCCAATCCAAACACATGCACTAATTATGTGACCCACTACAGCTGAATGATTAGCAAGAGGCAAATACTAAGAAACTGAGAATTTAATAGCACTGAGTTTTGGAAACTTACACTAACATATCCATGTGTTCTGTAGATCATATCTAATTAAATCCATATTGTTCATGTAACAGTTTATACAAACCCTTACAAAGAAAATGCTGAAGTGTTCCAAGTCAAAATATTTTTTATGCGATCTTTTAGGAGGGTTTTTAAGATAAAAAAAAATAGAAACCTGACCAAACTTGATATTACGAGTCAACAGAATATTACCGGACAAAGTTTGAATTATATTTTAAATGTGTAAACATACAGAAGAAACATTAGGTGATCATAGGATTGGTATTATTATCTGAGAGATGGTGTGCTATGCTATAGCTTCACATTTTATTTGATGTTCAAGCTTCTTCCTAAACTAAGAAAGTCTGCCACTGAATAATAATGGCACCATGTTTCTACAAATAGTAGCAAGCAAACTATCATTCAGAATGTTCATGTTGCATAAAAATTCAACGATGATTTGTAGTTATTTATCACTAGGACATCACATCAAATCAGTAAGTGATGTTTTGAAGGAGAAGATAGAATTTTCATCTTAGAACCATTAGGGAACTGTTCATGTAGGTGCCAGACATTCTAAGAAATACCTAAATTTATATGCTAATGGATTGTTAGCAGCTTCAGGAGACGGAAGTCCACCGCAGTAAGAAGTGAAAGACTTTATTTTGCCCTTCCGCATATGTGCTTGGTTGATCATTTTCATTGCCATCATGTGATCTGGATCATCAAACAAGTACAAGCTTATTGCAAGGTCAATTTTTGCTGGGAATATGTCAAACTTTTAGAATTTCAGAAGCTGGTTTCAGCCAACATGTCGGGATAAAAATTGTAAACTGGTATTTTTGAAGGAATTCACACAAGTTTGATGACATGATAGGACTGTAACATGCAGCCCAGTAAACAAAAATTTCTGAGATTTTATTTCAATTTTTAGAAGAATGTAAGCTAGTCATCCATACAATCAGAAAACATGAATACACAATAAACAGGTGCGATGCTGAGAGTATAAATTTAATGAAAATATGTGAGAAGTGCGAACAATAATTCTTAAACTGATTTTATAACTAAGTACATTGATCCAGCTGCACTATTATAAATTATTTTATGTTGAAAAGGTCCTGGAAACCAATCATTATTTATCAGCATAGAGCTCTTACCTATTCCTGGGTCCAAGCCCATCTCTCCAAGAATTGTTATACCAGCTTCTTTAGCCTTATCATCTAGCACCGACATGGAGTTATCAACATAGCTAGCAGTGACAAGATGTTTTTTCAGCTGCATTAAGAAACGTACTCATTTAGCAAGCTAGAACAAAAATAATGAATAATTATGTACCACTACTAGCCTTGGAATTTTTACCAAAATTCCATCTATACAGATGTTATCTCTAAGATTCTGACCAGAGAATTGAAGAAAGAAATATTGGGTCACAGGGGAACATTTTTCCTAAACTACTTCCAATGATCTCTTTTTCCACACAGGAGGTGTTGGGGAAAACGTGACTTCTCGCTCCTCCAAGAGAATCAAGGATTACACCGTCAATTATGGAGATGATAGTGTAGTAAAGAAGAGTACATAGTGGACTTCTTTACATGGGAACACCCTTCAATGTGAGAATGAATAAAAGAATTTCTTTAGACGGTCCTTAAGGGTCATCTAAGATAACCTCACTGCCCTCTCTTTCTCTCAAAAGGATTACAAGTGTTTTATCCCTCTTACAAAGAGGATCATATTTTTTTGTTCACTCTCTCTACCTAGCCCATTCAAGGTTCTCCTATTTATAGAGAAGAGGATGGCTTTATTGTTGCTGCTACCAAGCCTAATTCTTGGTTTTAACAAAGTACACATAATCGCGGCCACCTTCAATATGTGCGGCTTTGGATGGCACAGTTTGAACCACATGCTCCCTTGGGACAGAGCATCAAGCTGGTCTTTGAATCAGACCTTGGGACTCCCAATCTAGGGAAATCCCAACAGGGAGATCAATCTCTAACGTAATTTATGTCTAAATTCAAGAAGTGACTTCAACCCTTATCACAAATCATTTCACTTCGTTACTTCATTAATTTTACAACTATTGCAATCTTTACTAATATCTTTTGTAGATATGCTTTGTCCAAAACCCTATGTCATCTTAGTTCCTTTTTTTTCTAAGTATGTTAAATTTCAGTTCAATACTGAACAATAAGTTGAAATGATGAGAATCACCTCAATGCAAGCATTTGCTACGATAATGTGACAACTAGCAGGTAGCAAACTTATAACAACGTCAACCTGCAGAGAAGGAAAACAAAACAAAAAAGTGAATATAAGGATGCTATCAAGACCCCAAGAACACAAAACATATATCAATATGCTGCATAATGTTTCAAGATGGCAATCATAGTCAGCATCATTAACTATAATGTAAAGATCAAAATTTTACGTACATTATTGGTTACTAATATTTAGATATTTTAAGATGCTTTCGCCAGCCAAAACCCATATCAATTTCTTGTAGCTGTTAAATAAGATCATTTCAAGATGCATTTTAAAGAATCAATTAAGATAACTGCAGAAATTCTTCCCAAGAGACAATCATACCTGTGAAATATACTTATAAAGACTGGCATGATCCATCACATCAAGCTGAATTCCGGTCACATTTGGAATGCCTTCAACAATCTGCATTGATCTTCTAATATCAAATGTAGGATCCCTATTAAAAAGAAAACTAGTTCTGCTTCCATAGAAGAACTCATATAAAAGCAAAATATTCTAGTCAAACTACCTCCTCTGCATCCTTCAGGTACAGAGATCCCACAATGACTTCAACATCAGTTTGACATTCAAAATCATCTTCCAACAATGTTTTATACCATTGGTTGGACGATGGCCTTCCAAATGATGACAGCATTTCAGCAGCTGGTTGACAGACCCGACCAGCACCAAGAATTAAAACTGCAGCCTTGTTTTTTGAATCAGGTTCCTTCTCTATGCCATTCTTTTGGACTTTACCGAGCTTAAGTGAAATTTTACTTGAATCTTGATTTAAAAATCTATCATTTTCAGTTGGATTAGCAAGAGAAGTTAAAGAATCAATGAT
Organism: Canavalia gladiata; assembly: GCA_037954105.1. Classification (NCBI taxonomy): domain Eukaryota; kingdom Viridiplantae; phylum Streptophyta; class Magnoliopsida; order Fabales; family Fabaceae; genus Canavalia; species Canavalia gladiata. The sequence goes on along the minus strand of CM075658.1, from coordinate 77,206,377 downwards.
ATCATCCAGAACAGCCTTATCATCTGCACCAACCTGTTTGAAACCCGGCATGTCAATACACCATTGATTATTAATTTATTAGGTTGATACACAGGTCCTAGTTTAAAAGGTAATTTTTATAAAAAGTGACTAAAATCACAGAACACATTTGACTGGCCTGAATTGACACCCTTTAGAGCAAGAAAGATTAGAAAAAGAAACAGAATGGGACTGAAACTTCTAACAGAATACAAATTACAATGTTTTCGGAATGGTCAATAAAGAATGATGAGCGAGAAAACTAGATTTTCTCATCATGAATTCCTTCCTAGGTATTTAGTGTTTCCTTAAGAAAGTTAATAACCAATCAATCCAATATACTTCCTGTTGAGAAATATTTATTACTTTGCTCAAAAACAATGAGACCTACCAATTTTTAAGTATATGGAAGAGCAGATCATTGATGAAAAGACTAAATAAAAAAAGTTTGTAATCATATTTTACAAGTCTTACGACAAAGAAACTGAATTATTCTATATTTCAAATCAAAATAAAGGGAAAGAACTTTTTCTGAGGATCGTAAGTATTTCAGTTTGAAATAGATGACTGCTTACTTCAAGTTCAGAGAATGATACAGCTTTAACACTCTGACCCACACAGCAGTTGACTAAGTGGAAGGATCCTCCTGCAGCTTCAATGATATCTAAGGCCTCGTTTATCAGAAACTTATCAAATAAGTGACCACTCAGAGATACCTGTTAGTTTCAGTTGTATTCAAAGATGTTGATCAGAAACTAGCAACTAGTAGGATTACTACAATTATCTACCACACAAGTTAATCTTGGAATGTAGAATACAATCAATGGTAATCATATTGAAACTGAAGAACGCACCGATATATTGTATTTCCTTTTGTTAGATAAAGAAATTCCTGAGTTTTCTGACACTTCCCTGCAAGCCAAAAAGACAGTGTGTGCCTGTTATAAGCGGGAAAACAACAGGAACTGTAAAAGGAGCGCAAAATCCAACAAAGGGAATGAACAGATTTGCTTTTACAAATTTACAGTTAAGGATATGGAGATCCGACAATGAAGCATAGATCAGACACATACTCTGAATCAGAGCTACGCATGCGCGGGATATAATCATATAAGGAGGTTAGCGCTCCTCCATGGGCTATGCAAGCTCTCCTTAAGTGAGCAGGCAACTTTGTAATGTCTTTAGCAGAAGCCAAATGTATGACAAATTGGGAAAGTATGTTTCCAAAATGTTGGGAAGCCTAGCCATAATGAAATTGCATATTCAATCATTTTCCAAATCTGTACCATTCTCTTTTCAAATGGGAATTAACAAGTTAGAAGGCACCTACCTCTTTTGCAAATTCTGTTGGAAGAATGTCAACAGATAAACATATCACACCGTTCCCCTCCATGTCTTCATGGTAGGAATCCGTTATGGGATCATATCTAAAAACAATGTTTAAACATGACATCATACAAGAAATAAAAAAATGTGCAACTTAAATATTTTCAATTGAACTGATAGTGTCCTGTAAATAAGATAATCTTTTGACATAAGTATCACCTACAAATGCCATAGCTTCTAAAAACGTAAAAGCAAGTATTATGGTACTTCATCCTTCTTAGTATTTATCCTTCTTTCTTTCAGATGGGCCTTTCAACACATCCTAGGTCAACCTTTAAGATGTGTATCAGCTAGAAGGACAAAAATTCGATGCTTTATATGTTAAAGTAGACAGATCTATTATAGTGTGCGTAAAGAAAAAATATTTTGTTAAGGCCCCGATGATGCATAAAATTCCAGGATTTTATGTTGGACATAAGTAGACAAGTAGAATCTTGCACATGTGTTTTAACCTCCAAACTAAGCACCACCAGAAGCAGAGAAAGGTACTTATTTTGACAAAGAATCCTCTCTTTATGTCTTTATTGGTAGTATTTTTATTTTTAGCTTATTTTCATATACAGAAAGTAAGATCATGAAATGTAGATCATGTAATTCATCGACTTGGTTATATATTGTATATTTCTTAACATTGCAGAATGCTACCGTGCCAAGTAATTGAAACAATGTAATATCTAGGAACTCTAAAGCAAAACTTTCATCACTTTGTAAGATAAATTCTATGTAAGAATAGTGTAGATGAGATTAAAATAAATGACTTGCCCAAACTAGAGACATGGTATACCTGAAGAAGGGTGAATCAATTGATGTAGTGCGGTTAACAAACTCAATCGAACCCCCTATATCACATGTTATGTCTGCTATTCCAACAAGTGGGCACCCCTTTTTCATTAAGTCTTGCATCTGGTTAGAGCTCAACAATTGAGGAAATCTTTTCTCCCAGTACATGCAATTGACTAAGATAAGTAAATGTTAGTAACAACGCTTAAGAACGAAATCAGTTTATCAAGAAACATTTCTGGCCAAATATATCAAAAACAGAATCACATATATTATATATATGATGAGCTAACTTGACAATTATTCAAATTCTTCTTGGTACAGTAACATAAGAATTAGGTATATCTTCGCCCATGGAAAAACACTAGCCCTGTGTCTGGAGTAATTTAAAACTACTAAATTTCATGCATTTAAATGATAAAAAAAATTAAAATGATATAAACTTTTATTTAAGTTATTTTTATATTAAATAGAGAAAATTTTAAATAACTCCTATTTAGAAAGGATTTCTAAAATCTTCTGTTATTTTTTTTTAAATTATTATTTATAATTTCTCTCGTGCATCATTTTTCTTTTAATAATTATTCATTTTTTACTCAGCTGGAATTTTAAAATTTCCCACCCAAACACGGTAAAGAATTGGGGGAAAAAATTATGAAACATTTCAGGCTAATGTATCCGAAAAAACAGAATTTTTAATGTACCCGAATTGCATATTTCTTCAACAATGAAAAAACATTGTTTAATATTTCTTTTTGACAGATGAGACAAAAAAGAATTAAAATTTCTGGAACCAGAAATCTAAATTACTTCCCATCTTAGTAATTCATGACAAATGAAGGTCAAGCCAAAACAAAATTAGTAATAGCTACCCATAATACTGCAGCGTGACAAAATAATAGCACATAATTTGCTCCAATATCAGTACCAAGTATAAAGGGACCTACCAATAACTGACGCATACGGTGCTATCTTTTCATGGAAAATGGGATTGTAATGTTCAGGATGTGCATAGTAGTCTGCCTGAAATTACCAGATCAGCAGGAATTAGTTCTTCATACCGCAATAACACTCCATATGAACCACATCAACGAGAACATGTCAAGTTTTAATCTCACAACAGGTTCCAGACCCAAATAACATTTTAGCAACTTAGCAAAGAGGCACTTTTAGTAGTAGATAAATAGATATGAGGAGATCCCAAAACTCAAGATCGAGATTAACTAACTCACTTTGTCAAACAGTTTCGTGGGATCTTGGGGTTCAACCATGTCTTGGGCAGTCACAACACAACCATAAACTTGGAAAACTCTTTTTGAAGCATTCCTTGGTTGATCTGTGTCCTGTTAAACAAAGTACATTTGCTAAGCATCACAAAAGCAACAACTTAGCTCAAAACATTTCAAGATTCTCTTAATTTTATTTTTTTAATCAAATTTAAACTCGATTCTTAATAATCTTATTTATTTATAACTACGACAGATGTTTCTTGTACACTTCTATTATTTTTACATGATTATTGCTGTGATGAACTTGCGAGGAGTTTTGCATCCTCTAACTCTGCAGTAACTTGGCTTGGTATTTCATAATCATCACTCCGGAATAAAGATGATATTATGAACATGAAAAAGTTTTACTCCAGGTGTCATCCTTTACCCATCCTGATTATGCGCCACTTCATGTGCTACACCATGCTCTTTTGTCTTAATTTAGTGAGGCAAGGAAAGAACAGGAAGGATTCTTTAGTAAGACTTCGTATATAAATCATGTCGATGCTATTATACAAAGGTCTAACATTTTGATGAACCTTCATAAAATTTAGTACCACTTGAGCACAGTCAAAATTATAGGGATTGGATGGAGAAGGAGAAAAATATTATATATTTAAGTGATAAGAGTCTAAAATCGTCTCTATTTTGTGAAATGAAACACTGACCTACTAATTGCATCTTTACAGGGATAATCTATGCCAAGCACAAGTGTTGTACATCTAATACAAGCCAAACCAAATAGCACAAATAAAATAATAAGACTCCTAATACAATAATAATCCTAATATTCTAATAAAAACTTACCATTTTATGTAGGTCACACAGTCTAGATGGATCTACAAAGGTATGAGGAAGAAGCTTAAATATCTCTCGCGCACCAGAACAAACTACAAAAAGGAAGATTTAAATGGTCAGTGTGTGGGTCACTTTTCAACATTAATTAGGCAAAGTAAATCGGATATCAGAAATAACAAGTCCATAAAACCAGGATATGTTTAATTTCATTTGTTATAATGTCTGCTTAAGAAAGGACAGGGTATAAAATGGACAAAACTTAAATGCAATTCCATAGGTGCTTTTGGTATTATTCTTTAATTAAAATGACAGGTACCAAAAGGAGAAACTCAAATTTTGATTGGAGAACTGTACCAAAAACATTTATGGTGTTGTACTTAAGTTTGATCCTGTACAAAAACAGAATAATATTTCCCAACACCATACCATTTCCTGAACCAGTAAACACAAAAACCAGGGGACAAATACCCAATGGCAATCCCTGGATAGCAATTTCTTCACCAACAGAAATCACAGCAGCCTTAGCAGCAGCCAGGGAAGGGTACATGTAAGATGATCCCAGTGACAAGAACGGTGTTGAATATCCAAGACTTAAAAACCCTGGTACATAAACAGATAAGATGTAACTTTGAAGATCATTCACCATGGACATGTGATAAAAGCAGTGCTAGGATAAACTTACTCTGTCCTAATCCACGCAAAAAGTCAATCATTCCAGCTCTACCAGCGAACTTTCCAAATGCTAGTAACCTCTTGCCATTGTCCCCAACAATTAATTCATAGTCATATAACGATGCCCTCTCGGCTAGGACCTGCAACAACAAGGTTGCGAAAAATAACAAAAACAAGTTAGAAGTGGCAACTGAAGAAACCAGCTCAAAATTGAAATCACATTTCAAACATGAAGAATTAGACATAACACCTTATCCAGCAAAGGCATGTTTTCTTTCTGTGCTTTATGGGTATGGGAGAAGAAGGCATAAGCTCTATCCGGTAATATCATCTCCAACTGCACGCAAGCCATATACAATAGGAATGATCATACATATCATCAAATCAAAAATCTCTTATCAGCTAAAAACACAGACAGCTACACACTCTAGCATGAACATCATTAGTTTAAACCAAAAAACAAAAATATACAGAACCTTTGGTTGCTTAATGCCAAGGATTAGGCCACATTGTGACAAATCTTGTGATATTTCAGCACCAACTTCTTGATAGAGAGCATCATGATGGATTCTCTTCGTGGAAGGCTGCACAATAATTCGAGAAACACCAGTTCCACCATGGAGTAATCGAGCACAGTGTGAAGGAGTTAAAGGTGCCCTTCTTTCCCATTTATTCACAGACTCTGCAAGAATCCCAACAACCCCGTTTCCAAGCATGATCCTTTTACCTGTTTCAACACAATTGTCCAAACCTCTTCATGCATCCACACCATAACTCTAAAACAACACACACTCCAATTCCCTTATATAAATAATAAAAAAACCAATCTTACCCTCAAGATCAATCATTGAACACTATTATGAACTATGATGGAAATTGAATAGGCATAAAAAAAAAGGGTGAGAAAAAAAATAAGATAAGAGAAGTGATTTAAATAAACAAGGTTGGTGAAGTGATTTCTTAGAGGATGTGAATGAAAAACAGAAAACTAAAATGGAGTAGGCAAGTTTTACAGCCCGTTCTGACGGGGATTTTGGGAATGAATGGATGCGAATGTCAGCATAACAAAAACAGTATTGTTATAGTGATATAAAAGCTGGAAATGAGACTAATGACGTGTACATGATTGCAGACAAGTAATGACATCGGACCAAGAATGTGAAGTTGACACTTTTCATTACCACCCTCCTATATCTACACAAAATTTTCAACTTAATTAATCTATTAATTTTCGAATGATTATTACAATTTATCATTATTTCAAAATATTTTTAATATTATATTAATTAAAGAATATTAAAAAAATCAATTAACAAAAAAAAAGATATAAAAAATATAATAAATACCATAAATAATATAATAAATATTTTTATATTTTATTGAAAAAATATATTAAAAAATTAAAAATCTCAAAAGTAGGATTCTAGGTTTTTATTATAAATAAGTAGTGTCTTATTTATTTTTTTCTAAGTTAAAAATGTGTTTGTCAAAATTAGTAAATAAATTAATTGTTGAAAAATAACTGAAAATTAAAAGATAGAAAATTAAAAGTTTGTCAAAATTAGTAAATAAATTAATTGTTGAAAAATAACTGAAAGTTAAAAGATAGAAAATTAAAAATTAGTTAAAAGTAGAAAAGTTAGTAATTAAATAGAAGATGTTCGAAAAAACAATTGTTGAAATAATTAATAAATATAAAATAAAAAATCATAATTAATTAATAGATGAAAATTTAATAAATGCAATATATTTCTTATTTTAAAAATATATTAAAATTTAATTTAATAAAATTTCATTTTTTAAAAATATTTTTTATTTTCATATAAATACATTTTAAATAAAAATTTTAAAATTTTCATTATTTTAATAATTTTAAATTTTTATATATAAAAAATAAATATTATAATAGTTCAAATAAAGAGCGTATAATTAATTATAATTCAAAATTAATACTTCATGAAAATATAAAGAAAATAAATATATCAAAATTATATATTATTATTATTATTATTATTATTATTATGAAAGAATCAATAATATTTAAATTTATAAAAATTTATTAATAATAAAAATAAAAATAAAATTATTATGAACTTAAAATTTATTTTTGATAATTTTTTAAAAATATTAGTAACTAATCTAAAAATTTTAATAACTACTAAAAATTATTTTACCAAACATAAACTGGAAATTGATATATTTAAAAAAATATAATTAATAATTTTAATTTCAGCTAACTAGAATATATTATCAAATAGTAATATCCTATCTAATTATAGAATATAATAAATATTTGAAAAATAATTTTATGATCTTTTCATTTATTTTGTTAAATTTTTTATTTAAAAGTTATTTTAAAAACTCAGAATTTATTCAATTACTTTTTATCTATATCTCATTTAATATGATTATGAATTATTATATTTTTATTTATAATTTTTGAATATTTCTAAACATATAATAAAAATTTTATATAGTAAATATTTACTAAAATTTACATAGTATAATATTTTATTTTTAATTTTTTAAATTATCATTCATTAATGTTTTATTATATATTTAATTTTTATTAATTAACTATCTCCTCTATCTATTATTGCTGTGAAAAGGAAAAGTAACACAATGATAAATATAAAAAATAGGATACATATTTTACCTCTCACCTACTATTGATTGATGTACACTCAACGATATACTATACAAAATTAATAAATATTAATTTTTAACTAAAATTGTAATATTTAATATTATTAATATGTTAAATTTCAGTCTTAATAAATGTTATTACAAATTTTTATTATGTATTTAAATATATTTAAAAATTAAAAATTATAATATAGTAATTGTTTTTAGAAATTTTATATGAATAAATCTTAATAATAAAATAAATAACTAATTAAATAAAAATTACTTTTTATAAATAAATTTTATTTAATTATATATTAAAAATATTTAATGATATTAATTAATATACTATTTTAAAAGTGTAATATTTTAAATTATTTTATTTAATTATATCAATGTAAGATTATAAAAATAAACATAAAAGTAATAATTTTTTAAAAAGTTTTATAAATAATTTTATATTAAAAAAGTCTAAAATAGTGTACAGTATTAATTAAGAAACACAAATAAATAATAGAAAAATGATAACCTCAAGATGTTGATTGGGTGGGAGAGAAGGAAATGGTGGATGGAAGAAACAGATCTTGCATTTAAAATACTCTTTTACAACTATTAAATAAAAAACGATTTATGATTATTTAAAAAATTTAAAACCATTGGATATTGATGGAAGGATTATAATTAATTTAATAGAATATACACATAACTTGAACTGCAGATCCAAGTCGGTGGATGGATGAGCGCTGTTTGACGCTATGTCTTATCAAAATGGTTACGTAAGTTATGATATTGAACCTTTGATAACTAATCGGATATGCTTCATGTTCTATGATCCTATCTGTCATCTTTTACACCCACTTTACGTGTCCAATGATACTCTGGATAGAAACGTCACGTGTCTTTCTTAGTAAGAACATTTCATCATGCGCATATATTTTGTGTATGCGTATAAGACTGAGATAAATTTAATAAATACATATTTATTAATCAATTATGAGACAGAAGGGTAAAACAATTCATCAATTATAATATATATATATATATATAGATATAGATATAGATATATTAGATTTTTTATTTTTTACATGTTTTTAGTTTAGATTTTTTATTATATTTTTATATTTATAAAAATAATTATTAATTTAATATAAAAATATTTATATTTATTTATATTTTAAATTTAACAGTTAAAAAAATCTTATTTATTAAAAAAATTTATATGATCATAAATAAAATAAAATAGATGTAATATATTTTCTATATTATGATAATTATTTCCTTTATAAAAGAATTAATGATTGACTAATATTTAAGATAAATAAATTGTTAAAAAAATTATTAATAATTTAATTATAAATTAATTTATTAAAAATATAATAAATATAAATTTGAAGGATTAATTAAAATTTAAATTATTTATTTACAAAATTAAGAAGGTTTAAGGATCGCTTAAATGAAAATAAAGTTTAGATGTTCAATTATAAAAAAATTGAAAATTGGTTAGGATATAATTAAAGTTTGAAATATATATTTATGAGGAGAATAATTTTTTAAAAGCAACTATTTTTTCTCAAATTTATTCAAGAGAAACTAAACTCTTTATTACCTTGTTCGAGACAATATTTTGTAGTAAAAAACTTTTAATCCCAAAAATAGTAAAAAAGAATATAAATATAAGTTTATCAGTGTGATAAAATATTATTCGTACATGGTAAAAGTATAAACAATTGTTATATTTTCCAAAGTTCAATTTTCATAGAATAGTTTAAATTTAAACTTGGAATAAAAACATTTTTATCCGTGTTGATTGATCGTTCTTTTTAATTTAATGATATTGTGCATGCGTTCTTTAAGTTTTTTTATTTTATTTAACCCATGTTGAATATGTTTTTCATGAATGATTAATTGCGAAATTTTATTTCATTTCAACATTTTTTTAACCATCAAATTTTTTTTTCTTGCCAAGTTAATGCTCATCGTTTTTTTTTTCAAATTGTTTGTATTTAAGGGCTTGTTAATTAATGTCTTACATACATTATTTTAAAAAATAGAAGTAATTTTTTATTAAAAATATTAAATTATAATAATTATATATTTATAATATTTTTTTACTTCTTTGACCAGTGCTTACTTTCTTTTTATTTTACTATGTGCAATATTCACAATGCTTGTTTTCACTTTTCATGATTGATTACCTGATCTTTTATTTCATTTCGACATTTTTTGTTCTTTCCATGAGGGGTGTTTTGTCGTTTTTTGTTGTCCAAATTCTTAATTTAAAAAAAATGTTTCATCATTATTATTTTTTTGTCGTGACTTTATGTTTCGACATATATTTTGGACATTATTTTTCACATTTCCGTTTTTATCTATTCATACCTCCTCTTCCATTATTTTTAATTCTATCCCTTTCCTAAATATGTAAAAATAAAATTTTAAAAATTTAATTTTTAGAATAATTTTTCAAAATACATTCCAGAATTAAAATTTTAAAATATATTTTTTCATTCTAAAATTAAAGTTTCAGAATATATATTTTACCTTTCAAAATTTTAAAATAAAAAATACATAAATATAATTACGTAAATGGCACAAATTTATGTTTATTTTAAGGAGTGCAAAAACCAATTTCCTATATCTTTTCAACATACCTTTGAATTTAGATTGGTAAAAGACCCAAGTATAATGATGTCAAGGCCCAACTCTAAACTCCAGTTTGTTGAAGACGAATAAGATGATGAAGCCCAAGGCCCACGTCAAATATCATGCTTATGACTAATGTGCTTAATGAATCCACTAAACAATACGGGCTTCCTAAAATACTAAGCTACGGAGCAAATGGCAGCTGCTTTTGTGAAGGGAAGAAAAAACAAAACTGGCGGCAGAGCTTCTTTCTAGAAAAATATCCGTTTATTTCTCAAAAGTTTACGCAAAAAGTTAGTAAATATAAGTAATTGTTTTTCTAAAATAACTCAAACTTACTATAAAAAATATTTCTTTTGTTAACCTCAGCTTAATTGATTTTAAGTATCTAAAAATAGCAAATTTTTATTAGGAGAATAAATATTTATTATATTAAAATATAAAATATAATAAATTTTTAATTTTTCAATAAAAATCTATTACTCTTAAATATTTAAAATTGACTCTAAAGATTGAAATTAATAGTTTTTAAAAAATTATCATTTAATAATGACAAAATTTGTCAAGCATTCAGATTACCTTCATTAATGTAGTTTTTTAATATAATCTTTATCTAATGCATAATTAATTATTAGTGTAATATTTGAAGATTTTATTTATTTAGGTTATAAGAACAAAAAAGGATCAAACAAACACTAAAGTCTAAGGAATGAACTCCTGCAGAATTAGCTTGAATCCAGTAGGAAACTTGGAGGAGGAGCTGAAACTCCTTGGCAAATTGTTACTTTAGGTACTAGTAGGCGAATCAGATTGTTTTGACATTTGTTTTCCCCAATTACAAAAAAAAAAAAAAAACGTTAAAAGGATCAAAATTCAAAATCACGCATAGATTGGAATTAGGGACTAAAACGTAACTAAGTCCATTTTTTAAAGAATTGATGACATTTTTCTATAAAAAATTCTCTGAATTATTTACAGAATTTCCCGATAAAAATGTTAAGAAGAATTATACAGAATTTTTTTCAACTTTTAAAAAATAATTTATAATGTTTCTTTTATCATTTTCTAAACATGTTTTGATAAAATTAGAAATAATTTATCAACTTCTTATAAACTCTTGATTTTTTTCTTATTTTTAAAAAGTTCTCAAAGAACATATTAAAATTAAGTTGATATATATATATATATATATATATATATATATATATATAATATTTCTATTTCATAAGCTTTTCAATCAAACCACACGGATTGCAATATCTTGTCTCAATCAGTGTAACTTTCTCAGACTGCTTAGAGCGTCGGTGCTACCAAAGTGGGTAGAGTAATGACAAAAGTGATTTGGTCATACTTATCTTTCGTGTAGTGAAAAGCATGCAAAATACATGCCACCGTTCAATCTTTTATATTGTGGACAAAATGATTGAACATGGTCAGAAAAGCAATTTAGAAGGTGTTTGAGAAATAGCACGATGCATTGACATTCAGTTCATTGGTTCAGAATTTCAGATGATTAACTTTTTTTTTCTATTTAATATTTTTTTGTAACGACAATTGTGTTCTGGTGATATTACTCCTTTGTAGCATAATACAACAATTGATCCCAAAACAGCTTCTCATGTAGTATAATATATTTACGTTCATCAAGTTAGTTAATACAACATGACAGGTTGTAAATTTGTTAATATATAGCAGTATCTAAAAAAGTACCAATTTCAATGTATGTCACATACGGCTATTTTACCATTCCAGCATATCCCCAAAGTAATATTAAGCCAAACCTATCAAATCATTAAAAGTACAAGATGAAACACAAACGGTAGAAACCATGTGACAAACAAAGAACCATAGAATACTGTATAAATTCATGTCAACCAACCAAAAGAAATCAATAAAAGCACAAGATGAAGACCATATGATAGAAATCTTATTGTAACGAAAAAACCATTGAAACCCTAAAATATAAAAAAAAAAAAAAAACACAAGATGAATCAAGTCACCGAACACATGTCATCAATTTTTTCATATTAAATTATTTTTCAACACTCCGGAAATATGGGATCATCCAAAATGATTTTTTTTTTTATAAAAAATGTACAATCTTAAAAAATAGTGTTTGAAAAGACAGTTAGTTACAACTAAAAATAAGGCCTGGAAATGAAATTTTAAACAGAAACAATATTTTTAGCTATTAAATGTAACAAGATTAATTCGGTAAAATGTCATTTATATATTATTAGATACATGCCAATAAATGATTGATTTAAATCTTAGATGATTAATTTGTTTTAAATTTAAATCTTGTATAATTCTTTTTCTAAGAAAATTAATCTCTCTATATTGTGAATATTTTAGGCCAATCAAAATTATCTTATATGATTTGGAAGAGAAAAAATATTTATGATCTAGAATATATATATATAAGATGCAGAAATTCACCGACACAATCAAGGCAAATACTGTTAATACTTATTTTATTTATTTAAGTTGTATTCCCTAAATGACCTTTATTAAATTATTTATTTGTAACTTAAACATATTACTAATAATATTTAATTTATAATCTGTACATTCAAATTTAAACTATTTACTTAATTTATTAACCGTGGAACTTTATACTCCCCTTGGTAACACCATTTTCTCCTAAACTTTGAAGAAATATACACAAAATATTCTACTTCAAATTTCTTAAAAAGAAAAAATCATAAATTTTTTAAATATTATAAAAGTAATGGATATAAAATCAAATTATTAAAATATTTAAATTCATGAAAAATGAGATATTATTAGTTTTTTAAAATAAAAAAATAGGTGTACATTACATTAAAAAAATTATTTATAACCATATTAAATTCTTCAAGAGTATATTTTGCATTTGATGCAATCATTATGGAAATAAAACTAAAAAACATTTTTCTTATATTAATATTCATTTTTATTTTGACAATAAGACCGTGAATGGTAAAATAAACCAATGATATCGCTTTTGTTTCACTTCAATATAATTTTATGAAAGTAGTTATTGCCTTATCGTTTTAAAAATGATTGTATGTGAAAATTAAAGAAAAATAAAAAGTTATCTAAATAATTAAAATTAATTCACTAAAATAATAAAAATATAGAAATTGATATTATAATAATGAATTATTTATCTTTAGTAAAACAAATTAAAAATACTTAAAAATTTAAATAATAAATAATTGAATATAAACTATTAAAATTTAAAATTATTAAAGATATAAATTTTATACTCATTTTTTAAATAAAAGTTTAAATATTTTGAAAATATATAAATAGACAAATATAAAGGAAAAATAGGTGACATCATTACTGTTTACAAATTAAAATTTATATTAAATTTCAATACCTGTTATTTTTATTTTGGTAACTAAAATAAAATTAATTAAATTTTAATATTAATTTTTATTAAATATTATGCCAATAATATTTATATGATTTATTATAAATAAAAGACATCATCTAATTAATAGTTAAAGCAATTCTTTCAAAATGTATAAATTATCAAAATAAAATTTACATTTTTAAATAAAATCTTTTTATAGCTCAACTAAAAATTAAACCTTAATTAACATATTTAAACATATTTATAATAATATATCTGAATTTTTCCCTAATAAAAATATCAGTAAATGCACCCCTGATTAATGTAGCATCTGCTTTCTGTTGAGTGGTCAACTAAACTTCCGTTTGAGTTCACATGTCAACCCATCCAAATCAATCAAACACAAGTACAGGAAAAATAAATAATAAATTGAATGAATGAAATTACTTAAACGCCTAATAAGTCTGATTTAAATTTAGGGGTAATTTTTTTTTATTTTTTCTATATATTTTTTCTCGCTTTTATATGCATACGTACCTTTATTTATTTTTTCTTCAAATCAACCTCTTTGTTTGTTAAATAAAATCTCTGATTTCAAGTTAGATAGTTAAATTTATGCATTTATCTTGTATCCATATAAGTTTTGTTTATTTGTTATTTAATTATATTTTATCAAATTATCAAATAAATTTATTATCAACACTATTTTCTAAATATAAAACACACACGGTACCATAAACAAATTATTACAGTTAAGAGATCCTCGGGTCTACCATCCAGTATCCATGCACAAACCCGCTGATCATTAACAACAAAAATATTGACTAATACATAAAAATTTGTTAAGCATTACGTAGTTTTTATTAATATAGATTTGATCTAATATAAATTAAATTATTATTATAAATTTTAAATATTTATATTAATAAATAATATATTATATTAATATATTAATGGGTTTAATTTGTATATATATATTGATATATAACAAATTTTATATTATCAACTAATTAGAATTCATATAAGTATAATTTTTAAAATGATTATAAAAAAATTGATAATGTTTAATAATTTAATAATTAATGATTGAATGATAATATATAAATTTACACAGTCAGTATAGTTTAATTAAATTGTATATTATATTACATGTCAATGAAATTATTTATTGGTATAAAATATTTTATTATTAATATAAATGTATGATGTTCATATTAACAGTTTAATTATGTTAAAAAAATTCTATATTAACATGAAATAATACAAGAATAAAATATTAGTAAATAATATTTTTTTATAACGAATACTAATTTAATTAGAATAACTGATTATCTAAATCAATGCCGATGAACCTATAAAAGAACAGATAAAAATTTAATTTTAATAACCCTGAAATTGGAAACAGATATTTGAAGGAATGTGATTTGTGCAGTTAAAATTTCTTATTCTATTTGTAAACAATTTTATTTTGTTATTTTAACATACAAGGACAACATTGAAGGGATGGGATTTGTGTAGTTAAAATTAAAAATGCTAACGATCCCGATCCCCTAGAGCATATGATATGAATTAGCTTTAGTTAAACGTAGATAGAAGCACAGATATAGAGGTAATAAAAATATTAATGGGAAGTTATACTTGTTCTATCATTTGATATTGAAATTGGGATATTTCCCAAAAAGAATAAGGTTGCTATAAATGTGTATGAAGGGGCACAATAACCCCAAAACTTTCTTTCTCAAAAATTGCAATCACAGACAGGGTCTTCACAATCCAACTCCAAATCTAAAGGCCGAGTCAAATTGACCCATTGATTTTGATTTTGAGAGATTCTTGACTGTGTGGCTTACATAATGGAGCCAGCCTCAATCACAATTCACAACACACATGCCGGATTCAGGAATAGACCAACCACATCAAATTCCGCGTTTTTATCTTCCTTTATTCTTAACTTTTTTTTTTCTTTCTTTTTCCTTTAGCATTATTTAAAAGTATTATAGAATAATAATATATGAAGATCCTAAAGCAAAACGGCACGAGAGCAAGCTGTAAACGCGTTTGTTTTGGTAGCATTAGAACTTCTCTAAAGCAGGTCGCTTTTGGCTTTATTGCTTTTGAGAAAGACATATTTGGGACTTTTTCCTTTCAGCTTATTTATTCTTTGTTAATTGGGATGAGGTTGTGCTTACAATTCAAATTCCTTTGAAATTTATCTAATATATAGATCATGGATGGATTTGAGATAAGTATCTTACTATCTTAACTCTGAAGTTATTATGCATACAATTTTTAAACTTATCTAATTTTATTTAAATATTTTTTAAATTTATTGCTGGGATATAGAAACATACGTCCCCTGTGAAAAACTTATAACTACATGATGATGTGAGGGTGCCGAAGATAGATTTTTGTAATGATGTGAGGGTGCGTAAGATAGATTTTTGTAATTGGAAGTAAAAATTGTGTGTCTTATAAACAAAAATTTTATTTGTATTATAAATAATAACAATTTATACAGTAAAAAGGAAAAAGTATATTACCCTGCACACGTTAGTTACACCAAATATTGCAATTTTTTATAATTTTACATAAAACATATTTTTATTAATTTAACAATCAAATTGTAATTATGTATTATCCTTGTTATCTATTTTAAATTTATTAAAATTGAAAAATTATAAGTATATATAAAAAACTTGCTTATATATTTTAAAAATGTATCTTACATTTATTTTTATATATTTAAATGGAAAATTAAATAATTTTAAAATAATCTTGTGTGTTGCAAACATAATTTAATTTATATGATACAAATATTTATTCCAATGAATGATTTTAAAATAAAATTATTTAATAAAAAATTAAATAAAATATAATGTTTAGTATAACTCACATCATTATATAATCGTTAAAAACACCAAGATTTGACTTTCATCCTTAGTAGATATCAATGATTTGAAATAAAGATTAGAGTAAAATGTGAAACTTTGCTGATTCAATATTGTATTGTTGTTTGACAAATTCTCTTTGGGACGGCAGGCTTTTTGAACCTAGAGTATGAGTGTATGACATCTTATAAAATTAATTTTAATAATGCAAGATTATGTGATCATGAAATTTCTTTCAGCACATTTTTTTTTGTATAATGGTACATATATAATTTTATACGATTACTTTTTGTCTAGTATATTTTTCAAATTAAATAACTAAATATACATTTTTATTATAAAAATAGATATCAAAAGAATATTGAATTTTCCTCGTAAATTCGTAGTTTTTAAAAATATCAGTTGATGCTAACTTTGAAGTTTTTTATTTCTGACTTTCGAAAATTAATTGTTATAGTTCCATTAGTTTTTTATGACGAAGATTCAAACCGATGATCATTACATTTTTGAAAATTAATTATTATAGGGTTTTTAATCGATTTTTTTTCCCTTTTTGCTGGTTGGTTCTTGAAAATTTAAGATATATAATAGGTTTCATAATATAAAAAAGTTTACATTATTTTTTTAAAAAACTACAAATATTGAATATATTGTTTATTAAACACAATAATCGTAAAAAAGACTAACATAATTTGCATTTTGTTTTTTTATAAAATTTGAGCGAATTTTTTACACTTTAAACAATAAATATATTTGTTGTGGAAATTTTCAACAATGAATTTAAGAATTTACTTTCCTTTATGCGATCAAACCAATTTAAGTGAATAGGCGTTGATATATGTGCGTATTATCTATCCAAAATACAAAAAACAAAATTTAATATGAAAATTTTTATATTTTGATTTAATCATAACTTATTATATTATTAAAAATAAATGTTGTAATAATTATTTAAAAATTATATATTATAATTTTAGTTAATTAGTATTATAAAATATTTTATATTAACAGTACATTAAAGTTATAATTTATTTTAAATTTAATTGAAATGTACAGAAAGTGTAATTTATTTTTACATTGATATTCAATTATCGATTATTATATTATTAAAGATATTAATTTTTATAATAATTAGTTTAAAATTTGTATTTATCATAATTTTCACTTTATTGCCAACCTAAAATCTGTTATATTAGAAATATATCAAAATTAAACTTTTTAAATTTTAATTGGAATGTTTTAATAGTGTAAAATTTTCTATAACGGTTATCTAGAATTGTCATATTATTAAAAATATTGTTTTTTATAATAATTATTCTAAAATTTATATCTAACTCAATTTCTGATTGGTTCATAATATACAGCACTTTATATTGATATTGTGTCAAAATTAAGTTTCTTTGTTGATTTAACTGGAACATATATATTGACAATATAAAATCTTTTTTAGTATCATTTAATTATAAATTATTATATTATTAAAAAATATTAAAATTTCTAATAATTATTTTAGACATCATACTTGAAATATTTTTTAATTGATTAACTGTATAAATTATACCCACAACATATCAAAATTAAGCTCTATTTTTACATTTGTTCAGTGTTTTTAATATATACATATGTCGTATACTAATGGTTACTACATGTTAAGCTTGAATATATGATTTAACCTTTGTTTTATGAAATTAAATTATTATATTATGCTTCTATATTAACAGTATAAACTTAAAGAAATTCGATGTTTAATTAATATAAATAAACTACTTAAATTAATATAAATAATACAATTATAGCAATTTCATTAACTTTTACTATAATGTTATTTTATAATAGTTTTTCTTGAATATATTTATTATTATATAATTCATTATTGCTTTGCAAATTAATTTTTAAATTCAATAATCTTTGAAGTGATTGAGTTACATACAGAAAAATAATTATATCCATCACATTTTAAATTAATGGTTGTTAATTTAAAAAAAAAAAAGACACACAAATTTAAAGTTTACATAAGATGTAATCGAATGGAAACTTTTGTACATATAGAAAGATATTTTTAAGTCTTTTTATAAGAAACTATCATATCCAAGAAATAAACTAATTTTATATATAAACTTAATTTTTCTTACATACTAAAACAATTTGGGTCATTATATCCGCACATGTAAGATGGAACATGGAAGAATTTGAATAAATATTTATTTACCTTTTAATGCTTAATGCATGTCTGCATCCGTTACTAAAGTGAAACCATGGAATTCGAAATCTTGCCCAGCATACAATAAAATAAAAGAAGATGTTGATGAGCCAGCCCCATGCTACTTTGTCAAATTACGAGGGACATGGACAGGAATGGGTCGCTTGCATAAAAAATGATAGTTTTCATACAGTTGAAGGATAAATTTGAGCCATATGCCAAAGTGGAGATTTTGTTTTGATTTTTTGACGACGATGCATTGGAGAGAAAATCAGGAACAGAGAGAGTGACATACATACTTGAGTTACTGCCGACACACTCCTGTTTATCATCCTATTTTTTATATTTTTATTTTAAATAGTTCTATATAATACTACAACTCTACAAGTATATTTACAAAAAGATCGTAACTTGTTTTGATTTAAATAAAATTGTTATAAATTATAAAATTTATCACCTAAATATTTAATATCCAAAATTTAAAATCATTAATTAACCATGACAAAGCTGCAAACCCTGATTCATATATTTAAAATAAAACCCAACAATTAATTATATCATATTTTAATGGCAATAAACATATATTTTAAAAAACATAATGTGAATTTTTTCAAATTTAGTTCAATTAGGATAATTTGCATGGCGTAAATTCAAACCAGATTTCCATCATTATTCTCAACTTAATAACTTTACTTTTATTTAGTAAATAATAAATTGTGCTTGTCGAAAATTTGAGTTCCTTAATGTTATTAATCAATACATTCCGGCTTTTTAAAAAAAGGATTTAATTTTAAAAATAATTTTCGTTATAATGTAGGAGAAAATTATTTTTTTCAGAATGTGTATAATAAATATATATTTATATATTACAAATATAACACATTACCATATGTAGTACATAAATAAATTGATGAAATAAGTTGAAAGTTAAATCTTTAACATATAAATAAATATGTTATATATTTTTTTAACTATAAAGTTATGTATTATATTTATAAAATATTTTTTTTATGTGTTATGAAGATGTTTTATGTATTTATTTATGTATTAAAGATATTTTTATAATGCATAAAGTTACGTGTTATATCTATGATATTTTTTTTATATAAAATTTTTAATGTATAAATATATGTGTTATTATTTTGATAAAATTAATCTTTGCACATATAGTATATTTTTCTATACGTTAATGTATAAATAAATGCGTTGTAAATTTAAAAAATTTAATCACTGTAGCTCTCATTATGTATATATGTAAGGTAAAAAATGTGATTTTTAATTTTTTTTTTCTATTTTTTGGTTTTGATTGATGAAGATCACTTACATTTGGACCATCTGAGACTGCTTTTGAAAAATATAAAAAATAAAAAATAAAAAATTAATATTATAAATTTAAATAAAATATTTAGATTAAAGATAATGTTGTTAAGATAAATTTTTAAAATTTTTTTAGATATATTTAATAATTTTTATTTTGTAATATTATATATCTCTTATGTTATATTTAATGATTTATAATAATAAATTATTATCATGTATAATCTGTATTTAGTAAAAAAATTGAAATAATAAATAAATATATATTACATAAAATTTAAAAAGATGATATTAATATATTAAGTAGAAAAAATAAAAATTATCAAAAAAAATTGGTGACTTTAATTTTTAAAAAATCAGAACATGAAATTATTATAAGTAATAAAATAAAAAAATGAAATATTACATAAAATTATTAAAATTTATATTAATTTATTTAATAAAAAATTATTAAAAATAAAGACTGTATTTATTATAAAATTAATAATAAATAAAAAACAAATATATATCTTATAAAATCTTAAATAGTTAAATTAAATTAATTTAGTATGCTGGAAAAAATTGATTTAGTCAAAATTCATTTGCTAACTTTAATTAAAAAATATGAATTTAAAATCTGTAATTTGAATTAATAAAATTGTAATAAGAATAATAAATATTGCATAAAAGTTAATATTTGTTGATGTTAATTAAAAATTAAGAAATGAAAATCTGTAAGTAAATTAAAAAATAATATTATTTAGTTGAAAAAATATGAATAGTTGAAAAAAAATTCTGAATTTAAATTAAAAATAAGAAATTAATATGTGTAATTAGGATAAAAATATATTAAATAAAAATAATGACATATTGCATAAATTTTTATAAAAGAAATTTTAACAAAAAACAGTGATGGTAAAATTTTATCTCTTTTTTAAAATTTTATTAATTATCTTTACTTGGTTGTTATGTGGTCAAATTATCCTACACGCAGTACTTAATACTTAATTTTTTTTTTTTTGGATGTTATCAATCCATCCCACCACATTTATACTAGTTTGTCTAAATTTTTTTAGCTTATGATAAAAAAATTCTTTACTTATTATATAACCTGTTAAGTCATTTAAAAACACACTAACATTGTATTAAAAACACACTAACATTATAAACATTATTAGACGATACATAAACATGTATAAAGTATAACTTTAGTTAATTTAAGTCATTCTTGTTTTAATTTTTAATTTTTAAATTCATGATTAAAATTGCTAACAATATGCCTTACACATGGAGGTTGTCATTCTAAATGAAGATTTTTGACAGCTAATTTTATACTTTGATGTCTATCTCATATTAAGCAAATTCCATTTATCTAAGTTGGATACTCCTTTACAAAACTAAAAACAAACTTCATGCATCTAATGTTCTATCCTCAATAACAACAAAATTAACAGGCAACACAATTATTTACATTATGAGTTGTAGCTAATAACGACGTTCTACTGTATCTGTCATAAAGAATGTTCCATGGATATGTATTTGCAAAAGTCAAATGTCTCACAACATTGTCTAAACACCAAATGCTTAAAAAAAAATTTACGAACTTCATTCCAAACCTGATCACCAATAATCAGATTTTTGTTTGAAACTTGTACATAGATCCCGGTGTATATTGAATCATTTTATGTAACCATTTTGGTAATAAAAGATGTTAATGATCTCAATCCTCAAATATATGAACAGTTGGTTTTTGTTTTGCATTTCATACTCTTTTGTATGAAACTTTGTACCTATGTTGATTTAGTATTCTTTCTTAAATTAATAAAATTGATACAAATAATTCTTTATTTACAATAACACACGATTATTTCCATCATCAGAAAGATTTGTACCAACTATAAATGTTAATAATAAAAACTTTAATTTAATAAAAATAAATAAACTCAATAATTTAATAAATATATGTTTAGCATAATATACTTATCATTTGAACGAGATTGCTGTATTCGTTAACTATATCAATTTCAACATGTACACTATGTACACGCGTCATACGTTGTTGCTCAAATGTATTCATCATGCATTTTTTGTTTCTAGTTTAAAATTCTCTGCACTTTTTTAAATAACGTGATTTTTTTTATAAAATTTAAAAGAATTTAGGTAAATGACAATTTTAATTTTTTTGAATATTTTTTTCTTTCAATTAATTTAAATTAACATTTTTAAAAATGTGTTTATAAAATTTAAAAGAATTTAGGTAGATGACAATTTTAATTTTTTTGAATATTTTTTTCTTTCAATTAATTTAAATTAACATTTTTAAAAATGTGAGTTGTTTTTTTTCAAATATTAGACATTTTTCATATTTAAATATTTTTTATTAAAATATATAATAACTATAACCTCACCAATAATTAAAAAGAATAAATATAAATTTTTAAATAAATCTTTAATTCAAAACATTAATTTTAAAAACTATTTTAAATAACTTTAAAACTATTAAAGAATGAGCAAAATAATTTAGAATACAAAAAAAAAATGTTAAAAATATTCAAAACTTTTAGTAAAAAAGTTTAATTTTTCATACTTATTTATATATTTTTATTATGTATTTAATAATAAATTATACATATTTTAAATTAAATTAATAAATATATGATGTATAAATAAAAATATCATAAGTATGACATAATTATTTATGTATTATACACCTATAATGGAAAAATAAATACTTCACTCGTTAATCTTTACCGTATACTATATTTATTTATCCGCTGCATGTATAACATAAAAATATTTTCTCCGCTGCACCATGACGAAAATTATTTTAAAAATCAAATTCCTTTGGTAAAAAACCCAATACATTCCCATCTATGTTCCTCCTCTTTCCTTCCCCTTTAAATATGGAACCTCTCTCACTCCTTATATGCCTTGCAACTGAACCTTCACACTTGTTCCAAATGGCTCTTTCTTCAACCAAGCAGCCACCCACTCTGACATTCACCTTCTTGCTGGTTCTCTTTCTCGGACTCAGCACCTCATTGGCTGCACCTGCAAGCACCGATTTCGCCGGATCAGCGTGTCTAAAAGTTTCCCCCACCCAATTCGTTGGGTCAGTTGGGGAAGTTATCAACGTCATTCAAGAAGTTGCATCAATTTTATCACGCTTCACCGGTCGCTTCGGTAACTTCCGTCTCTTCAACGCCGTTTCTGACTGCCTCGATTTGCTCGACTTGTCCTCTGATGTACTTTCCTGGTCTCTCTCCGCTACACAGAATCCCAAAGGTACCACACAATAAAACAGTGTTGTGTTTTTCACTCTGTTTTTCCCCTGTTTTATGGAAACTGAAAATTTGCAGGGAAGCATAACAGCACCGGGAACCTAAGTTCCGATTTGAGGACATGGCTAAGTGCGGTGCTTGCGAGTCCAGAGACATGCATTGAGGGATTAGAAGGCACCAATGGCATTGTGAAGGGTTTGGTATCGAGTGGGCTTGGGCAAGTGGTGTCGTTGGTGAAGCAGTTGCTGACACAGGTGGTTCCTGTGAACGGTGACTTAGGGAACAGGAAGGGAGAATTTCCTTCTTGGGTTAAACCAAAGGAGAGGAAGCTGTTACAGGCGAGTGGGGTGGCTGCTGATGCCGTCGTGGCTGCAGATGGGACCGGGAATTACACTACGATCATGGATGCGGTGCTGGCGGCACCTGATTATAGCATGAAGCGTTTTGTCATATACATAAAGAAGGGTGTTTATGTGGAGAACGTTGAGATCAAGAAGAAGAAATGGAATATCATGATGGTTGGTGATGGCATGGACAACACTATTATCTCCGGTAACCGGAGCGTTGTCGACGGTTGGACCACTTTCCGATCATCTACCTTTGGTAAGAACACCACTCACGCTACTGCTGCTCTTTTCTCTGTCCTCTCTCTCTCTATTTTTTTTTTTCAATTTAAGATAACCATAAGATCGAACAAAAATTGAAAATAGATTTGAATTTTGGTAGAATCTTCTGTTTTCAAGCCTAAAGCTGATTGAGTGTCTACGAGCTACGGAAATGGTGGGGTAACGTCAACTTTTTTAAAGTAATATTTTAAATTAATTCTCAAAATTGTATTGTACTACTTAAATATTTTGCTCTAATTTTTAATTTTGTAGAATGTTATTAAATTTGTTTTTTAGTAAAATAACAGTAAAAAATAATTTTTTTTATAAATTTAATAATTAGCGAAAAATATTTACTAACCAAAATGTCTTATTAATACGATTTTAATAAAAAAATTAAGAATTTAAATTTTTTCAGAGTGATCTTAAAGAATGTAAAAATCTCACATTAATTTTAAAAAATTTATATATTGATCATTTTAATTTTTTTTAAAGAATTAATGTGTTAAATAGAAGTTAATATGACAAATATTTACAATTTTTAAGGAGTAACATGGAATATTTCTATTATTAATAACTAACTTGTACCATCGTAAATTTTCCCATTCACGAATTTAGAGTTCAAAACTTTTTTTTATGTGTGTGTTCCTATATTAAAAAAAAAAAAAAGACATTGCTCAACGCTGAAAACATCATATGAATAAAACTACTATGAAATTTGAAACCAAACATCGTTAAGGAGCTTCATCATCAAATGGACGTATTTCGGTATGTATGTGTGTATAAAATGGTTGATTGAGTATTCTTTGTAGTGCAGTTTATTTTTGAGTCACACTTTCCTGATACAATAACACATTATTGTTGAATTGGGTTACTAGAACACTGTAATATTTTCTTAAAATATTTATTCGTTATAGTTCTATAATAAATACTGAAAATTCACTTAGCATAATTAATACTTAATTAGTTTTATACCATCAGTGAAAGCCGAAAGGTGCTGCGGCATAAAAAAATAAATAATTACTCTGCGATGCCCATGGGATGACCTTTACAAAATTACTTTCTGATCTGTAGAAATCAACCTTAACCTTTATATTTTGTTTTTTTTAATAAAATCTTAAAAGAAAATATGATTAAATAAGTTATTTTGAGCGGCACAAGATCCAAATTTGATTACCATGGTATCCTAATTTTTTCAAAGTATTAGTACAGTAAAAAATAATATAATATGAATAAAAATACGTATTATTAAATACGTGATGATTGCTAATTGTATATCAAATATTTGCAAGAGTTTGACGGCAACGAAGATAGCGATATTCCAGGAAATCCTTCAATGTAGGCTCAGCGGTGAACAGGGGTTTTACTACCAACACGAAAGCATGAATGCAACGGGTCAAAGATGCTGTGATTAGGAAGAATCATCTGAGATGAAGGAAGCGGTTAAATTACAATTTGGACATATAACAACTTTGAACAGTCAGTGGGACATCAATATTTAATCATGTATTAACTAACCTAATCCACGTGTGTGACTAAGAGATAATTAAAATTAAAATTCTTAAAACTGTCTTCATCAATGAGTGAAATGTCTGACCAAATTCTAACTTGTGCTTGTTTGTGTTTGGCACGTGCAGCTGTTAGTGGGAGAGGATTCATAGCAAGAGACATTTCCTTTCGAAACACCGCAGGCCCAGAGAAGCATCAAGCAGTGGCATTGAGATCAGATTCTGACCTCTCTGTATTCTACCGATGTGGGATCTTTGGTTTCCAAGACAGTCTATACACTCACACCATGCGTCAATTCTTCAGAGAATGCAGAATCACAGGCACGGTGGATTTCATCTTTGGAGACGCCACTGCAATGTTTCAAAACTGCATAATACAAGCGAAGAAAGGGTTGCCAAATCAGAAGAACACAGTGACTGCTCAAGGGAGAAAAGACCCGAATGAACCAACCGGTTTCTCATTCCAATTCTGCAACATCACTGCAGATTCTGACCTTGCACCCTCAGTTAGCACCACTCAAACCTACCTTGGTAGACCCTGGAAGACTTATTCACGAACCGTTTTCATGCAGTCCTATATGAGTAACGTGATAAGGGCAGAAGGGTGGCTAGAGTGGAGTGGGAATTTTGCTTTGGACACGTTGTACTATGCTGAGTACATGAACTCTGGGCCAGGTGGTGGAGTAACTAACAGAGTGAAATGGACAGGGTATCACGTATTGAATGATTCTACCCAAGCTAGTAACTTCACCGTAGCTCAATTTATTGAGGGGAATCTCTGGTTACCTTCCACGGGTGTAACCTACACTGCTTCACTCACACTTTGAAACAAACTGCCAAATCTTCCCATTCTTGTGTACTTATATATATAGTTATTATTCAAGTGCTACGTTATATATCATACCAAAAAAAAAAATTGTTGAAAAAAAGGTGAATTGGTCCATGCTCATCTTAATTAACTGTACTTGGTTAGTAAATAATTTTTCTTATTTTAAGTTTGGGAGTACTTGGGTGGGTGATTTTCGTTTTGGAGAAAATGGAGCCTATACCGTGTGGTGCATGGCAAGCTTCTCCTAAGCCTTAACGGAGATGTCATGTGGATTAATTCATAAAAATAATTTGTAGTAAGCGCAAAAGAGGCACAGATTCATATTCAAGTTTCTTGCTGTTACTAGATATTTGGGAATGATGCTTTTAATTTAGGGATAGCAATGGTTAAATGGTAGAGAGTATTTGCATTCATAAAAGACGCATAAATGTTTGTTCTCAGTTTCACCTTTTTTTTTAACAGCAAACTTTTCTCAATTTCACCTTTAAATGTTTTTTAACAGTGAATTTTTTCTTGTAACGTATAGTTAACTAATAAGGATAATTTAATAAATTTATCCCACATATTAAGTTATTTGTTACTTTTTTAAGTCTTATAAAATAACCTTAACCAATAATAATTTGAAATAAAAAGACGTACATGGTAACTTAAATGTCTCAATTCACATTTAATGAATAATTATATACCTTTATCTATAATTTTTTTTATATAAATATGTAAATGGAAATGTTGGCGAGGATATTTTTTCGACATATTTTAATATATTTTTATAAAGTGAGGGACCAAAATCATACAAAAAGATTATATGAAATAAAATCAAAATTAAAGGTAAAATATTTAACTTGATTAAAAAAACCCTTTAAATCCGAATATATATATATATATATATATATATATATATATATATATATATATATATATAAACATAAAATGAAGTTCTTATGTTAAAATCTAAAATAGTGTTTCAAAGTCCATTCATTCTTGTAAAGTCATAAAATCACCTGTTGTAAATACAAAAAATTATAGAATAAAAAGAAATGTTTAGATATGTTAGTTACTCATTGTAACAAGGGATTTATTTACATTAAAATTGAATAAAGTATACATCTATATTTCATATCTCTAAAGAAATGAAAATATAAATTTTCAAAAAAATAATAATTTAATTTAAAACATTGAAAGGGATATTATAATTAATTTTCCGAAACATTATTCTATGCAGTTTTCATCTTTAAATATCTGAATATGATAACATCAATAAATTTTTATATTCTCACCCTTTTAGATAAACAAATCAATACAAGTTATTAAGATTATCTAATAGTAAAAGGTTGGGAATTAAAATAATTTTAATTTTTATATGATATCAAAAAAAGAAAAAGAAAAATGAATATGCAGATCGCCTGGACATGATGGGTTCAACAGGGGATGTTCATATGAATATGATGAGTCTGGACTCACCTTCATCAAATATGAGCGCAGCTTGTTGGTGGGAGATGCGATAGAAATTACTTTTAGAAAAAAACTCTCTTCCATCTATAGCATTATTATACGCAGGAGTTAGGCATTATTTAAGTATTTTGTGGTCAGCATTAATGAACTTCAACGACACTCCTTCACTTTGGGAAAATTTTCTTTATGGGACAAGTTTATTTGGTGTGGTAGCAAATCACTGCATGAGAAATGGTTTTTCATGACCCGGTGCTAATGAAGTCTGAACGAACTACATGGTAGAGAGTAGTGCTGCTGGTGCATATATATAGTATGATCTATTTCATGTTTATTAATTATTATTTAAAAAATAGTTTATGTTTAAGTTTTTCAAGAATTGAAGAAAATAATTATTTATTTAATATAAATTAAATTAAATATGTATTTAATTGAAATTTCAGTAATTTTATTATATTGCTCTACTGTTTAAAACGCCACTTAATAATTTTATTATAAAAGTACGAGTTTATAACCTAACGATATTTATTAGCAAAATCCTATATATTTTTCAAACACTTTTATAAGAATGCTATAATTTATAGAAATTCTTTTTAGTTTTTTGAAGTGAATCTAAAGACATGGTTAACCAGGATAATATACAAAGACATTACTCGTAAAACATTCGATCCAAAAGGTATGAAATATGATTGTAAAAAATTTTAAAGGACCAAAATTATATTTAGTTTATTATAGTTTTGTTACCACGTTTTAAAATCAAATTTTACGTTATTAAATTTTTAATTTTTTTTTAAAATTTTCAATAAAATTCATTGTAGACTCAAATTTTCAGATATCTTCTTCATGAACATAGTTCCTGTTTGTTTTGGTGGTAAACGAAGGTTAAAATCGATTTACACAATTCACCATGCACATTTATGCGAGAAGGATAATTATTTCTTCTTAGGCCGAAACTCCATTACACACGTTATCCAATCAGACCCATTGATTTTCTGTATTCATTTTGTTTAAAATTAAACATAATTAATTTTTATAAAATTAATTTTAAATAATGAAATAAAATTGAAAGATATATATAAATTAATCTGAAATATATAATTTTATTAAAAAATATAAAAATTAACTTTTCAATATTAATATAAACAAACTTTATGAAAGATGAATACTTCAATTTTATAAACTCACCTTTCTAATCTTTCAAGAGGTGGCGGCTACTAGGCTGAAATGGTTTAATCTAAAAGAAGAAAAAATTCTTATTTATTTGTTCATATAAAAATTTAAAATAATATTAATTTTTGTCCTTTATTAATATAAAATGATAAATAAAATAAAATAATAAATAATAAATATTTTAAATAAATTAAATAAATGTATTCTTTAACTTGTATAAATTTTTTTTTCTTTTTGAACATATAAATAAAAATAGAAATAATCTATGATAACCTAGCTCTACAAAAGAAAAATCTATTATAATTGTTTATTAAAGCATGACGATAGATGTACATCAATTTTTTCTTTTACATCATCGTTTATTTCTTCTTCTTTTTTTTTAATTTTCCTAATGTTATTGTTTTTTATTATAACTATTTTTTAAGATGGATACATCTCATTCGGATATATATTCATCATCTATTTTTCTTTGAAAAAAATTATTGCGTAGACATCTTACATCTTGAGATAGATAAAGAAGCGTGAATATTTTTAAGATATATAAATATAATAACTCTTTCCTATATTAAAAAGCTCAGACTCTGACTACCAGAATTATCCCATGGTGTGAAGAAGATAAACTCCATAGAATAAATGTTATATGTTATCATTATGTTAATGCTCCCAATTACACAAGAGATTTGATCAAACAAGTGATTACGTTCACATGTCTGTATAAACACGAATTATGATCTTTCGAGTATATTCATATCTCTACCTATACTTTATAGCTTCGGGACTCGGTTGAGCATTGGAGCATATTTGTGGATACATTCCACATCATGTGAATCTCTATTATTGACCGAATTCAACCCCTTCAACATCGATCACCCAATAAGTTCTGAACTCATCCCATGAAATATTGAGAGTTTTTTTTACGAAAATAGAACTTATTTAATGTTAAAACATATATTCACATACCATCAATTAATTTAAGAATTAATTAAATGGCAAAGATATAAAAAGCATGATTCAAGTTTATCATTTTCAAAATATCAAACACTTATACTTAATTACGTGTTTCTTTAACAAGTTGCTTAATCTTATCATCAATAAATGAATATTGTGAGCAAATGAAGCAAATACAACTAACTTTTAGAGGCAACCCATTGGCCGAAAGGTTGCAGATGATAAAGGTAACCATTCCCTGAAATTTGAAACTACGAAATAAATCATGAAGGTGTCATGGTCACTCCATTATTATTAACCGATGATTGAACAGTGCTTGACTTGTAGTGATAGAGAGGAATCATTGGTTTCTGACTATAATCTGAGAATTGGACATTCACAGATACTCGGCAATTGAAGGGTTGAAAGTTGAAACTGTTTAGCTCAAAACGGAACTGTCAATGCCCCTTTGATTAGAAGACCAAGCCTTGCATTATTTTCACTGTTACCTGCTAAAAACCAAAACAGAATGACCCAAAATGGGGGCAATGTTTTCCTGTCACAGATTATTCTCTTTCACCGACATACATCATATATACTACAGGATCTTCCAAGACTAACTTCCTAACCCTCAACTTAGCCATACGATGCCTCCTTTTGAATTTTTGTGTACCATGCATCCCCCTTGGCCTTTAGCTAATTTTCAATTTTCCAAGTTAAATTTATAGTGCAATTGTTGACCATCCTTCCCAAGAATAAAAAAGGTTAAAAAATCCAAGTCCGTGTTGCTTTTTTATGAAAAAAATGATAAGAGAATATAACAAATGTCTTGTGAACCTTGTGCACCAACTACATTATTATTTATTTACATGAGTCACAGAGTCAATACTGAAATTCCTCCACCTGTCATAACATTTTAACAGTCTCTTTCTTCTTACTTTTCATATTCATGGCTACTTCATGTCCTAAACTCTTCCTCCTCCTCCTCCTCCTAACAATCTTCTTCTCACATACTTTGGCTGTCAACTCCTCCAATGCTTCTAAAACATTACATGCAAACCTCTCTTCCTTAAAATCTTTGTGTAGAACCATTCCATACCCTGATGTTTGCTTCAATTCATCAAAGCTGTCCATCTCAATAAACATAAATCCAAACATCATCAGCACCATTCTTCAGTCCCTACAAGTAGCAATATCTGAAGCCACAAAACTATCTGACTTATTCAACAGTGCAGGACCCTCAAACATCATAGAGAACAAAAGAGGAGCTGTCCAAGACTGTAGAGAACTTCAACAATCCACCTTAGCTTCCTTAAAACGATCATTATCTGGGATCCGTTCACAAACCACAAGAAAGCTAGTTGATGCAAGAACATACCTCAGTGCATCCCTTACCAACAAGGCCACGTGTTTAGAAAGCTTGGATTCTGCCTCGGGTACCCTTAAGCCAGTTCTTGTGAATTCTGTGATAAACTCTTACAAGCATGTTAGTGATTCTCTTTCAATGCTTCCCCAGCCTGTGATGAAGGCTTCCAACGGAAACAAGAACCGGCGTTTGATGAGTGCTTCAACATGGTTTTCAAGAAAAAATCATCGCCTATTGCAAAGCAATAGTGGAGTGCTTGTTGTGGCTGCAGATGGGACAGGGAACTTTAGCACCATCACTGAGGCGATCAACTTTGCTCCTAATAACAGTTTTGATAAGACAGTGATCTATGTCAAAGAAGGGACTTACGAGGAAAATGTTGAAATCCCAAGTTATAAGACCAATATTGTTCTGCTTGGAGATGGAAGGGATGTCACTGTCATCACTGGCAGCAGAAGTGTTGGTGATGGCTGGACCACTTTCAGATCTGCAACTCTAGGTAAACCCTTTTGGAACTATTGATCACTTTGATTTTGTGTATTTGAACATGCCTGATGCCTATGCTTTGTGTTTGTTGCACCGACTAATTTGTTACAGTTCCAGTTTGGATAAGCTTCTAGCTTATGAGAGCTTTTCAACAGTATAACATTACTTTTAAAACTTTTCCGTGACAAAAGACTGTTGATAGCAATATATCTTTTTGTATTTTTTTAATATATTATCTTATAAACCAAATTTAAGTATAACATTATGTGTATTCATTGCTGCACACCAATTAAAATTAAAGTTTTATCTTGATAATGTGTGCTGCTCTTTAATACACCTGAAGATAAAACTCTAAGTTTAATTAAAAAATAATACTAAAAACATCTAGTATTGGATTTATGATTTACCCTAATCATTCTCTATTTTACTTTTTCAGCGGTGTCTGGTGAGGGTTTTCTGGCGCGTGATATAGCTTTTGAGAACAAGGCAGGGCCAGAGAAGCATCAAGCAGTTGCCTTGAGAGTGAATGCAGATTTCACTGCTTTTTATAGGTGTGCAATGTATGGTTACCAAGACACTCTTTACGTTCACTCCTTTAGACAATTCTATAGAGAGTGTGAGATTTATGGGACCATAGATTTCATATTTGGGAATGCAGCAGTGGTTTTACAATCATGTAACATTGTGTCTAGGATGCCACTGCCTGGCCAATTCACAGTGATTACTGCACAATCCAGAGATTCCCCTGATGAAGACACTGGCATCTCAATCCAAAACTGTTCAATTCTAGCTACCACTGATTTATATTCCAACTCTGGTAGTGTAAAGAGCTACCTTGGGAGGCCTTGGAAGGTCTATTCTCGTACCGTTTACCTTGAGTCTTACATTGATGTCTTTATTGACCCAATGGGGTGGACCAAGTGGTCTGATGATCAAGGCTTGGACACTTTGTATTATGGAGAGTATGAGAATTATGGGCCTGCTTCTGGCACAGATAACCGAGTCAAATGGCTTGGGTACCATTTAATGGATTACAGTAGTGCCTACAACTTTTCAGTTTCAGAGTTTATTATTGGTGATGCTTGGCTTGGGTCTACTTCCTTCCCTTATGATAATGGGATTTAACAATTATAAAACAGACAGATTAAATACCCTTACTGCCTTAGCCCTTAGCTTATTCCACTAGGCCTTTTCTAATGTAAAATAAAAAAGGTGCGTGGCTAATTTTAATATTTGTGTAATCTCATCTAAGTTTAATGTTTCATCAAAGTCAAACATGTGATATGTTATTATATATGTATTTTAACTAAGCTGCCAAGTGTCAAGTGTGGATTCTTTGCCAATATGTCAAACGACCTTTTTTTTTGGGTCTTGTATGCCAAACAACTAAAATCAAGAAATTGAGTGATTCTTACATGAGTACTTACTCCACGTAAAAAGGCTCAGGCAAGGTTAAACAAAATAAAATAAAGCCTAGTCCATCATATTAAACCAATAGTCATGCTATTTATCAGAACTTTTAAAAGATAAAATTTAAGTAGAATAATATGTATATATTCTATATTATTTTTAATTAAAATAAAATTTTATTTCAATAAATAATATAATAAGAACCAGCATTGATTATCAAAATAATTTTTTTAATTTAATTAAAAAATAATGTTAAAACATTTATATCATTATATCTAAATTTTGTCTATTTTTATAATATATATATATTTGTCCATCTTCAAGAAGAAGAAAGCACAATGATAATAATAGAGTAATTTTAGATTATAAAAAAAAAGGTGGGTTACATTACATGAGTGTTTAAATATATTTGTTAGCACATTTCACGTGATTAGTGTATTTTTTATAAGATAAAAATAATATTTAAATATATTAATTTACAAAAATGAATATTTAAATTTAAAAAAAATAGATCAATTATAAAAATAAGTTAAAAATATATTGTTATAATTTTTTAAAAATATATATTATATAAATTATTGAAACAAATAATACAAGTTTTTTTAAAAGGCTTAAATTTGGTTGTGTCGAAGAAGAGGGCACAATTATGAGGTCAAAAGTAACAAGGTAATTTTAGATTATGGAAAAAAGGGTGAGTGCGCACATCTGTACGGACTAAACATAATGGTAGATTGGAGAAATGGCAAGGATTTTAGGAGGAAGAGTGAATGAGAATAAGAGATATAAATAAAGAAAGTGTTAGTTATTCAGATAATCAGATATAGATTGTTCCTAATTTTACTGGTGTGAGAATTTGTAAGTTTGAAACAGATATGGCAAATGCATGGCACGTTGCATTGATAGAAAAAGGAGAGAAGGATATTGAAAGTTGGTGTAAAGGGTAAGAAAAATTGAGGATCGAGAAATAAGGTTGTGACACAATTTATTTGGAAGGCTTAGAGCAAGTTTCTAAAATAGAAAAAGCTGAAAAGTCTCACGTCCACTCTCCATGGAAATAAGAAGCTTTAAAAATCGAAATGAAATGAAAACAAACAAGTACCAAAGGAGTCAAATTTTGAAATAATACATCTCTTGTCTTCCACGTAAGTGTTTTCAAATTTGAAGCTAAGGCAGAGAGAGAGACTCCTCTGCCTTAGAGAACTCTCATCACAATGGCGTTTCAGGATTTCGACCTCATCACAGAAAGGCGAAGAAATGAGAAGAGGCAAAAGTTGAGGAAGAGAATCATCATCGGTGTAGTTGCTTCCATTGTCCTTATTGGTCTCATAGGTGCAGCATTCTTCGTTGTTGTTAGAAATGAGGTAGATGACAACAAAAAGGGCAAATCTCCACCATCTGCCTCTGCCACTGCCACTGCCACTGCCACTGCCACCAACAAGCAACACGTGTCACATTCAGAGAAGATTGTGAAGTTGGTGTGCAGTTCCTCAGACTTCAAAGACAAATGTGAAAAACCTCTTAACAAGGCCATGCTGGATGACCCAAAACTCACACACCCCAAAGACCTTCTCAAGCTCTATGTAAAGATTGCTGAGGATGAGGTTAGGAAGGCCTCTGACAAAACCTTTACCATCAATTTTCAATCTGATGAAGAGAAAGGAGCGTATGAAGATTGCAAACAGCTATTTCAAGATGCCAAGGATGACTTAGAAACTTCAATCACTGAAATTGGCAGAATTGAATTGAAGACACTCTCTCAAAGAACTCCTGATTTGAACAGCTGGCTCAGTGCTGTCATCTCTTTCCAACAAGACTGTGTTGATGGTTTCCCTGAAGGAAAATTGAAGAAAGAACTTCAAAGTATTTTCCAGGACTCTAGGGAATTCATTAGCAACTCACTTGCCATTCTGTCTCAGGTTTCTTCAGTCCTAGCCACATTCCAATCACTTGCACGTGGCCGTTTGTTGCTGTCCCACGACAACTCAAACAACAACAAAAACAACCACTCCCCTTCTACTTTTCTAGACCAAACTGATGGCCTTCCTTCTTGGATCAACCAAGAAGACCGAAGAATATTGAAGGCTATGGATAACAAACCTACACCTAATGTCACTGTTGCTAAAGATGGCAGTGGAAACTTCAAAACCATCTCTGAAGCTGTCAATGCAATCCCTCAAAATTACCAAGGACGGTATGTATGCACATCCTACCATATATTTTTTCTTTTTTACAAACACTATTTGTGTTTGATATAATTGTGTGATTAAGTAAGGTGTTGTCACAATGCAGGTATGTGATTTATGTTAAAGAAGGAGTGTATGATGAGACAGTGATAATAACAAAGAAAATGACAAATATAACCATGTACGGTGATGGATCCCAAAAGAGCATCATCACTGGCAGCAAAAACTTCAGGGACGGAGTCAGGACTTTCCAAACTGCAACTTTTGGTATATTCTTAAACTAAACTCCTTTGGTAGTTGATAAGAAACAAAAAGTCTCCCTCAAATTAATATAAAAATAAATAAAGTAATTATAGTCCTTGAAATTGGTAATTGATTAATAATATTGATATATATATATATATATATAATTGGTAATACTTGTTCCATGATTTGGGTGTGTATGAGTGAATTTAATTAGTCCTTTTGGTATGTGACAATGCAGCTGTAATGGGAGAAGGATTCCA
Organism: Canavalia gladiata; assembly: GCA_037954105.1. Lineage (NCBI taxonomy): Eukaryota > Viridiplantae > Streptophyta > Magnoliopsida > Fabales > Fabaceae > Canavalia > Canavalia gladiata. The sequence goes on along the minus strand of CM075658.1, from coordinate 77,170,740 downwards.
ATGCCTAGCAATGGGATTCAGAAACACTGCAGGTCCTGAAGGGCATCAAGCAGTGGCTACAAGGGTGCAAGCAGATCGTGCAGTGTTTGCAAACTGTCGTTTTGAGGGATACCAAGACACTCTATACGTTCAAGCCCACAGACAATTCTACAGAAGCTGCATTGTTTCAGGCACAATAGACTTCATCTTTGGTGATGCTGCTGCAGTGTTCCAAAACTGCATCATGATTGTTAGGAAGCCAATGGACAACCAGCAGAACATGGTAACAGCACAAGGTAGAATGGACAAGCAACAATCCACTGGAATTGTGCTACAAAAGTGCACCATCAAAGCTGATGACTCACTTGTTCCTGTTAAGGACAAGATCAGAAGCTACCTTGGTAGGCCATGGAAGGAGTTCTCAAGAACCATTATTATGGAATCTGAAATAGGTGATTTCATTCACCCTGATGGATGGACACCTTGGATGGGAGACTTTGCTCTCAAGACACTTTATTATGCTGAGTTCAACAACACAGGACCTGGTGCTAGCACTAATGCTAGGGTGAAGTGGCCTGGTTACAAGGCTATTAACAAGGATGAGGCTACCAAGTTCACAGTGGGCAATTTCTTGAAAGGAGCATGGGTCCAAGGCACTGGTGTGCCTGCTGTGCAAGGGTTGTATGGTTAAATGGTTCACTTCAAGTGCCTTTTTCCATTCATACCATTACTTCAGTTCTTGCTTCAGGGCTGACCTAATCACAAACATGTCTGTGCCACATGTTGTATAGGCAGGTTGGCAAATATCCATGTGCTTTCACTTTATGGTGTTGCTCATTTGGAAGAATTGTAAACTTCTTTTTTTTTTTTTGTTTACCGTAATTTTTTTGAAAAATTTTAATCTTGGACTGTCTATGGGGATGAAATATACCTCCATAGAATTGTATCTCCAATACTAAATTAAATAGACTTATTATACGAATCATTCGTATGTGTTCTTGCTGATAAAAAACGTTGAGTCTGAAGTGAAATCAAAGATGCCTATAGAATTTTATTTTTTCTTTTGTATTCAAATATAGGGGAACAATTCAATGCCAAATTAATTGCGCCTAATATTATTTATAATTATTTTTATCTCTTATTTTTTTTTTTATATACATGGTTTTTAAAAATACAACCAAACTGTAAAAAAAAAAACGAAACCTCAAACTTGTCCACCGAAATTGTTGAAAATATATTTCTCATAGAAGAAATTAATATATGCAATAAAAAGTACTCAAAAAATTTAAAATATCATTTTTTTCACACCCTTAAAAGGAATGTTTGATGGGAGTAAAGAAACAAAAGATAAAAAATCAAAGTTGTAAAATTTTTTCAGTGCATCTTCCCGTTGTAATACAAACTAGTAAGTCATCAGGATCCTTATTCGACGTTTTATTTCACCAAAATTAAATTCTCAGCACAAGCCACCTTGATTTTATTATTTTTTTAAATAATAAATACACATTTACATTTCACTACTCTTCAATTTTTTTTTTATTTCTCTTCTTATTACATCACATGTCATATTTTCTCTCTTTCTACTTTTTTTTTCTTTCTTTCTTTCAATCTCTCTCTTTCTTTTTACTATCCAATGCACTTTTTTTAGAAGTGTACCAAAATGATGATTTAATTTTTAATAGACCTTCAAACCACATGCATTGAGCACAAATTGTAGCCTGTGGTATTCTTTCAAAATTTTAGCAACTAAATTAACTAGTAATCGCACTCTATATGTAAAAGATCTTCCGCTCTTTAAATTTGGTTTAATCTCGATAAATATATATAGATAAATTTGGTTTAATCTTCTATACATTGATACAAGCCCTTGAGTATCAAGAACAATGTATCTACTAATTACTTCCATATCTCAACTATAAAATAAACACTAGAGCATATAATAAAAATTTGTTCCTTATCTTATATATAGATATATAAATGCTTGTATAGTACTCATATCATGTAATATCTTTTTAGATACCATTTAAGGTATTACTCTCGTAGATAGACCTTAACATCAATTATAAACGTTCGTTTTCACGTTGTAGCCTAATTCAAAATATTAGTTTGTTTTCCTACGATAGAGGCCTTATTCAAAAACCTAATTCAAAATATTATTTTTTCTTTTGTATTCAAATATAGGGGAACAATTCAATGCCAAATTAATTGCGCCTAATATTATTTATAATTATTTTTATCTCTTATTTTTTTTTTATATACATGGTTTTTAAAAATACAACCAAACTGTAAAAAAAAAAAACGAAACCTCAAACTTGTCCACCGAAATTGTTGAAAATATATTTCTCATAGAAGAAATTAATATATGCAATAAAAAGTACTCAAAAAATTTAAAATATCATTTTTTTCACACCCTTAAAAGGAATGTTTGATGGGAGTAAAGAAACAAAAGATAAAAAATCAAAGTTGTAAAATTTTTTCAGTGCATCTTCCCGTTGTAATACAAACTAGTAAGTCATCAGGATCCTTACTCGACGTTTTATTTCACCAAAATTAAATTCTCAGCACAAGCCACCTTGATTTTATTATTTTTTTAAATAATAAATACACATTTACATTTCACTACTCTTCAATTTTTTTTTTATTTCTCTTCTTATTACATCACATGTCATATTTTCTCTCTTTCTACTTTTTTTTTTTTCTTTCTTTCAATCTCTCTCTTTCTTTTTACTATCCAATGCACTTTTTTTAGAAGTGTACCAAAATGATGATTTAATTTTTAATAGACCTTCAAACCACAATTGTAGCCTGTGGTATTCTTTCAAAATTTTAGCAACTAAATTAACTAGTAATCGCACTCTATATGTAAAAGATCTTCCGCTCTTTAAATTTGGTTTAATCTCGATAAATATATATAGATAAATTTGGTTTAATCTTCTATACATTGATACAAGCCCTTGAGTATCAAGAACAATGTATCTACTAATTACTTCCATATCTCAACTATAAAATAAACACTAGAGCATATAATAAAAATTTGTTCCTTATCTTATATATAGATATATAAATGCTTGTATAGTACTCATATCATGTAATATCTTTTTAGATACCATTTAAGGTATTACTCTCGTAGATAGACCTTAACATCAATTATAAACGTTCGTTTTCACGTTGTAGCCTAATTCAAAATATTAGTTTGTTTTCCTACGATAGAGGCCTTATTCAAAAACCTAATTCAAAATATTAGTTTGTTTTCACGTTGTAGCCTTTGTTTTCAATAATTGATTAATTTTTCTTTTGAAAAAAATCATGTTGAACTTATCTCATAATTTGAGAATTGGACACGTAACTATGTTTTTTATACTACACAAAGAAACTACAATACATAATATATCTAACACTGAAACCAAAAAATCCCAAAATGAAGAATTTGTAATCTTTTAATATAAATTTATGTGTTATTTGGATATAAGTGGAAGAGGAAGAAAATAAATAAAAAATATATAAAAAATAAAAATAAAATAAAAAATAATTTATTTAGATCGATACAAATAGAAAAATAAAATATTTTTTTCATTTAAATAAATATAAGGAAGACTAAAATAAAATAATAATATAAATTTTATACTAATTAAAAACTAGATTTATAATATAATTTTTTTATTAATATAATATTATTTATTATTTATATTTAAAAATAGTTTATTAAACATTTAAAAAATAAAATAAAACAAGTCTCATTCTTCTTCCCCGTTCGTGGCTGGTGAGGGGGGAGAATTTTTCCACGTAAACTTTACTATTTTTTTCTTTCCTTCTATTATTTCCCATCATCCAAATTATTAAAAGTATTTTTATCTTCTTTTTTTCAATTTTTTTCTTTAAATTCTATCAAAACAAGCAAAGATTTGAGATAATAATACTTATCTTGTGTTAATTTTTTTTTCCTAATCATTGATCTAGGGATCTCTATAAATATTATTATGAGATTAATTTCTAAAGCACTATATATTATGATTAGCCACTGACTAAGAAGCCCTCTTAACAATTATTCTATCATGAATTCGAACTTAATATGAGTCTCATTGAATAATTTCACAAATATCTATAAAAAACATGTTTCATGCAACTAAGGTAAAATTTAATTGTTTGTAGAAGGACTAAATTTTATTCAAGTTAATAATAATATTATTCAGTGTAGTGTCTGGTTGGGGTACCTTATGCATAGAGATTAGGGTAAAAGCCATCTTATGGCAGAACGAGAACTAGTCTTATATGTTGGATTGTGACAACACCATGAGGTCCTAGGAAAGAGAAATAACCATTCAACAAAAGTCATGTTTACTAAAATTTGAGATTGTATTTTTATAATTATTTTCCATTACTAAAAGAGCTAAATAATAAATAAATAAAAAAAACACTCCATATTGAATCAAGCTTTCAGTAGCTACCATGAGTAATTGGTATATGTTCTTTTGAAACATAAGGCAAGTACTTATGGGCGATTGGCTATTTTATTTTTACTTTTTATGTCGGCCAATATTATTTTATACCATGGAGACAAAACAAGTGCAGAGAGCTGTCATGATCCATGCATACACCTCACGCCCGTTCTGACAAACACAGAAAACTAGCTAAATAATTCAAAGGTCACTGCCAAATAAAAATGTTATTCTGTTTGCAATCAAACCTGGCATCTACATTGTTTATTAGTTAAAATGGCTCAGCAGCTGATGGACATTAGTTTAAGTTTAGAATTTGTCATTGTGTTTGTGTATCTCTCAATTTAATTTCAACATTATATATGACACACCAACACAAGCGCAATCCCTAAACAATTAGAGGCAAGAAAATGGCATCAAGAAAAGTTTTTAATCAACTCCTTCTTCTGCCAATCGTACTGATGAATTTCTTTGTTTTGCATTGTCAATGTGCTAGGCTACTGAAGATAGAAAAAGCAGAGAATTTGGTCACAGCAACCTGCAAGCACACCCTTCATATGCAAGTATGCATTTCTTCCTTAAAATCAGTTCCTGGTAGCAACACATCAGATACCAAAGGATTAGCTGAGATTGCATTAAATCTTAGCATAACATATGCTGCAGAGACTTTGTCCTATGTTTATGAGTTGAAGAAGTCTTCTTCTTCTGCCAATGGCCCCAATAACATTTATGTGTCTCATTGCTTAAGTGACTGCGTAGAGGAATACTCAGAAGCCATAGAGAATTTGCAGGACTCAGCACAAGCACTTGCCAATGGAGAATATGACAGAGTGGATACATTGGTTTCTGCTGCTATGTCAGATGCTGAGACATGTGAGGATGGTTTCAAAGACATGCTCAATGATGACAATGATTCCACCTCTCCTCTTAGTGAGCGCAACCTTTACTTCTCTGAACTGTGTAGCAATGCTCTTGCCATTACAAAACTATTAGTTTGAGTGAATCTTGTTCATCCAATGTGCTGTTAATGTTATATTTAATTTGTAACCTGTTAAAACCTGCATTCAGCACCGTCATCCATACATTTATGTTTTTCGTTTAAAAAATATGGTAACAACGATTTTTTGGATTTAGTTTGAGAAAGTATAAGTCCCTTTTAGTTTTAGTTCCTACAAAAAAAATTGTTTTTTATCCCTGATTACTATTCTAGTAGCAACTTTACTTCTGTTGTGAAGTGTTTGCTGTCAAGTTTTGATGTAGGAAATAAATTGCTAAATCAGCAGCTCCACGTGTTACAACTTACATCTTCAGATGATGTGTAACATGTTAAACATGATCTAGTGTGGAGAAGGACATTTCACAAACTAAGTGACGGACAAAGCTGTATTAAAATGATATGATATGAATAGGAAGGATCTACATATCAGTTGTGATGCTATAAAAATGATGAAAAAAGTTTTTTTTTTTTTTTTGGAAAAATTCAAGTCATAAAGTGATATTTATAGTGACACTTCTAACCTTTAAGTTGGTGTGAATCTTAGTTGAGAGTAATAGTAAAAAGAATGTGTGTACTTTTGATTATTATATAAGTTTAGGGGGGAGTCTTTTAACTTTTTTGAGCCTGGAAATACAAACCATATAACTTTTTTTTTTTGCATAATATTTATACTTAAGATCTAATATAAATTATTTTAATTTTAATTTTTTTTATTAGATCAATTTTAATGATTCGTAAACCATAAATTTTAATTAAAGATATTATAATAATGTAGGAGTTTATCTTTTATTACATAAATATAATATATGGGATCTTGATTGAGTAGATCCAATTACTTTGATGCGCATATTGTATAAATATTTTTGTAAAAAAAGAAAACAATATTAAGCTTGTCTCAATATATCTTAACCTAAAATAATTTTAGCTAACATATTAATATATAAAAATAAATTGTAAAAAATGACTAATATTTTTTCATGCAACCCTAATGTCTAACCATCTTTAAAGATGAGTTAGAAACTCGTTCAAATTATACAAATATCAAAACTTGTTATTAATTATTTTCTGAAATTAGTATAATTGGTTAAACTGTAAGATATAAATTGTGAGCACACAAAATTAATTTTCAGCTGCATTATTTTTTTTTTCTATCCCTTTCTATATAAAACTTATTATGAGCTTTTCCTTAGAGACAAAAGAAACTCATCTAACCGCCTAATAAATTATTTGTCAAAAGATCATTTTTGTTTTTAAATAAATATAAAAATTATAAAATATATCCATCACTAATTTGAATTAAAGTATCATAATAAAGAAATATTTTATTTAATAAATTTATTCAACATTGAATGAATCTTTTTTTTAATAAATCAATTAGTGTCCTTAATTAGTACATTAAATTTAATCAAACTTAAATTAGTTGAAAACTATGTTAAAAATACATTAATAATATTTTTAATAATTTTTAAATTCTTAATTAATACTTTTAAAATACTGTTATCATTTCTCTAAATAATAAAGTAATAAATATGAGAACTATTTCACACGGACAGAGTGGTATAAAAAGTTAATGTTTGTTAACTAATTTCCAATTAACCTCTACCCGGATAATACAAAATAAACAAGAACTCGGGGAAACATCATGCAATTAAAAGAAATTAAATACAGAAAGAAAAGAACAGCTGCCCTAAAGAAAGATGTATAATATATATATATATATATATATATATATATATATATATGTGGGGGGAGGGGGGGGGGAGAAGGTAACAATGGCCCAACAAATTAGAATGCACAGCCCAAGAAAAACATCTAAGGCGAATTTAGAGAGGAAGGCCATCAATATGTGTATTGGGCCACTTCAAGAAGACAAGATTGGCCTCTCTCTCTCTCTCTCTCTCTCTCTCTCTCTCTCTCTCTCTCTCTACGAGAGTCTCGCGGTTCAATTTTATTTTTGTTTTTCTTTCTTTTTCTCTTTTTTGAGGGAATGTTTGGTTTAAATATTTCTTGGTTAAGCTTGTGGAGTAAGGTTCTTGGTTGGGGACAGGGAACGGAATTATTTTGGCGCTCTTCCCACTCTTTTGAATCCTCACCCCACCCCTCATTCATTCTCCGTTTCTCTCGCTTCGTTCTCAACAAAGATTGAGTCTTTACGGGGTCAGAATCAGATGTCGGCGAGCATGGAGCAGCAACACCACCAGAAAACGCCCCAACAAGAGGATGAAGTTGAAGAGATGCAACATGGCCCTTTACCTGTCGAACAACTCCAGGTCATCAACACCGCTTCGCTTCTTCAAAACTCCCTTCTTTTTCATCTTTTCTCCGACCCCATTTAATCTAATTTTATTGATATCGTTTTTCCGCATTTCAATTGACACCCATTATTATTTTAGGGCAAAATTCCCCTACCCCCACCCAACCATTCATGTTTTCTCATTATATCCTAATGTTTAATCTCAGCAATCGGGCATAGCCTCCACGGATGTCAAGAAGCTTAAAGATGCGGGTATTTGCACAGTTGAGTCCGTTGCCTATACTCCTAGGAAAGACCTTTTGCAAATCAAAGGTATCAGTGAAGCTAAAGCTGACAAGATTATTGAAGCAGGTATTATTCACCTTCTTCTTTGTTTCCATCGGCTGTTTCTTGTGATTGTGAAGGTCTTATAATGTTTGCTTTCTGTTGTTTATTGACAGCTTCTAAGCTTGTGCCTATGGGTTTTACTAGTGCCAGTGAGATCCATGCCCAACGTGATGCGGTAATTCTGATAACCACAGGGTCAGCAGAACTTGACAAGATTTTGGAAGGTCAGAATCAGGAACAATAAGACATTGTTTAATGTTTAAGTGTGGTTTGAAAAATCATGTATTTCACTGTTGAGTTATGTCTTAGCTTGATATGGCTGCTTCTACCAGGTGGAATTGAGACTGGTTCTATCACTGAGTTATATGGTGAATTTCGATCTGGGAAGACTCAGTTGTGTCACACTCTCTGTGTCACTTGCCAAGTAAGTGGTTTCTTTACAGCAATTAGAATATGTCATGCTGAATAGCAGTTGCTCTAGTGTGTTCAGTTTTAAACACATGTAGTATTTGGTTTGAAAATTAGAGTTTATGAAACTTTTGGTTCATATTTATCTGTAACTGTATTGGACCTGTACCTAATGTTTCAATTTGTTGTTGGTATTGCAGTTGCCAGTAAACCAAGGAGGTGGTGAGGGTAAAGCTATGTACATAGATGCTGAGGGCACATTTAGGCCTCAGCGACTTTTACAGATAGCAGAAAGGTATAATGATGCTTGATATTGTGACTTTGCTACCCTTTGTCTGCAATATGTGTATTCAATAGTTATGTTTCTTAATGCTTCAGGTTTGGAATGAATGGTGCTGATGTGTTGGAAAATGTTGCTTATGCTAGAGCATATAACACAGACCATCAATCACGGCTGCTGCTTGAAGCAGCTTCAATGATGGTGGAAACAAGGTGTGACTTCTGATAGTTCCCTTTGCTCAATATTGTTACTGTTAGGATCTGCCAAAATCTACATGGCTTTAAATAGGCATAATGATGTAAAAGTGCATGATGCCATAATTATTTATTCTTGTCTTACTTCATCATAGTATTATTACAAGCTGAAGTGGATGGGTTTTATTCCTTCATGTATTTTCTTGGGTCAAGAATTGTAAGATTTTCCTTAACTAGTGATGTTTGATTCTGCAAGTGAGGAAGCTCTTTTTGTTTGGTTGGCAAAGAAAATGCTTTTGACACTTACATTTGATTGTATATACATAGGTTTGCTGTAATGATAGTAGACAGTGCTACTGCCCTCTATAGGACAGATTTCTCTGGAAGGGGGGAGCTTTCAGCCCGGCAAATGCATCTAGCCAAGTTCTTGAGGAGCCTTCAGAAATTAGCAGATGAGGTAAGACTCCTTGTTGGGCTGGCAGTGCACCTGACCTTCTAGGTTAAACTAATTCAAGATTCTGGCTTAGGGTGTTAAGTTATAGAACATACTATATTTTACTTCTCTTGGTAAATCTACATCACCTGTTTGGAGCTGATAAATTGGGCTGATACTGTAATTGTAGTTTGGCGTGGCTATTGTCATAACAAACCAAGTTGTTTCACAAGTAGATGGCTCTGCTGTCTTTGCCGGACCTCAAATCAAGCCTATTGGAGGCAACATTATGGCTCATGCTACAACTACAAGGTCTAAACTGGAAAATATGAAATGTTTACTATTTCTTCCCTAAGCCCGTTCTTACCCTGGATGTTAACTAATTTCTTGATGACAGGCTAGCTCTCAGGAAAGGGAGAGGGGAAGAGAGAATCTGTAAAGTGATAAGTTCTCCTTGTTTGGCCGAAGCTGAAGCAAGGTTTCAGATTTGTGCCGAAGGAGTTTCTGATGTTAAAGACTGACCAACTTTAGCATGTCTGAGATCACGAAATTTATTATTTTTTTGCCTTTTTTTGCAAGTTGTTGATTTGCAAGTATCAAGTGTCAAATTTTGCAACATTTGCCAGTTTGGTGGCCCCAAATTTTTTTTTTAACTGTTTTGTGAAGTTCTCCTTCCTACGTTTGTCGCCTCGACCCCCTACATTTTGTGATATAGATATTAATAAATTTGTAGTTATGATCGTATTGCTCACTTACGATGAATTAGAGATCCAATTATTTGAAGTTTGGGTCATGATAAATAGAAGTTTTTATTGAGAATTTTACTGGAATATCTTAGAAATTGCCATCGAAATATATTAATAATATTTTTAAATAAAAAATTATTTTCAGTTTTTTAACCAGCACTTATAATACTACTTGTTAAGTATTTGCTTTCAAGTTTTAAGACGGCTTTTGAACTATAAATCGGTACTAACAATCAAGAAAGTTTATGTCAAAGGTACTAAATTGGGGTATTGTTATATTGTTCAACGAGTATATAATTCTTCATTCTTTGATTATTATTGGATACTTGCAGGTTTATGTTATGTAGTTGTCCAGTTATCACTTATTTAATTATAGGTAAGGTTATAATGAGTCAGTAAGGAACTAATTGTGAGTGCAGACTTTATGGTTTTATACAAGCATTTTTTAACTCCTTTTGAGATTATTAAGGATACGTTGGACCTCAAATCGAGAAAGAGGTTTGTTAAATCTTAGTTGATTTGTTTTCAAATTTATCTATTCTGTTACCATAGAAAATGATCTATTTTTGGTGACATTTATATTTGTGCTTATGATTCTCACTTCTATATCTTTCCAATTTTTTTACTAAGTTGTAACAAAAATTGTACGTCGATTAGATATTTAAATTGGTGATAATTTTTTATATGACATCTTCGTTTAGAATAAAATATTTATATAATTTATTTTTAAATATAAATAATTTAATAATTATGGGAGAATTTTTATATTTAAATTTTAATTATTAATTTTTTTTACAGTAAAAACAGTTATGAGATTTAAATTTAGGATTTTATGTGAAATTATTTTAAATTTTACTTCTTCACTAAATTAATTTTAATAGATTTGATTATTGATTTACTAGCATTATATTTATCATTATCATCATTTTTTATTTTAAAATAAAAAAGATTAATCTAAATTATTAAATTATATATAAATGATTAAATTTTTGTAATAAACTATAAGTATTTTTAATTGGATACATTTCTACTCAAATTGGCTAGAATTAAAATAAATTAATTTTTTTCTATTTAATTTAGATAAATTTACCATTAATTAATCCATATTAGATGGTTTATTAAGATTATTTTAGTTAATTACAATCTTAACCATCTATTTTAATTATATATTTAAGATTTATTTTTTTCACGCTTTCATTTTTATTAGATACATTTTCACTATGCATATGCATAATTTTATAAATTTATTTTAGATTAAATATTTTTTAATTCATTTAAAATAATTAAATTTAAATTTTTATCCTTTGATTTGAAAGTTTTTCATTTAAATATTTTATTTTCTGAAATATATTAATTATGATTTTTTATGTTAATATAAATTATATTAAATTAAAAAAATTAATTATAATTAAAAAACTATAATCAAAATATTTTAAAAAATTAATTTATTTTACAATATTTAATTTAATTTAATTTAAACCAATTTAAATTAATATCAAATATTATAATCAATATATTTTAAAATAAGAAAAATCTAAATAAAAAATTTTAAAATTATAAAATAAAATTAAGTTTTGATTATTTAAGAATGATTAAAAATATATTTAATTTATTTTTATAGTAAAAATAAAATAAAAAATCATTTAAATTGACCAAAAAATTTATTTAAACCTTAATCTAAAGTTAATTTCATTTGGCTTTGTACAATTTAATTTTCAGTTAAATATTTTGAAGAAGATATACACTCTTTAAAAGTTATTTTTCTTTTTAAATACTTTTTATTATGAAAATTGAATCGGTGAAAAGACAAAAACCGTGCAACACACGGGTTAATTAACGGGCTACCCACACTAGTTTTGATAATAAGAAGCAAAACGCAGCGTTTAGCTCAGAAGTCACGAACTGGGAGCTGTTATGTAAAGAAGCAGGGACAAAGAAAGAAGAAGAAGAAGCAGACCAGAGCGAAACGGTGACAGAGGAAAATGGGAAGCAGAGGTCCGCCTCAAACCCTTCCGAATTCCGCTGCCATTTCTAAGGGCTACAACTTCGCTTCCACTTGGGAACAGGTTTCAATGCTCAAGAATTTCCCTCCTTCATCCAAATCGCGCTTCCAATTTTCTTCTTTCGCTCTTGTTGCCTCGATTTTATAGATCTCGTGTTTTCCAGCTGTTTTTTTATTCAATTACATCATCTTAATTAATATAATTGCTCACGACTGAATCTCATTCCATCACAGATCAGATCTGCGATGTTATTTGCAGTGATTTGATTTATTTCTTACAGTAGTTGTGTATTGCAGAATGCTCCTTTGACAGAACAACAACAAGCCGCAATTATATCCCTTTCTCATGTGGTTTCTGAGCGACCATTGCCTCTCAAGTTGGTAAGCTTTTGTACTTGTTCTACTGCTGTTTATATTTAATTGCTATTCTCTTGAAACAATTGAAGTGTTAATTGCATTTGCAACAAAAAAACATGCATTTGCAGGCTCAAGAGAATGCATCGGTGCAAGACAATGCCTTGTCCGTTAAAACCAAGGATAGTTCTTTCGATGATTCAGGTGCCATTGAGACTGTTATGGTCAATACCAATCAGGCAAGTTGTCTACCCAATCTGGTTTGTGGCTTTGAATGCTTGACATGAGTTTTTACGCTGTTTCCGTCTTTGAATTTTATGCAGTTCTACAAATGGTTCACGGATCTTGAATCTGCCATGAAAAGTGAGGTTAGTATTTATTAGTCTTGTCATGTCGATGTACTCTGCTTATTTTGATTTTGCACTCTAAACTTTGTCTTAAATTGTAGACAGAAGAAAAATATCAATACTATGTGAACACTCTAACAGAGCGCATACAAACATGTGGTGAAATTCTCCAACAGGTCATTGTCTATGTAGTTTCACCAGTTAGTTTCGGCTATCTAATACTGTGACCATTCTTTCTCATTCAGTTTTCCATTTGGACTTCTTGATCTCATGCAGGTTGATGACACCCTAGACTTATTCAACGAACTGCAGTTGCAGCATCAGGCAGTAGCTACAAAGACTAAAACTCTTCATGATGCATGTGACAGACTAGTATGTTTTTGTTACTTATCAGGTCAATTCATTTTCATTTTTTGCAAAGTGTTGGCTGGAAGATTGCAAAATTCATTGTGTGGGTAATGGTTGTTAGTGATCTCTCATTCCTTTAATAATAAACCTCATAGATTCACGTATATGTTAAACTAATAAATCAGGAAAACAAGTTAATGGAAGTGGAGATTTTTGGTTGATTTGCTTCATTTTCCTTCATGTACAGTTGTAAAAAAATTTGGCCAAGTATAAATAAGTTACATGCAACACATTTTGTTGGATCTACTATTCCTATTTGGAAATTTTATGATCATTTCTTAGTTTTGCTAAGCTACCTTAGATTTCTTCTTTGAATGGAATGACCAAGTTGCTCACTATTCGCTTCGTATTACAGCTACAAGAGAAGCAAAGACTAATTGATTTTGCAGAAGCACTTCGGAGTAAACTCAATTACTTTGATGAACTGGAGAATGTAAGGTTTGACTGCTGGCTTGACTGGATCTTTTTCTTATATTTAATTTCCCTTTTTTTTTTCGTTTAATGATCTAATAGCATGTTACATCCTGAAGAATATCAACATGCTGATAGGACATACAAAATCTATGTGCTCCTAGTACCTAATAATATCTTCCACTAAAAGGTGACATTTTGGTGGACATCTGGATGGTGTGACAATGAATGCTAAGACTAGTCAATTCCTATGAAACATGTAACAAAAGAGGCATCTTCTTCCAATGTTTTCTGACATTGTATATGTTTTTATTGTCATGCCTAAGTCTGGGCATCAAATTGATTATTTTTTTTTTATTTTCAATGAATCAGGTTTTAAGATATACTGAAAATTTTACTATAAATTTTGGAGTTTATATGCTGCAAATAATTTTCACTGTATTGCTCTTTGAAATTTCTATTATCATATGTAATTTGTGTTTTGTTGCTTCAATTGTGCCTTCTGATCACCACCATGTGATTTTCTTTTTGGATGTGACATTATGTACTACACTCACTTGATATAATTATCACTTCTTTAGTGTTACTGTTATATAAAATAGTATTTGTTGCTGCTTTTTACTCCTTAAAAATCTGCATTTATTTTATTCAGCATGCTCTGCCTTCTGCTAGTATATCTGGTTGTATTTTTCTTTAACTTAAATTGAAATTATATATATTCTTTACACAGAGGGTTTGGAGGTTTTTATTTTATTCAGAGGTTGTTAATGTAATGCAAAATTGGTAATTGTTATTGTTTTGTAAGTGATGTATATGGCTTGTTTAAATTCTGCTCTACAGGTTGCTACCAATTTTTATTCTCCAAACATGAACGTTGGAAATGAAAACTTTCTGCCACTTCTCAAAAGGCTTGATGAATGCATCTCGTGAGTAAAAATCCAGTTTCATTCCTGTACTTTGTGCCATTGGTGTGCTCATGTATAGAATGTCACTAACATTATGTTTTGATTGAACATTTTAAAATTCTAAAAAATTTGAAGCCAATGATGAGTGGTAGTAATTAGAAAGAAAGTGATGAATGAGAGAACCTATGAATTATAATCCAAAAAGAGTTAAGCATAACAGAGAAATTTTTAAATTCTCTCTAAAAGGATGCCATTTGAAATCTGTTCTATTTGACAAAAGAATTATCCGATTAAAATTCTGCAGTATTCTTAAAGCTCTTTCCCTTATCATCCAAATACATGTCATGTAGTAATTTAAAATTACTCTATCCAAACACAACCCAAGTAATTTTAGCTTTAGTTATCTGCTTTTGTAGTTTGAACAATGACTGTAAGCATTGGCATTTTTTTCTTTTATTTTAGGTATGTTGAAAGCAATACACAGTATGCAGAATCTAGTGTTTACTTGCTTAAATTTCGACAACTCCAGGTACATAAATTTTGCTGCAAGGAATTGTTAAATAATTTTAAATATCACTATGTAGTACTTTTGATCTTCTGTGTAAGGCTGGAAGTTTGTCCTATGATATCTTATGTTAGATTAATATCTAAAGTTTAGTAATTTGGAAGCATTGTTCTTTTTGATAGTCTCGAGCACTGGGCATGATGCGTTCTCACGTACTTGCAGTTCTTAAAGGTGCCTCTTCTCAGGTGAAGTTAATTTAACAGGTTGAGGGAATAATATATGTGCATATATGTATTCTGTACATATAGACATATTTAGAATCCTGTGACAAGGTAATTTGGTTTATACCTCTACATCAGGTCCAGGAAGCAATCCGTGAAAGCGGGGGTGGCAAAGCATCTATCTCCGAGGGAGTAGAGGCATCTGTAATATATGTTCGGTTCAAGGCAGCAGCAAGTGAGGTAAGCCCCTTGTTTTTCATTTTACATAAATGTTTGGTTTGAAGGTTTATTATGGAAAGAGAACACAAAGGTCAGCGTTAATCAATAAACTTTTCTGTAACAGATCTCTACCTCTTCTCTGTACAGCTGATTAAGAATTGTAACTTTTGCAGCTTAAGCCACTGCTTGAAGAAATTGAAAGCAGGTCTTCAAGGAAAGAATACGGTCAAATCCTTGCAGAATGCCACAGATTATATTGTGAGCAACGACTCTCTTTGGTGAGAATGTACCTCCTTGGTCATTGTATATTGTCTATAATATTTTTTTTCAATATTATTAAATCAACTGATTGCAAGATTCTTTGTTCCGTACCATGAAGATAAGAGGTATAGTTCAGCGGCGAATATCTGAGTTTGCCAAGAAAGAGTCCTTGCCATCATTGACTAGATCAGGATGTGCATATCTCATACAGGTACTGTAACTTTTTAACATCGAGTGTTTTTATGGATTGCTGTTGTTGATGTCTTTGTTTGAACATAGAATGAAGGCAATTTTCACTATGATATTAAGTGTTCAAAATGGCTTTAGAATTTAGACTGAGCTAAAAGTTGCAGACACATGCACATAGACATGTAATGAAATGCAGAAGTTGGGTAAATGTGAAAGAAAAAATGGAGATATGCTTTGCGAGTGTGATTATTTAGGAAAGTGGCTATGATTCCTAGTTTATACTCGGTATCGTAATCTCTAATCAACATATAAATTGGGTGAGCAGAGTTTTGGCAGTTTTGGGGCTAAGTATGACAATGGTAATGTTCCTTTTATTACTAACAGATGTGTTTTGATGATATTAAAATATGCCATTTTTTCAAAAATGGAAATAAAAATCAATTTTCAACAAAGTAACTAAAAATTTGATCATTGTGCATTTTTAAATTGTAAATTGTCTGATGCTCTGCACTGCACAACTGCTACTGAGATTCTCCCCAAGGGTTCTTTTAGGCTGGCTCTAAGCTTCATTTAGGAGGTGTTTGGTAGGGGGATTCTTTGTTTTCCAAAAGTCTTAATTAAGGAATGTTAGTTTTCTTTTTTTTGGGATGAATATTTTAAAAAGCATTCTTAGGAATGTTTTTTTTAGCTGTTTCCCAATAAAATATTTCCATGTAAGGGGGTGAAAATCCAATATTTCCATAACAGTGGGAAGTTTTGACACTGCTCATGATAACATTTCCAAAAATTATAATTTGTAGGAAACATGATTCCTAGGGATGAAAAAAAAATTCTATTAGCCAAACATTTCTTAGGGTTTTTGCTTTAATTGTAGCTGTCCCTTTTGCACATTCAAATTATTGTCAATTTTATGTCTTTTTTTGTGTGTAGTATATATAATAGGTCCTTGATATTAAGTATATTGTAATGATATACACTTAATCATTGACGTAAATCATTAAGCATATTGTAATGATATACACTAGGTCATTGATATTAAATATATTGTAATGTGTTGCTATAAGTTATTCTTAAGTCTAAACCTAGTTGGGTCCAAGGTGTATTCTTGTATAGTTGAAATTCAATGATTTTTTCATTTTCTGAGAATGTTTTTGCTAAAAATGTAAAAATGATAACAGCACCACCAAGCCTTACATATCATTGTGAGACCGACAATATGGATTGATTCCATATTGTTCTGCCAAAAACCAAAATTTCAATGAACTGTTAGAGCATGTCTTTTTTAATTGTTTCTCCTAAGGTTATATCTTCTTCTATCCTATTTAATTTGATTACCTTCTGATTTGATCCCCCTTTCTTTCTGGTATGCTTCTCAGTTTTTCTTTTAATTTCTTTTTTAAGTATGGATTTATTAAAATTTCTTAACATATGAATGAAGTATAATCATATTTTGGATTTATCTTAAATATTATGCTGGGTTTCTTACTGTTTCATGCTTTTGCTAATAGTTGTGTTAATTCATTTTGTTTAAAGAAAGTTAAATGGTACAAAAAAATTTAAAATTCTCTAAATAATTTAGTTGATTATCTTTTTCTTTAATAAATAGGAAGAAAAAAAGGATAAGTCTTTCTCAGCTTTGGTACCAAAATACTTGGTGACTTTGAACTCCATTAGTTTAATGCCCTTAAATTTGGTTTGTTTTAGATCATCTTTGTCTTGAACAAACCATGAAACCATCCATTGATTGCCTTTGTAGATTTTTAACGTTGAAAATTGTGAGGTTTATTAGCTGAAGCCCCAAGGTTGAAGGGGTCAAGGGGGTTTGATTTATTTTTCAGCAGCGTACAGACTGCAATATTATTCCAAGCATACAGAGTTGCAACAGAACAGATGTGAATCTTCTTGTAACTATTCTGTTTGTTTTTATGCTAATTTGATTGTAATCTGAAATGCAGGTCTGTCAACTTGAGCACCAACTCTTTGATCATTTTTTCCCAGCTTCTTCAAAAGATATTTCAAGTTTAGCTCCATTAATGGATCCTCTGTAAGTTTCTATTACTGTTACATTAGTATACTTGGTTTATTTTCATTGAACGGAAGAAACATTCATTAGAAGAAAGAGAAGAAATCTTCCTGGAGTGACCAAAGAAAGGAAAAAGAGAAAACAAAACATAATTACAAAAAAAAAGACAAAAGAAAAAGGTTGTCTTATTCAAGAATTCCCATTATTCCACTAATCCCACTTGATACCTTGGAAGTTGGAATTTTACTGTTCTTGTAGTTACAGGTAGCTTCCTTTACTGTGCTTTGTAGAACATAAGGCATTGCCCATAATAGATATTTTGTATGTCCTGAGTACAAGAAATCCTTGGGAGTGTGCCTAGGAAATATTCTGCGCATGTACCACATGTCCTTGGGTTTTTGATACTTCCCAGCTTATGAGCCCATCTTTCTCATTATCTGTTTTAATTGTTTAGTGTGAATGATTTTCTTTAAAAGCAAAGTTTCCATTCTCTCAATGTGTAGTGTCTGCAACCTTCATGATTTCATCAATTTCACTTGCAGGTCAACATATTTGTATGATACACTGCGTCCCAAACTTGTTCATGAAACAAATATTGATTTTCTATGTGAAATTGTTGATATACTTAAAATGGAAGTCCTGGGGGAACAACATAGTAGAAAGAGTGAATCATTGGCTGGTCTTCGTCCTACATTTGAGAGAATTTTAGCAGATATTCATGAGCGGTTGACATTTCGTGCTCGAACTCATATACGGGATGAGGTAGGTTACTTTTAGTGTTTTTTTGTCATTGTTATTGTTTTATTGTTCCGATTTAGTTCTTACTTTGTTTTAACCGTTGAAGATATTTTTTTGTTGGGCCATTGTCTTCTGGTTGTTTGTTCTCCAATTCTCTATTAAAAGGGAAAAGATACCATCATATGTAGAATTGTATCAAATTATCAATTTTGTTTATACATGGCCAACCATGAGCTTATCTACCAATATTGCAAGTCCCACATTGGGTAAAGGGAAAGTCAACCATGAGTTTATATACCCAGGGAAATCCTCATCCTATGAGCTAGCTTTTGGGATTGAGTTAAGCCCAAGCCCAATTTCTAATACTTTCTATAGCTCAAAACTGCTTGTGCTGTGCAGCAACCATCAAATAGAAGACTGAACAAAATTTATGCCATGACTCAACTATTTGTACCTTGTTGGTTGAATAATATGCATCAAATGCACTTATCAATTTGTTCCAGAGTCCAGACATATTTAGATGATTGAAGTAATTGTTTCAGTCCTAAGAAACATACTATCAGATTAAATGTACTATTTATATTTTATTGGTGGTTGATAACATTTTGACTCAACATTTTAGTTCCTTGAAGTGGTTATTACTTATTACAACAATTCAAATTTCTTTTGTAATATCTTGGTTTCTGAAAACCTTTTTCTGGATCCTTTTTCAGATAGCGAATTACACTCCAACTAATGAAGACTTGGACTACCCTGAAAAGCTGAAGAGATCTGCTGAAAGCACATCTGAGATAAATCCTGTAAAGTGTCTTTCTTTGCAATTTCTTATTTTTACCTTGAATATAGATAATTCAACAATGACTTGCTTCTCACTAATAATGACTATTAGATGCTGATTTTCTTATGGCAATGCTCATTAGATTTGTTTAGTAATTTGAATTCTGGTTGTTTGCTTGCTGTTCCATTCCTTGTTGAGTAATGTGAACTTGGTCATAACAATGGGTTGCTTCGTCTATGTTTTTTATTTGTTCACCTTCCAAAAATTACCTTCAATGAAATGGAAACTGACATGGATTACAGGATACTGAAATATGATGCACAAGGAATATTGAAATATTGATGATACCTTCTGAGGATTCAATTATTCTTCTTGACCCCATATTGGTTTTTCCCACAATTTTGACAAGAGAGCAAATTTGTGGATTTATTGATGAATATCGCATATGTTGTACACATATTTTCCTACACTATGTATGATGGTAGCATATGTCTTGTTTCTTCACTTGCTGGAAACAACAACCAGACTTATATGTTTTGTGGTTATTGTTGGATGTTTTCCTGTGGTCACTTGTTTGACAAATTGATTTCTGTAAATAGATCCAAATTGTCTTCCATCTTTTGTAATTTGCAATTTGCTTTAAATTTGCAGGCTGATGACAACCCAGATATATTTAAGACATGGTATCCACCCCTGGAGAAAACTCTCTCATGTCTTTCAAAGTTGTATCGTTGTTTAGAGTCTGCAGTTTTCACTGGTTTGGCACAGGTATCAGAGGTTTATTTTAACTAATTTTTAGTTTTTCCTCCCTGCATTCTTAGTTTGAACTTTGAATATTTATTAACAATCAGCTTTTGTTCTTTCAATCAGGAAGCAGTGGAAGTTTGCTCAACATCTATTCAGGTAAGTCAAAAATCAGCTATCTTGTCTATGCAATGTCATAATCGTGGTTATGTTAATGAAATATAAATACTATTAAGTAGGAAGATTATCAATACTGCTCCTTGTTATTTTTTCTTTTACTTCAATAATAGAAGTTGAAAAAAAATCACTAAAGGATGGGTGAGAGGGAATCCTCAAACCAGATAAAAAAAAATAATAGATGGAGAATCAAAATCCTATGATTTAATTAGTGTAGAAAAACTGTCCAATCTCTTTATTTATCTGAAATACTAACCCACTGAAAATTACATGTGCTAAACACCAAAGAGGAGCCATTTTCACAATTCTATCCCAAAGAAGATTCAAAGATGAAGATACAAGCATTCCTTTCCAACCATGCAAACCTCAAAATTCAATAATCAGACATTGCCACACAGTTTTGTTTTCATTCTTAATAACAAACCATGAAAAGTGAACATGAGGAAACTGATTCAATGAGCTTGTAGCCGATTCTCACCAAAACTACTGAAAATCTCATGCCAAAGGCAGCTCACAGCTTAACAATGGAGGAATGAGGCAAATCTTCTGATTCTGAACTGAACATAACACAAGTCAGGAGAGAGAAACTATGGGGCCATTGACCTGCAATGGCATTAGTATTTAATCCTATTTAGTATTGCTCTTTTCAGAAAAAAAATGACCTTAGAAGGAGCTTTGGATTTCCAAATTGGGGCATATTAGAAATTTCATTCAGGAAGAAATGAAGAATATAAAGCTAGACGATAAGACTTCCTCACAAAAATATTACAAGAGGAAACAGCTAAAAACTAAGCTTGAGTCATGTAACATGGCATGCAAATCTCCCGGCATGTCTAACAAAGAAACATCCTTAAAAAGTTGATTAGCAGAGCACCACAGACTAGCTAAAAAAATTACCGTTCCAAATGTTGTCTATAGATGAGGAATTTTCCTTGAAATTCTAGCATTCCTTTCCAGCCCAATGTGGAAGGGAATAGAAAATACAGTACTGCCAGAATCTTGGCTTCTTTACAGAAGACAAAACCTCTAAATTTAAAACAGGGAAATGCAAATCCTGGGGGCATACCCAATTCTTTGTGAAATTTTCAAAAAGCTTATTCTAAATAAAATTCACCACAGAATATTGCAAAAGCAGTTGAGTCCTTGTTTCTAGCTAGAACAGCACATTATTCACACATATGAGGTAACAAAGCAGTCTGATGTCTGCACTTTTGTGGGCCATGTTATCTGTTCATCTTGAATTATTTAGATTTGACAACAACCCTTGATATTTTGATGTGATTAGCTTGTTTTATGTTTGCTGCTTCCTCTTGTCTGCCACAGAAAGCAAGCAAATTAATTACAAAGAGATCATCACAAATGGACGGACAGCTCTTCCTTATAAAGCATCTTTTAATTTTAAGGGAGCAGGTAATGTTGTTTCAGACTTTCTTTTGTAACTGTTTAGAAGATTTTGTATAATTTGTGAGTAATCAGTTTTTGGTCTTCCAGATTGCACCCTTCAATATTGAATTTTCAGTCACACAAAAGGAACTTGATTTCTCTCATTTGCTGGTTAGTGTTTCTTAGCCTAACGATATTTTGTCAGCTGAGTTCAATACATTTCTGTTCTTGTTTCAAGAACTTGTCAAGTTTGAACTCATTTCATTGTCCTGTGAATGCAAGAAAAAAAAATGAACTTGGCCAATAAGTCTCAAACAAGAAGCACATAACATCTCATCAGTTCATTTCAGTTCACATAATTCGACTTCATTATAATGAAAAATATCTGGACTTCTGAGGATTCTCTCTACTGTTGTGTTTAGGATTGATGATGTTTATGGTCATGATTCTCATCAAACAAAACATTTGACTTCCCATAGAAAACCAAATATTCTTGCAATTTACCTGGGGCTGGAGTCATTGACTAATTGCACCTGTTACTAAGGGGAAAATGCTTTTTTAGTAGAAAAAGGTATTTTTAGAAATAGCTGAGAAGTATACTGGGGTAAGGATAAGGTATCTTAAGAAAAAAGAATTGAACAAAAGAAAAGAAACTCAGGAGGACTAGGGAAGCATGGGGCATCTCAATTCCTTTGCAAATTGGATGACCCTATCCCAGAACAAATTTAGTGGGAAGAGGCTTCACTTAAAGATGCATAGGTTTCACTCCAGAAGAAAAAAATGTGTGGTGTCATTCTATAACTATCATAGAACAAAGAAAGAGGAAATTGTAAAATTATCGATGATCTAATGAACTACAAGAATCAGTTATTTGGTCTATTTAATTTCCATATACTTGGATCTACTATGCCAAAATTCTCAGAGTATGTGGTTGCTATGTAAATGGTTTTTTAATTATGGAGTTTGTCTATTAGTATTTTGTCATTAAGTCATGACAAGGATTTTCTTTTTTATTTTTCTGATTTAGCTTTAGTATGACAAATATATTAAGCCTATATGAATACCAAATATGGTTCAGGAGCACCTACGGAGACTTCTAAGAGGTCAAGCCTCACTATTTGACTGGTCAAGATCAACTTCATTGGCAAGGACATTGTCTCCGAGAGTTTTGGAAAATCAGATTGACACCAAGAAGGTTTGTGACTTTTGGTTTGGTCAAATGACTTGTAAAGCAAGCCTCTAGCTGATGTTCTGGTTGTACATTTTTAGTTTGTTACTATCATCCTTACGCAAAGCCAGATTAAAAATATTAGACATAACCCTCTCCAAATTATTTTTTTGGTTTGAAAGTTTTACATGCTAAATTAATTTGATTATGATGTAACCATATAGTCAGTCAGTCACCCAATCTGCAATCAAAATTTTCCTTTTAGTAGTCATTATAGTAATGATTACCTGCTTTCTTCTGTCCTGTTTCTTTCTTTCTTAGATAATTATAAAATATTTTCACCCCTAAGTTTTTCGCTAATGTCAACATTTTTTTCAGTGATGCTTCTTTAATCATTTTATTTCATATGCTACAATAATCAAATTTAGATCATTATCTAGTTCCTTTTAACGTATATTTTTTGTTTCAGGAGCTGGAAAAGAGCCTTAAAGCCACTTGTGAGGAGTTCATCATGTCAGTTACTAAGCTTGTTGTGGATCCTTTGCTTTCATTTGTTACAAAGGTTTGCGTCTGGAACCAAGTTATTTGTTGTTTCACCAGCTAGTGAACTAGAAACAGATTCATGGCTTTCAAACAAAGACACTTCAAATATATAACTGGTTCTTATTATAAGATTTTTGTTATTTGCATATTGCAAATCTCATGTCATAATCACACATTTGAAGTATTTCATTTCTTAAATGCATTTAATATATTATTGTAAATTTTATTTTATTCTGGTAACAAAACTGCTTCTATACAAGAGACTATGAAGATATAAAATTTTCTATTATCTTTAAAATGAGAAATATTTTTACCAGATTTTTCATATTGTTTTTGTAGGTTACAGCAGTCAAAGTTGCATTATCTTCAGGTGGTCAGAATGAAAAGCTTGAGTCAGTTATGGCCAAACCTCTGAAGGATCAGGCTTTTGCTACACCTGATAAGGTGGCTGAACTTGTTCAGAAGGTAGGTCATTCCACATTAAAATTATATACATTATTTATTCCTTGGACTGCAGAACACTCTAGTCTGAAAAGATCCTCTATGAGGAATTCTTACTTTTGGTTGATAATAAAAAGAAATGCCTCTAGCGTTATGTATAGAATAATTAGCAATGGTAACTTTAGATTAAGCAGAAGTGCTGAAGGTCTGTATCTCAGGTATTATATTGTTCATCACTAGCCAACGGACGTGTGGTCTTGCAGAAACTCATCTGCATCTTAATTTATTTATTTATTTTTCAATAAGCAAAAAAATTTCATTAAAGAACTCTTGCACGCAAGCAGTGTTCAAGAGGAACAAAAATACAAGAAGCAATAAATGCTTGGTTACATCGCCATATCTTAGTTATGTCATCTAAATTAAAACATCAATTGTCATATCAAAATTAAAACCGCTGAAGATTTCCCCCAGGTTATCTTGATTTGTGGATTGTTTTATTTAACTTAGTTGTCTATGGATAGATATGGTTTTTAGTATTAGGTTTGTGAATTCTGTTCTTTTATTGAGCTAAATTGATGTTCTATGGTCTAATAGGTCAGGACTGCCATTCAGGAGCAACTGCCGGTGGTGATAGCAAAGATGAAGCTTTATTTGCAGAATTCTTCGACGAGGACAATACTTTTCAAACCAATAAAGTAAGTTTATATGTAAAATGTAGTACAGTTTAAACATTTTTCTGTATCCCTGTGCTTTGACTGTGTCTTGATTATGTTTGCTATTGTTTAATGTCAAATAATTGATGTCTTTCCTTTGGATGAATTTCTAAAATCTAAACTTGGTGATAGTTCAACCTAGAGATCTTTTATCGCTAGAAATGCTAAATTAGATGTTCTGTTGTGCTTCGACGCTTAGGTTAGAACCAACTGGTTACTGATGGTTGATATTATCTGGGTTTGCCAATTTATTACTTTCTAGTAATGCAGAATCTTAAATGCTGTTTTTTCGTGTTCATGCAGGACAAATATTGTTGAAGCCCATATCCAAGTTCAATCCCTGCTACAATCAGAATACACGAGTGAAGAGATCCAGATCATTAATCTGAAATCCGTACAGGATCTGCAAATTGAGCTTGATAATTACCTCTAATTTGTATGTAAAGGTTATTGGATAACTTTATTTTTTCCCCAACTGGAGGATTGAACAGAGACTTGGTTATATTGCATTCTAGATAATTTTGTAGAATTATTAGCAAGAGGTGGTGGAGTTGTGGTTTTGCCGCGGATGATTACCCTTTTTGTTTTACACCGGTTGATATTTTTATGTTGTACATTTTTCCATTAGTCAGCTGCCAATCCTATATTTACCATGCTTTCCGCGGGTATTGTTATACGATGAGTGTGTATCTGACTGCTATGGGTGACATGCGGCGCGGATGATTATTTTATTTTTACTCTTTCATGCGATGACCGAAAAAAAAATGACTATTTCATGCCACACGATCCGACTTTCTGGTTGTTTGGTAAGGAACGGGGAGCAATGAAAAATCAGACATTATATTATTTTTTTTAATATAGGTTTTATGATTAACTTTTTAATGCATTGGTTCTTTCGTAGGGGGATATTATACTTTGTTGTTACTCTGATTTTGCATTTAAAAAAATTCCAGATACATGATTTTTAAAACTCATTTTCGTAATGTTTAAATTCCAGATACCTAATTTAAGTTTTAATGTATCCTTAAAAATGCCAATTGAGAGGAGTGGATAATTAATAAATTTATATACACCTATGAGAGTTGTGGTAGGCACTCGAATCATTAGTTTGTACAAAACAAAATATGAATCATTACTTGATATGTGTAATACCCGTAAGGTCGTGGTGGAAATTCGAAAGGAACCCATTTTCCAATATATACGTGCTAAATAATGAGTCAATTTTCTCAATGCCTACCGATCCACAATCATGGAAAAAGCAGTGTGCGATTCAAGAACCCTTCAGAAGGTTATGATCTGGAAATCAAAATTTGATGAAGGGAAGCAAGAGATGAAATACATGATGTAAAAATTAAAAAAGGGGAAGGGGGAGGGGTCGCTGTACAGTTAGTTACCCTTGATGGATATGCTCCAGCATACCCTTTCAACAATCTCTGGTAATTGGAGGCGCACCTCCAATGTTTTAAGGGACACAAATCAACAGCTGCATTTATCAGATACTATAATGCAGCGGACAAATATTATGGACATAAGGAAAGAGAGAACGGGCATGGGGTGAGAAACCCGTGTCAATGGAAGCTGGAATCTTAACATTTACAAGATTCAATTTTTTATCATATCAACCAAATCGGTCCCACCTCATGAATTTTCATCGCAAAGGTCTGACTGGGATCCACTGGGGTGTAAGTCTGGAGGAGACCATTGATCTGGCACCATAAGAAAGTATAAACTCATGGCTTTCCTGAACCGTTTCTTGTACTGCTGCGGTGATATAACAGTAGGAGAAGTATTCTTTGGTCCACCAAGGATGCCTGAGGTCTTAACCCAAGTTTCAAGGTGTTTATCCCAAGTATATTGTCTCATAAAATCAATGATACCTAAAACCAGCTCATGCTTTTCCTCATCCACGCCAACCAGCAATGAGTAGTCCATCACATCTATTGACTGCAACAATATATACAATATTATATACAAATATATAAAAAAAATATTAACATTAATCCTTACAACTGGTGTTAAGCATCTAAAAGTGTTAAATTATTATTGGAAAAGAAAATATTTATGGCATTGGAAATACAAAACTTGTAATAAATATTTTCCTTTTCAAAAAAAAAATTACTTTTATATGTTCAAAATCAGTCCTAAAGACTGATATATACAACCCACCCACCCCAAAGAAATGGTTTCAAGAAAATTGGTATAATAATATTTAGAAGCAGATAAAGGTCAAGCTATTCCGTAGGTCCTCAAAGGTACATTATTATATTTTCAAGGAGGTCCTCATAATTTAAAGGTCTTTAATAGCGTCCCTATTGAATGACATCAGTTTAGACTCTACTAATGAATGTTTACAGTCATAGGCACTCTATAAATTCACTAGGGTGCTAACTTGGATTTATTAAAATACAAAGTTATACCTAGCACATCCCTAAAATAACAAACGGAACATGGGTGTGTGCTGTTTCATTTTTCTCACTTGACAGTCAAAATATAGAGATGAGGTAACTATAATCACGTGTATAAGTTCTCCCTCCAATCACAGTCAAAGCAAAAAAGGAAAAGGAAATTGAAAAAAGGAAGCTGCAAAAAAACCCATGAAGGTAAGCCTAATTCTACCGGGTAATTATTAATGAAATGTACGAAGGGCAATCAGACTTACTGCAAGGAATGCAGTATCATTCCACACAGCCCTCTCAAGCAACCGTTTTGCCTTGTTCCCAACAAATATTGGAGAGGTTGGCATAGCTTCAATGAGATTCTGATCCAGCAGAACTTTATTGCTCCCACTTGTATCTGGATTGTACCTTGATCGAGAAGAACCTTTGAGGTCATAAAGCCGTCTAATGTTACGCCTGTAAAGAAGATTTTCCATAACCAAAACATCCATTTTTGTCTCCTTTCCTCCTTTGAGGTTCTTTGATGTTACCTTCACATAAAAGACAATCACACCCAATGAGAACGGAAAAAACATATCAATGAATTGCACTAGGAAAAACAATGACTGTCCACAAGAAACATTCAAGCCAAATC
The DNA here is from genome assembly GCA_037954105.1 of Canavalia gladiata. Taxonomy (NCBI): domain Eukaryota; kingdom Viridiplantae; phylum Streptophyta; class Magnoliopsida; order Fabales; family Fabaceae; genus Canavalia; species Canavalia gladiata. Next base: position 77,143,126 of record CM075658.1, on the reverse strand, counting down.
TATGATGAAATCATTTATTTGGTTGCATTAGTAGGATTGTTCATGTTACAGTTTCTAGAATATAGGATTGAACATGAATCTGAATAAGATATTTGGAAAATCCAATGGTCCAAAAGCTGCCACCTAATTATTCCACCATAGACATCTATATTTAATATGAAACATGTTTTACATGGAATACACTAGTCTTCAGCCTATGCTTATAAATACATACAAGAGGGAAGGGGAGGTATGCCAAACTGGTGATTTTGATCGGGTAAATATAATTTACAAAAAGTTAGCAGGCTGTCCACTACTACAATCCGATTAACAACTCAAAATACCAGAAATAATTCATATAGTAAAATTCTATGGCACATCAGAACAGAAGTTAATTTAACAGAAATACCTGACAAATGCCCAAGATCTTCGCAAGGCAAGTTGGACTTCCTGTACTGATTGACTCAGATAAATACTTAAAATAAGCTGGTGCAAACTTGATAAATGACTCCAGCTCTGTTTTTGTAACCTGCTTGATAATAAACCTATCGTCCAGAGTTTTTGCAAAGAACACATTGCTCTTTCCTCCCTGAGCCCCCCACTTCTTACAACGACTAAGTGACCGCACAAAATCTAGCTCAGAAGGGCAACACGTTCTTCTTAAAGCCTCAAATCTCTTTGCATAGTAGCAAGTTACAGTATATTTCACTTTTCCAAGGGAGCTATCATCAGTAAAAGAAACCCTTGCATGCAAATCCTTTGTGTATGAGAGTGGATCCCCAGCTGGAAAACTCCGAGACCCAGAAGTGGATAACATGTTCTCATCAGAAGAGCCAAAACTTCTGTAGGAATTAGTGATTGTCTCGTCAAAAGAGTTAAGAGAAAGTAGAGTTGTTGAATCAAAGAGTGGCAATGAAATTGAACTGTCTCCAGTGTCTTTAGGTCTATCAGATTCTGACATCTGGAAATGATAATCCATTGACATGAGCACATATGCTATAACACTGGTGGGTTCATCATCATAGACGGGCACTATGGTATCATTAATACCAGCTGGCAGAAGCAGTCTAGCACCAGTCTGGCGCTCCAACTCTCTAAATGATAAAATATGGACTGGGTTGTACTCAACGAGCTTCTGTGTATTGAAGGAAGAAGTTTTGCTGAATGAACCAAATAAGTTTGCAAAAGGCATTCCTTTCCATTTAGTATCAAGTCCTTTGGAAAACAATTTGTACTCATTAGTGCATCCTGCCTCAATTCCACCTATATCAGAAGGATAATTACCAGAAATTGATTTTGATGTAACTATATTTGCCACAGGTGAATGAACTGCCACAGCTGCTGCATCAGGTGGTAGACAACCATTTTCTTTGAGCGACGAATTTGTTGGGTGACTTTCACCTGTCCATGCTGCATCAAGGGTATCAGATAAATTAGCCACAACAGAAGATTCCCCCTCAGACAAAGCCCTCCGGACAGCTCCTCCAAACTCCAGAGAATCAGATTTACTATTGGTATTTGCACCACCAGAGAGAGAAAGATTAACCTTCTCATGACTTGTGTCTTTACCCTTGTCCTCACTTTTAATCACTTCACCAGGGTGGCTAAGGTGGCCAGTGTTTTCTAAACTTAAGCTTCCATCATGTTTTGTTTCCAAAAGAAAGGTATCGCAACTGCTATGGACTCTTGCTGGCCTAGTGGTGATATCTGCCTCGACAACTTTTTCCTTAGAACCAACCAACTTCTCTCTATGATTAAAGTTCTTCAAATTTTCTTGAAGAGTGATTTTACTTAGATTGGATGCATATATCAAACGTTGGTCCCAAACATAAGAATGGATAAGGATATGCCTGCGCAACTTATTGAGCTCTAGAATATCAACCATAGGCTGACCAGCTTTGACCTCTTTATGCAGCAATTTTTGTAACGAGTCCTAAGTAATTCAACATTACAAATGAAAACAGAATTATTCGTGAGGAAAATCAACATATTTTAAATGAATACTACTAATTTATCAATTAATATAGAAAGTGTGCAGAGGGATTGATCAAAAGCACAAAAATGTTGTAACAAATTTTCATCCTAATCATTTGGAAACTTTTTTCTTTTGGCAGAAGAGGGGAGGGATGAGGAGAGTACTTGAAAGAAGGGGCAATGAAACTCAAACTACCTACCTCAAATTCTTCTTTCTCATACTGCAGGATCCCTTTAAGTTCAGTGATTAGATTCCTAAAATCTGACACCCTATTTCCAACTTCCTGCAACACAGGACCTGAAACCTTCTCTGAAATTTGATGCAGAGCATTGCACACCTCACTAAATAGTATTTCAGCCTTGTTATGCAGCTGGTAGACAAGATCAACAATCTCATAAATACAGAAGCACTCAGAAGTGGATGCCATCTTTCAACTAAGAATAGTTTACCAACCTCATTTGCTTCTTTTTGTAGCCAGTCCTGACTATCATAGTTGAATTCAAGTTTAGGTGGGGGAAGATAAACAGAATGAAGGTCAATTGAAGCATAACGAAAGCAGGCAACCATCTTCCCAAAGCTGCATGCAGAAAACAATGATTCAAGAAAACAATCAAAAGTTGGATATAGATTTTTATTTGGTAATTGGCACATGTGTTTCAAGTACTTCACAATCCTAAGTAATACAGTTCACCATCAAGCCTTATTGTTACTAAGTTCAAAAGAAGGGTGACCCTATTTCCAATCTAAAATGATGGATTTCGATTCAGCCAAACTTGCCACATACCCACCCAAAACATAACAAACTGATTGAACACCCCCACCCACCCACCATAAAAAAAAAGATCCAATGTTTCCCTGAGGGGAGGCAACAACTCTTTCCTGTTTCTTCTTTCTTTATTGGCATCTTTTTTTCTTAGTCAAGAGTGTCATGTCTTCTTTTGATTCAACATGCCTCACTTCTCTCTACTCAAACAATGCAAATTTAAGTTATATGTCACTACTATTTATTTCATTCTAATTAATCCCCTCCAATTAACTGTATCTAATTACTTTGATTCCCCTTTATTCTTTGAAGAAATATCATTTTACTGTTCTGTCCTCACAGAAAAGCACCAACATGTATGCATTTCAAGTTCAGTATAGTTCGTCCATTATAATATTCCACCACACCCCATTTATCACAGATTCAATTTAGGAGGAGAAAAGTATACCCATAGAATCTTAAACAATCTCTGTGGAGAGAATGACCACAACTTGCTACCCTGCTTGCTGCTGCATGATTTGAAAAACTCAGCTCCAAAAATTTCCCAAAGGATAAGCCCCAGGCAGCATCAGACATAACTACTCTCCGGGTAGCAGGAGGAAAACCATTTACACGAGGACATTTCAGGCACCTGTGCCACATCCATATTTTACCTTCACGCTCACCTGGTAAAGGAAACTCTGATAGTTTCATAACAGAAATTGTCAAGCTCCCTTGCCGATGAGTATAACAATGAACATGAGCTTCTGATGGCATCTCACATGAGCAGCAAGTGTAATTCTAATAAGGAAATGTTATCACAGAAGTTTTGAGGGTGTAAGGTAGCCATTGGTGATAAAATTTATTTAACAAAAATAGTTTTGAAGAACAAATACCTGATCAAGCAATTGATCTCTCAAAAACCATCCCAAAGGCTTATCAGTACTTCCATAGTATTTAATTCTTACAAGATGAGACCTTTCGCAAACAGTTCCTTTCCACACACAACGTTTTGATAAAAAGACCAAAATACTCTGATGGTCAGAAGTTGAGGGAGCAAAATCTTCTTTTGAATGTATCGTATCATCATTATCATCATCTTTTACATAAAGTGGCTCATGGTTGACTCCTTGATTAGCAGACAATGCTGCAGCTTTGATGTGGTTATAGTCACCTTCATGTAAAGGCTCGAAGGTGCCAAGAGAATCTGAAATAAGATCATTGTTCAACATGGTTTCCCTTCTCTGATCTAGTTTGTATTGAAAAAGTTCCCTGGGACATTTCTTATCATCCTCCTTAAAAGTAGTATTTGAGAGGAAACTATTACAGTGGGAAGATGGCATATCCTGAGCTGACTGGGCGACATCTCCAGACACTTCATGCATATGGGTCAGGTCGCCGACCATTGATCTTTCAGTGGATTCACTGCAGCTAGATGGGGTTCTTTCTGTCTTCTGCCCAACATTAGATTGTGGTACTTCTTTAAAAGGTTTAGCTCCCTGATGCTCTCTACCAGAGAGAACAGAAAATCCAGGGATAGTGGAAATGGATCTCACAGTACTAGATGGCTTATCAGGCAATGCAACAGTAATGGGAGATTTCAAGGGAAACTCCAGAGGTGAAGCACCTTCATCAGCCAGGAAAGATGTTTCCAGCGCCAGATGATAGGCTGCAAAGACTCCATATTGGACTACATGTTTCACCTTCTTCAACTCATCCCCGTTGGCACCCTTCAGCAATATCTTCAAAGTAAAGCCAAAAAAATACACATAATAAATAAATAAATAAACAAACAAACATATATAAGGGGAGGGGGATAATAACGGAACAAAACAACTCAACCTTTCTTTACAACTTATGATTCCATGCTAATTATGTTGAATTCAAACTCTAGTTAGGCCAATCAAGAAGCAAACGTCTATGTTTATTTCAACCAGGAGTGAAAAAAAAAATACAACTAGCTCTTGGAACAGATGCATTGGAGACAGCAACTCCTACAGGTTCAGAGAGACTAATAGCCTGTTTGGATAGCATAATTTTCACAGTGGAGAAGAAAAGGATCAACTCCCATGGTAGCCAAAGTTGTTTGGCAAAATTTACCTTTTCCAAATCAAATTGTGGTGAGTAGAATTGACTTTAAGATAAGTGACAAATTTTAGCCTTCCCATTGAAGAAAATTGATTTTGGGTGGGATTTGGCACCTCAAAAGTGAAGGAGTGCACTTTAGAGAATAAATGAAAAATTATGACTGGAAGAGATTGTAATAAAATACATGTGCATGTATTAAAAAAACACAGTTATTAAGATTTTACCATTAATTTTCTAATCAACAGTTATAATTACTCTTTATCCTTTAAAATGCATCCATTCACTTTAGAGGAGCCCACAAAAATATAACTATAGTTACATTTCAAAAGCGATTTTACATTACCACCAAACAAAATCAGTTTCATCTCACTTTTCAATTATCATTCATAAACACAAATTTTTCTACCCTCAATTCTTTTAAGTTTCGACATCTATTCTTTCAAAATCTAAAACACATACACTCCAAGTTTTCATTAGCTTTATTTAATTCACTACGGTCGCCTCAACTATATTATATTATGTAATGAATTTCAATAGTTGCAAATTGCAAATTTTTGTGCTAATTATGCTATGATATTTGGTTTCTTTTGCCATCATCAACTTAATCATCTGGGATGGTTAAACAACATAATGTTGAATTAGTAGTTTAAAAGAGCATGACTCATACCTAAATAGCAATATAATTATACATATTTTTCCTTCTTGTAGTTGTCACCTGTGTTTTATTTAACTTGAGATCAAGCAAGAATATTGGTAACGGATCTATCAAAAGTTTGAGATAACTAATAAATTATTAAGATAACCAAGACATAGGACAGATAGAGTAATTTGAAGATATAAAAATATATGTACTGACATTGAATTTAATGTCCCAAAATACGTCAGGTTATAGAACTTACAGTGCAACCCAAAGGTTTTGGGCAACCCTCAAAGAACATCAAAGTCTTTGTTAATTTTTTCCCACCTTGCCCAGCACTACCATGCTCCTCAAAAAATTTGTCCACATGGAATGTTCCACAGTACCCCAGCTTCTGAGAGGTCAGATGATCAATTGAAGGGACAATCTGTGCCCCAGTACAACGGGCAATACGCTCTAAAAGCGGCTTTTTAATATTCAGAACAAGCGATATGTCTTTAGCAAGAAGGTATTCTTGAGCATATCGAGATACTGACTTCTCTACCAAAAGAACATTGGGGTGGTGAGCATCAATCCTTGCAACTGCCATCTTCAAATGGTCCATCTCCTGGGAAACAGTAAAAAGATCATGAAATTTATAAATATCATTATTGAAAATAAGACTATGATAACCAAGTCTTATCCCTATGTGGGTCAGGTAATAGAATCAGATCCAACAGAAGATTCTTTAGATGTAAGACCAGTTAACAGGCTAACAGCACACATATTTGGCATATGCTTATCAAGGTTTAAAAGTGGGGTTGGATGGAGAGAACCTGCTGTAACAAAGTATCAACACTCGATAGCTGGTTAGAAACACGCTGATATTCCAAAGCACCTCCAAGTATTAGAAAACGTGGTTTATCAATTTTTGATGTCATTCGCCGATGAGCCACATTTTTTTTACATACAACTCCTTTAGCCACCATGCTGGAAATAGAAAAGTAGAACATCAAGAGTATACAGAGACAGATAGAAGAAATAATGAACAAACTTATAAAGCCTTCTCCCAAATGAGAATGATCGTATGGAATAGATAACACACTTTCCTATTCACCAATTTGCTCATACAACATGTATCTTTTATTATTAACAAACAGGTCTGCAGCAGTCTCCTATGAATCTTGAAAGAAGAATTTTTAATATTACTACTGATAATTTTACAGTAGAAAGGCAATACATTACATAATTTAGGCTCATAACTACTTGTTTAGAATAAGGCCCTATTACAGGCAATAAATTTGTGCTAGTAAAAGGGGAAATAAGCCAAGAAATCTGTATGGAGAAATATAATAACTCCCAGCCCTAGCATCTTTAGATTGGCCCAGCTTCGGCAGCTCATCCCCAAACAAACACAATGAATTTACAGATTTCAGCAGATAAAAGATGCATAGAATTATACTGTACTAGCAACTATATGAACCTCTTTCCAACAGTATTACATAAAGAGAAATGTTAGCAACACACTCTCTAACACACCCCTTGTGACTGATCAATTTTTTAAAAACTAAAGCACTTACTTCATAAATTGATCACTTTTTAAAAGTTACTTTGATTTTTAAAAAAAATTGACCAATTATAAAAAGTATGTTCAAAAGAGTGTGTTGCCAGCATTCCTCTTAAATGAATTATCCATATAGAATAGGAAAAAGGAAGAAAAAAAGTAAGCAACAAACTTGGTTTCTTTTGTCTCGAGAGGGCAATATGCTATTATTAATTTATTACAATTTTTTCTGTTTACTTTTTTTCTAGTATAGGGAAAATCCTGAAATAAATTAGAAGTGTAATTGTGAGCATCACAGGGCTAAAAATTAGATGAAAATCTAACAAAAGACTGAAATAAAAAGAACAAGATATAAACTCCAGTAGCATGCAGGCCAATACATTAATCCATTAATATTTTTCTTGAATCCACTATCATTACCGTTACAAATATAATATAAACCATTCCCGTGTCCTTATTTAAGATCTTAAGCTTTTGGATAGTTGGTTCATGACAATTACCTCTCATTTCGATGCCCACAAGCTATGCATTTAACCTTTACATATCCACCAGGATCCATGCCTCCACCTCTGCTCGTATCAGGCTTCAGAAGTGTAGCAGCTTCCCAAGACAAAGCAGTAATTATATCCAACCAACACTTTTTTCCATCTTCATCACAAATAGTTAGGTTTTCCACCTGTAAAAGCTGAGCTACCAGAGCTCTAAAATGCCCTTCCACTACATTTTTCATGGCCTTCCTATGATCCTCACTTGCTTTATCTCTGCTACGACATTCTCCAGAGCCAAAACTATTAGAGGATCGTAGATATCCCCATTCTCCAGTTGTACCTTCATCTTCATCGTCATCAAAAAGAACAGCTTCTCTATCATCCTCTTCATCTTCTGGCTCAGGAGGTAGCCACAGTAGCATGTTATTCTCAAAATCCACAGGCTCAGCATTACTACTCTCCTGATGATAAGGAGAAGTTTCACATCCATCAGCATGATCATGATCATGCTCATCAGCTTCTTTTCCAGGTGCTTGAATTCCACCTACACCTAGATCAAGATTCTGTGATGGTGTTAGGCAACTCAAGCTTTTTTCCTGAATGTTATCTCCATCAAGAAGCATTTGATGTGGTCCATAGAGATGGTCAACCCCATGAATGTTATCTGAATCATCGTATTCATGGGCATGAGAGTAATGCCTTGATTCTGTATCAGAATGATAAACACCATAATCATCATCCTCATCATCACTCCTGGTTCAAAAGAATAAACATAAAATAACAGTAAGAACAGAAGCAAAAACATTTGAAGAGAGCAGCAGAATTGACCATCATAGTATAAGTCCTAATCAAATATATCTTTCTAAATCAATGAATCATAGTCTACAAATGACATTCAGAACTAAAGGATCCTATACATCCTCTGTTTCTTTACAAAAAAACTCACCCTATATCGGCACCATTAGGTTCATCTTTGCAATACTAGCATTCATCTATTAAAAACCACATTCTCAACAGGCAAGAACACTGTCTCGCTTTCAGTCTTGATTTTATCTAACTCCATGTAGATGTTTACATTAGCATCAGAAATGTGATGACATAACTGACTCCAAATATTTAGGGTAACAGAAAGACAAATACAGCAATCCAAAAAAAATGAACCATAAAAGAAAGAGGTACCTATTGAAGCAATAACCAAATTGATTAGAAGACAAATTCTCTGCAGCTGCAGAGGGATTTGTACTCCTTGTAGAATTTAAATTTTCTTGCTCATCTGTTATCTGATTCATTTGGGAAGATTGATGTGGACTATAAGGCACACGTTGATAAGAGCCAGTTGAGTAAGGAACTGAACCAGCAGTGCTGCCGCTACTATGACAGGTGCAACTGGACTTAGTGCTGACCAAGCTTGTAGAAGATGGTGAAGGGCTGAGACAAGGGGTGGCAGAAGGAGTGCCATTATCAACTGTTGCTAACCCCTGCTCCCATTGTTGAAAGCAATAGTTACAGACCCTAATCCTCTCCCAATCCTCGCGACCAGTATTTGGCTCATCCGATGATGCAGGAATGGAATTGGCAGTGCATTTTGCACAGAAAACTCGACCACACATTCGACAGTGATGCCTGCGGTTGAATATTGTGAACTGTGAATCACACTCATAGCATACCCTACAACTCTGATCGGGCATCCAGAAGTCCCTCGACACATTTGGTGGCTCGGCCCTTCGAGGGATCCAAGACCTAACTACATCAACAAGGTCAGATATTTTCTTGTCAGGGGTGCCCATGGACTGCGATTCCACACATGCCCTCTCATTATGAGTCCCTCATTGACCAGCCTTGTTAACATTCCATGTGATCTATGATGCCGGTGAGAAGCATATCCAGGTAAACAAATAAATATTCTTCAAAAATCAAGAAGGCAAACGAAAGTGATAAACCAACACATCCTTCCATTAGTATATCCCACAATCACGATATTTTTTTCTTAATAACCATTCGATAGGCAACACTATTCATTATATCCTACTACAGTGGAAAGCAATTATTCTAAGAACTGCACACTCAAGTCAAAAATAAATCAATAGCCACATGAACGATAAGTAATAAATACGATGTAGTTACTAAAATTTAATGCTGATCAAAGAACAACGGAACAGGAATAAGCATATAATGGTTTCAGCTAACCAATTGAGTAATACTACTACTACTACTATAGCAATCTTGTCCACATCCATCAAACACTGAAAACAAAATTTGAAAGCAAAAAAAAAATAGTACGTAGTTACCAGATGGAAATTGTTCCGATTAAGTTCCGGACCCAAGGTCAGAGGCCAATGGCCACCGCCATGGAAAACAAAACCGCATCATCTCACTTGAGATTATCTCAGTAACTCAATGCCTCAGTTTCCAGCATATCCAGAAAGAAAATTCAATCCAAAACGATAACTCAGATGCAGAAACACGAACCAATCAAGCAAAGAAGCACAGAATCAGCATCACCAGAAGCTGGTCCTCAAATTCAGTCACCGACCCACAAAGCAATCAACCGTTAACCCCTGAGCATGCAAGTAAAGACAATAACTTTTTGGGCACTGAAACCTCAAAATCCCGAAATCAGATCTCACAACTTCTCCAGAAAACCCCAGAGTAATAATTACAAACAGTGAGCAAATAATAATAATAATTATAATTATTATAAAATAAAATAACAGATTTTGAATGATAGGAAGAGAAAGACAGTGAGAGGGGGAGAGAGAGAGTTATACCCAAAAAAACAAATAGAAAAATCCTAATTCGCTTGGCGCCACACCTTATCACGTGTGTATCCGACACTTACTACCTAATGTTATTTTTCTTTTTTTTATTTTCTAATATTTGTTATTAAGGTTAATTTTATTTTTTATTGTTTTTTAGTATAAAGTCGTTTTTTGTGGTTCAAGAAATACCAACCAACCGCCACGCGCCTTATACATCTGTAAATCCACCTGCTTTTATAATTACACGTGGTTTCTAAAATTATTATAATGTTGTGTCATTATCTCTCTCCTTTTTTTTTTGTGAATATTTATCATTTTCTTTTTTCCTTCTGATCACGATTATTTGTTTCATTTTTTCCCCTTTCAGTCACGGGAAAATTGACCTACTTTCCCTAAAACGACGTGTTACTAATTGGAGTAGATTTCATTACTAGAAACTGCAGTTTATTGACATCAATTTCGTACCTAAAAAATAAAATGAATGTATTTTCCGCAAAAGTTAAAACTGAAAAAAAAATGACAGAGAAAATTAAATGAGGCAGAAAATAGAATTTTAATCCAAATAATATTTTCAGAATTTACAAGGAAAAAACAATAATATTGATTTGCATTCCTTTTGAAATCATTGTATAATTAATAAAAAATTCTTCACCTATTTTGCTTTTCTTGGGGAAAAGTCTTGGTCACATGACAACTCAATACAGTTTCATAAAGTTAGTGGGATAATTATGATTATTATGATGAGAGGTAGATTTGCCAACGGTACGATCCAACTTGTTAGCTGAGTTGACAGTATATGCCCAATTTCGAACTTTATTCAATAGACGCATGAAAGAATGTGATGAAGAGAATAAAAGCTTTTAAGTAAATTTTGCATTATTTAGGATTTTTTTGCAAAACAAAAACAAAGACAAAGAGAAGATGATCACGTATTCAGTCGTCTTAATGTCCAAAAAAGCAAATCAATGATACAGATTTAATTATATTATCGACAAAAGTTGTATTTCATAAACAGAATATTAAGCAATTTGTACATAAAAGTTAAAGTTTAAAGATAAGATAAAATTAGATTAGGTGACAAAATTTAGCATGCATCTTGAATGATAATTCCACTATCATATCAGTATAGTAATATTTTTTTAAAAAAAATATAAATTTATCTGTACAGTAATAAAAAAGTATTTATATTTAATTTTAAACATATTGCAGTCTTAACTTATAAAATAAAAAATCATTTTAAAATACTTTTTACTATCAATTAATAAACAAGTTTGAATCCATTAATATCATGAATTTTTAGAAGTTGAAATACGGATTACAAATCAAACGACATGCAAAAAGAAATCCTTTAGAATAAGTCTACACACTTCATAATGTACAGAAACCATGTTTTCTCAAAGTTAAATTTTAAGTTTTTTTTTTTTTTCGTTTAGCAAAATGAAGTTAAGTTATCAATAGATGTTTACAGCTTATTTAGAGCTTGTTAGGATTTATGTTTAGACAGACGTTTCGTGGAAGTGATATTTTTATACTTTAGAAAAAAATTCTATTAATTTGTCTTAAAAAAGTACGATATAACTTTGTTTCGTTCCACATTCAAACAGGCTCTTATACTTCATTTGTTTTCAAACGAAATTTGATAGATTGAAATGCAATGAAGTAAAATTGTGTTGAAATAAACAAGTTATGCGGATTAGTTAGAATGAAATGGGCAAGTGAACATGCAGCAATTCTGATGGGATCCACGCAGTTAGATTTACTCCTTCAGTGGCAAGAAATGAGCACCAATAAGGCCAAAATTAAAATTTAATCCAACACAAAAAATAACACTCAGATGTTCCACCTATTTTAATAGGGGTAATTTGGAAGAGTGGAATTGCAATTAGACTCAGGTTGTGCAAGGAATTACAGATGAATCTATGGGAAGTTATAATAGTAGAAATTTAATTATGAAAATTCATGACACGTTGAGTTAAAGTTGAAGTGTTCAAATTTTTCATATCTACAAAATAGAGAATTTTTGTGCCTAATTGTTTTCATGTCGTCAACATAATTTATCTTATTTCTACATAATGTATCAAAAGTTTCTATCCTCCGAAATATTATTGTGTATTTTTTTTCATCCATAAAAAAAATACAAATTTATTTCATTTCATTATTTTCTATTTCATTTAATCTAAACATCACATTTTACTTAAATTTCACTATAATTTTTTTTTTAACATTTTATTCGTTTTCACCTTATTTCAATCCAATATTCACAAAGGTTAGAATTTATTTCGATTAATATTTTTGTAGCCTTCATAATTTTCAGAGTACATCAAACGATTAAAATTAAACATGATGCAATTCTCTATATAATGTAAATCATATCAAGAGCATATCTAATGAAAATCACCTAATGCATTCTTAAAATTAAACAACAAATCCTTAAGTTGTTGGATTGGAAAGTTGCTTATCTAAAATCAATAGTTTAAATAAGCAACCCTTATTTTAAAAATAATATGTATATGTAAAATCCATGTAAAAATTAAACAACGAAAACTTTTATAATCAATTACAGTAATTTAACAAACACTGTCATGTGTGTTTTTTCACCGTTCTGTTTGTCGCCAAACTGTTTGAATCATAGCAATCTTTCTTTATTCTTTGGGAAAAGTGTCTTGAAAAATGCATTTATAGGTTCAAACTCCATTTGTAGGAATAATTAATTAGGGCCCTAACATGTTTGAACTCAAGAATCAGGTCCTGTAATATGAATGTTTCAAACTCTAGAGAAAGCATTTGTTGAAAAGAAATAACCTCAACCAAATCAACTAGTTAAAAGAAATGAACAAAACTCTTGGTATGCATAAAAAGCCCAATTCTCACTCAAAATTGAAGAACATTTAATTCAGCTTAAATTTTAAAAAATAATCATTTATTTTATTAAAAAAAAAACTCTCAAAAACAAAAGAAAACAATTAATTATTTCTCTAACATAAACCAAACATCCATGAAAACAGTATATAATAGAAATTGGCTGTCCCATCAAGCCTCAGAACAACGTATTATTATTATTATTCTTTTCGGTAATATATTATGGCCTTTCACTCTATTTATAGATATTCCCAACTGGTAAATCCAATTCCAGAAAAACTCCTCAGCAAAAATAAAAGAATTCAGCAAACGAAGTATTACTTGTTTCATCGATCGTCTATGTACAATTAGTCTAATAACATATTCACATTACAAATTTCTGTACTGGATATTTGCATCACTGGCAATAAGTATATAATGTAAACCGAATTGTAAAGGGATCCCCCGTCCATGTGAACCAAATATAGAGGACTTTGAATTGGCAATGAGAAACACAATTCAGAAATCCATGCAAGAGCTAGAACTTTATATACAGCAGACAATATTTGGCATGCCACTTGCAGCCAAGAGATATGAAAGGTGTAACTCTGCAACTGAAACCAGACACCAAGCCTAGGGACGTAAACAAGAATATAGGTCTTGAAGACTGGCATACAACGGTTGAGCAGCCTTCGGCCTGTCCACCACCCCTAGTAGAATGTCGGATGTGGTGAGATAAGGATCACCATAAAAATGCAAATTGGCATCCATCCTGGTAGCAACTATATTTCCTTCCAAAGACACTCCTACAAATGCACCTACATTTTGGCAACATTTCATGTTGTTAGCTATACTTTCAAACATCATATGCTGCCACAAACATTAATCATGGGAATAAAATAAGAAAATAATGATAAATTCAAGGTAGTAAGCACAAGCAGTCGTCGATGATAAATGATGTGGCAAACTCACAATAGTGAGATGCAATGGTAACCATTTTTCCCCTGATGATCAGTATCTTCATTCTTTTCAAACAGAGATGGAAAGACCAGTTTATGCATCGGTGAATACCAAGGACAAAGCTAGGGAATTGTGACAGAACTACCAGAAGGTTTAGCAGATCCAAAACACTGTATGTAATAAATTATCGACACTGTAATATGTTGCAATGAAGACATACCCCTAACAAATATCTTCAATCCACTCCACTATACCACACAAGGAATGCTAGCAAAACAACATTCTTTAGGGCAACTGAGTGCACAAGACTCTAATCAAATGGGGTCCAGGGAGATTGGACGTACACAGTCTTACCCTTGCAGGTGGAGAAGCTGATTCCAGAATTTGAGCCCATGGCCTCTAGGTCACAAGGCAGCAAACCTTACCATTGCACTGAGGATTGCCTTTAGCAACACAACATTCTTTATTAATGGAAAATAAAGGTAGATTCCACTAAACAAGGAGTGGGACCCACATGTACTTCACCCAACAATAAAGAGTATGTTACTAGCATTTCTCTTATTATTCTAGTTCTTTCAAAATTTGATATCTAGGTTTTCCTATTAAAAACATTAGCAAGGTTATCACATTACCTTGACAACATACTAGATAAGATGTTGCAACTATTCAATATGAAAGCCATAGTTTGGATCCTAACATGATAAATAATAGCCCAAATATGGTCATGCATTTAAATGAAATGAAATTAAAAAATGTCCTTGGGATTAAGTGCAGATAGATACAGAGATATGCAAAAAAAAGATATTCATCATAACTACCTTTACTGCAACTGTAAGTGTAACACATGCCAGACCCTCTGTCACCAGCACGAATATCTGCCTCAAGCACTCTCCCAACAGGTCCTGCTGCAGCACTACAACCAGCACCAAGTGAAAAATGCATGCGACTGCAGAATGTCTTCACAGCTTTCATATCATGAAGAACAATTATAAAATCCATAAGTTCGCCTCCAATCTGGGAATTTAGGATGAGCACATACCCATCAGTCAAAAATGAACTCATAACCAAGTCAACACAACCAAGTATGCCCGGAAATATTTTTATATTCTCTACCAACTTCCTTCCTATTATATGGGAGTATTTAATTAATAGATAGCTTAGAAATGATTGCCCCCAATCCAAGAGTTTTTCATATAAATAAATCATAGAAAGAATATTTATGTCAAATTGTCAATCAGAATTGAAGAAAAAATGTCAATCAAAATTGAAGAATGAAAGAAATTCTACTAAACACAAAATTTCAAAATGGCTCTGCCTCCATTTGTTATATTCTTTCTCCATTTTTCAAATCAAACCAAAACAGTAAGCATAACCTTAGTGACAAAATTCTATTCTATTTTCCTTACCTGAGCACCCCATCCTAAACCCAGGGTTGATATAGCTGATGGTGCAGACCATGATCCATCTGATCTTCGAGCAACAACCAAGCCAGTACCCAGTTTGTAAGAGACCAGTGCACCAGCTTTGACAACTGTTAAAATTGCGAGGCCTCTGGCACTTTTGAGAACAGCTAGAGGGATGGACTTTTCAGGATTGGATTTGGCCACCTGCCCACAAAAAAGTAGAAACAGTAAAGGCTCATATTCTGAAAATCAATACCTAGATACTTGATATATACATTAGTAAAGCAGTCAATGCAGAAATGTTAATCCAAAATAATACTCCTAGTGCAAAGGTAATCAATCAGATACAACTCATGCCATTTTATCATTGGAACAATATAACATAAGAAGTCACTAGCTCAATGAAAACTTCTTCAGCGAAATTACAGAAAACAAATGGAACTAACCTGACAGTAGTTTCTCAATGTATTTGATGCTTTATATATCTCATGTTCCATGGATAAACCAATAGGGAGATTAATCCATCCTCTAGCACAAGTCCAATCCATGACATCATGCCTAGCTACCTGCACAGCATTGCTTATAGTGTTGATAAGAACACCCTGTAAAGGATCCAGCCTATCATAACAGGCATCACAAACCCTCTGAGGATTCCTTTCCCTGAACCCAACAGGCAATAAACAACGCCCTTTTGTACAAGTTCGACAGAAAATCCCACCACAAAAACGGCAATGATGTCTACCGCGGGTAAGTGCAGTAAATGGAGCACTGCACTGCATACAAACAGTAGTAGAGCTATCGGGGAGCCACTCAGGAGGTTCAGCTTCCAAAACCTCCTTGTAGGAACCATAATCAGTAGCATTTGGCAGACAAAGGGGCGGGGCACTGGGAGTGTACACTGAAGAGTCAAGGAAAACATCCCCATTCTTTTCAGAGCCAAGAAATGACACATTTGAACTTGGGAGCTGCTGGTTTGCAGTAATACTTGGAACATTGTTTCTACCAGTCAAAATAGCAAAGATCCCAGAAAGCACATTTTTCAAGTTCACCTCCGGAGGCCTGTTAGACGTTACAATACCACGAGCATCATCACTTGATTCATAACCTCCATCAAGCAAGTCATCATCCTCCGAGGGAAACTGATACAATATCTCTTGGTTAGAGAATGTTGAGCCTAATGGACCACACGCAATGCCAGACTCAGGCTCAGACCATGCAGATTCACCATGGCGATTCATGGCATCATAGCCAAAATGGGTGTTTTCCTTTTCTAGTTTAGAAAGTGAAGAGTATGAAACTCTGCCATCAGAGGCTGCCATCCACAAACCAAACTACACTGCATCTATTAAATAGGGCAATCCGAAACTGCAATAGAAAGTTCCATTATTACAAATCTTATCAAAGGGGCAAGGGAAAAAAGATAGTGAATCAACAAAGGGGGCAAGTTTAAGAAAAAAATGAACTGGGGCAACAAGAGTTCAGGAAAAGCTTAAATTGAGGATCAAATTGCATGCATAAAATCCAATCGCGCATATAGATACGAGAATTTATCAAAAAATAAATAAAAGCTTGTGAGGAAGTTTAGGGTTTTGATAGATATGATAACCAGAAGGGATGGAGCATGAAGTAGGAGAATACATGAACAATATAACAATAATAATAATAACCTTTAAGACGCAGCGAGCTGAATTGAATTGAAACGAATTGGGAATTGAATCGCCAATACAGCAGACCAATAGAAGCGGAAGGGGAAGCAAAAGATAAGAAAGAGTCCAACAAAGCGAAACAACCTCAAAAGAAAGAATATTTATGTTGGGATTTGGATTATCTGATAACTTGAACTTACCAAAGAATGGAAGGGAGCATCGCATTATAAATTGAACGACGTCGTTGAGACGGAAAGCATGCGTTTGCGTGCGTGACTGCCATAATATGTTACACATGCGTGAGTTATGAGTGCGGATGTGTAACTCATAATTATATATTTTAAAAATAATTAAAAATTATATAATTTATAATATTATAAATTATATTTTTTAATATTATTAAAAATATAATCTATAATATTATAGATTATATGTTTTTTTAAAATAATTAAAAATAATATAACATAATTTAAAAAATAATAAATATATAAATTTTGCCTTTTTAATATAAATTTTATTGATTTTTTAAAAATAAAATTTAAAAAATTATTTATATAAATAATATTATTTTTAAAGTATTTTTTAAAATTAAATTAGAACAATACTTTTAATGTATTATTCAATACATCAGCACATTTTATATATATTTTTGTGCAAAATAATAATCATGTGTCTGATTCATAATATTGTGTATTTTATTTATGTGTGATTCGTAATATCATGTGTCACGTATGATTTGTAATATTATGAGTAATATGTTTGATTCATAATGTTATATGTTTTATTCATATGTAATTAATATTATTAGGCATTATATGTAACTTATAATATTATGGGATTTATAAGTCATATGTAACTCATAATATTATGAGATTTATTCATATATGACTCATAATACATAATATTAGGTGTCATGTTTCTACTTTAATTTTTAAACATTTGACATATGAAAACCATGAATTATAGGTCACTATATCACACGAAAATGTAAACAGTTAGTCAAATATATTGTTTTGATCTTATTATGAGAAATATTTTTAAAATGACATTATTCATGTAAATAATTTTTTTTAAGCATTATTTTAAGAAAAAAAAAATAATCTTTTTTACTTTATCAACAAAAAATCAAATCAAATCAAATACAAGTCTAGACAGTATTCAAATCCATGTACATAATTATATTTTAGTTTTAATAAGCAATTTATATGTAGAATTATGATCGATCGTGCCATTGGTTCAAGCAATATATTTTATAATTTGTTCTTTATGCAAAAATTTTGAAGATGTTTAAAATAAAAATAATATGGTTATTTCAATTTTTTATACAATTATAGTATTACTATATATCATGCAAATTTTAAACACACAATTTTGTATATACAAAAAGAAATTAGAATAAATAATGGTCATTAGATTTGGTTATAAATAGTCAATATTAAAATAAATAATTAAAAATTATCAAAATCAATATCAATTACAAACTTTCATACAAAATGTAATTGTGTAACTGTATTTTTTTCATGTAACTTACCTTATATATTGATCAAATTGAAAAATGTTGCATAAACATTATACTACAGTTTACTAGTTTTAAATTAAACTATAATGATGTTTTAGATTTAAATCGTCTAAAGATAAACTTAATTTATATGTATATTTTTTTTTATAATAATGGTCAGCTAAGCATTTGAGTTCAATTCTCAATCAAACTCATAACCATAGAAAACATATTATATATACTATTTACATACATATTCATTTAAAATATTCATAGCATTGATGTATATTGTTTTAAAATATTAACAAATAAAAATTATAGTATTTTAATGTATTATGTGGAAGTACTATTTAACTAATGTTTCAAGTACTCTGTAAAGAATGTCAATATAACATTAAAGTATACTTACATCTATATTTAAATTTGTTGAAATTTTCATTAACTTAAATATTTAAGTGTTGTTATAAATAGGGGTCAGCGGAAAAATTGATTCTGCCTAAATCACTGCACTTTGAGGGTTTAAAAAAGAGGTTGGATTGCATCGGGTAAGGAGGGACGATTAAAGGCGATTAAATTGATCGAATATGGGTTATAAAAACATTATCCGTTGGAAACACAAACCAACTGATGTCGCCGGAATTAATGATTTTTTTGCTGGAATTTTTGCTAAAATCCATGGTTTCATCTTTGTAAAGTTTTAAAAATCATTTTATCCTCTTAAGATCTGAGTTTGCATTCTCGTTTTTACCATATATTTCAAGCTTTCTTTACCAAATTTCATGGTCGCTGATTGTCGAAATCTAAAATAATTTGAACTTTCGTTAACTACCCAATTGAATCGACCATTCATTTTACCTAAACTCGATGTTGGAAACATATGAAAATGAAAAATTTTATTTAAATGACGATTTCTAGCATATGAAGATTTTCCTGCTCAAACCTGCTCGATGAACATCCTTAATTATAAATATTCCAACCATTTTTTTATGATTATAGAAAAAACAATTTTTACATCTTTAAAGATTTTAAATATGTCTATGACCTTATCATGAATAGAGTATATCGAATATCTTTTATAAAATTACAATTTATGGTTTAATACCTTTTAAACATATCATATTTATTATTTGACGATTTCTTAAATACAGATAATGATATAAAATATTCTATAAATAATTATAAAAACATTAATAAATCTATTTATTTATTCTTATAATAGTATGATATAATTGATAATTATTTTTAAAATAATTTAAAATTTTATTTTTCTTATTATAGAAATATATTTATATTATAATTTAATATTATAATTAATATAACAATAAATGAAATATAAAAATAAAATATATTAGATGATAAATAAAAATAAAAAAAATATAAATTATAATATAAATACCAAAAATTTTAATATAAAATTGACTTATATTCCAACTTTAAATATTAATGAGTCACAATATTTTAAAAAATATTAAATAAATAAACTAAAACATGAATGTACACATGTAAACTTTATAACATGTTACACTTTAGATTCATAAACTTATATTTCATATATTTTTTTTATAAATATTACTTTATATATGAATTAAAATACTTTTAATATTCTTTTAAAATTACTTGGTTTACTTTATTGATAAAAACTTTATATAATTTTTCATTTCACAATCTACTTGCACATTAATTTTTGTGATTTTAATATTAATATATATGATTTTGCAATTTGTATTGGTGTCCAGACAATATTTTTTCTTTTTTGAGCATTTATTCCCTTAAGATGTGTTCGTCAATAATTACATTCATCCAGTAGAATTGCCTAAAGATTTGGCAAAAATGTATGGCATTGAGGTACCTTTCTCGGCTCATTGACTTATTGTCAGCCTTGGGTTCATTACTTCATATGGTGCAAAATCACTCGGTAACAAATTAAATAAAATCATATGACGAGAAAATTAAATTTAAAATATACAAAATATTGATCACGATCACATGAAGATTAATCCTACAATAAAATAAATAGTAAATATTAATTGCAAATTTTCAATTTGTTGAATCGAGGCTCTTAAAAAAAAAGAAATATGAAATGAAAATTTTAAGCATATGGTTTTCAACCATTTCCGCCACAACTTAATCTGCCACAGTTGCAATGTGATAAACGATTTAATTCATTCCTTGATTCCTGCAATATTCAAATGTGTAAAATTTTTTAACTTCACTTTTGTATTCCATTTGGCAGACATTTTAACTTTATTTTTTAAGGTGCACTCTGGATTTTCACTCTTGTTGTTGAATTGGTTTTCTTTAGTCAGCCATGTGGAGTGTTTAACGGAAAAATATTTAACATTACAAATTATTATGAAACTATTTCCTGATTCCACGAATTAAGAAGTTTTTTAAGACTTGTCCTCCTTGTTAAAATATTTCATTATTCCTTTAGAGGACAATCATTGAATAGTATGAAAACTTGACTAATAATAATAAATAATCAGGATTTCATTTACCATGAATTAAATGAAAGGTACGAGTCAAGTCATAACTAGAGCTCTAGGTTCACACCCTTTGAGTTTAATTTATAAAGTGTAAAATAATGTTTCAAATCAAAATATTTTTAATATAAATAAAATTATCTACAAAATATGTAATGTATTAAATGCTATGAAAAGAAATAAAAGGTCTCTATTTGTTTTATTGTTTAAAATAATTTTTATATTTTCAACAAAATACATATGATTTACACGTATTTTTTATAAAAAAAACCCGTGTTCGAATTGATGATATTAACATTTTGGCAGGATTAATTTATTCAATAGTTTTGTTACACATCAAATTTAAATTAAGAACCTAATTTTTAAAAAAATCAAATATGTACTATTTAAACTAACTTTTCATTATTCTATGATGTAATATGATTAATTAATATGTATTTAAATTTTTTATTAAAATTAATTTTACTTAATTTTAAATAAATGGATTTAAAATGATATTAAATCACCACTGTTGATAAAACAGAGTTTCATGTAATTTTTTAATTTAAATTATTTTTAATTAATTAGTATATTTTATTGATTGAAATAATTATACGATGCGGATTTAAACTTTTACTATTATAAAAAATTAACTAGCATGTTTTTTTATTGATTGAAAAGAGTGAAGTCTTGTGGGTTGGGAAAAAAAACACTGAACTAAAAAAAAAAAAAACAAAAATAATGTCGTTTAAGCTTAAAACAAAAGGATGATTACAGGGGAAGAAGAAACTAGTGTAAATAAAAAAGAAAGAAAAAAAGAAAGAATTCGTCAACCATGAATATTCAGTTATTAAGAAGGTAAAGATAATGTGAAAAGTAGAAAATGAAGTAAAATCTTATTAAATTTTAGAGGATATGCATAATTTTTTAATTTTTATATACATTTAATATTTTATAATATATATTAAATTAAATTATTTACTATTAAATAAAAATTTATATTTTTTTAACAATATTGAAGTTTTCATTAACATTAAACATAAGGAAAATATTTATAAATCATCAGTGACGCAACATAATTTTTATATTTATCTGTTTTTGAAAATGCTACTCAAATATACATAGTTCTTTCTAATTAGATGTAAACACGGAGGAATCATGTTTCTACAATGTATTTTTTTTTTTGTATTTAATACACATTGTAAGAATTTTGATAACCAATGCAAGTATGACAATATCAATAAATAATTAAATTGTTCAAATATATTGATCAAAGTTTAATTTATGTGACATGTATGAAAAAGTTATTATATAAGATATACCCTATTTCAATACTATCTACATCTTCCAAGAAATTAATTTCTCATTATCAACCAGAAAATACTCTGAATATAAACAAGGGGGGGGGGGGGGGGTGCAATTTTATAATACCATATATAAGAACAACATTATGATATTGCCGTCCTGGACGATAATTAAAATTGTATAGTTGAAAATTTATTTTCTGGTTCATCTTCTCTAGTAGCTGTCACGAACTAATTCAGATGACACGTTTCACATTTACGTCGGTTGTTGAATATAAATAATAAATTGAATTTTTAGGAGAAATTGAATTTGTAAGAAAAAAAAATAAGCAGTTAAATGTTTTTTTAAAGATTTTTAATATATTAAGGACACGTTGAGAATCACGTTTATAAATTTATTACTTTAAACACAAATTATTTTTTATTACTAATTACGTTTGCAATACACATGCTTCTAATCAGTAATCGATAAATAATAATTTTAACATCCCTATTTCAGATACGCGTTTCTCTTATTTATATTTATTTTTTGTTTTTCAAATTTTCAATGTGTGGACGGAGAATTCACACATTGAATTTTAATTAATTAATTTTATTTAAATTTTATGTTGTGGTTTTGATTTGTTCTTTGGATCTGAGCTTCCTTCTTGTTCCCCCTCTCCCTTTCACTTGGTGAGAAATTAGATTTTTAAAATAAAATAGAAATTATATATTCATTTTTAAAAAGAAATTGAATCAATAATTAGCAGCTCTTGTTCCTGCACCCGTGGTTCCAACCTTTTGTTCTCGAACCTCCCAAATCTCCTCTCTTCCTTCTCAATTTTCTTCGCCCAGTTTTATCTGCTTGATCTTCTCATCGTATCACGTTCCCTTTTGCGTAAAGATTCCATTTTCAAAAACACCCACATGCTGTGATTCCTTCTGTACAAGTGTACCAATACATCTTCCATTCGTTAGCACGCTAAAAAAATTCAATTTTTCTTTCTGGGGTGGCGATTTTTCGATCTGGTTTGTTTAAGTTCGAGTGAGGATTAGTGGGTCGTTGTCGGATAGGTGAAGCAGCATCAGAGGCGGTGGCAGCGATGGTGGTGGCGCTTCTGGTTGGAGCGGAAACGATGAAGAAATATCAATAGTTTTGGGAAATAATGCTGTATCTGAAGCAGCCTAGAGTTCAGGATATGGGTTTGGATTTTTTGGTTGTGAGCTTTTTGCATTGTGGTGATTTTGAATTTTGGTAATTCGGCACTCTTTGCATGCCAGCTTGGTAGTTTCCCTGAGCCTGAGGCTCGGGGGATCTGAGTATCACAGAGAGAAAGTCATGGCATCGTCAGAGAATGAACCTTCTCACTCTCCTTCTGCCTCTGACGAAACCCCTCCTCCTCCTTCCAATCTCTGTATGCAGAAATTTAGGCTATATGAGACTCGATCGGTATTGCCCTTTTCCTCTTCTTTCCACTGTTTTGCAATTGCTTGTTGTAGTTTGCCCTCCACTGCTATTGTAGGGGATGGGGATCTCTTTGATTATGTCCTGTGATTTGCTTGTTATGTGTTGTAAAAGTCAGGAAATATATGTGAATAATTTTAATCTCCATTGCCGGTCAAAAATATTGTCAATGCTCTTGTTTCTTGCTCATATTCATATACAGTGATATATAACATGTTTTAATGCATTATGTTATTCTAGTTATGCATCATCGCCCTCAGAGTTGGCTCTTGTTTTGATGTTGCTGTGTGGATTTCTTGCGTGATGATAGACTGCAATATATGTTTTGAACTTCCTTACATTCATTGTTTTACAATATAAAAATCAATTAGAAAGGACTACTTAACTTGGTAACCTCATGCCATGGTTTGATTATGTTCTAATTTTATTCCTACGTTAATGTTCTTATATATAGCTTTTGCCTTTCTGAAATGCTTCAGAATGAAATCTTTAATTCTTTATGCCTTCACATTTGAGCTTCTACGTGGATGCTCCATTGTTCCCTTTTACCTTAAAGTCGGATATGTCACATATCTTAACTTCTCGTCATGCTTTAGATGCTTGTCTGCATGAATTATCATCCCCATGTAATCTAACGTGTATATTAAGCTTGGGATATCCCATTTGGAAGATTTGAGCTACAAAATTGGTGGTGTCGATTTAGTTGCAGCGTTTATCATGCTTTTCTTTTATTCAAAATACTTACGTTTCACTTTTATTTTTTTATGTTTTGGGCCACAGAACTTTTACATGATAGGAAGGGACAAGAGCAGGACATATTGGAGAGTACTAAAGATTGACCGTCTAGATCCTTATGAGCTAAATGTGCGTGAAGATTCCACCACTTATACAGAAAGTGAATGTTCTGATCTTCTGAGACGGATACATGAGGGGAACAAGTCCACAGGTGGACTGAAATTTGTTACAACTTGTTATGGAATTGTTGGTATGTAAATCCATAATGTCTTGTTGACCTGCCTGTTGACCTATTATCAATCAATATCTTGATATACTGTTCTGCTTTTAGGGTTCATCAAATTTTTGGGGCCTTACTACATGCTTCTTATCACAAAAAGAAGGCAAATTGGTGCAATATGTGGCCATACAGTATATGCTGTCTCAAAGAGCGAGATGATTCCATTACCAAATTCTTCAGTTCGGTCTAACATCATAAATTCTAAAAATGAAAACAGGTCTTTACAATCTTGCATGTTATATTAATTGTACTTATAATGGAAAACCTGAATGTTAGCCCAAGCGATGCTCATTATCTTTCTGCATAGTATCTATAAATATAAATATACATATACATATACATATATACTTGCTTATTTTCATTTTGAATGCTGATATCTTTCCACTGTTTCCTTTAACTATTTTTTTTTTAAAAAAATAAACTTTACTTTTTTTAATTACTTGGATTTATAATGGTCTTTCATTTTCTCACCCTTTATCCATTTTTTAAAAATTATTTCAATTCTCCTCGGTTTATACTTTTTATAAATCTTCAGAGTTTATGTGCAAATTCATGGAAATCTTTTGTTAAAATTATATGATTACATCCCATCTGTTTGACTCAAATATAAATATTACATGTTAAAGAAGCACATTGATTTGCTGAGGAGAACTCAATTGTGATTAGACTCCTTTTATGATGAAATTTGGTATAATTTATAAGGGTTTTGTTATCCTCAGCCCTTAGGACTAAATTTAAGCATCCAAAAGTGTTAGATTTTATTGGAAAAGCAAGTATTTATTACACTTTTGCATTTTTATGTAATAAATACTTACTTTCCTGATAAAAGCTTATTATTTTTAGATGTTTAAAATCAGCCCTTGGGGTTAAGTTAACCTTTTTCAATTTATAATTGCTATGCGGTTCCTATTCTTAATGCCATCTTTGAATTTAAACACCATTTTTTTTGGCCATGTCAATTCTTTTGTTCTATATACATCACCAGATTTTGTATTAATTATATTCATTTTTCATTGATGTTTTAGGTACAAGAAGCTCCTATGCATGGTCGACCTTACAAAGGACTTCTTTTTCAGCTACTCATACCACATTATGCGTAGTCTTCAAAGGAACATGTGTGATAATGAGCCAGGCCATGTTCTTTATGAGACCATGTTTGTTTGGAATGAGTTCTTAACTCGAGGAATTAGGAATCACCTCCAAAATACTATTTGGACAGTTGCATTAGTGTATGGCTTTTTTAAACAGGTGAAGATAAATGACTCAAATTTCCACTGGATACTGTGTTCTTTGATTGATAAAGCCTGTTAATTATCTGATTCCTGCTTAATTATAGTAATTTTGTCATCCTGCACTTGAATATCTGACAGCTATTTGGTGGCTTTTGTTAGGAAACATTTATGATATCTGAACGGGAGTTCATACTTACACTCATTGCGAGACGATCACGTCATTATGCTGGCACTAGGTCTGTGAATTTTGTCATATTTTCTTTCCAAACACATTAAATGCATTGAGTAATTTTCCAATGTGATCATGTGCTGTGTATCCTTTGGTTGGTAGCAGATTCTATAATTTCACTATGTGCAAACTTAGCTAGTCATCTACTGTATCAAGTGCCTCCTCTGATGATTGAATCCTTCTTGTGCTGAGGATTTCACCCTTATACAGTTATACACTGGCCATTTTTCTTTTTGGGTATTGTTCAGTTGTTTTGACTTGTCACTATGTTTTTGCAGTTTGAGTATAAAATGAGTATATGAATGGGAATGCCACATGGAATGATCTATTTTTTATGGTTTTATGGTGGTATGTGTCGGAAATTGTATTAGTTAATGTACTCAGGAAATAGTATGTTCATGCATCACTTGGTAAAATGCAATTTGTTGTCATGGGTATTAGTGTTTGGGAAGTTGTAGTTAATTAATAGTAGCCTAGGAAGTAGTCTCCACTAAGTCTATTAAGAGAGTATAAGTTTGGTATGGATGATATGCAGGACTGTGTACAACACTACATTCTCTTGAATAAGAAAGCTTTTTTTTATTCTCTGAATTCTCCAAAAAATTATGTTCTCTCTCTCTCAAAATCCCCCTTCTAAATTCAACAGAATGCATCTCTGTTTCCCATTTGAGTGTTGAAAGAAAAGTGAGGATGTAGAGGTAGACTCTAAACATAATCTTGTCAGAATAAAATTTTTTTTGTTAGCTTTGCAGACATTGACCATGAGTGAAAACTTGAAAGCAATCATTTTGCAAGATTTTATAGCATTGTAAGGAAATATATAATAAAAAAGAAGCAGTGCAGGCAATACAATCTTGAATATTGAAGGATGGATATGGTAGAAATGATGGTTACATATTTGCAACAATTATGTGTACAATTCATGGCTTTATTTATTTGATTATTGTGCATAGGTATTTGAGGCGAGGTGTTAATGAGAAAGGCAGAGTGGCAAATGATGTTGAGACAGAACAAATAGTCTTTGAGGATGTTCCGGAAGGTCTTCCTGTCCAAATAAGCTCTGTCATCCAGAACCGTGGTTCAATCCCTCTTTTCTGGTCACAAGAAACTTCAAAACTAAATATTAAACCAGATATTATATGTATGTCTTCCCATTTCACAAATAGTGTAACACTAGCAGTGTTGTTTTCCTCTTATCTTCTCTACTTCGATGAGGTGGTGTCCATATGTTTGCTTATTTAGTTACTTATTTTTCACTAGTGTCAAAGAAGGATCAGAATTATCAAGCCACCAGACTTCACTTTGAAAATCTTGTCAAAAGATATGGGAATCCCATAATTATTTTGAATTTAATAAAGGTAACTTTATTCTTCCTTTTTTCCTTTTGAAGAAAATGGATTTATTTTCCTCCATTTATTACATGTCATCACCTAAATTCCTGAGCATTCAATTTTCTTGTATCTTGGTTGTGTTGGCACATTGATGTTGTGCTTGGTTGTCTTCTCTAGTTTTGTTATACTATTTGTTAAAATAAAATAAAGAAGGCAATATAATGATGACAAAGTGGAAGTTCTGCTAACCTGTAGTTTCTTATGCTGATTTGCTAGAATATCTACAAAATAGTTGGAGGAAGATGATGGTTCATAATAGATTAAGATAAGTTATGTTATTTTAAGAAGATGTTTGTTCCCTTATTGAATTAGGATTAGGAGTCCAGTAAGAGTATACTGGGACTAGTGCATTAGTATTTAGTATAACTTCATAATACAGCTTAGCAATTCAATATCCCACTATTCTGTATTCTCCTATCTCTCCTTTTCTTCTTCCCACCCCAGGCCTTATAATTTCAACTACATTTCTTAAAAGACTCTTGGGTGACTGATAAGGTTTTGTTTTAACCTACAGACTCATGAGAAGAAGCCTCGTGAGTCCATACTGCGATCAGAGTTTGCCAATGCCATAGATTTCATAAATAAAGATTTATCCGAGGAGAACAGGCTTAGGTTCCTTCACTGGGATCTGCACAAACATTTTCAGAGGTTGGCTTTTTTTATTATATAATTCTATCCTTCTTATCACATTACAATGTGTTTTCTGATGAAGCTGATTCAAAAGTATGCCTTATATTTCATTTCCAGCAAAGCTACAAATGTCTTGCAGCTTCTCGGCAAAGTGGCTGCATATGCGTTGACACTAACAGGTTTTTTCTATTGCCAAGTGACACCAACCTTGAGACCAGAAGAATGTCTAAAAGGACCAATTACATAGTAAGTTTTTCACTTTCAAGTCTTCAGACTTCAATTACCTTTTTTAATGGTCTTAGATTCACTCTACATATTCTTGTATAATGTCTTGAGAAAAAGATGAGAACAATGATATAAACTTCGCCAAGGAATAAACTTTACAGTATTGACAAAAAACAGTATGCATGATGGACAAAGGACACACCTAAAGTTCTTCCACTGGCATTTTGTGTTTACTGATGTTAAGTTTTGCATGCAGCAATGTTGATAATGAAACCTTTTCACCTACTACACATGTTGATGATGATAATGAGGAGGCTAATAATTTAGAGAGGAAACCAAGTGAAGGAAACAATGTTGCCAGCGAAAATCATTCTGTCAAACCCCCCATGTTGCAGAGGGGGGTGCTCAGGACCAACTGCATAGACTGCTTGGATCGCACAAATGTTGCACAATATGCATATGGGTTGGCTGCCTTTGGCCACCAGCTCCACGTTCTGGGAGTTATTGATCACCCTAAAATTGACCTTGATGATCCCCTTGCTGATGATTTGATGGGGTTTTATGAGCGGATGGGTGATACACTTGCACATCAGTATGGTGGTTCTGCAGCACACAACAAGGTGATTTATAACTCTGTAGCTTGTTACAATTGACTCAGTTTGCATATTCTATTGTAGCTTGGGAACTGATATTTTTTCTACATCATTTTTCTTTCTTATTTACCTTTGAAGGAAGCTGAATAAATTTGTTTTTAGTAAGTATTACCATTGGGCTTAAACTTTGTAATGGTATGATCATCATCAAACTTCTTTTTGGGGGGTATAGAAAGTAGACCTCTTTATTTATCACTCAAAGTTATTTAGGGGTTAACCACAGTTCATAGCTATCTAATTGTGATGTTTGAGCCCTTGTTAGCTTTCTTGTTGGTACTGTTAGAATGAACTGCTATCCTGTATTGATTCCATGTATCATCTTTAGAGAACATTGAATATGGCTTTGTGACAATCGGTAATTAGCTCTTGTTATGCATAATGTAGGAAATAGAGTTAATTTTGATTTATTGAGAATGGGTTAATCCACTGATGGGCTGGTCAATTTTTAGATGATTCTTTATTTTTTGCCTGTTATATTCCACTTTACTGTTAAATGGGCAGAGTAGCAATGGTCATGGGATTTTCTTGCCTGTTACATCTTCACTCTACATTGGTACATTTGTTTTTTATCCTTTTACTGATGGTCTTTTTCTACAACTTCTGTTTCCATCTAGATTTTCTCTGAGAGGAGGGGCCAGTGGAGAGCTGCAACACAGTCTCAGGAGTTTTTTAGGACTCTTCAACGCTATTACAGCAATGCATACATGGATGCTATGAAACAAGATGCAATCAATGTGTATGTGCTACAGTCATGCATTTTCTTATATTTTCTAGATGCCTCTGAGGTCTTTTATTTCCAACAGTCTGATTATAGCATGTCTGCTCTCTGTTTGTTGTTTTTTCTGGTCTCTGTCTCTATCTCTGTATTGGGAGTTTTTGTATTGGACAAGAATTTCTTTAAATGGAAGGAAGGACAACACAGTGGATTAGGAATCCTCCTCAAACACTGCAAAACAAAAAAATAAAAGTGCAACAATGCAACAGAGTTTTCCAGTCCCTCCTCTTGTCTCTCTGTTGTCTATAATTGTAGCATCTGTTGTCATACTATTTTTTGCAGCTTGTACTTTTGTGATATATGTTGTGTTTGTAATGATGGTTTGCAATCCCAACTGATTATTCTCTTCTAATCATGGAACAATCTCTCTGTTTATTGGGGCAGATTTCTTGGGCATTTTCAGCCACAACAGGGTAGGCCTGCTCTATGGGAGTTGGGTTCTGATCAGCATTATGATGCAGGGAGACATGGAGATGATGATGCAAGGTATTTGAATATAATTTATGGAATCTAATACCTTTTTATTGTTTCCTAACCTTCTATAAATTGGTTCTTGATTGAATGCCATGCCTTGGGGTTTTCTGTCTGGATCCACCTTCCTCTTCCATATTTTCTATACCATGATCTATGAAACAGATACCATCATTGACACCTGGAGAAAACAAAGTCTAATTAAAATTGTGTAGATTTAAAATGACTAGGGTTAAATTGTTGTATTCAAGAGATATGGGAAGAGAAGCACCCCTCAAAAAAATATTTTGAAGACAGGGAGAGGAAATGGGGTACATGGCTAATAGTGGGGTGGTCTTCAAGGATATGTAAGATGATATTGGTTATTCAAGAAATCTTGAGTTACCCCCTAACCTGTTACAACCTTCAATACCCCTTTTTATATAGGATAGAAAACCTAACTTGAAACCAATCCTTCCTAACCCTTAGAGTAGATCTAATCCTGGCTATCTAAAGTAACCTGATTAAGAAAGTGAAATAGAAAATACATATGTTGCTACAGAACATTTAATCATAAATGATCGCCTGTCCTGCATCACAATGACATGACATGACAGACATATTAAAAAAATGATAAAATGACAAAGTGTTAATAGATATAAGTATGAAAACATCAAGTTTAAAGTATTATATGATAATATACTAGATATGCCTAGTATGTGTTAAGACAATTTTAGGAAGTGTGTATCAAGTGTCAAATATTAAAATGATTGTACTTGGAATTTGGATCCCTAGGGTACTTTTACTAACTATATTGAGGTGCATAAATGTAAGTGTCTGATGACACGCATTAGATATGGCTTCTTTTCTTTAAGACTTAATCCTTTTTTTACTTCAAAGAAGAATATTATTAGGAAAGGAAAAAGCAAGTCAGGTAGGATCAACATCCTCCAAACTATTTTGTTTTTTGAAAGAAAAAAAGAGAGCCAAAAATTTGCAGCAAATATGTCCAATCCATTTGTATATCTGTAACAGAAAAATCCTTGCTGCAGCCATGAGCAGAGCACCAAAGAGAGGCAATAAGAACATTCTCCAATTCAGTAACAAAGGTTAGGGGAAAAGACACGTCTCATGTACACCATAGAGTCTTAGCCTCCTTATTCCTATCAATATCTTCAAACTGTATCATTAAAAACTGCTCCAAGGTGGCAACCCCAAACACAAATTTATTAGAACATAATTCCCTTGCAACGCAAAAATCAATGGTTCCAAATTAAACTCTACCAATAAACAATGAAAGATTATGATTTTAAATTTTGGGAGGAGGAAGACTAGAGGGGTTCCAGACAAGCTGCAGAAAAGTGCATGGCAAGACTGTATCAGAAAGTATGAGGCTGATCATTCAATCAGTGCCAAGATTTACACAGAAGATTAATGAAATCATGTTTAATTTTTGTTGCTTCCCTCAGATGATATGAACTCTAGGTCTTCCTAGAGATGTATTTATCGATATTTCACAATCATTTAGGCTAGTTGCAAATATGATGATTAACTTGAAGCATGTATGTTGAAAGTGTATGTCTTTGCTGCTAATATGGTAACGTTGACATTTGTTTTTTAGGTCATTTATCAAAAGATCCTTCTCAGATGGAAACATTCTTAATGAAAGTTCACCTATGTCAGCCTCAAATGCTAAGCATGAAAAATTCCCAAACCCAGGTTTACCAAACAGATCAGAAGAAGGAAGCAAGGGTTTTTGTGAGTCATCACCTGAAATATCTACCACTGAGAGTGACATTTCACTTTCAAGGTTAGTATCCTGTATCAATTTGAACTTGAATGTGTAATCTGCGTCAAGGTATACAGGAGGATGTAGATAATTAATATCCCATTTTATACACTGTCTCTCCTTTTTACTGGCTTTATTATTTGTCTTAATCTAGAAAATTTGTCTTCTCCTAGCTGGCCTTTCTGTAAAATAAATATTTTCTGGAAGATGGGAAAAAATTATTCTATTTCAGATGGGCCTCTCTTTTTTTATGCTCAGCTGTGTTTGTATGCTAAAATGCCCAATTACAATGTGTGTAGTTTGTAATCTAGAATGTGTCAATGGGCTCATACTGTACTGATACAAATTGAAAACTTATGTTGCATGCCTCCATGATGTCATGTTCTGCTATTTGCCAGTTCATTTTCTTCATTGAGTCTCTATTTCTGATGTACAATTCATTGTTTATGTAGGTACACTCCCTCAATGCCTCGGAGACAGCTTTTTGGAGACATGCAAAGAGAGCGCTGCCTTGAAACTGAACATATTTACTATTCTGAGCATGGGGATTCCTTCAGCTGCTCCAACTTTGTTGACCTGGATTGGTTATCTTCATCTGGAAATTCATGTGAAGAAGAGCCATTTGAGAGGTAATGCCTTCTAATGAAGCAATTGTGCAAGTACCTGGCAAGAATGTTATGTTGCAGGAATAATTTTATTGGATGAGAAAAATCAGGAACGTAATTAAGAATTATGAATTTTCAGTGTGGATATCACTCGTTATCTAGGTATATCGTATACATGTAACACCATTTTTCGGATGGCCTACAAAATTTGCCTGTGTTTCTTCCTTCTTACTAGTTTTATTTTATTGTTTAATCCAAAAACAGTTGTGTTTAGTTTAGAACCCAATTTGTACTGACTGCAGGTCATCAATTACCAACTCTCCAATTGCCGGAGTTTCTTCAGAAAATATTGTCAATGGAATGGTTGTAGGAGAAGCAACTGCCTCCACTAGTGATTGGGGGGGCTCCAGCCTAAAGGTACCCACCCCTTCAAATATGGTATAATATCACATTCACAACTTCCTCATTCCTATCGATTCATTATACATTCATACCTATGAATATGTTTTAATAGATTGGACCCTCTAATTATCCATACTAGTTTTCATTCATAAATGCAGTGTATGTAGTTTTGTAGCATGATTTTGATGTTTGTTGTTTTGGCGGAAAAGATAATGAACAGTTTAGGCTATTCTTGGACCACCAAGGATAGGTTTTACTCTGAGCCGATAAAAGATGATGTATTCAGTGCATGTTACACAGCAATCTGTTAGCATTCATTTAGGATCTGCATGAGTTTTATGTCAGTCCAAGCTATTAGCAAATTTAAGTATGTTTGACTTGGTAAATTTCTTGGCCTTTATGTCACAATTCACATACTAATTCTATGTAATATTTTCAGGGAAGGGAGCAAACTGAATCGGAGTTATCCTACAGTACTGCACAGTCCAATGCATCGGAGGAATTTCCGGATACTTTTGTTCAGTGGGTGACATATGGACAGACACTTTGCCATTGAACTTTTGGATATGATCTTTTGCACTAATATATGATTGACATTTTTTTGGCTTGGTCTAAGAGATGCTGATTAGAAGAGACTAGAGAGAGCTTATGATAAGGAACAGGATAAAGGAAAGAATCAGGCATTTGGGTAGGCTTCTATGTATGGTGCTAATCTAAGAAGAATGCTGCGGTCATTCTTGATGTTGACATGCAGCATTAATTCGGTTGTGAAAATCTCAATCAAATCCCGAAAGCATAGTAGAAAATAGTGCATAGCAAGTGGTTGTGAAATTCTTTGCTGTCTTCTCCTTTTTGTTTGTTGTTTTGCTGGAGTTCACTGTTTTCATTTTTCTTTCACCAGTTATATTAGGCGCACTTTTTTGTAAATATTATTACTCTGCTTGTGGGAGCTCCACTTTTAGAATTGTAGATAATTGATTCTTTTATATAACTTTGCTTATTGTAATGTATAATGTAGAAGTAGAACTCATGCATATGATCATACTAATCTGCCTTTACGTAATGCGGTTCTTTACCACTTAATGTTTTGGACATCTTACGACGAGCAATAAACTCCTTCAAGCTCCAACATTTCCTTTTCCGCTTTAAATTTTTTCGTGTCCAAAGTGTACCCTGTGTTATGTTATGAAATGGGTGCTTATTAATATTGTTACTGCTATTTATGAATATAATGAAACAAATGAATTTAAATTTAGAATCTAATAGAAATCGTCCAAAATTTGTCACTAGGTTGATTTAAAAAATAAAATATAATAAAAATGTTTACTATTTGATTTAATTCAACTGTAAGTCATGAATTTAATTATACAATAAACTGATAATAAAGATAGTTTACACTGATATTTAATTATAAATAGTTGTATAATTAAAATTATTTTTATAATTATTTTAAAATTTATATCTAATATAATTTTCAATTAGTTGATTGTATAAATTTTAATATTAATAATATATTAAAATTCAATTCACTTTAATTCACTCAACTTATTTCATTTCAAAATTAAGGATTTTACCCTTGTAAAATCTTAAATTCATTTTAAAAATTTAAACTGAAACTTGTAGGTAAATTTAGTCATATTTAATCATTCTGTGAAATGTTGCTGAATTTTTATATTAAAATTTTTTATTATTCACTTAAAGTAAATTTTTAAGATTCTTTTTTTCAATGTGTTCCCAATGTTAGTCTATTTATTATTAAAATGTTATTCCATTCATTGAAATCTAACATTTTTTAAAGTCTACGAGTTTAACCATTCAAATGTTTTAAATTATAACCCATAAATTAAATTTTAAAATTTATTTTCATATTTTTATTTTTTTTTATAAATCCCAGTGTATTTACCAAAGAATTAAAACAAAGGTTCATAAACTTGGTATGAAATCGTCTCAATTTAGAGCATTTGCTTCGGTATCCAAATAAATTGGGTGGTTTGAGTACCGCTTGATACGGCACCAGTGATTTATGTCAACATGTCTTAATGTGCCATGTCATATTGCAGAAATTTAACTTGTTAAGTCTTTAACATGTTAGGTATATCTTTTTTAATATTTGCAATTTACTCCTTACATTGTGATAGGTTTAAATTGCTTTTCTATTTAGTTTACGATATGTGTTTATTTTGTTATAATGGAATTCTGTTTCTGCAAAAAAATAATCCAAATAGCCCTAATTTGAATGAGTGAAGCTTACAGTAATAGTAATGCTAAGTATTGAACTGTCCCTTCTCCTCTAATCCTCTTATTTCCAACCTTAGGAGTCAATGTACTGCTTCACCTTCGTCGTTTAATCTGCAATGATTCTTCCCTGATTCCACTTTCTCATTCAGATTTTGAAGTTGAAGGTATGTAATGTTCATTGTTCTTCGATCTGTATTGGAACGACAAGATGGGGGCCAATTATTTTGTTAAAAGCTAGAGGGTGTTACTTTTTGCATTGGTTTTATTTTTGTTAAAATTAAAAATCAAAATTATTATTTTTTAAAAATACTTTATTATAATGTTTATTCATAGAGTAATTATATTTATTTAAAAAAAAATTTTGAATAAATATTTTCAAAAATTTATTTACATTTTTTAAAAATATATATTCACACTTTTATATTCACACTTCTTTTTAGTAACATTCCTAGAAATTCATATTATATATCTTTCTGAATTTAATAAATACTATATAATTTATCTTTTAAATATATGTTTCTAAAAAAAATTCAAATCTTATTTATAAGAATAATTTTATCTTTTTATATTTAAGGAAATGAAAAAACCAAATCTTTCACATTTATATTTTCAAAAATTATTTATTTACAAGGATAATATTGATGGTGACAAAACTAATTCCCTTCAACAACCCCTTTTATCTACAGTGTTTTGCACCCCTTTCAACTTTTTGTTCCCACCTAAATTAAACTTCTGAAATTGTAAAAGTATACTTCCGGAAATTAATTTCTCTAAGTATAAAAGTATATTTTCAGAAGGTAAATTTTAAATGTGTATTTTTATACTTCTCGAAGTTAAATTCCGAGAGTATTTAGATAAAATAATATTTTTAAAATTTAACTTTCTGAAATGCTTTCTTTTACATTTTCGGAAATACATTTCTAGAAGTGTATTTTTATACTTCCCAAATTTAACTTCTGGAAGTTCTTTTTTTACACTTCCGAAAATCAGAAATATATTTTCAAAAGTGTATTTTTACACTTCTAGGAGTTAAATTTTATATGTTTGCAAAAAATTAAGGGGGTGTGAATAGTAAAAATGGGATAAAAAAAAAGCAATACCCAAAGCTAAAGCAAATTGGTGAGATGAGACTTTCGAATGCTTTGATCTTTGATTTTGATCTAGCCGGTTGTAATTTAACACAGGAAGCATAGTTGTTTTACAAGAACTTTGAATGTAAGAAACACGATTTATAAACAAAATGTCCAAGCTGATTTGATATCATTAAAAGAAGAAAGGCACGTACCTATTGTTCAAAGGGTTCCTAAACCCCTCAATATTACAAGGTACTGAAGAAAAACCCTCAATTTATTGGGTAATAGCGTTCTTCCACATCAGAAGGAGTTGCCCTGTCAGATCGGCACAATGAACGCAGTTTTAACCTCTCACGAAACATTCTTTAAAGATCAAAGAAAAAAGGATGCATAAATAATTTCTTCATTTTAAGTTAAAAATTTTACAGAGATGCGAAATTTGGGTAAACTTACTATTTGCTCCCTCCGTATTAAAGAAAAATAATTTACCTCACGATAACTATTTTAAAATCGTCATAAACTATTTACCCCACACGTGAACTATTTAAACACTCACTGCCACACGTTCCGAGCTCAAATTTACCTCAGTACCATACCGTCCTTACATGTGAACATTTCTTTACTCCGTAACCCCAATTCTAAATTTTTTAACATGCTCATAAACTACTAATACGTCACCCTCTCCTAAAGAAAACAAAATTTCTTAACGTACTCATGAACTACTAAACGTATCGTATCTTTCTGTGAGTTCACACGCCCTCCTACTTAGTTAGGAAACTTGTCGGCACAGTAAAGAAAACATACCATATGTTTAACAAATAATAAAGCATAGCAAATTAATTTTCGGACACGAATGCAAAACATGGCGGTAAACTAATATAGCTGTCCACTAATTCTTAAATTGAAGCATCCAAGGGGAAGGGAGACTGCAAAATGTTGCGGCAACTAATCTCAAATTAGCATATATCTCCTTCAGCAAAGAAAATTCCCAGTCTGTCAGAAAAATCAGCTAAGAATTGGGAAGATGCGAGTAATGTGCTCCAATGGTACACTATCTGCGGTGTTTTTCTTCAAAGCTGGGTCATTAAATTCATTTCTAGGAAGGACAATGAGTTGACCTCTGCCTTGGCTTTTCTCAATAACCCAACCACTGCTGGCTACTTGGTGTTCGAGGAATTTGTCCAAGGATAAACCTTCTATGTTGATAGCCTATGAAAGTTTAACCCAATAAATGATTTTATACTTCAAAGCAATATAAGTAACGAACTTCATCTCTCACAATCATACAGGTATGCAAAAGTCAATAAAAAAGAAAGAAAAAAACAATTTTCATAGACTCAGCCACTCCATAAAAGACTCCAGAACACTGGTCAATAGTTTGACTCGTTTCTGACAAACAGTGCAAAAAATGCTAATAACTAGCAGCCAAAGTTTTCAAGAACCATTCAACCTCTAAAGAACAAATAGAGGATTATAGTTGTGAATCTGGAAGTGTTGTATTATTAATGCAAGAGTCACATCAACATGAGTTCAATTAGCAATTAGAGAACCAATGCACTGAATTTTGTGGTAGCAGCTACTAGCTGGTGATGAAAAATACTCCAGTAATAATGAATCAATGCTTCAAATGGACAAAACTAGAAACATACCTCAGCAAGCACAGTTCTAGGAACCTTTTGATAAGTCAGGGAAAGGACATGGATTGCATATCCTTGGATTGCCTGCTCAAATCCTGCAATTAGTTTCCAATTAAGATGGTGTATAAGCATGAAACAAAAAAATAAAATTGACACTATGAAGCTCAATCAGAGTCAATATTAAACAAGAAAAACAGCCCCATCAAGCTAAGAGAAAATGTCCACACTTGTTTCCAGAAAAGCAATACTATCAGCTACAAGATACAGTTGCAGCACATTATATAGATGTATGGCTAGTCAGCAGATAATATATACTTAATTTCATGACAAGCAGGACAAAAAGGCTTCTAAATGACATGACCCAAGGGAGTTGTTTTTCGTCCCTTTCATATAAAAAGACAAAATTGTCCCTACAGATTTAACTTCTATAAATATAAATCTGGAAGATCTAGATTTCTTTCTAGAAACATCGGAAGATAAATTGTGTGGTATTCATCAGATCCGAAAAGGTGTATCTGGAATGAGAATATGAATTTCTAAATGTCCGTTTTCGGAAAAAGACTGAAGTGAATTCCGAAATGTTGTATAGAAGGAGTGTGAATATATATTCTGGAAAAACGTTTCCCTAATGCAGGATGAATTCTCGGAAACGCATATTCGGAAGATCTTTTTCAGAATGAATTTAATTACTCTCCAAATAAGCATTTCCAAAAGCTTATTAAATTTATTTCGAAAAAGCATTTCCAGAAGCTCAATCAATTTCGGAAACTCATTTTCCGAAAACTCATTAAATCCATTTCGAATAATAAAAATGAAGGATAGTTTTGGTATTTAATTTTACCAAAAATAAAAGGGGGTGTGCAAAGTAAAAAGAGGAGGTGCACAAAGCAACTCCCGCCAAAAGAAATATAGCAGCAACAAGGAGTCCAATTCTTTTTTTAAAAAATAATAGAGATGTGAAATCATATCTGGTCATAACAGCTAATTATCATTTCATAAATTATAATATATAATTACCAGGGACAGCTTCAACTATATGACGACTTTTTGCTGCTTCATCCCAGAACTGCCGGAATCTTCCTGTCTGAAGAAGAGGCATGTTTTAATTTCTAATTTCAAACATCTGCTTAAGCCTTGGGTAACTAAAGCTCACGCTTACCTCCAAATAGTGAGAAAGAACAATCAAAGTCTTGAATTGCTCCTCCATTTGCTAAGATTCATAACAAATAAAAATTAACATGAAAAAAGGAATCAAAATGCCACACAGTACAATAAGAAGGAAACACGTTCATCCAAAATACAGTTAGACAACTTAAAATTCAACAAAAGAAGATTCCTTGCGATGCTGACAGAGAGTAAAATTCATAAATTTGCAGATGACTATTAAGTCCTTCTTGCTCAAACGCATCTAACACGAGTGACTGAATTATTCAAATATCTAGTTATTTCCAAATCAGAGCAAGAATTTAGTACAGAGAAAAGAATCATCATTAGCCAGAATCATACCACTCGTTCCGGAATCAAAAAGAGACAAAGGCTGAAATCTGGAGCTGGCATTGCCATGAGGGCCTGTTCAAAAAGTCGAAACATTAAAAAAAATTAGCACGTGGTAACATCCACTACCCAGTCACGTCCTTCTTATTCACAAGTCATGGTGACAGCCAAAAAAAAAAGGGTTAAACACACCTTAACCAATATGCGGGCAACAATCTGGGAACTCATTTTCTCTGGTTCAAACTGCAATAATGAACAAACAAACTATTACTCTTTACTTCTTACTAATCACTTAACCACGTCCATTGAGGAGTTGATCATAAAACCAACGATGAAATGATGAGCACGACGTGAGAATTACCTGGTAGAGGCGAAGAAGGCACAGATTCGCATCCAGGCTGTATGTTTGTGATGAAACCTAAAAAGGATGGTAATAAGAGACAGGGATTGTTACTTGGCATCGGCTTCCACGAAACGTAACTTTTAGATTTACGAAAAAAGACGAGAAGAAGCGAATTGCGTAACGTGGAAGATGAACAGAGATAATGAGAATGAAGAGGGAAGGGGAAAGGAGAGAGACCTGGTCGTTGACATAGTTTTCGAGATCTGGAAGAATATCAGGATTATAACGATTGAAGGCAACAAGCTGCTCCACTGTGTAAGCTACTTGTTGTTGTTTCGGTGTCTCTCTTTCTCTTCCCATCCCTCAAACCCTACTTAGCCACCTCAATACAAGAAAGCCTCTTCGTCAGGACTCAGCTACGGAATCGAATGCTATTGTCACCGTTCAAAAACCCTTCTCCATTTTATTAGGTTGAGTGAAGTGAAAGGTAATTTTTTTTAATGGCCTCGGTATGTTTTCAGAGAAAAATAAAAGCTAAGAATATTTTTATTTTTATAATAAAATAAAGAAAATGAATGGTGTCCATTGTTTATTTTTTTCGTTAAAATATAGACTTTAAATTTTAAATTAAATCAATTTCAAACTATTTTCTCACAACCTTTTGATAATTTAATATACAGGTCTGGGTTTGACTCAACCCATTTTATTTAAATATAAAATGTAAAATTTTTATTTTTATTTTGTGATTTAAATAAAAACTAATTTTTAACAAATTTCAATAAAATCTGTCAAACTTAAGATAAAGATTTTTACTTTTTACATATTTTAATTTTTTTTTTATTCCCTAATATTTGAAAATCTTAAAATATCCTTCATCATATAAGAATAAATTTCGATTTCTTCCTTTTCCTTTCTTCTTTTGTATACCATTGATGCTGCTTTTTTCCTTCTTTAATGATAATAGTTAACTGAGTCTACATAGAATGTTGAGTTTCTGTCTTTTATTGAAAGGAGAAACCGAAAGAAAGAAATGTCGGACAAAACGAAGGTGAGAGTTGATCATCCAATTGTGATTCTTACTGAGTAAACTAATTTACAGAACATAAAAAACATGTTCCATAAATTAATTTGCAGAATGCATAAGTGTATTTCATAAATTAATTTGAAGAATATAATTTTTTGTGTTCCTTTAATTAATTTATAGAATATAAGAAAGTAACCTTCCGTAAATTAATTGACCAAACACAAAAAATTACATTTTATAAATTAATTTTTAAAATATATTTATACATTCTACAAATTAATTTACGAAATATGTAATTTGCAGAATAGTAAATAAATAACACACCATAAATTAATTTATAGAAGGTTATATTTGTATTTCATAAATTAATTTACGAAAGCTTATTTTACTATTCCACAAATTAATTTACGAAACTTTTATTATTAAAATGAAATAAAAAAGTGAAAAAATGAAATACTTATGTTGTGTGATGTTATTTTTATGCAGAGATAATTATGAAAGATTCAGTGATGTGGAGCAAGCATGTTTTAGATGAAGCTGATATGCCAATTTTTGTGGAAGAGAACGATATAGTAATATTTTTTGGAGAAAGTGTTTTTTTTTTTTTATAAAAGTGTCTAACTTGATTTAGTTTTGGTATTTGTGATGTCAGAATAATGTAAGTGTTCAAGAAAATGTGTTGGCTGTGATAAACAACAATGTTAAATATACGAACACATCCATGACTAATATGGTAAATGATTTTTAGATTGAAAAAGTTTAATTGTTATGTTGTATGTGATTCAGTGTTTGCATTTTATAATTAGGTGTTTCCTATACGAGATGGTTTATTATCTTGGACTAAAGCAATAGGTAAAACTCATGGATTTGTTGTGGTTATTATTAGATTTGACACTGGTGGAATTGGGCATAAAACAATGTTAATATAAAGTTGTGAAAGAAATAGAAAATATAGACAATATAAAAATGAATTACACTAGTGGAAAATGAGCTTTTTACATCGGTTGTTTTAGACTTTTTACATCAGTTATTCGAACGGTATTGAAGTGGACGATATAGAAAATATGACTTTTTACATCGGTTAGGTAGAACCAATGTAAAAAGTCCTACTTTCTACCTCGGTTCTGTTTGTTACCGATGTAAGAAGTCCTTCTTTCTACATCGGTTCTGTTTGTAACCCATGCAGAAAGTCTTGCTTTCTACCGGACTTTCTACATCGGTTAATGTCTCAACCGATGTGGAAAATCACATTTTACATCGGTTATAGTCTTAACCGATATAGAAAGTCTAGTCTTTTTTTAAATGTTCGTTTTGTTTATGTATACTACTATATTATTTATTCACAATACCTGCATATACAAATAGAATGACCAGACAAACAATACAAAAATCACAAAATCTATATATTTAAACTAAATACATATTTATTTATTATCAAATCTAAGTTTACAATTGAAATAAATCAAAATTATATCAAATGTGTTGTAATTTTAAAATTTTTAAAATAAGGAGGTTCTTGCACAGGTCAGCCATGTATCTGTTAAAAGCAGAGAAAAAAAATGTTAAAAATTGTACTAAATATGAAAGAAGTAATAAACATTTTAAAATAAGCTAAAAAATAAACATGAATAACTAACTTGTATCATGTAGTAACATTTTCCCATATTCCTTCATGATGATCATCTCCAATAGCATGTACATCATTAATTTCATTTTTCTTCATTGATACTAGATATCCTTAATGATAATGGACTTTGAAAAATATCAATAGTTGACAGATTATCGATATCATCATTAGCGAT
The DNA here is from genome assembly GCA_037954105.1 of Canavalia gladiata. Classification (NCBI taxonomy): domain Eukaryota; kingdom Viridiplantae; phylum Streptophyta; class Magnoliopsida; order Fabales; family Fabaceae; genus Canavalia; species Canavalia gladiata. Next base: position 77,100,353 of record CM075658.1, on the reverse strand, counting down.
TGTCATCTTTCCTTGAAGAATGACTGATCACCTTTTGTTAAAAGGATCTTGAACATAAAACACTTGTTTTGCTTGGTGGGCCATGATAAAATGGTCATCACTGTAAGCTACTTTTTGAAGGTCAACCAATGTAAATCTTTATTCATCAACTTGCACACCACTGTTACTATCAATCCACCTGCATTTGAAAATAGGCACTCTAAATTTGGTGTAATCAATGTCTCAAATTTCTTCAGTGATTCCAAAATAAAATATGGAAGCCATTATAGGATTTTTTATCTTTGGAACTTGCGAAATGCATTGACTCTGCTACCACCATAACCTCATTATTTTGCATGATACTTTTATCATCTTGAGACTTTGTATAAAATGAAAAATGATTGATATCGTATCCATTCCAACATATGACATCAAAGTTTGGGTAATTTGCTAGCCATTTCAATGTATCAGAGGCACCATCATCTTTCTTAATTGTTTCATGAAACCAGTTTAAGAATGTTTTGTTATGCTCATTCAATAACCATTTCTCATTCATTCGAACATTCTCTTCCCTTATAATGGTTTTGTGAGTAGATAAGTAAAGTTCAACCTTATCGATATTATTCAAAATATACAAATGTGCTTGAAGGACTTCCGCACGACCCATGCTTTCACAATTATGCCTCGTGTACCTTTACCTCTGTGTCTTCCATCATGACGAGACTCAGGAACTTCTATGGGTTCCACTTCTGACAAATACTCTGTACAAAACTCAATTGCCTCTTCTGTAATGTATCTTTCAATCATAGATGCCTCGGGGCAGTGTGGATTATTCACATACGCTTTTAATATTTTCATGTATCATTTAATTGGATACATCTACCTAAGATAAATTGGACTACATAATCTAATCTCTCTCTTTATATGAACAACCAAGTGAACCATAATGTCAAAAAATGATGAAGGAAAATACATCTCCAATTGGCATAAGACAGTAAAAGCTTCATGTTCCAACTCATCTAATTTTAGAGGATCAATGGTGTTGTTACATATTGAATTGAAAAAGAAACACAACCTACTTATGGTGTGTCTAACTTTTTTAGGCAAAATGTCACGAATAATCATTGGAAGTAATTGTTGCATCAACACATCATAATCATGAGACTTTAACCCAACTAACTTTAAATCTTTCATGAAGACAAGTCTTTTGAAATTTGAAGAATAACCTTGTGGCACATTAACTCCATGTAGGCACTCACATAAACTTATTTTCTCTTTTTTTGATAATGTATGACATGTCAGAGGCAGATATGTCCGCTTTCCTACACACTATGTCGCTAACTGATGTCGTATACCCATCTGAACCAAATCCAGTCGAGAATTGACACCATCTTTAGTCTTACACTATATATTGAAGAGTGTTCCAATGAAACTATCACACACATTTTTCTCCACATGCATCACATCAATACAATGTCTAATATCAAGATTGCACCAGTATGGAAGATTAAGAAATATTGATCTTTTCTTCCATAGCCTTATCTCGGTCACCTTCTTTTGAGTCTTTCTGAAAATAGTTTTGAAGTTTTTAACCAGTTCATAAACTTGTTGTCCAGTTAAGGAGTTTGGAGCAACACCATTTTCTGGTAACCCATTAAAAGCTTTCCTTAATCTACGATAAGGGTGATTAGTCCTAAAAAATTTTCGATGACCAAAATAAACTATCTTCCTTCCATGATGCAATTGATGGTAACTTGTGTCTCTTCTTCACATATAGGACATGCTTTGTGCCCCTTAATACTATATCCGCATAAATTTTCATATGTTGGAAAGTCATTAATAGTGCAAAAAAGAATTGCCCGTATCTTGAAATTTTCATTACCATACCCATCAAACACATCCACATTTTCTTCCCATAGATTTTGCAAGTCTTCAATCAAGGGAGCAAGATAAACATCTATGTCATTTTCAGGTTGATGTGGACCTAAAATCATCATAGACAACATGATGTATTTACTTTTTATGCACAATTTTAGAGAAAGGTTGTAAATTGTCAAAAGCATAGGCCATGAACTATGCTTACTACTTAAATTACCATACAGATTCATTCCATCTATTGCAAGTCCGAGCCTTAGGTTTCTTAAATCATTTCCAAAATCCGGATATAGTTGATCAACCGTCTTCCATTGCAAACCATTAGCTGGATGACGAAGTTTTCCATCAATTTGTCTTTTATATGCATGCCATCTAAGGTTCTTTGCATCATGTTTATTACAAAACAATCGTTTGAAACTTGAAATTATTGGAAGATACCACAACACTTTGGCTGGAGGCCGCTTTATGCTTTCATCGCAACTAGAATCACCATCATTCGATTTATAACGTTAAACTTGACATACAAGGCATTCATGTAATCCTTCAAACTCATTTTTGTATAGTATGCAATCATTGGGGCAGACATATATTTTCTTATACTACATACCCATCGGACACAACACTTTCTTCACCTCATAATTACGTTTTGGTAATATATTACCTTCCAGAAGCATCTCCACTAACAGTCCAAGTAATTTCGTGATATCACTCCACCTATTCCCTGCCTTCAAATTGAATAATCTTAACACTGCTGATAATTGTGTAAATGTAGTGCATCTCAGATACAAAGATTTCTTCGGATCAGTAGACAAGTTACCATACATATTTGCCCGCTTAAATGACGCACTCATATCATGAATCATATCCTCTACCCAATCTTCCATATCTAAATCAACCTCCACCATTTATGACACACTTGGCATGTCTAATAATTCACCATGTCATGTTCATCTTGTATAACTTTTGCAGAACCCATCACAGAGAACATGCTCTCCAATTTGATCGATCGTCTCTCATTTAGACAATTAACACAAAGACAATAAAATTGTCCATTACTTTGAGGTACATTTATCTATGAAAAATTCAAAAACTCTTCGACCCCATTCTCATACTCATCACTCGTCCAGTTAGCATTTATCCAACTACGATCCATACTATACAGGAATCATAGACACATGATTTAGGATACCCATTAACCTTATCACTCAAAATTGGTAATTTATTATTTTTCTCACTATTGGTAAGATCCTATCTCATTCGAGAAAAAAGTTTTTTATTCATTGATTAACAGACTTCTTAAATCTTCAATATCATACTTGGTGAAATTTCTACAGCATTTCGCATCAGCCTCCAAGTACATAACTTGACTATGGTTTCATTTACCATAATCAAGCATGTACCCAGAGACAACACAAAATGAACTAAACCAAAATTTCATTACAATCTACAAAATTTAAGAGTAAATTGTTAACCACTGAATAAAAAACTTTAGTCCCAAACTGTTTAACTTAGACAATTTAAGATTAAATACAATGAATAGTTTACTTATTCAGTAATATACTCATTGTATTCAAACTCGAACAGAAAACTAAGGGTATGCTCATATTTGAACTTAAGAAAAGAAACAAACTTAACTTGTAAAGATCAACATGTAATTTAAACATATAATTATGGTAATTATCATTTTAGTAATAAAAAATAAGTCTTGAAGAGGTTATATATAAAACCTATCTCATTTTAGTTTCAAAACCAGGTTCATGCACTCAAGTATTAGTTATATTTAAAACCAAATCAATACTAATATACACATCACCATACAAAGCAAAGGTGCAGAGGCTTTTTTGTTCAAGTTAAGATAAGAAAACTCTCACATATTAAATGGCAAAGCAGAGGTGCATAGAAAATACCTCACAATCATATAATACAACCAATATTAATGTAAATTTCAACTATAATAACAATAAATCAATAAATAATGACTATGGGGGTTACTCCTACCTTAGGATGCGCAACGACAACAATTTCAAACAGAAGGGAGTGCGACGACGACGGACGGCAGCGATGACGGACAACAGCAGCAACGACAATGGCTGAGACGTAAATGAGAAGAAAGAGCAATGGTCGAAACGAGAAACAAGGGATTTACAAAAATGAGATTGAAGACGACCAGGGTCAAAAACAAAGGGAAAAAGGACGACATTTTACATCAGTTGTTACTCAGAACCGATGTAAAAATGACTTACTACATCGGTTAAACAAATAACTGATGTAGAGTTTTTGTCAATTTATTTATAAAAAAGCCATCATCAATTTTTTACATTGGTTCTTTGGGAATCGATGTAAAATTTTGTTATAAAAAATCTACTTTCTACATTTGTTCCCAAAACAACCGATGTAGAAAGTACTTTCTACATCAATTGTTTTAGGAACTAATGTAGAAAGTTTCAAATTTATTTACAAAAATGCCACCATATTTTTATTTACATCGGTTCATGAACAACCAACGTAAATTCCTATAAAATGTCATTTTTCCACTAGTGTTAGCACGTAAGGGGAGTTGAACAAGAAAATGTAGTGTCCCTTCAAATTAAGAGGAATGTCATTAAGAAGTGGTGAAGGTTGAAAGTTTAACGTTATATGTGGGTTTCACAATCATGATGTAATCGAAACATTAGAAGGTCATGTGTATGATGAAAGACTAAGTGGTGAAAAGAAGTCTTTACTAGGTGATATGATAAAGAATATGGTTAAGTCGAAGAATATTTTGTTAACATTAAAAGGTCATGATAATCATGATGTGACTAACATGAAGCATATTTATAATGTTCGCCATACATATCAAAAATTTGAAAGGGACCCTTAAACAGAACTGCAACATTTGACGAAGTTAATGGAACATGAAAAATATATGTATTGGTATACAATGATTGAAATGTCTAATGTTGTTCGAGATATATTTTGGACACATGGAGATGCCATTAAATTGTTGAATGCATTCCATCTTTCAGCTTTCGTCCATGGGTCAACACCTTTAGAGCAGCATGATCTTGAAATAACATTTAGAAAAACAAAAAAATCAATTAAATAAACAAATAATTCTTTTAATATTTAAATAAATATATACATAGATAATGATGACTCTCACCTCTCCAATCCATATAAAAGATGCTACATGCTGACAGTATGATTTAAGTACAGAGACCACCAAAGAATGTCTCTTCTTCAATAACATTATCAGTTGCAACATCAATATGCTCATGATGATCAATGTTCTCATCATGGGCTTCTCAAACACGTCGGTTACGAGCAGAAGTAATTGGTCAAACACATACTTCCTCTCTATGTGAACTATCACCTCTAGTATGTAAACCCATAGTTCTAGTCATATCTGAAATTCACCAAATAAAACACACTTGCTTAATTAGTTTCCCTTAACCAAATTTTTTCACCTATACTTAAAATGTAAACTTAAATCAAATAATAAATAAATTAACCTAAGTCTTTTATATTTTGTAAAACTTCAAACTAACCCTAAATAATGAATCCTTAAACATAAAAAAATATAAATTAAATAAATAAATAAACCAAATAAAAGAGAAAAAATTAAATTTTAAACTGATACATTCCGTAAACTAATTTGCGAAATACATCTAATACATTCCATAAACTAATTTGCGAAATGCATTATATGTATTCTGTAAACTAATTTGCCCAATGCATTAGATGTATTCTGCAAATTAGTTTACGGAATAAATGTAATACATTCCGCAAACTAGTTTACGGAATACATTTAATACATTCAACAAATTAATTTACAGAATGTATCCGATGTATTTTGCAAATTAGTTTACGGAATAGATATGATGCATTTCATAAGCTAATTTATGGAATACATCTAATACATTTCGTAAATTAGTTTGCGGTTTATATAAGTTAACATTTCACAAATTAATTTACGAAATGTATCAAATATATTCCACAATCTAATTTACGAAATACATCTAATATATTCTATAAACTAATTTGTGGAACATATTAGTGAGTCGTCTTCTACCTTAAGGTGCATTAAAACTAATGGACTACAAATCCAAAACTCTGCATGACAAATGACATTACCCAACCTAATGGACCATGAACTGGAAATGAAATACTAACCTTAAGGTTGAAACTTGAAGTTTAAAGATCTGTTCGTTTGGTTGAGGGCAAAAACTCAAAAAAAGATAAAAAAAATTTTAAAAAAGTTATTAGACTTGATCAATTCTTAAAATTAAAAAAATAAAAATTTGTTGTGAAAAAATTTAAATAAATAAATATTTTAAATTTTATTCAATAAATATATTTTAAATTTTTATAATTAAATTTTACTTGGCTCATTCAACTTTTAACATTAATATTTTTTTAATTTAAATACTTTCAATATTGAACATTAAAATATCAAAGTGTTTATGTGACAAATATTCATAATCAAATCCTTCTATTATAATACCTATTTTAACATAGAATCTTTAACTAAGATTTAAAACTAATTCAATGAAAATTAATTATACCTAATTTTGAAGCAAATAAATCAATCTTCCCTTGATTTGATGCTTCGAATAAATATAATAATTTTTTTTTAAAAAAAGCTTATCTTATAGCGTGAAATATTAACTTTAGTAGTAAATAGTATCTTAAACAATAAAAATATTGAAATTAAAAATTGCCGTCCATAACTTATTGGTTTTTTAAATAAAAAAAAAAACAAGAAATGAATTTCATGTCCTAAGCATTTATTTACTGGATCATTTTAGATATTTATTTCACATACTATTCTATTGTGACAAAGTAAAAAATCTTTTAAATTCGAACTTACATATGAAAAATGTTATTAGAAAAGTTAGCCTATTTGTAAATGTTCTCGCATCAAAAGGGATTGATTCTTAAAAAGAAATGCATACATGTGGTATACACAGAAGAGAAAAACATCTTGAGTCCGGTCCTCGTCAGGCAATTCTTCAATTTTATGAGCAACTGCTTTGTTTCTCCGTTAAACACTTCTCTTGACCCAGAGTGAATATTTCTTGACTTACAGACAGGCACTACAATGGCTACTGAAGGAAACCCAAATTAGAATTTTATCCTCTTACAAAACTTTTTTTCCTTCTCATTCTTCGCAAAAATGCAACTTGTATACCAATAATCGAAATATATATTTGATAGTTCTATCAACTATAAATGCTACAATAGTTTTAGTTTACAAATTCAGAAGATTTGATATAAAGTTCCAGCCTGCCCATGTTTTCTTATTGTAAGGGCTTGCAAAGTTTAATTCAAACATGTCCTTGCTGTTTTCATCAGATACACGGAAATCAATGAGCTTCGCTACAATTTCAGCGCTTTCTTGTATATGCTGCATGTTATAAGGGTCAGTCCACAATTTATTCACAAGTTGCAGCCTCCTTTGTTTTCCAACCGGAGGAACTTCCCATTTTTCATAAAGTAATTCCCTCTCCTCTGCTGTAAGTTTAGTGTTCACCTTCTTAGCTAGATGCTCCCTTTCTTGCTTCAAAGCTCTGATGCTGCATTTGATCATTTCAACAGCCAAGATTAATACTCTTCTCTGTTCACAGTACAAGTAAAAAACCTATATAGGCCCTATACTATTTCAATTAAAATTTTCTGAAATAAATCTTTTGCAAAGGCACGAGCATTATCAAGGACACTCGCATTCGCTTACCTTGCAGAAACACAGCCTGCAGGGTCATCACCTAGAAGTGCAGGACTAGCATTCCCAAGCTCTGCCATGTGCTGTTCCAACCAAGTCAATCTTCTAACTTCAACTTCCATATATATCTGATCTGAAGGATCTCCCCCTAACAAAAGATAAAACTGTGTCCGGTGCACGAGAGAAATGTGGCATAAATGCCATAACATGATAATTTGCTTTCTCTGCTGCTCAAACAGTAAATGCCATGGTAAAGGAGATCGATCTGGTTCATCCGTTTCTTCATTTAAAGACTTGTTTGCTTCAAGCTCCAAAACCTAAACCCGTGCAAGGGTGAAAAGTATCAACATCAGTAAACAAACTATCGAAGTTAAACTTATACAAGCATTGTCTGCAACAGGTGAACCTGAAAGAAATGCTAACAAATCATTTATTCAGTATTTCGAGTAAGTATCAGATACAAGTAGTTATTATAGTGTGTCAATAAAAACCTACAAATTACTAGTAATTTTTGGTTGGGGAAAGGACACATGTAACTCTCTCTACCTGACGGCTCAATCGCGGAGTAGCAGACCTCCTAGAAGTCAGGTAGGGAAAAGAACATAGCTATTCTAACCATCCATTTGATATGTAGGATATGGATATTGACTAAAAGCTAGAGAATTCAGACTGAACGTCAGTGTACCAAGACACCAGAAATAACTATGGATATGACTAAAAGCTAGAAAATTTTCTACAAGTTCAAATAACTCGGTGACAAGTATATTTTGACTAAGATGAAGAAATGAACACCGTAGCACCATAATACATATAAACAAATACAGGAAATTTAGGGAATCTTACCTGGCAAACCAGAAGCTGCTTCTGGTAATGTAGTTTTGCCACTAGCTCTTTTAACTCGGTAACATAAACTCTGAAGCTCCGAATGTTCTCCTCCGCAGCATTCTTGAACATTTTTTGAATCTTCTTCACATTCACTGATTTTGATTGCCGTGTAGCAGGGCTTCCTTCCCGTGATAAAATAGAATCACAATTTTCATCCTCCTTTCTCGGAGTATCTTTATGTAATCTTCCAAAGGTATCACTGCCAGGGACGCCAATGTTATTTTCCGGTGCCCTGTTCTCAATTTCATGTTCCATTGCTTTACGAGAAGAGGAGAGAGGCGAGCAAGGAGCGCGTATTATATGTTGCATGTTGGGACTGTTGCTTAAGGTGAAAGGAAGAATTTTCTTCCTTCTCGGCTGGATCTTGCCCTCTGGAGTCTCCTCGGTACTAAAGGCAGAGACTAGCTTGTCTATAGATTTTTGAACATTCTCCAGCTTCCTTTCCAAAGATGCGATGGTGTTTCCTTGATATTTCAGCTGAGTGAACTTTTCGATCAGGTCGGCCTTATCTGCAGTCACAATTTCTTCTGGGGAAGAGCTAGCAGCTACCAAGTCTTTTATTTCAGACAGTACTTTTGACATGGTTTCAGCAGTTTCTTGATTCCCAAGTTTGTGGGTTGCAAAATCCTTGTGTAGAACTTCAAGTGCTCGATTTGCATCCTCACATAACTGCAGCTGCCGATGTTCAAGCTTTCGAATTTCACCAACTAGTATGGATGGATCAGGAGAAGCCAATAAATTCTTCAGCATTGCCTGCCTGCCTACGGCCTCTCTTCGCTCTGGAGTACGTTCACCGTTAGCTGATTCATTTTTTTCAGGAAAAGCAAGACACCTGACAACTTGTCTAGAGGGCCCATGATCGTTTGATCCCTGCAAGAATTATATAATTTGAGTCAGAAGAATAAACCAGGGTTGAACTAATGTGACATGAACATTCCAAATACCTTTTGAACTTTATTTGCTCTTCTTTCAAGATCGAGTTGAGATTGCGCAAGGTCTCTCTGTCGCCTCAGGTTTTCTATATCTCTCTCCATCTGCAAATTTGTGTTCATCAATAATCAATTCTATTCATCCAAAAGAGTTTCTATCTTACATGAAAAGTCAAGAAAAGTCAGCTTTGTTATGTGGTTTATAATAAATTAAGCCTTTCACAGTTCATGCTCGTCCTCTGGACAAGAAGAACAGCCAACGTGAAGCCAGTTCTCAGGATTTCCATCCATTATGGAATGGAAAGTCAAACACAGTGACTACATGAATAAGAAAACTTATGTTTAATTATATGTTAAAAAGAATGCTAGATAGAGAAATAATTTACCACATCTTGAGGCAATAGATAGTGTAAGAACTCCAAATAACACCGTTATAATATCTATGTAGAGGACTAGTAAAGATCACATGAAAATTAAGACCAAGAAAAGAACTTGTACCTGCTGAATTTTTAACTCCTTTTCAGCTAGCAATGACCTTAGACATGAACGTGAAGAAAGTTCGGGGCTTCGTAACTCCCCTTCAAGCCTGGCAACTTCCTTTTGCAATTGTCTAACTAGAGTCTTATCTGAAACAACCTGTTAAAAAACCATTCCACCAGCTTTCTTAATATGAAATATGAAAGCGTGTAACCAATGAGGTGGCTTTTTGAAATAAAATATGAAATTTCACGAAGAAATGATTAAAGAAAAAAGCTGGTACTCTAGATTTACCACTGGAAATAAAAGACAGGATGCTTTTTATGAAATGTGCATCCATCGCTTTCTTCAATAATTTCAAATACTTCTATCAAACAAATAACCTTTGCCACTAGTCAATTAGAGGATGAGCTAGGCTACTAAAGAAGTATCAGAAACCAAGGGGAACTACTATCTAAAGTTTACAATATCACACTTGTCAATAAGATTGTTAGCTACCGAACTTCTGCAAGCTTCTATTAAGAAACGGATAGAATAATCGTATGCAGTAATATAAAAAACGAGCATAGAAAAGATTTTCATACTAATCTATTCTATTCTCCAATCAAACAAATCTTATTTAGACATTTAGCCATACCATATTAACTTGAGCGGTATTAATGACTTCCTTTGCACTGGTAGCAAAAGCTAGTGTATTTCTTGTTTGCTCCACATGACTTAAGGATGGACTTATGGTGCATATAATTGCTGTTCGAGCATTGCCCCCTAGCGAAGACTGCAATATTCGTGTCAGTTTTGAATCTCTGTATGGTATGTGACCACGCTTTCCACCACTGCAAAGCAAAAGAAAACTCCAAAAGCCTAATCAGACACCTGAGTATTGATCAGATAACAGCACTATAGATTTACATTATCATAATAACCAATGTCAATTTTTAATTAACCACATCCACAGAAAACTACTACGGAACCAAACTGCCTTCAAACTGGTTTCTACAGGTATATTAATAGTTAGGGTTCAATATGTTTTTAATCACTTTAAAATAATTAAATTTTAGTTTTCATCCCTCAATTTTAAAACCTTTGATTTAGGTCTCTCATTTTCTGAAACATGTTGATTATGATCTCTAATATTAGATTAAATCAAAATTAAATTGACCATCGGTTAGATAAGATTTTGGTCATTTTCTAAAATATTTTGATTATGATTCTTTAATTATTGATTAATCTATTTTGACTCAATGTAATTTGGATCATGAACCATACTCAAGTCAATATATTTTATAAAATGAAGATTTAAATTAAAGATTTTAAAATCAAGGAATAAAAATTAAAATTTAATTATTTTAAAAAAATTAAAAATATATTTAACCCTATTGTTCTCAATAGCTTTTCCAGTTTCACAATATAAGAAAAGGAGCAACTCAATACAAGGATTGAATTAGGGAGCTTTTGAATAAAAAGGGGAGCCGCATGAGCCTCTCCCACTTAGTGGTGTCTGGCGAGGGTAGATGTAAGTAACCTTATCCTTGTAAGAGAGACTGTTTTAAGGATTTGAACCTGTGAACTTCATATCACAAGACAGCAACCTTATTGTATTTGTATAAATTTTTAAAAAACATATATACTAAAAAGCTTTCTTTGAGGTTTTTACTTTTTAAAATAAAATCTAATCATTGTACGATTTTTAACATATTTTAAATTTAAAAAACATTTATTTGTTAAAAATGCACACAAAGGAGCCTTTCCTTTTACAGCCCAATGATATGGGCTGCTAAAATGTTTGATTGTAAACATGACTGTTTTATAGAAGAACAATACGGTAGCCACATGCATTTGGATGTTTTTCAAAAGCTACAGTTGCTGGACCTTAGCTTCCTGATGACTGATGCTAGTGTCAACAAACTTCGGTTGATGTGGCTCCCTTCCTTCATTCTTGCTCCGCATGTATTTGTTTGAGAGATGCGTTCACTTCCAGCAAGATCCACAAAATTCTGAGGTTACAAACACTCATCAATATTACTAGCTTGTCATCAAGACTTTCAGGTCAAACTACGAAGATAAAACATACCAAACTGGCTATGTAAGACTTTACGTGGCCTGAACTTTCACGAAGGCTGCTCTCTACAGTCTGAAAATATCCGTACAAAATTATATAAATACTGATTACAAAGCTGTAAGTATAATCTCAAACCTCTATAGAAATTAGCTGAAGAAGAGAAATGGGAAGTTAACCAATATGAAATACTGAAATATGTATGCATTATCGTCTTAAAAGATGATGATGAATACTTATACATTTCATCAGCTGAGCTTACCAGCCTGATTATTTGATGTGACCTTGAGCTTTTATCATTTAAAGCAGTTTCTCCCACTTGCCTTTGCGCTGCAGATACAATATTTTATATGAACAATAATATTATGGCGATAAGCTAATAATTGGTGTTTTTCTTATTCAGTGTAAAGTGCCCCACAACTTCGACATTTTCTACTACTCTGTATGGTCGAATAATGAAATAAAAAATTGTTATCTAAGCAACAGGAGGACACTGTATGGTCGAATCAAAGCCTATATATGGCTCACAAGACAAACTAAGCCTGATTTCTAAATTACCTTCGCAGATGCCAATTAAGTGCCTTAGATGTTGACCATCCTTAGCTACTTCTTCATTCAGCTTTTCCACAATAGTCCCTTTCTGTGTCCAAAGAATATATATATATATATATATATATAAAGGAAATGTTAAAAGCGTCCATCAACATCTTTCAATAGAGATTTTATCTGTGAACTATACCTCGGGATCATCCAAAAGTCGAAGAGGACCAGATTCACGATTCAGAAGGTCTATGACTGTCTCATTATAGATTTCCAAAGCAGATATTCTCAAAATAAAATCCCTTTCTGGTGTCTGTGGAGATTTAAACGAAACGAAAAATATATTCATAACTGCAAGCAATTACCATCAAACCTTGCAATAAGACTTGATAGATACGAATAGGATTGAAATAAAAAAATAATCTTTCTACACTTTCTTTACAGAGGCACCATCAACCAAAGTCAACGATAATTGACATAAACGTTGGTGGTGGTTATAAATTAGTAACTCACATTCTTAATGTACTCGTAGATATCCTTGATAGCACTTTCAGTGACGCCTCTCATCGTGAATGTCTTACCGCTGCTAGTCTGCCCATACGCAAAGATTGTTGCTGCATGAAAAAATGAAATTTTCGAATGTATCCAAAAGAACCCTCAACCTGAATGAGTGAGAGGGGGAGGGAGAAGTTCTAATACAAGGATTAGCTCCGAATAAGTTACCATTGATTCCAGAAAGTGCTGATAAAGCAACATCTTTAGCCCCTTCTTCGTAAACCTTCTGAGTTGAGCACGTAGCAGCAAAAACTTTATCTGTAACATAACAAATAATAAATAAAACATTATATAAGAGGAAATAGGAACTTGACAAATATAAGTCCACTCCAAGAAACATTAAAACAATAAATGTGCCAGATGAATCATTACTAGCCCGTGACCTGTCAACCAGGTTTATTTTTACTAGTTTCCATTTATAAAAAAAAAATTAAATTCATCATTTTCCATTAATGAAAATTTCAGTTCATGCACAGAAAATCTCATATCTCTTCCTCTTCAGAAAAGCAAGGTTGAACAGAGGTTTAACACTACCAAAGGTGTATGGTGTTGCAGGCCTCTCTTGGTTTGGATTTTTAAACACAATGGTGTGCTCATCCAAGCAATCCCAAGCAATTAGATCGTACATGGCTTGTTCCTTTCGGTTGAGTGGCCTCATCCGAACTGTGACTCTGATTTTCTCCTCCTGAATTTTGGGACCACCAGGTGTTCCCGAGGGATTCCTCTGTCTCTTAGACAATGGCGTTGCCGCTGCCGGCGTTCCCATCATCGTCTTACGCAGTTAATTCCTGAAGATCGATTACAAGTCAGCAATAACAATTTCCAACATTTTAATTCAAATGAGAACGATTGAGACAAAGAACATTAAAAATAATAACAGTGCTGTGTTCTTCCAAAAACTGTGGCATTTTGCAGCTCACCGTGTAGACGGAAAACGAATCATTATGACAGTAAGAGCAATAAATGAGGTTCCGACTAGGGAAAAAAACGGAAATCCATGCTTACTGGAAATGGAAATTCAAAAATCTGATTTCTGAATAAGCCACATTGCAAAGATGGAATGAACATTAAGCTAGAACATCAACCTAGCATGATCTGAAGCTTCTAGAATTGTTCAATCGCGTGCAACTCAATCTAACAAATCATTTATCAGAACACCTCTGAAAACAGAAAAAAAAAAAAAACGCACTACTTTACTAAAACGATTTGAAATTTCTATATCGTATGAAATTTTCTTGATATTTTCCTTTCCCCTTTCTAGCACATTTCTTCAGAAAGAAACTGATTATTTTCCTTGAAAAGAATCTTTGTAAAACGAAAGAAAAAAGTACTCGCAAGCGAAGATAGAATCGCTGGTTCTTGAGGACGGGCGGAGATTGAGGAATGTCGGTGGAAGTGCTGAACGACGGTATTTTGGAGCCTAAAAATCAAATTCTTTCAATATCTTGAGGTTTTCAATTTTGTAAAAGAGAAAAAAAAAACGCTCTGGAATTCAATGTTCCAGAGATGGTATAGTAACGGCTACTTCAATGGTGGCTCTTTCCGTTCAGTGCGCGCATCGGCACGGGAAACAATAAACTGACGTTTTAAATTCCTGGGTCCCACATCGTCCACGTTCATGGGCCGAATACCGTAGTTTGGGCTTCATGATAAGTTAGTGTCGGCCCAGTTGATTTATTAACAAAGTCTATCTGATCTTTTCCATCAAGTATGGACTTGCTAGTTTCAGATATTTGAATCATAAATAATTAAATGCTTTGCACTTTTCTTTGGTAATTACCGCATGCACTCTTTGCATTTTCTGCATCAACCATTTTGTTACAGATGAGATGGTTTATTTCTCTTTTTTAAAATCATCAAATCATCATGAACAAATAGAACTAACTCCGTGAAATCATCCTATCATCTGACTTTCCTAATTACGCATGTTATTTTTATAATTCGTTTTAAATAATAAGCACAGAAGAGTCTACCTGTGATAGCAACTGTGCGGGGTTTGATTGATAAAAAATGGTTTTAATTTCTATCAATTAAAAAATATGTGGTGTAAATTCTACATCTTATAGAATTTGCTCGCATGCATGACGCGTCACTTATCACGCCTACTCGTCTCGACACGTAATTAAGTGCGTGGCAATAAGGTTGAATTTTTTATGCCAATGTCTTTATTCATGAGGTGGATTATCAGAAATTGTGTATCATAGTCATTGATATATATATTTTGTCATCTATATGGTGGCAGTGCCCTCTCCTTCGTAAATGATAACTCACTTTTATAAAATTTAATTTTATATAATACACACACTATATCTAGATGCCCAGTCTCTAATGTTTCGAGAAATTTTGAAATCTATTAATGACAATTTCCTTTTTGAGTTAAATATTTTTTTTGGCACAAAACTCCGATATTAAACAGATCATACTATGACTCCATCATTACCCTGATTCCGACATGATTCGGTTGAAACATTCAACCTTTTCTTTTTGAACTTTCCAATTATTATTAACTCGGGGGATGTAAAAAGAAACCAATGGCAGCTAGTCCTTTCTCATGTGCCAACATTTTTTAATGGAAAAAAAAAGAGCATTCTTCGAAGCCAACCAATTTGGTAGAGTACTCAATATTCCTTAATATTTATTCGTTCTAAGGCCATTATAGTTAAACAGTCAAGTCCATATTCTCGAATCTCGTCTTTTTTATATTCATTTTTTACTCATTGTTTTTCAACTTCTCTCTCCTTTTTTATCATATCATTTATCATTTCTTCAATTTTTCATATATTTCTTTTACTCAATAAAATGCATACATCTCGAATGAGTGTCAGAAAATTTTGTCCCTGAAACAAATTGACAATACGAAGGAATCAAACTTCAAAGTCCCAAAAAGAATGTCTATGAGAAAAAATTTAAAACAAAAAAAATATTCTTAAAAATTAAGACATTAAATTAAAGTTTTTCATATTTTATTATTTTTCCTTTTATTTTAAAAGAATATTTATTAGAAATGAAAAAAATATTTCTCTCTTTTCTTTCAAAAGAAGAAAATGGCTTCCCTTATCTTTATTATCATGCACAAATACAACCAACCGAACATCGTGCAAGCCTTCATGTGATTGAGAGTTATCAGAAACAATAAAAGGAAAGGTTATAGAACTAAGGAGATAGGAGTAGCTTTCGAAGTACAACAAAAACGTGGAACTTGTCGAAATTAGTCTTGAAGAGATTTTTTCGTCAAGTCTGCAAAGTTTTGTCAAAAGATGACAACCTCCTCACACCTCAATGCTTTCTTTTTATTTATTTTCAAATTTGGTCACTAGCTAGGTTTCCAAAATACACCATATACCCTGCACGAAAAAGGTCAGTTTCTCTATTAGGCACGGAGTTTCCACTTTCTAGAATTTTTTTTTTATTTTTTGAGAAAAATTATAATTCATGTAAAATGATATTTTAAAAACTTTTGTAGATCAACTCGATGAAAAAAAGACATAGGAAAATATGTATATTAAATTTAAATAATAAGAATATAATTTTGGCATGCTCGGCAAAAAAACGGATTACATTCTCGACAAAAAACAATATACTATGAAATTGTATGTATTTTCTTTTTTACGACTATTTATGCCAGAAATCTCTTAAGTTATCATTTATCAAGGTGGCAGCTGAATTTATATTCTCATGATCTTCTTACTGATGATAATTAACTAGAATCTAATCTGTTAAAAAACTTCAACAGTTGCTTAACAGCAAATAAAAATAAATAAATATGTTTGTAATTACTAATGAAAAAAAAAATCTTGAATCAAATAAATTTTACTTTTATATTCACTTTGCGAGTGTGGATCGTAAGTAAAATACTAACTATACATCTTTTTGATTGCGTAATTTTGAAGTATATGACATTATTGGATAAAGATGAAAACAAGACACTTGATTCGTTAACGATTTATGGTTTGATCATATCAGTCCTAATTAAGTTAAGCTTATTTATTAAGTGGAATTAATTTTAAAATAATTAAATAGATTAAAATTTAAGTCATTTGAAAAATTTGAGACTATTGAACAACAATAATAATTATGTTAACTTTTCAAAAAAAATAATTGAAATTACATTTTTTTTTAAATGGTTTAGATCCATCAATCTATTTAGGAATAGATTTATTAATCTATTAAAGCCTTTTTTTTGTAAAATGATCTTTTAAATAAGTTTTTAAATCAAATTTTTAAAAAAATTAAAAAGACTTGCATCATATAACCAAGCTAAATTAGGTCTTATAATTAAGAAATGGGCCAAATTTATTTCATATAAAATATAATCTGATTTCACTTGTTTTTTATTTCTAAATCAGACTGTAAAATGTATGAAAATAATGTAAATTAATTTCATATAAAATAATAAAACATTGTCTAAATACAAGATGATATGCACACGTGTGTTTGGAATAAATGTAGTGCACCATTAAGCCTTGTCTGTTTAAAACTTAAACTTATGAAAGGGAGGCTATACGTTTTCAAACATGTAAAATCACGATTTGAACCTAACTTTTTCAAAGTAAATAAAAGGAAGAAAATAAAAAGCAAGAAAGAAAATTGCTTTCTGTTGCAAACACCAAACAGGCCATAAATATCTGAGAAGACAGGATGAAGAAACATGGTTGACAGCAATGCACAAACTCATTACTAACTTGACTATGAAAGGCAGAGCAGCTTTTGGGTTGGTAACTATCAAACCGCAATGCACACTCCCTAACCCCACTTTATTTATGATAGACAGAACAAATGAAGAAAATTTCTCATGTTACCTTTTAGATTGAAACTCATGAATCAGCCCAAAATAAAATATTTTTATATCTAAATAAATTAGGAGTTAGTTAAGTTGATCCATCCAACTCCTAACAAATATAATATAATTGTAAATATATGTTATTTCTACAATAATTTTATATTTAATTTATAATATTTTTTATTATATTATCTATCTCATTTTATATTTTTCCCTTTTTTTCTCTATGCATTATATATTTTTTATTGTATAACATTTCTCTTAATAATTGTTTACGGTAATCAGTGTCGCTTTGAGTGTAAGAAAAGTCATTTTGCGCAACCAGCAAATGAAAAGGCAGCATATATATGAGATCTGAGTCCCCACAAAACCATCAAAATAACCCACTGATTAAAAATTACGGCAATTATAAATTACAAATATTCTGGGATTTATTGCAACTTGTTGGTCAACGACCCCACATGTTCTACATTATCCAATCATCACAGAGTTAATAATTTAGTTGAAAATTTAAGTTTTTTTTTTCATATTATAATTTCTCGTTCGGTCGCTCCCACTTGCTTAAAATTCACGCAGAAACATATGTTCTTGTTTCAAGTACTTTCCTTTTTTTTTCTCCTTTACTTATTTTATCTTTGAAAGGAACAAGCATAAGTAAGTTTTTCTTGTCACATTTACTTCTCCATAATGTTATTAAAGATACTAAGCTAGCTTAGACTAATTTGCCGAGGTCAAATATATATTATATGGCCAGGTTGGAATCTTTTCTTTTATTAATTAATAATTAACTTGGGTGGGAGAAATTGAACTTTATTGCAAACATAATTTAAAGGTAAGTGTCAATATTTTGCATAATAAAAAACATATTTTAGTTTTCACTGCTCATTAATAAAACATTTTATTTTCATCATACTTTATTATAAACATAGAAACATTTAGTTTTAATTTTTTCCACATTAAATGAGAATTTTGACTAATTATGAATGATGAGATTAAAAAAATTAACCAATATTAATTTTATTTAACTCTATAAATTTCTAAAAAGTTTACATATCATCTTTTTAAAAATATGTCATGACTATTCTAACTTGATCATATATTAATGATTGTCATAAAATTTTCTCATTTTTAAGATTTGCATGTTGGCTGAGTTGGAATTGCTTCAAACTTAAATAATACACTCATTCTAAACGTCATGAGTTAAATTACTAAGCACGCAAATCTTAAAAAGAGATGCTGATTGGGATAACAGTAACTTTACTTTAGTTGTATACTGATGTTGTGATTATTTTTTACGACAACAAATTTAAAGGAAGACAACTCCTTTTTTTTAATTAAAAGAATGCTAGCATGTACTTTAAAAATACTGGTTTAAAAAATTAAAGGTAATTTTTATTAAAATTGTTAACAATATATTTTTATTCATAATTTTTAATGCATTTTAATATTAGTTTTAATAAAAAAAAATTTGTTATTTTTCAATCAATATGCTAACCATGGTTAACACAATAAATTTTTATTATGATGATGTTTTTAATATTAATTTTTATTGGGAAAGTTGACTATTCTTCAGTTAATGATGCGACGTAAAATAATAATTAATTTGATTAAATAAAGAATTAATTTTATAAATATATTTTTAAAATATATAATTACTTATTTATCATATCATCTTAATTATTTATTAAATTTTGTTAAGATAAACAGTTGATAAACTTGCAAACAATAATGTATAATCAAATAATCAAAGTGATTAATGTAAATGACGTTACCCTTTCAGTCGTTGGATAGTGCAATCCTGGTGGGGTTAGTATTGTCTTTGTCTTTTATAAGCTGTTATTTCTAAAGTGTTTTTTATTTATCTGTCCTTTAAAAGTTTTAAATAATATTAATTATTATTTTTAATTATATTCATATATATATATATATTGAGAAGTAAATAATATTAATTAATTATTATTTATTTAATTAGAAAACAATAATTATGGAGAAAATTAAAAAATTAAACTCATTTTAGAATTATTTGTAAAAATTTTGACATATCAGTTATATTACTTAATTTGTGTAAAGCCATCTAAACAACAGATAAATTTGCAATTATAATCTGTCAGTGCTTTCCTTTCCGAGCTCACATTTATAGACAAGCTATTTGGGTTTTCACCAAAAGAAACAAACAAACGGAGTATATGTACGTCTAGAAAAAGACGAAATTATATAAAAAAAATATTAAAAATTTATGATATATACCTATAATAATATATATCTGTTTATATTTAAATGTAAATTGTATAATTTTTTAATTTTTATTTTTTAAAATTATCTATAAAAAATATAAATAAATAAATAATTTTTTTTATTTCTCGATTTAAAGTTGATGACAATGCCGAAGAAAGACGCATATATATATATATATATATATATACATGTGAATGATGCTCTGCCGTATTTTAAATGAGCTTAGTGGCACTCCATATATCTTTTGTGATAGTTTTTAACCATTATCGCGAGTATAGCAATTAAATGAATTATTTTTGTGAGTGTCATGTAGTTGAATTAAAATCAACTGCCTTAATCTTATAATATTAAAAATGAGTTATTAGTTAATGTATCTTATTTATGTAAGTTTACTTCTCTTAATTTTATCTTCTCATCAGTGTCATATTCTTAAAACATTTCTTTCGAATTAAACCTCCAAAATATGCGCTAAAATTTTTCTTTTTACCATAACGGGTTAAACATTGCGATCAATGCAAATACACAAACGTAATTAATAAGCATATACTGATACATCTCCCAGTTTTTAACGTAAGATTTTTGGGGAATTGACAGGTAGGTTTGGTTATAGAAATTATGCAGTTAATGATGGCAAATGGCACCAAGCTTTGTCCGATTCGAAGTTATAATACGGTGTTAGTAGGTAGGTGAGTTAATCAAATACTTGTTTCGTGAGTTAGGTTTTAGGCAAACCAAACCAGCTTTTTAAGATATTTTGCATGGGTTTAAGAAGCTCGTGAGAATTAACCATATGATTGAAGAGGCCTAACATAGATTAAATGTTGCTTTTCTTAAACGAGTGCAATAATTTAATTAATAAAACTAAAAGCGGAAAAAGAGGGCCGGTTTATTACCGAATTGTTTGATTCAGGTCCACTCATTCGTTTCTAAGCTTGCCATTGGGGCAAGTTACCCAAACCCCTATCCCTACATTTTAAATTTAGTAAATAGTAATTTTCATTCATCACATAATACACGAAATACTTTATAATTCTGTATAAAGTAGTTCATATTACAATTCTACTTTAAAGAGATATTAAAATAAAACAAATATGCATTTAAATTTAATAATGCAACATTATATTGTTAAATAAACTTAACACCATGCATAGATATGATCATAATCAAATTTATTAAATATAATAAATAATTATTTAAAATATAATATTACATATTTCAATGATATTCAACTCTTGATACTATATTACAACTTATTTCACAAAACTTTCGAAAATTTTAGTTTACTGCATATCAAATTGGATATTGACGTATAACCAAACAAAAATGGATATATGTTGACGTATGATTAAAAAAGGTGCGTACAGCGTGAGTCATGACGAGAATTTCTCATACATAAATAAATTAATTAAAAATTTCCCTGTGAGAAAAGATAAAAAGACAAGGACAAAAGGTTTGATTTTCAATCTAAAAATGCATGATTCACGTGTTTTATCTATGGGTGCTGGTAGTGCCTAGTCCTAGAAGAATCGTTTCTTTTTCCTTTTTTTCAAGGGGGAGAAATTGTGGATTTCGTTCGAAATAAGCCATGTGCATTTTATTTTTATTTTTTAATTATTTACATTAAATTTAATAATTTATATTATTTAATCGTTTTAGTTTTATGATTCTATCAATAACTGAAGGTTTATATGATGAACAATTGAACATAATAGAAAAAGATAGATAGAATTCATGAGTTTAATTAGAATAAAATAGAATAAATTAAAATAATTTTTTGTCTTATCCACTATAATTTGATTACAACCGATAATTTACTGAATAATATATATTATTTTATTTTATATTTAAAGTAAATTTTCTAAATATTAAGAAATGATATAGCTTACATTTAAACTGATAACTTCATAATTTTATTATATTTACATAGTATTTTTAATAATAATAATATATATATCCTTAATTTTTAAACTCTAAAAATATATAAACTTTAGGATCAATTTTTTTTTTCAAAATACTTTATGTTAGAGTTATTTTATTAATTTAAATATTAAATTAAAAATTTAGATTATATATAAAATTTATAAAATTTAAAAATATTTAATATTTTATTAAATAATTTTAATTTAATATATAATGTATGTATATTTCATAACATACTTGAATTAAGATCATTTAATAAAATATTATTTTTTTAATTTTATAAAAAATTTAATTTAACTATTATATCAATAAAATTTAAAATAAAATAATTTTATTATGAGTTATTCTATAAATTAATCTCTTTTATATATATTTAAAATACATACAAAAATAAACTTTATTTATGATGCATTAGATACCGCATAAGTCGTACCCGAAATTAAAAAGGATGCTTACAATCTAGCAAGTTATACATCAAATGATGTTGTGCTAAAATCGACTTGGTTTATTATCTCCTAACCAATTCCTACACACAAATGGAACGATCCAACTCTTATACTAAAATTACCAAGGCCCCTGTCATGATCTCATATATGTGCCTTTGGAGGATCCTCAAAATTGATGAATAGAGCAAATAAAATGAATTAGCCTAAAAATATAAAGCAAAAATTATTGTATTTAAGGTAAAATTTTGTTTTTTAATCTTATATATATAAAATTGCTAGCACATGTTAATTTAAATAGGTTTAAGTCATGTATGCGTGTGCATTCACGCGCATACACATGTATTCATTAATTCGAACTTTCGTGTTATAGAAAGAAATATTTTTTAAATTGATAAATAAAACAATACAATTATTTTAATTTTATTTAAACTTGATTTTCAAACTTATTGAGATGTAAAATTATTTTTTAAGATGAGAGAAGGCATCCTTGAGTTGGGGTGAAGGCTGGAAGGGAAGAATTTTTTTCTCTCATCTTACCTTGCTATAATTCAGTCCCCTTCGTGATAAGGATCACAAAGATTCAACATGATAGCATAGTTTATGAAATTAGTTAATCATTCTCTTATGGATTTTCAAACAATAGATTAAAATTGGATAGAATAGTATAAGTATTCTATTTATTTTTATTCTGATCACCAACTAAATTTTAAAACTAAATATTCTTGCTTCAGTAACTTTTGACATGTATAAAGTAATTAAGATGAGAATACTATAATTATTTTTAAAAATAAGAATAGGAAATATAAATATTGAATTTCATTTATATTTTAAGAATAAAAAATACATAATACAACTTTTTTAAAATTATATTATCTTTAATTAACTTTTTTATTAATTATTTATATATGAGATTATATGATTAAAAGTACTTTTTTATATTCTTAAAATAAGAATCATTCTTATTTTATTTGCTTGTGTACATTTTGAATTTTCTTGTGTACATTTTCTCTTAGATCTCTACTTCTAATTATTAGATTAATTATTCAACTTTTTTAATCTAATTATATTTATGATTAAAAAAAAAGGAAAACATAGAATATAAAATAGATTGATTATTCAACTTTTTTAATCTAATTATATTTATGATAAAAAAAGAGAGGGAAACATAGAATATAAAAAAGGTGATTGAAAAAAGAATGGAGAGGAGAGGATCCAATTCCGATGAATTGCACCTACACTCGAAATAAATTGTAACTCTAGTAATTTTAATTTATAATATAAGCGATTTTAATGTTGATATTATATTCTAAAAGGAGACTATATTTAATTACTAACTCTTACAGAGTTAATGGCATGACAACAATATTTACAGAAATATCCAATCCAATATAAACGATAAATAAATAAATAAATAAGAGCAACAATAATGCAATTTTGAAAATTGAGTTCTGCCTCTAGAAACCAGGCCAGTCATAGAATACTTTTCTGGGTAAACCATAACATACGCCTCAAAATATTGAACGGGATGGAAATTTCTTTGACACATTCCAGTTCTAGAGAGAAAGAGAAGACATGTGAACGAAAAAGCCACCACTGTTCCCCCCTTTGTCATTCGATTAGAATTATCATATCCATATGGACCTATTATTTTGGCTAAAATGTACTGATTCCATGTTAAATGTATTTATGTATATTGAATGGGATTTTATGTTATATATCTTAGAATTTATATTTAAATTAATATAAGTTGTAAACTTTATATTAAAATGTATGCTACAATAAAAATAAATATTGAGTTTGGGAGTTGCAAATGAGCACGGAATTTATATTGGATATATAACAATACATGTATATATAATAATTTTTTATTAAAATTAAAGAAAATCTAATATATAATAATAATATTATTATAATATTTTAATAAAAAATTATTATTATTAATTTGTTATTATATACATTTAGATATATATTAAAAAACCGTAAGATATAATAAATTAATTAAGATAAATAAATAGTTAATTATATTATTTTAAAGTAATAAAAATAGTAAGATAAAAATAAGTTAATAAGAATAATTCAATTATTAATAAAGCCAAATGCAAGCTGTGTAAAGTGTAAGCATGTACCGGAGCAGTATTTATTTTTTTACTACATCAAAATTCACTGCGCCACGGTGGCAGGGAATATCCAAACGGATAAGCGCATATTATCAAATGCAGAAAAGTTGATGGTGCGTGGTGTACGTATCAAAAATCGTTTATTATAGAGTGGCTTCATTCATAAAGAGGAGCTGACAAAACAACGTGGCCAAAAGAATTGAGAAATACTGGTAGAAAACAGCAACAGATAAACAAGCACAGACTTAAATAATAATATCGGTCTGCCAGATTGAGAGGTCACCAAAATAAAATTGGAAAAGTATGACCGTACAGTAAATTATTTGCGGTTTTTTATATTTTATGATGGATGTTTTAAAATATTCTGAAATAATTTTTAAAACAGATAACAATTATTTGTGATGATTAATAAATTATTAAAAATTCAAGATAATTTATGTACGATAATAAACATAAAAATTTTGAATTTATAATTTTACATAATTCATCATAATCTCTCATCCTTAGATTAATCTGAATAGTTTAAAAAATAAAAAAATTAAATATAAGTAGGAGACTTGTATAATAATCGTTATTTGATAAAATTAATGGTCCTTTAATTTAAAGTTAAATAAAATTAGTTTTGAATCATTAAATATTTTTAAAATAATGCATTAATTAAGTTAAATTATATTTTTATACAAACATGTTTTATATTAAAAATATTAAAATTAATTTTCTAACAATAAAATAAATAAACTCCCGAAATTAACACTTTAAGTATGACAATCCCTGATTATTGAGAATTGACTGGAAAAACAATCTAACCGTTACGCATGTAAGACACTTGTCAAAGTCAAAGACAAAAACAACTTAAATACGAGTACTGTTAGATTTTTTTCTAGAAACTTAGGTATAATATTATATTATTTTAAATATTTTAGTTTTTAGTATATATTTTTTTGGTATTTCAGTATATATTTGAAGATATATAATAATAAAACTTATATAATACTTTTTATTCAAATCATAATATTTAATATATCAATAATATTAAATATTACAACTTTTAATAAAAATTACTGTTTATTAATTTTTATTATAATTTTTAAATACATATTAAATAAAACATACATATTTTAGTATTATTTGAATTAAAATTAAATTTTTTATTTTAATAATTTATACAATAAAATTTGATTAAAAAAATGCGAACATGTATTACTGAAAAAAATTAAACCATCACACTGAAACTTCCTTTGATGTCATTACTGGCGGTGAGGTGAAAGGAAAGAAGTTGAAAGAAAGAAGAAGGGAGGGAGTATTGTTTAGGTGTTGGAGAAACAATTATCATATTTTCAAATATAAAATATAAAATTTACATTTAATTTTTATATATTAAAATTATTCAACAATTTATAACTAACTATACTAAAATTAACTTTATTTAAATTTTAAACAATTATATATGTAAAATTATCTAAACATTTAATTACCCATTATTTATTTAATTATAGGGTTATGAGTAAACGGTGATCTGATGGAGGAGGGAATGATTCTCTCAGCAAGAACTTTGACAGCGATATAAGAATGGCAATCGGTTACTGAGAGAAGAAGACACTGCTAATCTGGTATGCTACCGAAGCTGCTGAATATTGAATAGTGAATACAGATGGAAGGAACAAGTAATAGCATTCCATCGGCGTGGGTACTCATAGGAGTGTCCGCGAGTGTTCATTCTTTATTTGGCCCAATGGATATCTCCCAATATTCCTGGATATTTAAGAGTTCAAGTTAGAAAATATTATAAATTTTAACTTGATATAAATAATGCATATTTTTCTTTAAATTTGTTGTTATGCCTTTATTACCAAAAACATAAAATTGATAAAATAATAAAAATAAACTTCCCAGCGTTGAAAAAATGTGTATTTTCTTTGTTATGTCATTTATACAACAAATATTTATCTCCTGTTCCGTGGCATGTAATTCCCAAATATTTTATTATGTGAAATTATATTTTCTTATTTATATAGAAAAATGTGCAAGTGATATATGTTATTAAACATTTGAATTTTTAAACAAATGGTGTATTTAGAAAAAAATTATAATTATAATTATTATTTAAAAATTAGTTACATTTTTGTTAATTCATAATTACTTGTATGAAATGTATTCTCTTACTTTAAGAAGTTAAATTTCATAATAAAGAAGGAAATAAAATGAATTTAAGAAGAGAAAAAATAAAAATTAGTTGCTCAACTGTTAGTTAAAGTTAGACAAAACACAGGTGTTGATTAACTTTTACGCAAAACTAATGATACATGGAGTACAGGAATCTGAATCTTTTAAAATGCAGGTGAAGGTATTTAATACTGGGGTTCTTAGTGAACTCAACTAACTTTAAATTATTTTAAAATTTAATTTAATAATTAATTTATTAAACTAGTTTATAAATCAAATAAATTAATTATAAATGAAAGAAACTGAATTTAATAATAAATAAAGTTGAACATGGCAATTCATAAATCAACTTGATATATATATATATATATATTAAATTTATATAATTTATTTTTTATATAAAATAAATAAAATGTAACGTAATCATATATTATTTTAAAAAATTATATATGTAAAAATTAATTTTAAAATTATTAATAAAATATAAATTAAAAATATTTAACATATTGATCTATTAATTATTATTAATAATATATATATATTATAATTATTTTTATATTATTTAATTAAACAATTATCCTGTTAAAAAGATATTATTAAATTGTAAGTTTTAAATATTTAAAATCTAAATTATTTTAAGCAATTAATAAATCAAACTAAATTAAATTGTTCCGTTTTTAAAATTAAATTGAGTCAAACCAAATTAAAAAAGTAAATTTATATCAAATTTAAATCTAGTTTGATGTTGAATAAATTGTTATCAAGTTAAGTAAAATTAAACAAGTTTAACGGTATTTTCAAACTTAGTAAATACACTTGAGTATGGAAAATGTAAATAATGGAGAATAATTGTTTACCGTTTAAAATAAAAAGGCACTTTACTGTGTAGACGAAGGAGATGGTGAGTGGGCATTGATACTGCAAAACTATTTTGGAGGATGCAAAATGTTCCTATCCGTTGGGACAGGGTGGACCGAAGCCACGTGGGTTTGAAGATCATAACCCCACTATTAAAATTATCCACACCACCCACTCTTTCCCCACATGTCTTTCTTACTAATCTTCCCCTCCTGTCTACCAAATTCAAGCTATCAAATCTTTATTTACTTCTATTCAAGTCAATCTAATATTGGACAGTGAGGTGCGTATAAAAATAAAATAAAATAAATAAAAAATTGTATTTATTGTTATTATTATTATTATTGCTGCTGAAAGAGGTGAGCAAATCCACGAAATTGTACATCAAATGGTACCCGTTAACCTGTTTAAAACGCTCGTTTTATGATTACATCCAATACTTGTAGAAGAGTTAACAGTTTTTACAAATTTTATAAATAAAAAACTTTAAAAATAATAAATCATTTTTATTAAATTAAATAAATTAAAGACATAGTATTTAAAATTATTTTTAATTAAAGAGAGGAAAATTATTCTTAAGCTGAGGAATAAATTATGAAACTAAGCATTCTAACTAGAACTGAGTAAGATACAATAATCTTAAATTTTATTTTTTAAATATATCCTTAATTTGATATGGTGTATTAAGATTCAAAATTTAAATTAAAAATAAATAAATTATAATTAATTATATTTAATAACACTTAAAAAATATATAAAAAAATAAATTATATTTTTTTAGAAAAATATAAAACATAAACGAATTTATTCCGTATCATAGATAGTTTTAAAAAAACTACTCATATTAACAATTAATTTAAATTGTCAATTTTTTATCCCAAGTTATCGCTGTATAAAATAACAGATATCACCAAGTTGATAGCCCAGTTGGTAAGAATCCCTATCTTTGGAGGGAGGATCTTAAAATTTTAAGGAATATAAAATTAACAATCAAGATTAATTAATAAAAGAGTTAAATAAGAGAAATATAATGATACTATACAAAATATAAATATAATAAATTTTTTAGAAATATTATTTAATTTTTTTATTTAATATAAAATTTATTTAATTAAACTTTTGTACTATTTATATTTTTAAAAAATTTAAATGTATGTAAATTATATTTATTAATATATTTTAGTTATATGAAAGATAAAATAATTAATTAATTTTTAAAATTATTTTAACTTGATTTTATATGTAAATTATTTTAATAATTATTACCATTTTTAAATATTATTTCTATTTATTTTTAAAATTTTAAAATGTTATTCATTTAATTTTAATTTTAATATATTATAATAATTTTTATTTATTATGAAATATTATTATTTAACGTTATGATGTTTAATTTGATTATTAAATATTTTATTTATATTATTTATTATAAATTGTTTAATTTATGTTGATATTAAATTATAAAGATAAAATAAATATTTTATAAAATATTATTTAAAATTTATTTATAAAAATAAAAGAATGTTTATAATTGAAAAGAAAATGTGTGTTTATTTAATATACAATTTATTTAAAAACATTTTAAATAAATAAATAAATAATTAATTAAAATCATTAATTTTTTTAAAATATACAATTGTGAAAATAATTATAAATTTATTTATATTATTTTATTTTTATTTAATGAAAAAATATATAAATAAAATAAATTTTAAAAAATTTCCATCTTTACTTTTAATATAATAATTTAATTTAAATAAAATAAAATATTAAACTTTATAATTAATAAAAATTTAATTTTAAAATTCATGATGTTTTTATT
The DNA here is from genome assembly GCA_037954105.1 of Canavalia gladiata. NCBI lineage: Eukaryota > Viridiplantae > Streptophyta > Magnoliopsida > Fabales > Fabaceae > Canavalia > Canavalia gladiata. Next base: position 77,071,012 of record CM075658.1, on the reverse strand, counting down.
AATTATTTTATTTTTACCAATTAATTCAACAATTAATTTTATTAAATAATTTTAATTTGGTTGAATTTTTTTTTTAATTGTCATATAATTTTCTAAATACATCCATAATGTCAAGGTTTTAAGATCATGATTTAATTAATATTAATTGAAAATTATTTGTAAAATATTTATAATAATAAAGTATGTCAGTATTATGAAAAATTTTAAATTTTATATATTTTTAAATTTTTTAAATTTAAATAATATATGTAATATTAAATAAAATATATATAATTTTTTATATAAAATATAAAAAGAATAATATCTTATATATACCTATTTTTGTCCGAGTTATGCCATTTTTTATTGGTTCAACATCGTTTTTATTATAAAAATGGTTTTATAGTTTTAAAAAAATCGGAAAAATATCCAATTCGATTTGGTCCAATTTTCATAATATCTCTAATTTAATAATTAAGAAATGTTTTAACCAAATTAAACTTCAAATGATTCAATTTTATTATTTTATTACTTTTACTTTTTGCTTCGTGTCTCCTAAGATGTCGCATAAAAACCTCTCAAACTATAGATTAGAACCAAATCTACCAACCATGTATTCATTTTAATTTTTTAAATCAAAAGTATTTATTATAAAAATAATAATATTTAAATTGAAAATATCCATTGTATAATAAAATAATTGTTTTTAATAAAGTTTTTTCTAATATAGAATTTTACTTAAAAATTATATATATATATATATATATATATATATATTGTATTTAATCTAACCCCTTATTGTTACTCTATCTCTTAATTAGAGTAAAAATTAACTAATATATAAAACAAGTAACCAAGTTTCCAGTCATTATCATAAAAAAAGTATTATCTAATATATAAAATAAGTAAATACTCACCCGTTTTTCAAAAGAGATTCATTAAATGTTATTATGTATCGAAACTCTTCGGTAACTACCAAAAAACAAAAATTGCTTTTGGAGCTCTAATGGGAAAAATAATATCAGGCTGAATCCATATACAGCCTATCCTCGATCGGATCGATTTTATCGTCATTTTACATTCGCCATAGGTATATATTAAATTATCAAAAGAGCTGTAACCAAGAAAAAATTACCAAAAGAGCAACGAAGTTAAGCCGTTTTTCAATGTAAAGAGATATATTTTTAAAAAACTACATTTATAATATTTTTAATTAATTAATAATTTAACTTTGTTTACATTAATAGATAGTACATTAAAATTAAGCTTTACTTTTAAATATTAGTTAAAAATATTATCGATACACACAAAAAAGTATTGTTTTAAAAGATATTTTTATTTCATGATTTTTATAATTCTTTTTATTTTGAGTTGAAAATATTAATAATATGATAAAATTTATTTTATAAAGAATTCAAACCGAATATTTAAAAAATAAATAAAAATATAGTACTAAAATTAATTACTTGTTAGAATATTAAACATATTAGAAAAGAGTGTTTAGTTTGCGTTAATATATTTTGGCAATAACTATAAAATTGTGAGCATATTTCTAGTCACTTCTTAAAAAAAGATTTTATGGAGTATAATTTTCCATAAAAGTAAGAAGAAAATAGTAAAACTTTTAATCAGTTTTAATATTTATTTTTAACGAGTAAAAAGAACACAATAACACTAATGGAGCCATTATAAATTAGTAATGAGCATATTTTTTTATTAGAGTTGGCTAAATATACTTATAAACAACAACCTTCTTAATTTACACTATTTAGATACTTTAAACAAAAAATGTTTTAAAAGAAAAAAGTAACATTTATTTTTAATATTCAATACGTAAATTTTTTAAGTAAGGGTTAAAAAAAAGTAACATAATTTTTGAAGACTTACTACAGATATAAAAAATAAGATATTTTTATTAATAATATAAATATTTATTATATTAAAAACAAAAATACAATAAATAATTTGATAAAAAACTATTTTTATGCTTAACATCCACTTATATGATTAATGTTAATAAAATTGAAAAAAATATTATGCCTGAAATAAATTATTAAAAATTGTGATATGTTAAATATTATTTTTTCATAAGTTTTTACAATTTTATAATTTATTCCACAGCCTAAGAAAAATCATTATATGGAAAAGAAAGGATGAATTTGGTTTTTATACATTATTATTGTAAAAACAATTATATTACCGATACTTTAAAAAATTATAAACATAATTTTTAAAATAATAGTTATAAAAAAATTATCATTTTTAATTATAATATAATTGATAAATTAATAGCAATATGATTTTTATTTTTTTACATTATTATTGTTTGAACTAAATTTAAAGATACGTATCCCGTATAAATAATAAAACCCATTATATCCAAAGCAAATAGCCAAGAAGTGATGCGCTGATGGGAAAATAGACCAAACAATGTGCGCAATTGATGACACTTTAACCCACAAAGGCAAAACGCAGATGAAAGGTAAGAATTACTTGTCGGTGGTTTATGCCACGTCATATATCGGAAACTCAGCCACCCCACCGGCTCCCCTCCGAGGAGAAACAGATCTCAATGAGAATGCGGATCCCACCTATTAAATTTGGGACCCACTTAGGGGACACGTGTCCAATGGGACCATGCAAAATTATCTAAAATCCCACTCTCATAGTTGAGATTTGAGAAAGAGGAGGCATAACTCTCCTGTTACGTCAATATTAAGTTGATCTTCCAATAGAAGAATGACACGTCATCGTATAGAGTATCTTGTACACTCTGCTTTTCCGACATAATCAAATCTATCATCCCCTCCGCACCCACTACCGTATTCGTACCGTAACTGCCTCTGTTAAGACTTTCAGGTGATCTCCTCTTTCCAACTAACGGCAAAAGCAAGCACAATTTATTAATTTCACTATATTATTAGATCTAATAATTTAGTATAATGACATTTTTAAAAAAGTACTAATTAAAATTTTATGAGTTTTAATAAATTTATTTAATAATAATTAATAAAGAATGTTTTTGAAAAATGCGTTATCATTAAAATTATTTTAATAATATTCATAACAGCTCTTTATTTTAATATAAAGAAACCTGTCAGCAGTTTAGAGGTTGAGACAAGAGCATCGAGTCAAATACAGGGGGAGCCACAAAGAAAATTAAGGGTGTTTAAACAAATGAAGTATTTAATACGAACGCGAAATTAATTAATTAGTTGGGAATAGGTAGAGAGGGGAATTAAGAAGAAAATAATAGAGAAGTGGACTTGGACGCAAAACGGGTGGGGAAAGTGGATAAGGATATGAGTTAAAAAACGCTGGTGATGAGTCGGAGAGAGAAGGTAAACGTTGTTGTGAAAGAGAAAAGTGGTTTTGTGAAAACAACAAACAAACCACAGCAAAGGTTGGCAGTAATAATGATGGCTCTTTTCGAGGAAACACACGCAAAAATATTGTAATTAAATCTCAATTTTAAATTTCCGTACTAACAATACTTCCAACAATACCAAATAGCAATACAGTAGTAGTACATCAGGGTAGAACCGTAAAAACGGACTACTCCAGGTTCTACGTTTTATCACGGTTAAAAAAAAGTCTTTTATTTAAGTTATGAAAATTAAGTTTAAATTATATGTACTTTTTTAGACAATTTTATTTAAGTTAAATAAAATTAGTGTGAATAATAATGATTGTTTAATACACTTATATATTTACAATTTTCAATTACATCATTAACTCTATCAGTTAATTACGTGTTTGAAATAATTTAGATTATTCGAATTTGATAAAATAAAATTGTACAGATGAAACAAAATTAAAAAAGTTAAAATTAATTTAAACCTAATTCCAGCATCATCCCCTGCAATCTTCATTGTATTGAGTTTTGTTTGTTTGTTTATTTGTCTTTACTGATTTTCTGTATGGGGGTCCTTGAATTGCATTGTTTCCTCCTCCAGGTTCTGGCATTTTAGATTGAAGGTGATGAAGTTGATGTTTATAATAAAAAGACATATATTATTGAGAACGTCATATCTTGGTATTTTCGACATTTGCATGAGGGTAAACTGTCATATAGTCATGATCATTAGCCAGTTAGATGACTTGTTTACTTTGGAGCATATTCTTTATAAGGTCCCCTGCGCGGCCAAAATATCTAATTATTAGTAGCTATTGTTTTTTAGTGCAGCTTATGCTATAAATATATTCAAATATGGTACAACACACTATTTTATATATAGTACATAAATACATAACTAAACTACCAATAGCCGGGGCCAGACTTTTGTTAATGCGAACTCCAATAACTAGGCTTGGGGTTTAGTAGGTAATAGAAAAATTACAATTATAAATATAAAACCAAAAAGTCTTTGCCTATGACGAATACCACAATGCACCCACCATTGAAATTCAGGCCACGACGAATCTAAAAAAAGAGAGAAGTTCTAATTTTTTGCCAAAAAATAAAAGGTATACAATTATTACAACTTGCGTGATAGTCCTCACTCACAAGCTCACGTGCTCTGTGCCCACGTTTTCAGATTTTATACATCCTTGGTATATAAATAATATTTCAAATTACATTTTAATTCAATAGTCAAATATATAATTTTCGAATATGAAATAAAATTAAATAGTATAATAAAAAACTTCTTATATATAAATAATAACATATATCTATTTACATTTAAGTATTAAATATTATATCTGTTTTATTTTTCTATTTTTTATTATAAAAATTATACATTATTAAATAAAAAATAAATAAACAGATGATAGTATTTATATGTAAATAATAATTACTGTTATAATAATAAGAGTAAGACTGTTAAAATTATATTCCATATTTTGATTTGAGATTTTGTCTTAATCTAATGTAAAGGTTAGATAAAACATTCAACTAAACTATTTGTTTTTTATGCAAAATAACTAAATTAAATATTTTTTATAAACAACATTATATTATTGTTTAGTATTTTTAAGTTTAATTTAAATAAAATTATTTTCAATCATTCAATATTTTAAGGATATATAAGATAAGTTGATTTGAAATTATTTTAAAACATATTTTACGTTGAAAATCATAAGAATTTGTTTTGTTAATTTTAAACAAACAAATCCTTATAATCAACCATGCATTTAATTTTTAAAAAAACATTTAATGAAATACATTAATTAAATGATTATAAAGAATTTATATTGGTTATCTACACTAACAAACTTAAGGAGATACATGTCTATTCTATTTTATTAATTACATTTATTTAGTTAAGTTTAGTTTTGACAGGATAAAAAGGATAAAAATTAAATATAACATTAAATTTTAAAAAAACATTTTTGATTTTTTTAATCTGAAATCAAATAATTTTTACTATGTAAGTTATTAGAATTAATTTAATAACAAAATAAAAGATTAAAGTAGTTTATGTATAAAATTTTAAAATTAAATCTCATAATTTTTTATAAAAAAATTATGGCGTGTTTTAAACATACAAAATAGTCAAAATCATATCAAATCATGTTATGAACGTAACAATTTAGTCGAAGCAAATAAAAAATTCACATGATAGTCTAACTTGCGTCGAATCAAAAAACTTATATGACTCTCCTCCTACCTGTTTTGTTCATGGATCAAACATCTTTTCTCTCATGATAAACATAGTTTTGCTTTCATGTTTGCGGAGGTAATAATTAAATAACTAGTTTTTTGTCCACGAGATCAAATTCAACATCATTCCTTTTAATTAATTCCTCGAGCATCATGCATTATAATCATTAACAATATTTCCTCATTATTAGGTCTTTTGAACAAAGAAGAAGCGAATTTTAAATTTTGTGACATGTATAACTTTTTCATTTTAATGGATAAATGCAACAAGCATCGTGAAATGGATCTATTCAGCAATACGGTGATAGCATGGATTATTACGTCTATGTCTGATTAACGGAAAAGTTGTCATGAATTTCTTCATTTCTCACGCAAGAAGAAGCAACATTGAATAGATTAAATCTTATTATTAGAAGGATTTAAGAAATACTATTAATTTAGTTTTTTAAAAATAATGGGATCAATTTGAACCTAAAATATTTAATAAAACTTTAATGTGGAACAGTATTAAATTTTGTCATAATTAATGATATATTTTTTGGGTATAAAACTACATGTGTATTTTATGAAAGAAAGTTTTAACAAATTATATTTTTAAAGAACTTAATACAATTATATTTAATATTAAAGAAACCACCATTAATTAATACAAAATAAAAACATTATCATCTGTCCTTAAGAAGTGCATTAGGGAGCCAATAGTTACATTCTTATTTAGCAACAAAATTACAACATTGTACCGAAGAATATTATCCTGGCTGTAGGAAATTTGACCAGCTGAACAGATAAAATTTTTGCTGGTAACATTTAAATGAATTGTTTGGATAAGATTTATACAGCCAAATTTAGTACAAAAATATAAAGCTGACGTTGTACGGTGTGTATTTAGTGGAAGAATGCATATTCTAATTCTATTTGTATTTCAATTTTCAAGCAACATGAAGAATATACTTTTATTATACGTTATGCATTTACACAATCACCCTTGTTGTCCTGTTAATACCTTGGGGTGGGGTAAGAAAGATAAGGATTTTTGACCTTTGGTGAATCTCATATTCAATAAATAAAATAGAATAAAAAATCCATTTCAATATTTAATTATTTAATATCTCTTTTTCTATCTGTGAAATTCCCATTCTGTTTGGCGCTCCTTGTCTATAAATTGAGTGAGGCACCACCTCAGTTTCCATTCATTCACTTCTTCTCTTTATACCCCTCTCTATTTTGCGTTTATTCTGTTTCCGTAGGTACTATTGTTTTTCTCTTATCTTTTCTTTCTTTTTCATTCTCTTTGCTTTGTTTTTTCTTCTTTGGTCTTTCTTTTATCTCGTTGTTCTGCCCCTCCCCTGTTTCGGTGCTCTGTTTTCCCCTGCCACGTCAGAATGGTCTCTTTCTTTGCATGTTCATTCTCCCGTGACCACTGGATCAGACTCCATGCTCTGATCCATCCTCTATAGTGTTCTTTTTTTCTTCCATCTCCATCTCACATGACATGGGGTGGTTCTCTCTCACACACTAGCTCTGTTTTTCTTCAATTTCACTTCATTTTGCTCACAAATATCTCTTCTTGGGAACGTGGTTCTGTCGGTTGGTTATGTTCTTTTGTGACAGCACCTTACTCTGGTTAAAGGGAATTCTCGCCAAAATGCTTGTCCTTGGTTAAGAAACAAAAGAAGAAAGAAAACACTTTCTACAGCCTGGCCTCGAACCTAGAACTTCTTTGTTGGTTTCTCATTATTAAAAAAATAATTAAATTTTTTTCAGGGATGAACACTCGAGATTTATCCGAGGTTTAAGCCTGTAAAGGAATATTCAATTTATTTGAAAATAAAAGCTCAAGCATTTTATTTCTGTCAACCACTTGGGTTGCTTGATCCTGTTTTCCAATTAATTAATTAATGTAATTATTATTTAAAAAATAGAAAGTAAAAAAGTTGGTTACAGTGCAAAAAGAGGGTGCATCTTGCAATTATTCTCGAACACTGTTTTAAGGTTGAAATCTTAGTTGAACAAAGTAGAAGATTTGGTTCTGGTATTAGTATTTGTGTGGACAGGTGGTTGGTGAGGGTGGGGGTAGGTCTTGAAATCCAATCCAGTTTTCTAGAATAATTTTATTTTCCTTCCTTTTTTATTTATTTTTTATTTTTTATTTTTCATTTTTCACTTGTTTGGGTTATTGACTTTGTGATGATTTAGATAAGATTTTACCTTTTTTAATTTTATTTTTATGGTGACATGTTTTGTATATTCTTGATCTGTTTGTCACACTGTTTTTTGGTTGTTGCAGTGGAAGTCTTTCCCTGAGATCTTCCAAGTCCATGGCAACCGATCGTTTGACCCGTGTTCACAGTCTCCGTGAGAGGCTTGATGAAACTCTCACTGCCAACAGGAACGAAATTTTGGCCCTTCTGTCAAGGTATTGCAACTCACCATTGTTCTTTTTTTTTGCTGTACATAGTGGGTTTGTTAAAGGTAGTGAAAGTTGTACTAATTATGTGTTATGGAAGCATGTTATGTAACACTATAAACGTGATGGATTTTGGACAGGATCGAAGCCAAGGGCAAAGGGATCTTGCAACACCATCAGGTCATTGCTGAGTTTGAGGAAATCCCTGAGGAAAACAGACAGAAGCTGACTGATGGGGCTTTTGGAGAAGTTTTGAGATCTACACAGGTAACTTCTTTTGAGATTGTGAATAAACATGCTATAATTATGGGGTGTTGTTTGTTGATTTTCTCATTTAATTGTTTTTTGTTTTTGTATGTTATAGGAAGCCATAGTTTTGCCACCATGGGTTGCTTTGGCTGTTCGTCCAAGGCCTGGTGTTTGGGAGTACCTGAGGGTGAATGTGCATGCTCTTGTTGTTGAGGAGTTACAAGCTGCTGAGTATCTGCGCTTCAAGGAGGAACTTGTTGATGGAAGGTATAAAAATAAAAAGGCTTTTGAGTTTGTGTTAAGCGGTATTTGTTGTGTGTTACTAAACACAAATTATAATTTTTTCTCTCACTCTTGTTCAGTTCTAATGGCAACTTTGTGCTTGAGTTGGACTTTGAACCATTCACTGCATCCTTCCCTCGCCCAACTCTCAACAAGTCAATTGGAAATGGTGTACAATTCCTCAACCGCCACCTTTCTGCCAAACTCTTCCACGACAAGGAGAGCTTGCACCCACTTTTGGAATTCCTCAGGCTTCACAGCTACAAGGGAAAGGTATCTATTTCTTACCTTTCAACTAGACTAAAGGGGAGCTTGGAAGATTTCATGAGGAGCCGCAGAAAATAGCTGACAATTTTTTTAGATTATTCCAATATGTTATATAGTCAAATTTATGCGTTTAATTATTTGAAGAGTCAGAGCTCACTGAATAAGAGTTTAATTAAGCTGTCTATGCTGTGTAAGGTATATTCTTGAACAGTCCAATGATTAGAATATCCAAATCCATGTTTGGGTCATGTCTAATAACCAGATCTGGTGAACAAATCTAATATCTCTATTATTTAGTTAAGTTAATATGCATTGTTGACCAGAGGCATGTGATTGATTCCTTTACTTATAGTTTTAATACCGATTTTGTGTGTCTATTATGACAAAAATTTACTGAGCAAGATCTTGTTTACATATGTGCAGACTTTGATGTTGAATGACAGAATCCAGAACCCAGATTCTCTACAACATGTTCTTAGGAAGGCTGAGGAGTATCTGGGAACAGTTCCTCCTGAAACTCCATACTCAGAATTTGAGCACAAGTTCCAGGAGATTGGTTTGGAGAGAGGGTGGGGTGACACAGCAGAGCGTGTCCTTGAGGCAATTCAACTTCTGTTGGATCTTCTGGAGGCTCCTGATCCGTGCACCCTTGAGACTTTCCTTGGAAGAATCCCTATGGTGTTTAATGTTGTTATTCTTTCACCTCATGGTTACTTTGCACAAGACAATGTATTGGGATACCCTGACACTGGTGGCCAGGTTGTGTACATCTTGGATCAAGTTCGTGCTTTGGAGAATGAGATGCTCCATCGCATTAAGCAACAAGGCTTGGACATTGTCCCTCGCATTCTCATTGTAAGTCCATCTCAAATCTTATTATTAGCAAGCCTAATAACTTAAGCTTTTACCTGTGTTTATTTTATATATATAGTATATAGTATATATGGATATGGAGTTGTTTCTCTAGTTGATGATTGTGGATGTTGTTAAATGCAGATCACCCGTCTCCTACCAGATGCAGTAGGAACTACCTGTGGTCAACGTCTTGAGAAGGTGTTTGGAACCGAGCATTGCCACATTCTTCGTGTTCCCTTCAGAAATGAAAAGGGAATGGTTCGCAAGTGGATCTCAAGATTTGAAGTATGGCCATACCTAGAAACTTACACCGAGGTAAACTTTTATCCCATCATAACTCTTTTGACACACTTTGATGTTTTAACCTGAGTTGTGAATGCTAACATTGGATGCAATTATGTGTTGTTGTTATCAGGATGTTGCTCATGAGCTTGCCAAAGAGTTGCAAGGCAAGCCAGATCTGATTGTTGGAAACTACAGTGATGGAAACATTGTTGCCTCTTTGTTGGCACATAAATTAGGTGTCACTCAGGTTGGTCCTCATTGGACACATGGCATCCAGTTAAAGCTGTAGTAATAAGTAATGAGTTTGGAACTATGAAGCCTAAGTTATTTATTGTTTATCCTTGCAGTGTACCATTGCTCATGCACTTGAGAAGACCAAGTACCCGGAATCTGACATTTACTGGAAGAAATTTGAAGAGAAATATCACTTCTCTTGCCAATTCACAGCCGATCTGTTTGCCATGAACCACACAGACTTCATTATCACCAGTACCTTCCAAGAGATTGCTGGAAGGTGAACTACTACTATTATTACTACTACCACCCCTTTGGGAAATTATTCACCATGTTTGTTCCTTTTCTCCAATTTTGCGTATTGATTGATTAATACTTATTCCTTGTACAGCAAGGACACTGTTGGACAGTATGAGAGTCACACTGCTTTCACCCTTCCTGGGCTCTACCGTGTGGTACATGGTATTGATGTCTTTGATCCTAAGTTCAACATTGTCTCTCCCGGAGCCGATCAAACCATTTACTTCCCATACACCGATGCCAGCAAAAGATTGACATCCTTCCACCCCGAAATTGAAGAGCTTCTCTACAGCTCTGTGGAGAATGAAGAACACATGTTAGTCTCATTTTTTGCTTGATGATGTTGTTTGTTGTGATCATCATGATATATATGCAAAGCTAAATTAATAAAATGGATGTATGCAGATGTGTGTTGAAGGACAGGAGCAAGCCAATTATCTTCACGATGGCAAGGTTGGATCGTGTGAAGAACATCACAGGACTTGTTGAGTGGTATGGAAAGAATGCAAAGCTGAGGGAGTTGGTGAACCTTGTGGTTGTGGCAGGAGATAGGAGGAAGGAGTCGAAGGACTTGGAAGAGAAAGCTGAGATGAAGAAGATGTATGGGCTGATTGAGACATACAAGTTGAATGGACAATTCAGATGGATATCTTCACAGATGAACAGAGTGAGGAATGGAGAGCTTTACCGTGTGATATGTGACACAAAGGGAGCATTTGTGCAACCTGCAGTGTATGAGGCTTTTGGGTTGACAGTGGTTGAAGCAATGACTTGTGGGTTGCCAACATTTGCAACATGCAATGGTGGTCCTGCTGAGATCATTGTTCATGGCAAATCAGGATTCCACATTGATCCTTACCATGGTGACCGTGCTGCTGAGCTCCTTGTTGACTTTTTTGAGAAGTGCAAGGTTGACCCATCTCACTGGGATAACATCTCAAAGGGTGGTCTTCAGCGTATTGAAGAGAAGTAAGATAACCAAAACTCTCTCTTTCTATTCTTTTTATTACTATTTGGGTGTTTATGTAATTGCTCATTGTGGATGCTGTTAAATGCATAGGTATACATGGCAAATTTACTCTCAGAGGCTTTTGACTCTCACCGGTGTCTATGGCTTCTGGAAGCATGTGTCTAATCTTGATCGCCGTGAGAGTCGCCGTTACCTTGAGATGTTCTATGCACTCAAGTACCGCAAATTGGTATATAGTTTTCTCTTCTCCCTTTTACATCTATTATTACTACATTTTTCCTTTCAAATAAATAAATGCCTTTTGATTTACTAATGTTTTTTGTTGTTATTTTGACCATAGGCTGAGTCAGTGCCCCTTGCTGATGAGTAAACTGAGGATGAAGAGTGGTAGATAAAGTCATGGAGGAACCGGCTTTTTGTCATTTGGACTCTGTTGTCTTGAGAGTTCTATAAATAATGTATGGTTTTTATTTTGTGATTAAGCTTTGGATAAAGAGGAGGAGGGAAAAAAAGAGAGTCTTTTTCCTTTTTTTTTTTTTTTACTTTTGCATGATTTGAATCTCTGATTGGAAAGCTTGGAATTGGGGTGTTTTACCCATCAATGCAGTTTTACCCATCAATGCAATTTTAAGCCGTGCCTTCTTCTTTCTTCACTTTGGTGTCCATATTCCCTTCCCAACTTGATTTTTATGAAGTGTAGTTGCTTTTATCTTTATGCTTAAAAACCATGACCAAACATCATAATAACTGGAGTATTGTACAGCAAAGGACCCCCCCGCAATTTCATCCGTTATTGTCTATCAATAGGGAAGAAAGTAAAAATTGACGTTCGAATTTAGATCTAATTGTCGTTGTCAAATCTCATTGTTCGATTTGTATAATTCCTGGGTGGCAATTGCCAAAGCAACTCCTTTTCAGCTCGCCTTATGAATTGGGTCACAAAAATCTTATGCCCCCCAAATAATTAATAAATGGGGCGGTTGAAAGAATTTGCATCAAGTATATATAAGTAAAATTTATGATTTTTATAACATTTTACTTAATTTTAATAATTTTTTTTTGCGTAATTTATTATAACAGCAATTTACACATATACTAACCATGAATGTATTAAAATAATGGAAATGTTTGGTTTACATCAATAATCTTCATCTGGATCCATCTATTGAATGGTGGCTGGATTTTTTTAAAATATTTTTTTTATAATCGTTAGAATTTAAAATGCATATGGGTATAAGTAATTAATCACGGCAGATAAACACGCCAAAAATTGTAAATATGAGAGTTGTTGGGAATGGGCATGAACATTAAACTTAGTGTCTAATTTTGTTTTTACTCATCCAACGGGTCAGCACCTTTTACGGTATTGAAGAGTGAAAACTGAAAAGAAAGCAAACATAAGGTTCACCTTAGTCAAATAATGCTGCTCTGGAATTACTGACCTTTTTGTTTGCTTCCTCCTTCTTATTAGACACTTACAGTGGGAATTATACAAAACAAAAGACAGATACAGTTGGAGAAGCATTTTCTTGTGGACCGTCTATGTATCATCAAATTGGATCTATCTGGATTCTGGACAAGATTTTCAAAAAGGAAGAATGCATATCAATAAATAATATTATAAATCTTTAAATATAAATTTTACAAGTAAGAAACAGATAAAAATTTAATGAATAAAATAAAATATTATTTATCTAATATTCACTTTTGAAAAGCATAACAGTGACTTCTTTAGATCTCATGCTGCTTCCATATCTTAGCTTATTTGAATCACTTGGCTAGCACAATTACCCGTGGGCCCGTCAGCACAGGTTCTTTCCCTTGTCATTTTCTAAATTTAGGAAGAAATATCCATATTCGAAGGATTATAAAATGGGTTTAGTTTTCAGATAATGTTATTAGTATTTTATACGGTCAATTAATTAAAAATTACTTTAGATTTGAATTTAAAGTAATTACTATATAGGTTTAAAATTTTCAATCATATGATAATTTATAATTGGGTCAGTGTAAATAAATTATATTGTTATTGTATCTCAAATAATTTTTTATAAAAAATTATTTTATTGAATTTCTTAGCTGTGTCCGTGATTACACTTAACACCGAGCAGTTGCTTGAGCCTGTCAAGAATGGCGTGGGGGTGCACTCACCGCTATTATCACAAGTCTCATGACATTGAAAACAAAGTCCAAACCATAAAATTTTTAATTTGGATTGTTTTTGCTTAAGCTGTGAAGCATGGCGTGGAGGGTGCATTTACCGGTATTATCACAAATGCATGTTGTCCTTTCAAAAGGTGCTATGATCATTCGACATGTCCATTTTTTTTTGTCCATTACTTTGCCTATGCAACAAAATGTTGTAGACATATTGGACTTTCTCTATCGGCATTGATTTTGTAGGTCAAATCTTTGATTGTGAGATGAAAATATGTTTAGGGTTAAAAATGAACAACGCAAAAAATAGCTTGAAACATCTCATTCGTTACTTCTGATAGTGAGATTAACCAACCCTTTACATTTGTAGCTTCTTTGTGTTGCAATTTGCCCTATCTTTTTTGGAAAAAGAACTTTATTCTTTATTTTCTTTTTAATTGATATTGTTATATGAACTTAAATATATTTTAAGTTCTTAAAAACATTACATTATTTTTTGGTCTATATAAAGAATTTATTCATTAGGGACTAAAACAAAAAAAATATATTTTTAAGAATAAAAAATATTTAAATCTATTTATATACTTAATTTTATGTCATTTGTCCGCAGACATAAATATGAAATTAAAGCCCAGACTTCAAACTTTTACATTATAGGTAAAAATCACTTAGGATTACTATTTTTTTTTATTGCGATCGAGTATTCTTCAGATATTATTAGTTTATACTTTCAATTTTCCTAAATAATTGGTTTCATATATTACTATTTATTAAAGTTTAAACTGTCTTTATACACACATAATTGTTCCTATTTTACTCCAAAAAAGTGTTGCTTTGGGTCTCAACTTGATTTTAACAGCGACATGTTTGATGGATTTGACGTCATCGTGACTTTATCCCAACATGTACAAGTGACTACCCATTTGTTTAGTTTGCATCCATCAAAACTTGGTTCATACATCCCAAATTTCCGTTGGATATTTGTAATTTTTTTTAAATTCCGGCAGACGTGATTTAAAATGGTTTCAATTAATTTTCAAAAATAGTTTTCATCATTTGAAAATTCTGTTGAATGCATCAAGATATGTTGAAAAACTTGCATTTTTTTTTAATTTTAAATTGTTAAAATTAGTATATATTTATAAAAATATAATAAATATAATAATATATTAATAAAAAAATTAATTTTTTTAAGTTAAATTTTATACTACTAATATTTTCTTTTTCTTTTTTTTTCTATTCATCTAAACAAAAATCTTTTTCTTTTCTTTTATTTCAACACATTCAAATAATTCATTTTTTTATTTTTTTTTCTCTTTCTTCTCTTTTTTCTTCTTATTTCCTCCATTACCTAAACAAAACATTAAAAAAATAACGAAACGGATCACCATCCTGAAAATATTTTATTTTGTAATAAAAAAATATAAATATAAACTTTGGATATAAATCATTGGATATAAACTGTAATGGTTATTTTTTTTAATGAGTATAATATTTTTATACCAAAATTTATAATATATTTTATAATTCATCTTTTCTATTTTATTTTCTTATCGTATCATCCCTTGATTAATAATTTTTTTCTTTTTAATTGAAAAAAATGTAAAAATTCTTTTTTGTAAAAATGCAAATGCACCTTCAATTATTGGGAACAAGAGTTAGATTGGAAAATAATCCGACCGTTAATATGGAATCCGAAATTAGAAGAGATTGATGTGAAGCCAGTTGTCATATTATTATTTAGTTTGAAAGGTGTTTTTGCCTGTACCAGCAAATTTGATTTGATATTGAGGTTCCTTGATTAAAGTAAGTCATCGAGTTTCCGTTTATTTTCAATAGTTAATTTGGGATTTTGGTAACCAGGCATTTGAATTTGAACCTATTGTGGGCTGGTTATCCTGACTTTCAGACTCTTCTTTATAATGCTTGAATTTCTTAATATTGGAACATTATTGAATAGCGCCTGAAAATGCAAGAGAATGCTAATGATATAGACACACACCCTCGTATATATGTTTATACCCTATTAAGCAAAGGGAATTGCTTTTTTAACCTTCCTTTATTTTTTTTTTAAAATTTTATTTTTAATTTTATTATTTATAAATATATATTCTGTAAATTAATTTACATAACATATATTTTTACATTCTTCAAATTAGTTTATAAAATATAAAAAAATATATTTTCAAAACTAATTTGCAAAATATATATACATTATGTAAACTAATTTACAGAATATAAATATTTATAGTAAATTAATTTGCAGGATATATAAAAATTAAAAATAAAATAAAAATAATAAAGTTTCAAAAAAAAAATGTAAAAAGAAAAAAATGGAAGATGGAGAAAAATATAGACCAAATCCAAATGCTCTTTTTGCTTGAATAGCAGGATATATTTGACCCAACCGGACTATCCATCCTCACCTTAGCATTCTCAAAACGCCAAAATTCAACTAGTGATTTGGTTTATGTGAAGTTAGTGCCTTTGGCAAAAAAGCCTAAAACTAAACACGCCTGATATCACCTCATTGAGTGTCAATATCTCA
This sequence comes from Canavalia gladiata, assembly GCA_037954105.1. Taxonomy (NCBI): domain Eukaryota; kingdom Viridiplantae; phylum Streptophyta; class Magnoliopsida; order Fabales; family Fabaceae; genus Canavalia; species Canavalia gladiata. Next base: position 77,054,874 of record CM075658.1, on the reverse strand, counting down.
ATGATGTACATGAGAAATATAGGAAAGCATATTTCCAATCTGTATTCCACGTTGTCCAAGTTTTGTACAATAAAAAAAAAGTAAAAATCCATATAAATGGGAATTAGAAATACTTCTCCAAGAAAAACTAAGTAATCTGAAAACTGCTCAAGAAAAGTCGTTCAACTTTCCAGTTGGTTATCATTTATGCCCTTCTATAAGAGTACCAACAGTAAATGGATGCAAGAACTATGCAACCAGACTTCTTTCCTTGGGCTAGAAGAGGGAAGGGAGTTGCAATAAACCATGAAAGAGCAAGTAAAATGGATTCTCATCGCTTGAAAATTATTATTGTCACTTGCGATAGTGTTACAATATAAATATACCTCTGAAAATGGCAAACATAAGAGAAACGAAAGTAGTAAATCAAAACTTATACCGACCTTGGGTCCTATATCCTAGTTCCTCTGTATCATATTGTGTTCTGATAAATAGTGATACCAACTAGGATAACTTGCAGTAACCCTACTGTATACATTGATTGGTTGATGCAGTACAACAAAACACAAATCTTTGTACAAAACCTGTAGCTTTCTACTTACAAAATTGACCTTGTGCGTCATACCTAAAATCTAAACCCACATCATGATTGGTGCCTGCCTCTGGGTTCAAGACGAGATTTGTGCGAGATACTCAGAACCGAGGCCCTTAATTTTCCAAAATTTCATCTTTGTATGCCCCTTGATTTTTGTCTTCACATTCTTCACTCCCAACAAGAAAATCTTGTACCGTGTATGGTAGAATCAAAATGCCCCACCAGTTACCTCCAGTTTTGGCATATTAACAGGAAGACATTGCCTGTATGGTTCACAACCATTTGGAACATTTGGATTGCATCTAATGCAGTAAATCTTTAACAGAAAGAACTTTCATTATAGCAAGTTGTTGAAATGATACAACTGAGATGTTGGTCATGGATAATGGCAAAAAACCCTCATTTTATTTACTCCTTTTCAAATTGGATGTTAAATCTAAGGATCTGTCTTAACATGTCACAAAGGTTGTTGTTGAACACAAATGTGAAAAGAGGATGTGAGGTTCCAGGAATGTATTGGAGGTTTCAATTGTATTCCTTGGTTACAGAATTAGTACCTATCCATATTATAGATAGGTTAATCTTGATTCTATAATTTTGAATACCCCTGATATTTCTATAATGCTATTATACTTTGCCATTTTAGAAAAAAAACAGAACAGGAAGAAGGCATTGCCAAATTCATAGCTGTAATGATGTTTATTCGTGAGCTTCTCTTTTTTGTGAACTCTGTCTGGGGTAGAGAAGTATTGCCAATGATAAAGAAAATACTAGACCAACTAAACAACTAAATGGTTGAAAAGGATGAGTCCCGATTATCCAGGAAGGAAAGTTGCCCTTATTATGATATGTTAAAAAGTGACCCTTTTGCAAGATAAAAGTGGATGCAATCATCCCTGCACGTAGGCCAATAGGAATGGAGAGGCTACCTCCATTTCTCTGTCGGGCACCTGACAAAGACAAGGACAAGAGCCAAAGTCCTGGTATTGCTTGTAGAGACCTGAAAACCCCATCAAAAGAGAAGATAAGATTTTCACTGGTATCGAAGAAAATGAGAATGAAGTATAATCTAGTCTATAAATACAAGCACGAGTCTAAAAAAAAGGAGAAATTTAATCAAAAGAACACATCTCACTTCAAAGTAGGAAGAGAGCTATATAAAAAGAGGAGAAAGTATAAGGAAAGTGGGCTTTGTCCTTCGGCCACATAAATGGTCAAGATATTTAAATTAGTAAAGTAGGCTATATCTCCCAATTATGGATTTTTGGGGTGAGGAACCATTATTTTATAAGGTAATGTTAGTTTCCTGTTGCTTTATATCGCATAACTTACATAATATCAATAATTAATTAATTAATTATCATTTTTTTTCTCATGGTAGAAACTCACTTTTGGTGGTTTAGACATATGTATAGAAAACCTGTAGATCCCTTAATAAGGAGAGTAGTAGTGATAGTATAATCACTAGAGATAGAGGGAGACCGAGAGAATCTACACGCAAAACAATCATGAAGGACTTAGAGATTGATGGTTTGCTTATAGACATGACTTACAACAAAACATCATTAAGTTGTTTGATCCATATAAACCAACCGCACATAGTAGGAAAAGGCAAGGTTATTGTTGTCGCTGATGTACCCTTCCTTTTCTCACTCTCCTTGATCTCTTTTTCTCTTTCATACGTCAAAACCAATGTTTCACAATTTTCAAGTAAGATTGCATGAACAACAATATGTCAAACTATCATTTCCTATTTTAGATGTACTCACTCACTACTTAAATAGGACCATCATATCACAAGCAGAAAAAAAATCACAAACAAAAACATGAAAAGCAAACCTTCGATCAGATTAAGGACGTATACTCTGTTCAGACATAGGGATCAAGCTGCCAAACCAAACCAAAAAATAGAGAGGGCTTGCAAAATCTGAGTAGTTTCTTGCGTTTTCCTTTTAATTTGTTGGTATTGGGTGGTATCCAAATTTTCTACGGAGAAAGTTTTGGGAATAAGTTTGGATGCTGTGCCCTGATGATGTGGCAGGAAGTTGGTAACTTTGCTGGTGAGCTGTTATTGAATGAAACTGCAAGGTGTAGATATAATTCTCAGAAGTTAAAGGAGTTCTAATGTATAGCCTTGGTTAGGTGTTTGTTTGTCTACTTTCTTCTCTCTCTCTCTCTCTCTTAATTTGGTGTTGTGGCTTTGAAAACTTCTGCATCCGCAGTAGAGTTTGTGTTATTGTTAGCAGGAATGGATCTTTGAAGGATAAGAAAGAGATAATAAGGAAAGTTGTGCACAATGTTTCAAAATGTGTATTAGCCTTTTCCTTCAGGCTTAATTCACCCTTGTCGATTCCAAATCCTTACGTACAACTTGGGTAAATGGTGAATTTCCTTTAAAATGCAATGAAGATCCTTAAGTACAATTTGCAAAAATAATGGTATTTGCAGACATTTTGCTGTTATCTTTTATACACTTAAAAGGTAAAATGAGACACAAATTTATACGTGTATTGACTATAACAAACGAATTAAGTATTTTGAGTAAGTTTTGTTGATGGAGAATGTCCTTAATATAGACACTATCTATTCATGAAAAGTTACATATTTTAATTGTTGTATTATATGAAGAATCACATCCTTGAAATTAGAGTATTTCATGAAGATTCACATCATTCCAATTGGTGTCTTTCATGAATAGTCACATCAATTTAATTTATGTCTATTTGTATATGTTCTTGATTCAAATCATGTCTATATCTTATTCATGTGAAGCATTATAACATTGGAATGAAACAAGACAACTCTTCAATTTGAATAAATCAACACAAATGAGTTGAGCCGAACTTGGTTTAGCTCAATTCAACTTGATAAGAATTGGTACAGCTCAAAACTCAACTTGAGTTCAATACAAATTATTTTTTAACTGAACTTTAGATTAAAGGGAGTGCTAGTTGCAACATAGCACATGAGACAACATTGAAATAGAGATAAGACTTGGTTGTTGCAATATGGTACAGGACTTGGTTGTTGATTTTTGCTTTGGTTTTTGTTGATTGAGGTTTTTCTTCGATGAAGATTGTTAAAAAAGTATTTAAATATTAACTACAGTCTTGTGAATTTAATAAGCAAGAGTTGACCCTAAATGGGAGTAATTAACTGGGGGATTAGTTTAAAGGAATTGATTGGAACTTGAACGACAGCTGAATGATAAACAGAATATGCTTGCAATATCCCTCTAGCATTTAGTATAATTGAGGTGTAGGGGAGAATAATTCATAAAATGTTCTTAGGCATACAATGTTGCTGCAGTCAATAGTAATACTAGCATGAAATGGTTTTAGTAAAAATGTAATGAATCTTCTATAAGAAGGAAGGTCTTAATGTAAAGGTGGAAATGAGTCACGCCATACTTATTTAAAAGGGGTAATGCATGAATACAATAGGCAAAAACAAGATGTTAGGAACCGGATCAGAATTACAAGAAAGACTCTTTATTAATAGAAAAGAGCAGTACAGTCCAGGTATTCGAGAGACCTGGTTCTCTCCCAATGCTTAAAGGCCCCAATCCTCTCCAAATTCCCCCTATTTCCTTGCTCCCTGCTTCTATTTATACACTTTACAGCCCTCTAACAGTTTAACTACCTCAACCTAATTAGTTATTTCCAACTAACAAGTAAAGAGGAGCTAACTAATTAACTATTCTCTAACAATACCTAACAATACTCCCCCCCTAAAACATTCACCTTGTCCTCAAGGTGAACCTTTGACCCTAACAGCTGCTGACAAAATTCTACCAGGATCCCACTGCCTAAAGCATAACAAGTGTTTGTCTTTTTTCCTCTCAGCAAGAGATATGACAGCATAAGTTGCCTTCATTTCTAAGATCCATTTCTTTTCCCTAACTTGTTGGGCTTGGCCCATTACATAAAAAAAATGATTTGCTGCTCTTGCTCTCATTCTTTCAGAAACTCTTGCGTTTTTGTCATGAAATTGCAGAATGATGCCTGTTTCTGTCGCTGTCTTGGTCACTGTACAAGGCACAAAATTCAGTGGTTCTTGCACTTTGGATGATGGAATCTTGACCAGCATAGGGGAGACCCAGAGCTTAACCACGATTGTTGTCCCATCCTTTTCCATGGAAGAGCTCAACTCTGGTGCTTTCAGCAGTGGAGGTGGGTTGGCTGATGTACTCACAAACCACTCCTTCTTGGCTGTCACGTTTTCCCTCCATCTCTGCCCCACAGCCTTGCTTCCCACAGGGAGAAATTTCCCTTTTATTTTCTCCGCTCCTTCATCACCCAAGATGTGGTTGTAGCAAGCCAAGTTCTGGACACGGTTTTGGTGAGGTTCCTTCTCCACCACAAGCCTATCAAATTCTTCTGCCACTGTATCTACCTTGTCTGTTTTTCTCTCTGTTTCTATTTCCGATTTATCACTTTCTTCTTCCTCCTTCAAGACCTCCTCTCTTTGTATGTTTTCTTGCTCCCAAGATTCTGCTCTATCTTTCAAGACTTCCTTGCTCCTACTGTTTTCTTGCTTCCAAGGTCCTTCCATACTCATCAATAAAGGCTTTGCCCTTTGACCCTCTGGAACAGCAATCTTGAATCTTTGGTCACCCCACATTCCATCGGACAAGGCCTCATCATCCTTCTTGGAACATGATCTTGCTGGATCTGTTTCTCTACCCATCTGAATTTCTTGCATTTCTTGCTTCATCTTTTTCAAAGATTTAATTGCCATCAAGCTTTCTCGAAGAGATGCCTCCAAACGTTGTTGATTCTCCATCTGTTGTTGCAGCACCAACAATCGAATTTCCAATTCCCAATTCATGATACCCATTGCACAGTTGTACCCACAGCTCCCAAGAAAAAGGAGCTCTGATACCAGTTGTTAGGAACCGGATCAGAATTACAAGAAAGACAAACCTGGTTCTCTCCCAATGCCTAAAGGCTCCAATCCTCTCCAAATTCCCCCTATTTCCTTGCTCCCTGCCTCTATTTATACACTTTACAGCCCTCTAACAGTTTAACTACCTCAACCTAATTAGTTATTTCCAACTAACAAGTAAAGAGGAGCTAACTAATTAACTATTCTCTAACAATACCTAACACAAGATTCTGGGAAAGAAGACAAACCTTTGCAAGAAAGAAAATGCCATCCCTGAAATGATAATTCCATGATGATATCCAAGATCAACTGCAATTTCCTGGGGTAACCATGACCTGAAAAGCAATTCTTCCACCAGTGCAATAGCACTTGCCATCACAGTTCCTTGAACAACTATCAGACCTATTTGTCCATACACTTTTAGCCAAGTCATGGCATCTACAGAAATTGGAGTATAAGGCCAAGAGAAACTTGCACAACCAAGAAATGCATTCACAGCATGGATTGAAAGAATAAAGATGACTCCACCAACCAAGCCTTTCAAAAGTTCATTCAACTGCAGCAAGGATCCAAAATTAGGTTATCTTTTATGAACATGTAGACAAGTAATGCTAGTGAACAATATATTCAACAAAAAATTCATATTCTCCTGAAGATCTCCTCACTCATTCCAAACAAAACATTAATTCCAGTAAATGTAACCAGATTTATAATCAATTGCATACTAAGTAAATTCTAAAGTAAACGATGCTACAGATTGAGGAAAAATATGAAAGCTACAATTGATATTTATAGCAGGGAAGAATGCTTTCTAATAGCCTCTTATACATTTTGCTCCTCTCCATTGTTGCCTTTTCTTCTTTTGCAATTCAAAGTATAACATTAGTGTTGTACATTAACAATGCATTTCATCCAAATTAGTGCAGATAAGGTATCGCTACAAATGTTCCAATGGATATCATCTAAGTGATGTTGGTCTACCTATCAAACACAACCACAGGAAATGTATATGCTTGAATGGATGGGTTCCTTGTATGCCTTTCAAACAGTCTCTCAAGATAGCTAAAACGCAAAGACTACAGTTGAAAAACAAATCAACCCATATTGTGAAACAATCATTTGATCTAAGACCTATGCTGTTAAGGGACCGAAAATGATTTTTAATACTCTAGCACACCCTTATATGAAAATAGTTGGCGGCTTCAAAACTTAAAAAAAAAGTACAAATTTACAAGTACCATGTACTGAAATGAAAACTGTTAGAAATAATGTAATTGCGGTAATGAGACATGTTATACGTTATGTAATCATGTTAAATAAAGTATGCATATCCTATAATTATTTGTAATTACTCTTGTATTTATGACTTTTAATATAATATATGCTTTGCTATGTAATTCAGGCACATGGATTCATTTATATGTTTTCTCATTCTCTCTTTCAACATAATATCAGAGCTTATCCAACCTAAATGTTGGACCCATCCATAGATATTGAGTCCTGCAAAATTCAAGCACCAGATGTCCAGTCCTGCATGTAAGGGGTGTGTGTCAAATGTGCTACATTGGTTAGGCAGTCTTCCCTATCTTAAACTAGCTTTTGAAAGTGAGTTAGATCTAGTTTTTAATATTCATAGGCATTATCACTTTGTAAAGTACGGATAGGACCACTAAACTAAGTTTTGATTTCAAGAAGGAAAGGTTGCAAAATAGAAAATAATTCGGAACAACATTTCATTAAAGACAACCAAGTAAATCAACAGTAATAATCAATAAAGATGACAGAAAAAAAATCTTGATCCTAAAATAGACATGACTTGACCGGAATCCCAAACATTAGAATGAACTAAAGTTCGAACACTGCAATGCACAAGTATAAAATAACAGCAAAAGTTCAAAAACTGCAACACTATCGAATTGTGAATACCATCCATAACAGAAATATATGGTAATATTTAATTAAACTTCCCCCTCTCTGCTGCAAAGAGATACGGTGTCAAATAATTGCTGAACCTAAACTCATCAGTAGTTGTTTAAAGGCCTTGGAATCATTTTCATGACACTGCCAACTGCTACATTCTAAGTTATTCCAAATGTAATGGGTGCTTCCACCACTCCCGTATCCTCAAAAGCAAATTCTAGAACATTCTTCATCATCTATTCCTATATCTTAGTGAATCATTATGAAAAAGTAATTTCAATTTTAATATAGATATTACAAAAAACAAAAGGAAAGAAAAGATAAAAACATGAGTGACAACTTCAAAGAAATATCTGGAAAATCTCCAATATATTGTACTGAAAGTACTCTCAGACTTGTCCATTAGTTTTTATCTCAAACCTTTACCTTTTGTGGTGATGTCCAGTCCAGCCCATACTGCTCAAATGCATTTTCGTATCCACGGATTCTTTTCCCCCATAGCATAACAAGTATCACTATAGCAGCATACAGGCCAACAATGCAAGTAAACTCAGCTATTTTGGAAGAAGACTTTGTTGTCCAGCTCTGAACAATTGTTGGAAGCAATGGGATGGCAACAGGAGACCATAGAACAAGGGTCATGCCAACAAACCCAAAAATCCTAGAAGAGAAAAAAAACAGGAAGGATGAGTTATATAAAGATATTAATTCACACTATTATGCATATATAGTAAAACCTAGGTAAGATATATATTCACACTCAAGAATGTATGTGGAATAAGCTACATTAGATGTTTAGGAAAGGAATATCTAGAGATTAATAAATTCAGGTATCCATTTTAGTATCACATACCAACGTGGCAAATTTCCAGCAATAGGCTATTACTATTTACCAATTTCTACATCGTTCATTCTGTTTAATATGCATGCTTCTTTCCATGTTTGTTTTTATGAGTGAAAACCCTTAATTTGGTCCTTCAAATTAAATGCATCACACCTCCTTAGTCCCTTCAAAATTTTAGTCACCCAATTGGTCTCCCAAAGATTCAAATCATCACCATATTAGTCTGAAAGATTGTCACCAAATTAGATTTTCAAAAATTTGAGTTGTTACCAAATTAGTCTCCTAAAGATCGATATCACTATATTCATCCTTACGGAGAACTAAAATGGTGGCAAAATTTGTTTGAGGGTGTAGTGATTGAAGTAACTCCAGAGGACCACGACATTGAGGTTTTCTCTATAAGCAATTTACTGAAAGGGTTTGATTATGATGCACAAATAGACCACATATTAACCCCTAAAAGATTGGTAATGGCTATATTTCCAAAATCTTGACTATTATTTGAGAAAACACCATATCTCGATTTACTGCATATTCTATTTATTTAATACTATGTCACTTGCCAAGCCACCTCCACATGCACATTTACAACAAAGAAGCATGCACCCTTTTCTTGGGGATAGAAACAACATCATTAGTAGAAGAGATACAGTCACAAAGGATAAATCAAGGCCCCAGGGTGAAGGTCCCTCAGACTTTAGGGATAGTTCTTATGCTTCCATCATGATTTTTTGGCCATTAAAACTCAAGAAATGGGACCCATGTGGAAGTTTCTTTCAGTCAGTACAAGGAAACTATCACCTTAAGGAGAAGATGGAACTTTTTTTTGGGGGGGGGGTATTATTAGGGACTGGGTTAGGAAGAATGAGATGAGTAGGGGATCAGAATCCAATTCTGTTAATAATAGAATAACTACTTATATTGGATAGGGGGAATCAGCTAGAGTCTGTTAAAAACTGTGAGAAGGAAACTGGGAGGGAGAGCCCAAGTCTCCTGGATACTGGGTGAGGAAGTGAATTCTCTCTACAGTTTATCTATTCAATATCACATTGATACTAGGGCAGAGATTGATTCTGTAGTGATAAAGATCACACTTTTAACTCATTATCTGGTCCAGTTCCATGACAACTGTATAGTCTTAAATACTTATCCAGATGCTCAATGGGATTGGTCAGGTTGCCTATCATTTGGAGCTTCTAGAGGGCAGCCTCATAGCCTCACTAACCCAGTATTTCAAATCACTCTGTTAAAGGAGGCCATCTCCACTAGTGTGTTCTCAGCCCCTACCACCTGTGCTGATTTAGGAGTGGGAATCCAGAGTGCAGCCTCAGCAGCTATTGAGTATGCAAGGAAGAGCTCTAGAGACAAGGAGGTACTCACCAAAGGGCAACAACAGCCTTGCTAAAAGTTTGTCCAAGTCAGTTGCAGCTATTTAGGAAACCTTTCATGACTTTGACCATGAGGACATGGTCATATTTTGGAGGAGAGTATTGTTAGTAGACATCTGATAAGGACAGTCTATGTTACAAATAATAGGCAGGGTGTACAGAATCAGAATGAGGAATTATTTGAAGTCCATTAAATCAATATAACAGAACAGAACAACTGACGGTTTTGTTATGACTTGTGGTGCAGTTGGAGAGAATTGGAAAGTTTTATGGTATATTGCTATTGGGAAAGACAAAGCAGAGGAAGAGAACAATGTATGCATAATTCCTGGTATTAGAGAGAGATACTTACCATTGTATCATTCTAGAATACTTGTTTCTCTACCATACTAATACTGATCAAAGTCATTTTTCAATAAAATTCATCTTTTCATCTTAACTTTGCACCAGTTCATTTCTTTTTAAATTACTGCAGTTGGCTTCCAACTAGACTAACATTTATTTATGATATATTCCAGCTAAATCATTGCAGTTTCTTTTTTCAACCAGTATTTCCAAAATGGAATGTCCAGAATTATCTGTACTACAGGAAAACATAGAACAGAATGGAAATTCACCAGTTCAAGTTACCTCTGAAACAAGGGACGTTCAGCAATACGTAAGAATGAGATAAGCCTATCTGTCAAACTCATTGCACCACGTATACCACCCCATAGCAAAGCAATCTTTCCAACTAGCCTCAACAGGCCACCTCTCTGCCCTAAATCAGCTAACATTGCAACCAGTCTGTCATGGAAGAAGGTTGTGTCAAATTATTAGAAAACAGGAAAAACCAGTGGAGTGCTTGCATGTTGGTAAAATTGTGTGCTCTGACCTTTCTTGATCCACTCCACCATCTTCTTTAGTAGGTACAACTGGACCAGCAACTGACATGGCTTTCTCAGCAAGGCTTGTGACTAAGTTATTCTGATTCTTCTCAGAGAATTCCTCCTCAAGCTGTTCTGGTTTTTTTTGAAGGCAATCTTTCATTTTCAAAGATGTGGAAGAGCTTTCTGTAGTTTCATTTTCTTGTTGTGGATCCTGGAACAGAGCAATTTAAGCATAAAATTCAGACAATGCTGCTTGCATTCAACTGGCAGTTTGATTTTGTAGTAAATTGGTATCCATCCCATCTGCTTTTCTACTTTCTGTCCTCTTCTCATTTGTGGGATACATGCAACTTAAGTCCGTCCAATATCAAGTTGATTCTTTAAAATTTTAATAATTCATTGAGAAAATCATAAATCATAATTTCAGTAGAAAGTAAATTGAATAAACGAAAGGGAGATAACAAAAAACTATAAATAATAACTGAGACACCACAAAACAGGAGAGACCAATGAATGCTTGAGAGAAATATGAGGTAATAGACAAATTAAGGAAATTTTTAAAATCAAACTTTCCAAAGAAACAGCTGGTGGACACTGATACCATAGTGTCATGCCAGTATCTAGAAAGACAGATAAGCAAATCAGCTAATCAAGTAATTAAATAATTTTTTTTATCGCAATTAAAAAGCAGAGGAGTTTAAAGTGCTTGTCAAGAACACCAAAAGCGTAGTAAGAGATTGAACTAACACCTGCTGCATGAGTAAAGCAGAAGCCCCAAGAGCAGCTGTGACAGCACCAACCATGACAGTATTTTTGCTCCTATCACTGGATTGTTTTTCTACTGCCTCTGTCTGAATGGGATGGTCCGAATTAGTTTTCTCTTCAGGTACTTGATCTATCTCTATTACATCTCCAACTCCAAAGCCATAATTCTTCTTTTTAGGTTTATCCCCATCATCACGGGTCAGAGATCTTCTCTGGCCATTATCTTGAATAGTAGTTACATTAAAATATTTCCTCAAGGAAGCTAAGATGGATCCAACAATAACACCAACAGGCATCACTTTTCTCAGGCAGCTTGTTTGGTGAACAGAGGATGAAATTACCCTTATGATATGCTCCCCGTCAAGAGTACATATCTTTTCTATGGCACCCTCAACATCATTACCTTGACTCTTGGGATATAGTTGTTGCACCTTGCTATGTACAATAGCCAGTGAAATTGCATTTGCCATGTGTTCCAGATCTTCAGCAAGCTCTAGTTTCATTTCAACCATTTCTGAAGCATTCAGTTTGCGACCAACTTCTATCTTCAAAGAATCTAACACTATCTTTTTCACAATTTGGATCAATTCCTCTGATCTGTCTTCACTGACATCAGTCATTATGTTCTCAGTGTCTGTTGCAATGAATTCTTTGACAGGCTCGTGTTGCTTTTCGGTATCTAATATTACATACAGTGGTTCAATACATTGGTCTGCATTAAAAGATTTTGCAGATGAGGGGGCCTTCATCTTGTTCCCCGCCTTCTCACGAGTTTCAGTATTAAAAGAAGCAATTTCCATGTTTTGTGGTTGTTCGAAGAGTTTCCACTGACCTTCTTCTGGGAAATAGTCAAGCAATAATGCAGTTGTTGCGTCTATATCAAGTGATTTCGTAGGAATCTTTGAAAGAAGATATTTACGGAGATATTCATTGTAAAGAGAGTTCCCATATGAACCTGCACCTATGAGCTCTGGCATCCTATTTATGTGTCTGTGCCCATCCCATTTATCAATGTTAAATCTTTTGTCAATTAGTTGAGTATTCGTATTACTTTCTTTCTGAATTAGGTGGTCATCAGAGTTACAATTTTGTGAATTGAATACAGCATTCCCATTTATTTCACTGAGGCTTTGAGCTGGTTGTTCCTCTGTAGGACCATTATTATGATGACCATCTACTGAAGGATCACCAGAAGTGTTGGAATCCTTCATTTCATTATTACCTTTTTGCTTTTCTTCTAACTTGTGTTTGACATCTTTTCCATCCTTGACTTCATCTTCTTTCTCTGAGCTCTGCTCAAGCTGAGATAGCATATTTTCAATTACACCAAAAACACTATTAACAGCCACTTGAGTTGAATCATCAATCCCTGTCAAGGCATCCAATGCTTGAGAAACGCTGAAGGCAGGGGCGTTAGGATCTATATTAGTAGAGTTAGTTTGTTGTAAAATATGCTGAGTATTCTTGTTATCTTTTTTCTCATTATCATTACCTTCCCTTTCTATTGTCTGGTGCTCAGAGGACATAGAAGGTGAAGAGGGTTCTTCTTTTCCATCAGTTGAAGTTATTTTGCTTTGATCACTGGAGAAATCCTGACTTTTCTGTTCAACCTTCAGGATATTATTTTCCTCCTTCACATCTGTTTGAGCTGTTCCACTGTTATGGCTTTTCTGCTCACCAACAGCTGCTGCTTCAAAGCCACCTTCTCCATCAGGATGGCTGGGACTATATGGTTTGGAACCTGTTTCCAATCCATTCTTGCCATGGTCAATATCAGGAACAACTTTTCCTTTTGATTCATCATTTGTGTCATTGTTGTTTTTAGACTCGTTAGTTTCCTTCATGAAAGAACCGGAAGAACCACCTTCATCATTTGATTCTTGAGATTGGGATAAATTTGTAGAACTTGGTGAGTTCTCTATGGGAAGAACTTCTCTCTGTGTTCCCTCAACAAGCTCAACCATGCTACTTGGAGCATTATCAGAGCCATCTACAGGACTACTAGTTGTTTTCACCTGATTCACAGAGGACTGATCTTCAACTATAACTTCAGCACCTGATACACTGAATTTTTCTTGGTTCTTTTGCCCTGATAATGATTGAGGATCGTGAGCAATACTAAGAATCTTATCAACCTTCAAGTCAGAGCCCCTTGCATGCAAAATTCCAGTCACTGCATGTGTTAACTTTCCACGCACATCTTCTGGAACAGCATCTTGTAAAGCATTCATGAGTGTCTCTCCCTGACCCACAGCAGTTAATACCTGGATATTTGTTACAAGTGTCACTGCAATTAGAAGATTTTAAAACTATGCTAGAATTTAGATAGACCATTATAGATATTAAACTAGAAACAGAATAAAGAAAACCAAGGTCCCCATGCCAAATATTTATGGATAAATAAAGACAAACTTTTCTGACAAAACTAAACTCTTTTACATTTTAATAACATGAAATGCACACATACAGACACAGTTTACAGAAATTGAGAAGCTAACAACTAATAAATAGAAGAGAACTAATTTTAGTTGATTCTCAAAAACTAAACAGTTTTCAATAGTTTATAGAAAAATTTAAAAAAAACAGTAAGGGAAGAATATGTCACATTCCCCTTGAACAGTGGGGATAGTACCAAAATTATTGGTGATAGATAAACTCCAAGAATAAAAGAATCAGCAGGCATAAGATACTTTGGATAAAGTTTTCTTCTTTGCATTAAAAATTTTATTTGTGAGGTTAGATCTTAGATAAGCTCTGCATCTAATCCTGGTTATTTCTTTCTGTAACATTTACAGGTTTTGAAAACCCACAAAAAAAAAGTCTCTTTAGCAGCAGCAGCCATATGATTTAAAGTAAATAGGTAGAGTCCATGTTGTAAATATTTCATAAGAAGATTCCTTGCAAATTCCCCCCTCCCTCCACCATAATATTCACTTCAAGTATACAAAAAGAACATGAAGGACTATAAGTAAAATCTGAATGATATAAATCTTTAATGTGATTAAAAGAAAATCTCCAATCAGAGGATGGGCGTTCAAACATCTATTCCAATTCAGTTTAGTAACTAAATAGACATAACTACATACTAGTCCTGTAGTTGTCATGAAGGATCATAAGTAAAATCCGAATGATATAAATCTTAAATATGATTAAAAGAAAATCTCCAATCAGAGGACGGGTGTTCAAACATCTACTGCAATCCACTTTAGTAAACAAATATACATAACATGCTAGTCCTGTAGTTATGATCCCCCCCCCCCCGGGTGGCAGGGGCCCACATCTTGTTGAGGTCAAACCTATGAGTTCTCCCTCTGCGTTGTTCTTTCAGCAGAAAAATGTAAGACAGAATAAGAAACAAGACTTCCAAAAGCAGCAAACACTTTATGCTCTACCTTTTTCTTCTTCTCTTCTGTTAGAGTACCTGGCATGGTAGCATCAAGCATATTTATTACCACCTGTGCTGTCTGTAGAACTTGACCATGTTCACTATCTACTGAGGCAGTATTCTCCTCTTTAATTGAATCTGTATCAGAGGAGCTAGTCTGCTGTAATGGACCATTTTTTACCTGTAAGCTCATATCATCCTGCTTGAAGTTCCTTTGTAGATCTTGTTGAGACCTAAATTGGAAGCTAGAACCATCCTTTTTTTCTTCAAGCAAATCTTTAGTAGGATCAATTGAATATCCATTAAATGCATTTGACCGAGTAAGATCCAACAGTTTGCCGACTTTAGCATCTTTATCTGACCTTATGTCCTCTACAACAGCTACTCCTTTAGAAGGATTTATGGTAACATCTATATCTGTCAGAAGAGGATGACGGCCCTTCAAAAGTCCCACCTCCACTGCTGTGAGCCACTGTGTATATAATATGTCAGAATATCACTTGCAAGAATAGATTCGAAAACCTCACATTCAACAAAGGGGAAAAATAAAATAAATTGATAATGATAACAGTATCTTTTACTGCATACATCAAGGGAACCGAAAAACCTAGGAAGAATATAGGATTCACTATGTACCTGTAGAGCTAGATGAAAAAGATGTGAAGCAAATTCCCATGAGAAAAAAAAAAGTATAGAATCTAACAATATGATAATTTTGAGGGTTTTCATAATTTTATTTCTTAAATATTTTAGTAATTTATGTTCAAGTTACTTGAGTGAAAGAAGCATCTAAAAATATATCTGGATGGCCAGTCAAAGATGACCTAGACCTCCCAATTACCATTAGAAAAGGAACCAGAAAATGCAGCAATTAGCCATTATATAACCCCTCTCAAATTACCTCGCATATAAAAATTTCTTATCCACCCACAAAACTTTCCTTGTAGTACTAAACACTACTTGTATACCTACTGTTCTATTTTAGACACTGTCTGTGAAAAATGGAAGCAAGCCATGGATGTTGAGATGAGGCTTTAGAAAAGAACAAAATGTGGTAGTTAGTTACATTACCAGCAAAAAAAGGCCAATTCGACACAAGATATCCAGTGAAATATAGGGCTAATGGGTCAATCGAAAGATAAAAGCCAAAGTTAGTTGCTCTGGCCACTAAAATGGATACAGTCAGGATGATATTTTCCCTTACTATTAATCATGTTTGGGAATTGCAGCAATTCAATGAGAATAATGGTTTTTTGCATGGGGAACTCCAAGAGGAAATTTATTTGGAAGTGCCTCCAAGATATGGTAGGAATGTGGCTGCCAACACAGTATGCAAGTTAAGAGAGGCCTTGCATAGGCTGAAACAATCCCCTTTGTTAGAAATTAGGTTTTGGGCTTAACTCAACCCCAAAATCTAACTCATGAGGTGAGCATTGTCCTCACTTTATATACACTTGATTAGTCATATCTCTAGACAATGTGGGACTCTAACATACTCCCTCACACCCAGGACTAAACATCTAGTTTTTTTATGAGGTTTGCTATCTGCGAGTGACCCATTAATAGATATAGGATAGACTCTAATACCATGTTGAGAAAGAGAAATAAGAAGACATAGAATGAACTAGTTTAATTTGGTAAGGCCCAAGCTTAATTTTCAACACCCTCAAACCTAATTTGGTAGGTTACAAGAGTTGTGACAGCTTTGGGGTACAAACAAGTCAAGGAGGTCATGCATGATATATTGTTCATCAAACATTCTGCATTAGGGGGGGTCTAACAGTGTTGTTAGTATATGTGTACAACACTGTTATGAATGTTGAATTAAATTTTGTTTGGATAGTATGATCGATGTTTGCATTATGGAAGTTCCACAAGTTTGCGTATACTTTTGACAACCTTGGCAGTATCTCAAGGAAACTCCATAAAGAGGAATTTTGTTTAAAAGGAATGGAAATGACACCTGAAGCCTACACTAATGCTGATTGACTACGCAGGGTTAATTGTTGACAGGATATCAATTAGTGAGTATTGTACTTGGAGAGGGAATCTTGTGAGATGGAGAAGAAAAAATAGAGTAGCAACATATTCTAATGCTGAGGCAGAATTTTATGCCATCACACAAGGTGTATGGTGAATTACTTTGGCTTAAAATCATCCTAGAAAATTTGAAGATTAAATGCAAAAAACCTACAACGCTCTACAACAACAAATGCTCGTAACCCAGATTAGCATGATCAGACTAAGAACATTGAAGTGAATGAGCATTTTATCAAGGAGAAGCTTGATAGTGGCTTAATATGTACTCCATATGCCCACTCAAGGACAACTTCTAGATATCCTCACCAAAAGGTTGAGCAGCTCCTCAATGAGAGAGTTATACCCAAGTTGGGCATAGAAAATACCTATTCACCAGTTTGAAAGGGAGTGTGGGAATGCGCATGCAGTTTTAGGAATGTATATATTTTATTTTATCCTGTAATTAATTTTTAATATGTAATCAGCTAGTAATCAGTGTAAATCCCAAAATTCAAGGGAGTACATATGAGAGGGAGATGATTGTTTCCTTAGTTAGTGTCATGACCTCTGTATATAAACTAATTGTTTATTCAATGAAATATTAATATCAGCCCTAATTTTCAAGAATAGTCATGTTTTAGATATTATTGACAAATTAATCAAACAATAGAAACCTCATTCAATTTGTAATTGAAATTCAATACCATAATTTTTTTGTTCAAAATGTAAAAATCAAGATTCATTGTCTATTCTATATCTGAAAGAATTTGCTCCCTAAAATTAAGATTGAATAAAAAGGGCATTGATTCTAGTTAACTGGAGCTTGATAAGGGTGATTAGTAGGCGGAATACGCTTGTAATATTCCTCCAGCAGTTGGCATAAATCAAGGTGTAGATAGGGAAGGTTCATACATACATCATGCTTCATTCTGCAATCTTTTAAACTCTCTCTCACACACACTCTTCTACACCACCATTTTCTCTCATATTTTTCAACATATTGAGCACTTATGGGCCTGTTTGATTCCTGTTTTTGGAAACAGTTTTCTGTTTTTAAAAACTAAAAAATTAGTTTGGTGAGTGAAGTTTCTGAAAATTGTTAAAAAATAATATTTGTTTTTCAGCTTTTAAAACTAAAAAATCAAAACAATTTTAAGTTGTTTTGGTTTTCTTTTATTCAAATTTTTCCATGTAATGCTCTATCTTTTTTCTCCACTTACTCAGTTTCACATTCCTTTAAAAAACAGTTTCTGAAAAATATTTTATAAAATAGTTTTTAAAAACTAAAAACTAAAAGCAAATCAAACACACCCCATATTTCTTAAATAAGGGTAATATATAAAAGATAAATCTGCTTATACTACAGCAGTTTGTAAATAAAATGTAATGTGTTACTTCTAGTAACAAGCAAGTTTGCTACATTTGGAAGGGCTTTGTATTCAAGCCGATGATCATGGATTCAGATCCCCTAAGTTTGACAGTTCTTTTAATGAAACGTATTGTTCCATTCCATGGGGCCATATTATCAAAGGCTGAACCAGTCAGGTCATGAAAACCACATTAGGTAATCAGTTTCTGGTAAACAATACAGTTTCTGTTGGCTTGAGTGCATTATCGATTTCATGTAATAACCTAGATTCCATCTGACTTGTGATTTTTTGGTCTAATTGGCCAGTCTGGTCTAGTTTTAAAAAATCCGTACATTGAATAAATATGGCCTTTTACCCTAGTAAAGAATTTCATTTTTAGTAGAATTCCCGACTCAAAGTGTCACACAAAGATAATATACTCATAACTACATAGAGAGAAATAATTACCTCAATTGTTAGAAGTTGACACCATGATAAAGCAGACATGTCAGTATCAGTAGCACTAGATGGTAAACAAGAACATAGGAGCAGGCTTGTGAATGGATTTTCTGCAATCAGATTCCGTGGAACTGAGAATATGGGAACCATCCCATCATCACTCTGAAAATATACGATGGTAAGACTTTCGTGCAGTTTCATA
Organism: Canavalia gladiata; assembly: GCA_037954105.1. NCBI lineage: Eukaryota > Viridiplantae > Streptophyta > Magnoliopsida > Fabales > Fabaceae > Canavalia > Canavalia gladiata. The sequence goes on along the minus strand of CM075658.1, from coordinate 77,036,213 downwards.
TGAGGAATTAATACTTAACAAATAAAAAAATTATATGAAAAAATGGAGTCATGCACAGAACATATATCCATGTTAGCATACATTTTGACAAACAACTTAATTAAGTGTTTATTTAATAAGCTCATATTACATGGGGGTTTATGTCAAATTTGACCATGAAATTTGTTAGAATAAGTTAAGAGTTTATTTTAATAAACTACACCAAGATGCTTATTGAAATAGTTAAAGAAGGCTCATGAGAATCGTGAGTTCTTTTTGTAAGCACAAATAACCTCTTCCAAACACCTCCTTAGACAGTTAAAACATGTAAAGAACTGAGATTTAAATATTATTTGTTATTTCTTGATCACTATCAAATCCTACAATGAAGAGAAGGGGAAGAGAGAGGAAGAAGCGTGGCTGTTAATATTTATAAGTCGCACTGCTCACATTTGTTTTGTACATTATTTTTATTTAGTTTGTAAAGCCATGCATCTCAGTAAAACATCCAAGAAATAAATCTAAACTCCGCATATTGAATACACAATCGCATTCAATGGGGCCATTCAGTAAAAACTGTATCTGCTCGAGAGCCTAATTTTTTCTCCTAGGTACAGGTGGAATGTCAATGGAATTGCTCACGTTCTGTGTTTGTCCATGTCTCCCTTTTCTAGGGTTCTGTCTTCTTTCTACCTCTGTTTTAGAATGCTATCCTGTCTTACCAATTTTCTGAACTCTGATGGTAACACATGAATCTGGTCGAGCTTTTTCAGTTTTATACCTGTGTTAATTGGAAAATTTTATTTAGCAGTGAATTTCATTCTTTACTTTGAAATGGCTGGTTTTATCTGAATTTTGTGTTAAGTTTACCAGGCAGTGTTGCACAACCTGGGAATTTCATTTTCAATTGTTTGTCACTGGAAAGGAATTATGGGAGAAAGTCAAGATGTTAGGGCAATGTCTTGGATTATTGGGTGGCCTGATCATCTATGTGTTCTTAATTTATACCCATATAATTTAAAGTGATTTGGGCATCGGCTAGTCATTTACTGCCATGATTTGTGCTGATCATTTAATATTAGCTAGTTGGTCTTTCAAATCCAACATTTACAGCAGTAATCTGTAAATTAATTCTAGCTTTTACAGCTGTAAACAAGTAAATGCAAATTAAGTTTGTATTCAATCGTTTAGCTGTTACCTATAGCTGATAGTTAGGCTGTATTAAACCATATATAATAGAGAATTTTCCAAGAGGAGAACACAGTTTTATCTCAATTCTTCATGTTTAACATATAAAACTGCTAAAATAAGGAATACTGAGGAAGGTTTTCAACTAGAGTAAAATGACAAATTACACTTGGTGAAGCATGTTGATTCAGGAATATTTTCCAGTTTTCAAAACTTATGGGTTGAATTATCTACTATTGTTTAAGTTACAGTCTTTAAAGAGTCTCCTTTCAAAGTTTTATCTGTTCATGAGGTTAGCAAAATATATGTTAAATTGAAGTTACTTAATCAAATCCCTTTTAAATTTTATATAATTTTGTAAACTTGATCCTATATAATAAAAACTTTTAATTTGATGGTGGAATTGATAAAATCTAATATTTTTTAAAATTTATGGAGCAAAATAACTATAACAAGAGTGAATAAGTTGATCCCCACCCTAAACTTTTTATGAAGCTGCAATCAGATTTTGATAATATTCGTTCTAATTTGATGAGTTGTCATCCCTTTACTAGGACCTTGGATGTGTGGGATGGTGAATTGCCTCATGAAGAACATTGTCTTCTTAACCAAGACACCCTTGAACAGGAAAGGCTGACAACATCCCCTAAGACTTTTGGGACCCAACAAAAAGGCAAGTATAGGGATATGAGTAAGGTTAGTGTTTCTGTTGCAAGAATTAAGGTAACATAGCTAAAATTGTACCAAAAAATTAAGCAAGCCAGGAGATGCCATCAAGGAGTGTTCAAATTACCCCCAAACTAGTAAGAGTATTGTTTTCAAGCCACTATGGGCAATTCTTCTACTGGTCAGATTACAGCTAGGACCTCAATTATTTTTCCAGCCAATAACAATGCTTAACCAATGGTTTTTACTGCTGAAATGGTGCAACAAATGATTATTTTCAATTTTCATCCTCCCTAATTTTTGGGCTTTAATGTAATTAAAATTTCTCATCTACATTTAGGCTTATTGATTCTGCAGCATCAAATCATATGATTAGCTCAGCAAATTTGTTCAAAAACTTATGTCCACACCATGATTCAGTAGTCACCACATATCCAGGTTGCTGATGGAAACATCATATTAATTACTGCTGTTGGAGATATTAGTCCAATTTTGCTTTTGTATCATACGGACTCCCTGATAATCTTCTTTCAATTGTGATATACATTTTTTTATTATAATTGTGTTGTGTGCAGGATCAGGAGTCAAGGACAGTGATCACAAGGGGACCTAAAGTTGGATGTTTGTTCCTGCTGCATATCTCTATTCCAAATCATGCTGCTTTAACTTGTTCTACTATTGTCAATAAAAATGAAATGTGGCACAAAAAGTTTGAACATCCTAATTTTTGCCATTTTTGTCGTTCTAAACTCTGTGTATTGATCTATTTATCGAACAGAAAATACAAGGGAAATGAAGCCATTCGGTCAAAACTGTATCAATGCTTAAATAATATATTTCCCTTGCTAATGATAGTCCCCAAAAGCATTAAAACAAGAAGGAGCTGTGAGAAACAAACAACTAGGAGAACTAAATAGAAAATACACCTAAAGTGGTTTGCATAGAACAATTAAGGGTAATGTACCATAAGAGAAGAGAGATTAAATTGTGGTACTTGTAGTTCTTAAATAGACACAATTTTGTAAGATTCTATTATTGCAAACATTAATGGACAGAGAATATACAAAGAACGTTCTTTAATTATCTCACATGCTCTGGACCCACTTTTGCAGCTTTGCCAATAAATATCGCATATACTTTCATGAGTTATTTGAAGATCTTATTGTTTTCTCAATAGACCCTTTTCCTCCACTAGTTCTTCTTGTATATATTCGGATGACACCTAGTTCCTTACATATACCATATTAGATCAACTTTCCACATACATGACACAAAAATTGTAAAATTTGAAGAAAACTGTCATCCATTCTTTATAAGCAATACCTATGATGAATCAGCACTTGTTTCAAAATTTTCAACTCTGATTGTACGTATGAGGCAAGCTATCAGATTCTATAACAGATCAAATGCCAAAGTCTATATGCCAATCATAACTCATGAAGATTCTTGCAAAGATATAGGTAAAGCATATAACCAATTAGTCAAGGAAAACAATACACCAAATGACATCAAAACCACAATCTCAAATTCAATATAAGGGTGTCTGTTTCAAGGTCTGGAATAAAGATTCCTATTGAAAATTTAATCCCATCAATTTTATTAGGAGCATTCGCACCAAATCATATTCATGGAGAGAGGTGGGTATAGTTCATTCCCATGAGAATGATTCATTATCTACAAAATGGGTAGTGAGTAGTGTGGATAGTGGGAGAAGAAGGAAAAACTTTTTTTATTTTTTAGGATATCTTTGTCTCGTAATCAAACACTCCTGGGAATCATTTTTAAGCCATAAAAATCAAGCATGTGCATAATAGATTTCCAAAATCCTGAGAATGAGAAATCATTCTTGAAAACAAATGCCACCTAAATAAGCCAAATAACTAGTCAATCTTCAAGATCTACATATTTCAAACATGGTATAATACCAAATTCCTCTCTCTCTTTTTTGTCTTCCTTTTTAGTATAGATACAAGTTGTAATTGTTCCACTAACGTAACAGTCACAAAGCATTGAAATACAATTGCAGACAGTTCTGCAGCCTATTATGGATAATCAGGAGTATACTACTTTCTTCCAAAATAATAGAGCACTTAATAAATTAAATTTAGCAAAATACACAGGATGTGATTAGTCAAGTGGGAATTTAAGTGAGATAGTGACAAAGTAATGTATCTTACCTGTATAAAGAGAACAGGAATTTTAACATCCCTGATCATATTTCTTGTGCTGGATTTTGAATAAAAATCTTCTATGTCCCCAAACCCATAAGATATCATAGATATTGCTTCTTCAAAATCACGAACTGATTTTGCCAATAGAGCTTTTTCCACATCAAAACCTTTGGTTTTGCCTTGGAATAGTGCCTACAGAATTAGAGAATTTGTAGCTAGGTCATAAGCGCAGTAGTTAAGATCTTAAAGTATAAGAAAAAGAAGTTTGTATGTCCACAAAAACAGATTGTGTTGCCCATCTTGATGAAGGCTGGGTGAAAAGGGCGAAGAGGAGGGTGAAGATTAAAAGCAATTAATTTACCTTATTGGTTTGTAGAATATCTATCAGTCCACCAGTGAGTTTCTGATCAGTAACGATGTGATAAGGAGAGGACCTTGTAGCTTCATCTAAATCAAAAGGATTGTCTATACACGTGGCAGCTGCCAATGGTGTTCTTTCCCCAACCTCTGCGAGGTATTTTGTCAGCATGTTTGCACCGTATCCCCAGCCAACACTCATCAGGGTTGTCCACGGTCTTGCATTGTTGATATATGTTATAGCTGTGCAGATATCATCGCTGTCAGCAGCTGTAAATAACCTACAGAAAATAAAGTAGTTAAGAAGTCCTTACCATTGTCTTATCTTTGCCATAAGCCTGTAAAGAGAAAACGTACTCCCAATCCATCATAAGAAATGACCATATTCCCAGTACCGGAAGAAAGAAGTTGGAGGAAGAAGGCAGAGGAATAGATAATCCTTGGGTTGGTTGGGTGAGAATGGAAGAACAAAAGGAAGAGTAGCAGTCCCTGTCCACAAGGGTAAGACCCTAACCCACCCGCCATCATCATCACTCAAGAACTGACTATTAACCATGATTCTATAAAGGATTTGGCTCCTCTAAAACGAAGAAGTGCACGATAGAGATTAAAACACAGTTATTATTGATGATTAGAAAATAGTGGATGAAATTGTGATTAAATTTATATGCATAATCAGGTTATAACTAATTCAAGCTCCCCCGCCCCGCCTCTCACTTTACAGGAGCTAAAACCCAAACATGAACTGTCCAATGGCACAAACACGTTACTACTCCACACTGATTCCCGAAACAACTAGCATGTTCAAATGAATCTTTTTTCATCAAGACGTATGCCTCACAGGAAGCAATCCTACTGGCATCCACAGCATGGTGGGGTAAGCTCGCCCAATATAGCATGCCATCAAGCACAGAAATAGACTACAATGAAGTACTAGCTGCCTAATAATAATTTTTTATTTAAAATTAAAAAGAAAAAGAGTGTTGTTACCGAGGAGTGGTGAGAGGTGAAGCTGCGCATCCTCTTGGATTCATGACAACAGGGAAAAAGCCCCTCTTGAGAGCTTCAAGCACAAAGAACCTTATGTTACCGTCCATGCTCCCTTGAGGCGTGCCGGGAACAAGCAAGAGAGTAGAATCCAAGCCACGCTCCTGTTCCAAGTCCAAGTTCGCAGGCCAATCCAAGGAAACCACACCTCCATCTGCTGCACTCACACACACCCTCTGATAATTCAACTCCTTCTCATCCTCCAAATCCCTCCCTCTCTTCCGCACCTGAATCCTCCCACTGTTGATGCTGACGTAATGTCTCTCCTCCCTCACCAGCCTCTCGCTCACGTCCTCCAAAAGGTTACTTCCCAAAAACGATATGGAAGGGCACCGAAGCAGCACGAAACGGTTAAACGGCGTCGGACTGGCGAAGAGGATCCACTGCCCAATATCAGAGAGTGCGGAATCGTCGGTGGATTTGAAGCGCGAGAAGAAGAGAGCGACGCCGGAAGCGAAGCCGAGAGCGGGAGTGATGAAATCAAGGGCATTCACAGAGGGGTATTGCGCGATTAAACTGTGGAAGAGATTCTCGAAAGGTGCGGGCGATGGTGGAATAGGCAACGAGGCATTGATTTTGAACCTTCGGCGCCTGAAAACGCGAAACTCGCGAGGTCGAAAGGTTTTGGCGGGTAGAAAGGAAGTTACTGTCATCAGCAACATGATAATTGATTCAAATTTTGCATTAATTAATCAATGATGAGATGAAATATATGGTTCCACTGAAGTTTGTTCAACAATTGAATGAACGGTGAAGGGAGAGGAGACGGAAAGGATACATATGGTTCGGGTGAACCGCGCCGCAAGGAGGAGAGCTCAACGGTCCAAATTAGATTGTCCGTTAGCTCGCGGTTAACGTCGGCGGGTCATGCTACTGTGTCACGCGTCCACCGCCTCTCTGTTGCTATCGCCTAGATTGCTCCTTTTTTCCTTCTTCACTGCTTCTTTAGAAAAATCAAATGTTGAATGAGTAGTCGATGATGTCATCTCGATTGAAGTGAAGTTAAAAAAAAAAAAATAGCCAATTAGAACTTTTTTAACATTTTATTATTAAATAAAATCTCGTATTGATTTTCTATTAAGTAACCCACCTTTTATTAATAAAATTGATTGATTTGTATAAAATCTGACTCCATAATAAAAAAAATATGTTTAAGAAACTATGAAGACGTATATGACATATCTCACAATTCTCACCGACGTTTCTTAATCAACGGCCATTTGCGCGCTCTTTTTACTTTACTTTTTTCTTATGTTCAACATGCGCGCGTTTAGTAGTTACAATCTAGAGGATAAGGGGAATGCTGTGTAGAATCTCACCAACTTGTTTTTCACACCTCCGTTCTTATTTTTTATTTTTTATTTTTTTACAAAAATTAAATTTAAAATTTTTATGTAAAATTATTTTAATTTTTAATACTTTGCGGTGAGATTTTTATCCATTTTTATTGTTTGCACCTTCTTCTATTTTTTAAAATTTTATTTCAAATTGTGCTCTTTTCTAAATGTGTAAAAATAAATTTTCATAAATTTATTTTTATATTTTAAAATGAAATTTTTAGAATAATTTTTAAAATATATTTTAGAATTAAATTTTTGAAATATAAAAATAAATTTTAAAATTTCATTTTCAGAATATATTTTAAAATTTTAATTTTAAAACATAAAAAATATATTTTAAAACTAAATTTTTTAGAATGTAAAAGAAGATTTCAAAAATTTATTTTTATATATTTATGTAGAGATAAATTTTAAAAAAAAGAGGTGTGAATACAGAGAAAAAAAAAAGTTGTAATAAGCATGGGCAATATTTCTCCATTCTAGAATTTGTATGAATGTAACCGAAAGGCCCATTTCCATTTCCCATATTGAACCCGTAGCAGTCCGTCTTGTATTGTTGATGATCTTTCTTTTTTGGTCAACATATTGATGATGTACAAAATTGTGAGATATTGGTCTATGCGAGCTTTTTGGTGAGCTTTGTATATTTTTATTGGGTGAGCATACCGGTCTACAACTGTATAAATGAGGCCTTCTAGACAGATACATATGTTTGTTACTGGCCATTTTAAAATACTTTCACTATTCTTTATTCTTTTTTATAAATTTATATCACAGAAATTTAAAAATATAACTAATAGTTTGATTTTTATAAAATTGATAATTATTTTTTTATCATGTATTTTTTTTTTCACATTAATTGTTTTAAAAAAATATTAAATATTAAGAATAAAATTAAAAATTATTAAATTATTATGAGAAATTAAAATGTAGAAAAATATATTTGTCAATGTTTCAAATAAAAAAAAACAGAATAAATATATCTTAGTTCCTTTTGTTAAAATTTGTTCATTATCAAGAACAGAAATAATAAACTAAACAAAATAATTTGATCTCAATTTTATTTTTTATCTAAATTTGGTCCAGTTTTTTTTTTTAAATAAAAGCTTTTTCAATGTAATAAATTATTTTTTTATCATTGATATAATAATTTATAATAAAAAAATTATTTTTATTTTCTTAAATATTTTAGTCCCCTAATGTATGCACTTAGCACAGAATAAGTCGTTTCAAAAACTTAGAATGGATAAAAATATGAATATTACTTATGAATATGGAACCAACAAATCTTGGTCCAATTACACGAGCGTGTGAATTAGTTGGTGAGGATTCAATTTGATCAATAATTTTGAATTTAAGTTTTGAATATATATATATATATATATATATATATATTAGGGATTATAATGATACAACTTGGATGCCTAATTTCAATTCAAAATGCAATCTGAGGCATAATACAATTTGAACATAATTGTATTTTTAGTTTCTTCAGTTTTAAAATTTTATAATTTTGATAGTCTTGGTTTATTTTTAAACTTTTAATCTTAATTTTCAGATTTTACAGTCTTGATCCTATGTTAATTTTTATGCAATAATTCATCAAATTTATTTAATTTATTTATCCATTTTTTAATAAAATATTAATTAAACTTAATTTAAAATTAAAATATTAATGATTAAATTTTATTAATTTATTTATTTAATTTTATTAATTTATTGATTATTTGATAAAAAATTAAGAGATGAACCAAAATTATAAAATCTTAAAAATTTGAGGTATGAATAATAAAAATAACCAAAATTATCAAATCTTAAAATTAATTTTTTTTTAAATTACATTTATAATTTATAATAAAACTTTAATTTATGGCAACCTAGTCTAAACATGCTATATGTAGGTGTGTGATGACTTCAGTATCGATAATAATATGAAAACATATGCACGTGTATATATATATATATATATAGTCAGTTACTAAAATAATATCGTGGTTAATATTATAAAAAATTATAATTAATTCCAGAAAATAAAATTTATTTATTAATGAGTGCAAATGGGATACTCTTCCCTTATACAATAAAGTTTTTGAAAACAAACACGCTAGTGGATTAATACACCAAATGAGAAGGTATAATCCGATTGTAGAAGGTTCCTAGCCTTACTATTATATATGATTATCGGATCCCACTTTCCATTTTGAAAAGAATGTCATTTCATGCTCTCCCAATATTCGAGGTGACCGCGGCCCATAATACTAAATAAATGGATTTATGCTTACATCCCTTTACATAATCCTTAAACCACTTCATGTTATTTTGGATCGAAGCAAGGGGTGGAATTGGCGAGCCAAGCCACCCTGCTACCATTATCCACTTGTTTATATACACGCACAATAACATATATCCATCATTTAACAATTCATATTTTTTAAAAACAAATATAATATATCAACTGTCTATATCTCATATGCATATGGATGTACCCATTGTAGCTATGTATGATAATCGGTGTTCTTAATTCAGATGTGTATTTGATAAATAAATAATTATTAAATAATATGTAATTGATTATTAAAAATGAATAATTAATTATAAATTTTTAATAATTATTTATTTATCACATATATAATTAAGTTAATCATATTTTTTAGTAATCGATTCCTAAAAATTATCACCTTAAAGTTTAGAATGTAAATATATATATAAATGTTTATAAATCTTGCAATATTGACCCATCAACAATATCATGTTGCCTTTTTATCTTCATCCTCCTATTTATTTGAATATATATTATATATCTAACAGTTAAAAAAATTATATTTAAAAAATAAATAATATTTAAGTGGGATGTAAAATGATGAACACATAATCCAGATAAATTCACCTTTTTCTTACTTCTTTTCCCCTTCAACAATACTGATAGGTAAAGAAAACACAAAAATAAATAAAAAATAATAAACATATATTTTATCAATATTTATCTTTTAATCCGTCTCATTTTTTTATTTTTTTTTCTTTTATTACATTATATATCATATTTTATTCTTTATTTATTTTTAAAATTTATCAAATATCAACTCTCAAACACAAGGCAAAATTAACTTTCTTATCTTAAAGCCGCAACAGAAATTTGATAATCCCTCCCCACAAAAATAAATAAATAAAAGTTTAATCATATAATTATATAGCTATCTTAATTAATTAATTTATCTTCATGTTACATGTTTAATAACAACCTTCCCTCTCAATTTGCAACGTTGTGTACCATAACTAATTGAGTATATAGTCTACAAGTCTCAACAATCAAAGTCCAAAAGCATATAAGAAAGTATGTTCGTCTTGCCACGGCGAAAGAATATATTAGTAGATTTTTCATTAATAAGCTATAGTAAAAAAAATAAGCTACGACTGATTATTAAAATAATGATAATAATAATAATAATAATAAGGAATCCAAAGACAATATTTTCTGAAACGATCTGACATACTGTATATAGTCTTTAGATACAATCCCATCATTCGGCTCCCACCCAGTGTATGAAACGATCCAAAATTATGAGCATTATTCATCGCCTCCAAAGCCAAGATTATAATGGCCATTTATTAGTTAATAATGCTAAATGTGTTCAATCAATCAACGATGCTGCTGACTAATTACCAACAATATCATGCACATGGCCAAGAGATTGCTAATCCAACAATGATACTCATAACCTTTGTATAAGGTTCATCACCTGGTTTCCCGTATACCAAACCATCCAAAATTTTCATCATATATATATATATATATATATATATATATATATATATATATAGGTGCCTATAAAGCCATCTTTATTGGGTTTCTAATAAAGCTAAACGTATGCTATCCATTAGGGTGTTGTGGCAATACTGATTAATCAACGATAACATCAAGCACATGGGAAAGACCCTGCTAGTCCCACAACCATCCTTGTTCCCATTCATATTATATAATTTTACTTTAAAATATCCACATGCACCCCACGCTTAGGACGATATAAACCATACTTGTTATTCCCTATCTTCTTTCTATTCTCTTCAATCCATATTTCCTTTGTCTCTTTATACAATTTTTTCCATGTTCGCGCCATTTAGGATTCTATTTTTCAGAGAGAGAATGTATGATACAAAGTATTTAGTGTATAATTTGTAAATTTGCTAATAATGTCTTCTATGTATTGTGTCTCCAATTGGGGAATCAAATTGAAATTTGGTCCAAAATGATCAGCTTCTGCTTACTGACTCTGACAAAAACCATAATTTGTCCCTAATCTTGTGGAGTTAAACGCTAATTAATTGTATTTAAATAATAATTAAATGCGTTTTTTCTGATACCTAATTATGCGGAGTTTGAATAATTTCTTGACATGGATAATCTATCTATAACGTGCATTTAGAACCTTGACTGAACGTGCGCATGACATGATTTTCTTGGCAAATGCCGACATGATAGATAACTCAAGAAAATAATATTAATTAGTTATTTATAATTTCTTAATCAATCATCATTTGGCACTTAGTCATATAAGATGACAAGATTATGTTCGGCGTCTTGGTGAATGATAAGATGTTTCTTTTTTTTAAAAAAATATTTTTATTCACATTATAATAAAGGTTAAAATTTACGTTTTTTTTTTCTTTATACATACGTGAAAGAATATCAACTTACGTTGATATAAATTATATTATTAGTAATTTTATATAAAATATTTTTATTGATTTAATTATTGAATTATTATATAATTTCTTAATTACATGTATTAAATTTTATCAGAATTAAATATATATATATATAAGGTTATAATTAAAAATATATTTTTATGTATATTTAAAAATATATTACATTAATTTTAAATTTATAAATAAAATATTAAATCTTTTTACAGTTTATTTAAAATTTTATAAATATATTCTATTTGATATAGTTTTTTGATTTAATAGTTAATTTTATTTTCTCTAATTTTTAGGATAAATATTTAATGAGTAATAACATAAATTTAATAAAATTTGTAACGAATATAATTTTCTACTATATTTTTCTTCTAAAGTAAATTACAATACGTTAACAGTGCTTTAAATATATGAGCGTACACGCACATATACTCATAATATAAAGTGTTATGTATGAATTTTGTCATTACTTTGATATTAACTTCTCCATGCAATAATGAAAAAAATTATAAGGTAATTTTTTTCCATAAATTATCAAGATTAGATTTTGAAGGGGAAAATAAAATATGACATAACATTGAGATTATACATATGATGGTTCAACCGGATGAACATGCTGAGTCCATGTGTTTCTCACATGGCTCTGCCCCCTGAATGCCGCGTGTCTCTATCAAACATTATAAAGAGTATTTCTTTCATATTTATGGGAAAAGATTCTGTGTCTTGCCACTTATTTTCAAAGGTAAAAAGGAAATAACAAAGAAAAGTAGAATTAGAAATCCTTTTCCAGGGGCAAAAAATACAACCATTGTTTTGTATCCCGCTAATAATTGAATCACATATATACAGTAATTACGTTTAAATATATTTTATTTTTAATTAATTAATTTTTTTTATAATTTATCAATTATAATATCAGTTAACTATGAGAAATTGATTATTTTTATTCACATAATCGATTAATTATATATAATCAATTATTTTATTTTATTAATTAATTACAATTTTATTTTCATTACCCTGCTTATGTAAAGAAATAAACTATATGTTTTCAGTAATCCATTATATAATTAATTAACAAAAGCTATTTTATATGTGGATGGAAATATTATACATATATTGAAGAAAAAAATCATCTTGTATCCCACCGGCATAAAAAGGTTTGGCAAGCGATGCATTATGAGCTTTCCTTTGCAATTTTCAGGAAGGGAATAATTAACCAGACAATTTTTCATCTCAATTTCACTTTAAAAATTGATAACATATTTAGGCAGAGATTTCGCAAGGTGATAATTTAGAGAGCAATTTTTTCGCCTCAAAAGCCTCGTCTAAAAATGATCTCCGAGGTTAGAGAAAGATTTATAGAGAAAAAATAATCCATCACAAAATTTTAAAAATATACTTTACTAGTTATTGCTAAATTTATTTCCATGAGGTAAAATTTTATTCTCTCTCCAAATTTTGTATCAAAATATATAATTTTTCTGATATATATATATATATATGGAAAAAGAGATTAACTTATACTGATATGTATACTAAAATTATATTATTTAATAATTTTTTATTAGAGAATTTTATTATAAAACCAAATGTTAAGTTAATAATGATATTAATAAATACAATATAACAAGTGATGTTCTAATATTTAGAAGTAAATACTGAATTTTATAATATAATAATTAATTTTTGACTATATATTTGGTATAAAGATTTTTTAAAGTAACTTAATACCGAAAAATTTTAGGATGTTGTTGTTGTTATTTTATTTTCATGTCCTTAACAATTATATGAAAATTTTAAGAAGAGAGAGATAACAAAATATTGCAAGGTTACTCGTGAATACAGTTTAACTCGTGAAATCCAATTAACTCAACTTGGTTAAAATTAAAAAAAAAAAATATTTATAGTTGGCATATTTATGTTATTTACATTGGAAAAGAAACATGACTCAAGTATTATTGGACCAATTATGGGTGTTGCACATTTAAATTTAATGAACTAACTTATTTTTTTTCTGTTCTTTCCATTTTATTTTTATTTTTATTATTATTTTAAAATATTAAATAAAACATATAAATATATGTAGCATATGAAACTTTTTTTTAGCTAAATTTTTATTATTTTTAAGTAAAATTATGAATGTAAGCTAACTTGATGATAAGGTTTAACCTAACCTGATTTCATTTAAGTAATTTTATTTATTTTTATTTAAATTCAATCCAATATAATTCATGAACCTTTAAGAAATTCTAAGGTAATATTCATATATGATTTAGTGTAGTTTTAATGAAGTCTATAAATCGAATATAAAATCTCAAACAAAGATGAACGTTGTTATTCGTTGAAATCTCAAATAAAGTGGTAGATATATTTTTAATGACATTTTAATATTTAAGTTAATGGATATTTTAGTAAAACAATACATGATAATTTGAATATAAATAATAATTTATTTGAATGATGGTTGCATGTTATTCATATAAAATTCGGATGAAGATGACAATGCTTTGAGCTATAATTCTATATGTGTGAGTGCATGAGATGTGTTATGCATGTGCAAGTTTAAGGGCCTCAGGTTAATGGATGGTCCAAAGATTAACCTTATTGTTATGATCAAAGGAAGGATAATTGAGCTGACCAAACTTAAACTTAATTAATCTCAATTTAGAACAATTTTTAAATCAGAAAGAATGAAGAAACAAAGAAATTTGTGAGTTCATCTCCATCAAGTATTTTTCAAGTATGAACACTAACATTGTTAATTAGCTTAGCAGATATTGATAGTGCGTATTTTAAAATATTTAAATAACTTACCTACGGAATATTTTGAATATAAATTCGCTTCCTTTTTCAGAAGCAAAGAAAACGAGAGGGTGGTTAGAACCGCATGGTTGTTGGCAATTATAATTTCTTAATAGAGCAAGGTTTTGTCTTAGTCTTTGTAACCCCCAATTTATAAAAATAAAAACTAAAAAAAAGGAGAAAGAAGTAAACAAATGATATGGTCTTATACTTGGAAATATTCCAGAGAGAAATGAAATTAATTAGCAACACGAATTGTTGATTAGAAAAGATAATATAGGTTAATGGGTTGGAGACCTTGGAATACTTGCACATGTGTGTCGCTTTCGGTGCCAATAGAAAGACAATAAAAGGGATAGTAGACTATTTCTGGTTGGACGTTCAGTGTGATTGATAATCAATAAAAGACAAGAAGTTATACAATGAACTTGAACATCATGGGATACCTAAGGAGACAAAGAGAAACCTGGTCAAATGCTTTAAAAAATATTGCATTTTCTGCAATATTTTTTAACATGACTTTAGAATTATTTAAATTATAAATTTCATATCTTTTGTAATAGAAAATGATGTGAGGCAAAGAGGTCAATTTTTTAATGTAAATGATACTTCTCAAATTTAATATATTAATTTTCGCATTAGGGGATGATCTTAACCTCTGCCAATAGGTTCAGTATTGTTGGAAATCTAAAGCAAATAATTTAAAAAAAATAATCGAATTACGTACGATAAGTGACTTATATACTATTTTTAACCGAGTCGAATTACATTTACATTAAAAATTAATATATTGAATTTAAGAAGTATCATTTACATTAAATATTTTTTTATTTCATTAAAACTTAATTTAACTTTATCTTGTTTATTAAATAAATATATTCAGATTTGTTAAAATATTTTTTTAAATAGATAATTAAAATTTAATATTATAAAAAAATCTCTTTAACATATTTAAATATTTATTTATTTTTATATATTATATTTATATAATATTTATTTTAATATATTTTATTTGCATAATATATTTTTTAAAATCTATTTAATGATCTTTTATTTTATAGATTTTAAATTTATAAATTTTTTCGATCAATATTTATATAAAATATTTAAATTTATTTATTAATTTTATTAAAATATAAATTTTTAAATAGATTTATAGATTTTATAAGGTTTAAATTAGATCAAATTTAAAAAAAAAAATTAACAAAGATTTTAAATTTTTTAAATAAATCAAATAAAAGTTTTAACAACTTATACCCAGATTTAATTAGATATAAATTATTTTTGTTACGTGATTGAATCATTTTTCTAATTTATAAGAGTAGTCTTGGATGACAAGTATTAATCAGCCCTTCCATTTTGCTTCAATTTTTGGACTCTTCTATGAACTTTTGTTTCACGTTGCACGTGTGTGGGCCTAGGGGCTAATAAAACCACATATTCATGTAGAAATAACTTTTCTTGAAAAAAACATTTATATGCACCAATGACTTTCGTACAATATATTCTTTTCTTTAAAAGAAAAATCATAAATATCATTCTCTTAATGAAAATATTTTGATTATAATAAAAATTAAGAATGCCTAATACAGATTATTAATTTTTATTTAAATAATAAATATTCATATATACTATTTTTAACCAATCATATTACTATATGTTAAACTTATAATTTTAATTATTTATGAATATATAATTGTATAACTTAAATTTATAATCCGTATATTTTTTTATGAGTGTATATATTGAAAATATAGGAACAATAAATCTAAATATATAAGGTTCAGATTGTTATTCTTATGTAAATTTATTGTTCTTATTTTTTATAATTATAGTAAAAAATGAAAATAATTAATATATTATTAAATTACATTTGAATGGTCCAAATTAAAAAAAAAACACATAATTAACAATAATTTATAATCTTAGCTTTTCATGTATAATTGTATGATTGATATTTTCATTATCATTTTCTATACGACTATATATATAATTATTTTATTTTTCATTTTAATTAGGTGATGGGTGATTATTTAATATTATGTATTTCGTTGAACAGCCTTACAATTTAAGTGACAAAAATACTGCAAGAAAAATATCGATTTTTTTCGTGCACTGGAAGATTATTTTTAGAATATTATATATATATATATAATTATTTTATTTTTCATTTTAGTTAGGTGATAGGATGATTATTTAATATTATGTATTTTGTTGAACAGCCTTACAATTATCAGTGCAAGCAAAATATTGATTTTTTTCGTGTATTGGAAGAATATTTTACAATTACGTAAAAATATTTATAAATAAAAAATTTTAAATGTAATATTGTAATAAGTAAAAATAAATTTAAAATAAAATTTATAAAATTAAAACATAAATTATAAAAAACTTATTTTAATGTTGATGTGTCTTGTTAAGTATCGATGACGGTAATAAATTTTATAATGATTACTTTTGTAATTTCATTTAAACAAAATTAACTTTTATATACTAAATTTTTTTATAAAATAATTATTTTTTATAATTGTATAAATTGACAGAAATATATTAAATTGGCAAAAATTTATATTTAAATTTGGTAATTATATCTTCCGAATTTTAGCTAAAATACTTTTTAAACAAATAATTTTAGATAAATATAGATAATATTTATTTTAAAATTTTCATTAATTTCTTTTTGAAGCAATAAAAGATAGTTATGAAATTAAAAATTAAAAGTAGAAAAAATAAAATTACACAATCAATGTGAAAAAATACATTAACTTAACAAGGAAGAAAAATAACTTTTAAAATATCTCTCATTAAATAACAAGGACTCAAATTTATTGTTGCAACGGTTTTCTAAATATAAAAAAAAATTAGTATAATAAATAAAATTGTTATTACCGATATAATAATTTTTCAAAAATAAAATTTTGATTATTTATATAATATTTTTCTAACAATGCCATTTTTATTTTTATCCACCAGAAACATACACTAGTACAAAAATATGTTTCTATAACAGGATTTTACATCGGTTGTTTAGAAACCGATATAAAAAAAATGCGGTGGCATTTTTGTAAATAAATGTAAACTTTTTACATCGGTTCATAAAAGAACCGAGGTAGAAAGTACTTTTTACATCAATTACAAAACAACCGATGTAGAATGTACTTTCTACATCGGTTCTCTTTTGAACCGATGTAGAAAGTGGATTTTTTTTTAAACTTTCTACATCGGTTGTGTGGATTTTTTTTAAAACTTTCTACATCGGTTACAGAACAACCGATGTAGAAAGTACTTTTTACATCGGTTATAAGAAACAACCGATGTAGAATGTCTTCCCTTATAACTTATTTTTCGACGCTAGTCGTCTTTAACCTCATTCTCCAAAACCCTAGTATCTTGTTTCGGCTTATTCTCTCTATTTTCGTTTACGTCTTAGTCATTGTCGTCGTCCCTGATGTTCGTCGTTGCACTCCATTCTTACGTACGTGGTTGTCGTTGCCGTTGCCGTTGCAACCATTTCTTCCGTTCGAAGTCGTCGTCGTGCACCCTAAGGTTTGAAGTTGTCTTTGTTGTTATTTATATATCTCATTCTGTTATTATAATTGAAACTTACATTCGTTTTGGTTGTATTGTATAATTTTCAAGCTTCTTATTTGGCTACCACTGTGCTGTGCTGTCGTTCGACTACCGTTGTACCTCCATTAGGACACCGTTTGGTCACCGCTCAACCATTTTTTCTCTGTTTTCAACAGGTACATGACTGGTTACGACATTTTTTTGTTCAACTTTCAACACTTGCTTGACGTAATTTTAAGTTATTTCCTTTGTAAATTAAAATTTGATAATAATTAATGATGTATTTAGTTTAAATATATAGATTATGTGAATTCTGTATTATCTGTCTGGTGATTCTGTGAATAAATAATACAGTAGCATACCTAAACAAAACGAACATTAAAAAAATGAACTTTCTACGTCGGTTAAGATTATAACCGATGTAAAAAGTACTCTTTTTACATCGGTTAGAACTATAAACGATGTAAAAAGTACACTTTCTACATCGGTTATGGCCTTAACCGAGGTAGAAAGTATGACTTTCTACATCGGTTATAAGTCCAACCGACGTAGAAAGTGTACTTTTTACATCGGTTCCAGAACCGATGTAAAAAATCTTATTTTCTATATCGCCCGCTTCAACACCGCCCAAATAACTGATGTAAAAAGTTCATAACAACCGACGTAAAAAGCTTATTTTCCACCTGTGATAGGATAATAAAGTGGATATAATATTAAGATTTAATTAATATATTCCGTTTGTGAAGAAGCCAAATGTAATCAAGGTATTCCTATGGGCAGGAGCTAATCTGTAGTAAATTTAAAGTAGTATTTCATTCGAAAGATATTGAATTAACAGATTTAACTTTCACGATTAGCTCTAAGTAATTGATGCGGAGGATTTTTTAGAATTTTAATCTTATCATTTTTCATATTTATACTGATTATTTTACACTTAATTATAATTATAAAAACACTTCTACTTACAAAGTAATTTTTAGAATAATTAGATATATCGATGTAAAAGTCCCCCCACTGAAATTACATTAAAGAGCATCAAATATAATCTCTCAAAATACATATACCAACAACTCTTGTAATTTGTAAATTTAATAAAGATATTTTTCTCCAAAAAATGTTTCTTACCTTTCCACTACTTTCTCCTTCATATATCTCGAGAAAATATTTTAAATTTTTTTTTAATTATCTGTTAAAAAAAATTATAAATCTGATTATTTTCAAATTATATTTTTAAAAATAATTTTTCAAACTACATGAAATATCCTAAAAGTGATTTTAATTATTTTTCCACACGATATTTAAACGAAATTCTGAATTATTTTTTTCAATTTAACAAATAGTCCTACATTGGTAGGAAATATTATTGCTAATTAAATTACACAAAATTAATATAAAAGGTAACTTTATACTAAAAAAATCCTTGAATAAATCAGGACATTATATAGGATTATAAATTGTCTAAGTAAAATTTATTAATTCAAAATTTTAATAAACTAATAATTAATTAAAATAAAATTATTTTAATTAAAATTAACTCTTAGTTAACCTTAATTATAAATTTAAATTTTTTTATTATTAAAAGGTAAAATTAATTTTAGTTAATAAGATTTCATTTCAATTAATAGCTAATTAAAAAATTCAATTAATAATTCATAATCCTAAGTAATAAAGTTGGTTCACTTAAAAATTTCCCTTTATACTATTGATTAAGGACGGTAGGTTTGATAGAAGGGGTAATAATTAAGTTTAATGTCGGTTATTGTGTGTTTACTTTAAATATTAAAAAAATTATTCTAGGAAATATGAAATTGGAAATATAGCATTTATATACGGCTGTTATAAGTTTTTTTAGTTTCCAGAAAAATATTATTTTCAAAAATGAGTTATATTTAATTTTATTTGACTTTAAATTCTCTATTAAAGATAAGAATATAATATTATATGTTTTGAAAATGTCGGAAGTTATCATATATTTCAATTAGTAAGTTTTATTTTTTGTTCTTTTTTGTCGTTTTAATTTTCAAATTATTTCCAAATATATTAATCATATGCAAAATCAGACATGGTTTTTAGTTCATTTAAAAACTAAATTATAAAAAATGTTAAGCTTGGAAATATACATAACATGATAATTATAACATGTAAGAGTTATTAGTGATCTAATGATGAAAAGATAAAAACTAAAGTACTTCACGTAAAATTTTAAATTTAAATTTAAATTTTTTTATTGTATAAAAAGAAATAGGTGGCGATAGAGTATTTTTCCTTAACATAACGAGCCCACCTAATTTGTTTGATGACTAATATTAGTTGCACATGACTTTCAAATGACTTAAAGAAAAATCTCAATTTATCTAAATAGTTCACACTCACACTTAACTATTCCAAAAGTTTTAAAAAAACATTTGGAGAAAGAGAAACCATCATCAATAGGTTATGCTGACAGCTCGTATTCACATATAGAATTTTATCCGTTTGGCTTTATCATCATTAAGTTTGAAAGATAAAATTATCTAAAGCCTAGTTGACAGTGAGAGTATATGAACTCGTTATACATAAAGTTTACTATTATATATTTTTTAATTTTTATAATTTTACTAATTTTATATAATATTTTAAATTAATAAATTTTTTTAATAATTTTAAAAACATTATAAATTTCAAAACAGAGATAGATGGAGCATGTATCAGTATTTCTGTATATTCGTTTTCATTTTCATTTTCAAAAATTAAATTTTAACTGAACCTGTCTCAAATTCTGATCAATTCAGAATTTTTTTTACGTTAAAACTGAAGTGAAACAAAATTAAATACGATAAATATATATTTTTTTATCTTATCTAATTATTAAATATAAACGGTCCGAAAAACACATATATTAACTTGCCGTGATGACTTAGTTAATAATAATTTTTTTACATTAATAATAATACACTACACAAAGGCACAAAGAGAGTTGATATTTACATAAAATTTTTAGTATCTTAAATTTTAAATAAAAAAATGTCATGCATGCATTCATATTAAGACTAGAAAAAAAAAAATACAAATGAGACATTATTAATGACTTAGGCGACATAACACACACATACATTTCATATCAATTAACAAGAAAATTTATCATTGACTTAGGTGGGAGTAAAATATTACAAGTTTATCAAAGGCTCAGTTCACTACACTTTATTCCTGCTAACGACATCATGACTTTAGCAAGCTTTGACCCCTTGTTGGATGACATATACAGGCATGACAAAGACATCGTCGAATTGAAGCAGAATTTTACCAATGTTGTAAAAACGAAAGAAAAATTATTGTTGTACATTTTGTTTATCTATAAATATATATAGAGACAGGAGAAAGAAAAAAAAAGAAAGAGAAGTAAAATAAATATATAATACTTGATATTCTAAAAAATATATTTTGTTTAACGATGGCATTCTACGTCCCTTAATATGCTTGTTGTCACTGTTGTTGAAAACAACGGCTTCGTGCTTGTTTGGGTGCAACCGCAAACTTGATTAGAAGATAAATCCTGATTTCCAAAATGCATGTGTAACTGAGATTCAACAAAAAAAGAAAATAATTACTTCAAGACACCTTCCGTTGAAACCGAAAACCAAATGGAGCTTCCATCGTTGCTAGGTTATCGCATATGTTTTGGGAAAGAGACATGTTATTCATACCATTTATATATAATATAAAAAATATAATTAAAAATAAAATAATATGACAAAAATATATTATAAAATAGTACATTCTTAAAAAATATTGTTAAATATTAAAAACTTAGAGATCGTTTGGTTTGTAATTTTTTTTATTTTCTATTTTAATTTTTATTTATAAAAATATTACCTTATTTTTTTATTCTTATTTTTAAAATTTTGTAAAAAAATTAATAAAAAAATATTTTCGCTATTTATTATAAAATTTTTTTAAAAAAGAAACAAAATAAAAATAATATAATATTTTTGTAAAGTAAAATAAAAAATGCTTTTGTAAACTAAACTAATTTTAGTTTGTGGATATTTTTGTTCACGCTAACTACTGAGAGTTTGGCCATTTGTACTTGTCCCAAATACATTGTTTCTCTGCCATAACTTTTAAAGGAAAAAACTAAACGTACCACCACATAGTCGTAGATATATACTTGAACACATTTGGGTTTTTAAATTTTGTATTGCGACGATTAAAACAGTCATAAAATTTAAAAATATCTACTATAGCTAATACATTAATCATCGCTCATTTTTTATTGGCCAGTTTTTAAGGTTGTCAATTTTACTAACAGCTTGTTTTCAATACACCTAGGTAGTTGCCTAGTTGGTAAAGCCAATAACTTGCAGTAACTATCGTTTAATTTTATCATGATATTTAATATAAACTTTTTTAATATATGCCGATACACTATAAAAATTTATATATAATAGAATTGTTATTAAATAAAGTATATGGATAACTTATTGTTTGGATTAAAAATTGACTTAAAGTGTTTTCAATTTAATATTCAAATTATCCAGTAAAATTTGAAGTTAGATCGTTATCTACTCCTAGAAATTAAACTATGAACTCTTTAACTTGAGTTTATGATTGTACAGTAACAAAAGTTAAAGATGAAACAAGAAACTAGTAAGTAAAAAATAAATAAAAATGAATGCATACTTAAAGTATCCTTTGAGTTGAGTTGATTCAGTTGAATTAACCGGATAATTTTTTATGGCTCAGGGAGATTAATTTAAGTAATAAGTTTGTATCTTATTGGATGTGTCCTTCAAAATGATAAGATATCTACTTATAATAATAAAATTTTAAAATACGGCATGTGTTCCTAAAATGACATGACACGCAAGATGCATGTTCCTAAAACAATGACATAATACATGTGTATATAAAAAATAAAAAACTACTAATAAATGTCAAAAAGTACCTAATAGTATTTCTATGGTACATTTTAACACTTGGAAAAATCTTCAAATCTTTTTCTTTATCTAGCTTTCAACTTCAGTTTTCACATTTCTTCTGCACTTTTATTTTTAAGTCATTTTAAATCTTCAATTAACACCAAACTCAATAGAATTAATGTCCCAATTAATCCTTTAATTATCTGTGAAATTAAGTTAAAATATTTTCTTTTATGCTATACTTCTGTCGATCTTATTTTATGCATGACATAAATTTTCCTTTTAAGTTATTTCCTTTTTATTAAGACCATCCGTATTCAAAACTCGAGCTCCCCTCATTTTTATAACTCTGATGAAAAGATTTGAACTATGTCAACACTTACAAACCTATTTTCAGTTTTTTTTTTCACCTTATCCTCTCAATTCTCTTTTATACATTAAGATTCTATCCTTATATATATAAAAGCGGTGAAAATAATATATAATTTTCAATTTTTTTATTCACATTAAATTAATTTCTCTCTTTTCATTATTTTAAATTATTCTTATATTATTATTTTCTCATATTTTTTCTTTATTTATTTCTTTTCTACCTACATTAAAAAAAAAAGGAAAGGAAAAAGAAAAGAAGTTGGTAAGGAAAGGTTGAAAATTGAGAGAAAAATCTCCTATCCTTATTATACACAGGAGAATTCAGTAATAAATAATAATGTAATATATTAAAAGCGAGTCCCACAGGAACAGGCCTCCCTCTATTTGCAACCGCTTTGACCATTTCACCCCTCTCCCAACCCTTTATATATCACCTTTCCCTCTCTTTCTCTCATCACTCTTCAATCTTCATTTTCAGTTATTTCATTTCATTTCATTCAATCTCTATTAATTAATTATTCAACACATGGCAAAAGGTGGAAAGCTAATGAAGCTTAAGTCAGTGCTCAAGAAATGGAACTCATTCGGTAACGGCGCCAGACACAGCCGTCACAGCATCAGCGCCGTCGCTGACGATGAATCCTCCTCCTCCAGATCGGACCTCCATGCCGTCTACGTCGGGAAATCCCGCCGCCTCTACCGTGTCTCCTCCGACGTCGTCGACCATCCCGTCTTCCGCGAACTCGTCGAGAGGTCCCGCGAGTCCACTCAGCCTCAACACGACACCATCAATGTCGCTTGCGAGGTCGTCCTCTTCGAACACCTCCTCTGGATGCTTGAAAATGCCGATCCCCAACCTGAGTCACTCGACGAACTCGTCGATTTCTACGCTTACTAGTTACCTCACAACTCTCTCCAAAACCTACATTTACCGCAAAAGTTCCTGCAACCGCAATTTTAAACATTGAAAAAAATGTTCACGCACTTATGTCATATATATAGATAAGATAATACTCGCGCTTATTTGATTTGATTAGTTGTAATAACTAACATTCGTCCACAAGTTCAATTTAATTTCCATCATGTACATTTTTCTTTAATTTAAATATTGTCAATAACTTCGGTAAGTTTGATTAGTAAATATTGGTTAATTTAGATTTTACGGATGTTGATGTTGAGTTGATCATGGAGAGTTGTAGACTCCAATGAATGTAAGTGGTTGTTCATTTCTTCTTCAAGGGAAAAATGTGTTGTTTTAATTACCTTTCATATGATTAACGAAGTATATGCTAATGGTAGTGGTGGTGTCAGAGTTGAATGTGAATGGGACGAGACGGAAATATTTTTTGTCCAAGAATCATATGTCGCATTGAAGGCTTCAATTTTGGAACTTGTTTATCAGATTCCCGAAGTGGGTGTTTGGTTATTAGAAAAGAGCATTATTATTAGAATTGCCCGCAAATTGGTGCGGAGGGACTTATTTTACTAATTGAGGAAAATGGAAGGTGACATGATGTCTACTCTCCCACTTGCTTTGCTACCTTTCAATTTCACTCAATTAACTAAGATGATACCATGAGTCTATAGATATTTGATTGATTGGCCCCTCATGGGGTTCGGTTACATGATGCCACACTTTCCCTCTCTATATTCACCGGTTACATCACGCTACAGTTATTTCAGACAGGGTAACATGCGTCGTCTACCAAGTACAAACAGTGCCAACAAGTATTTTTTATGCTCGTTTAATTCTCTTTCACAGCTCTGTCAATACTTTTCAGTTTTCATCTGCTTCTTTTTATTCATAGTTTGAGTTTAAATGTGTTGTTTCTTTTTGAAAAATAAATACCTCAATATTCCACAACATACTGGTGCCAGCCTCTAGGGAGGTCCTCTAATTAATTAAAATGTACCCCAAGAGTTCATAAATCGGTGTCTTTACTTACCCCTGCGTCATCATTTCTTTTTGACATTGAAGAATCAACGTCCTCTCTTGATCAAAATTCTGAAATTGGCATTAATTACTGGCCACTGTACCAAAACATTCATAGGTTGGTGAAGTAAATTAATTTCTTTATCTCGGTTGTTGGCTGGGGTAGAGAAGAACATGCTCATCGATGCATCTAAGCCACATATAATAATCTTGAAAAATATACTATATATATAAAACACAGGTCTTTCTAACTAATGTCTTTAAAGAATCAATGAATAGAAAATTTTAAAGTCTATATTAGCAATCATAGTAGAAATATATTAATAACATTTTTTAATAAAAGGTTTCACTTTAAATTTTTTAACTAGTAACACTGAATAACATTTGCTTATAATATATAACAAACCTGGAGGCAGGGGTAGTTGCAGCAAAAAGTTCATATTCTGAGACAGCAGTGAAGTCAACTGCTTTTAAGGATGCATGCAGGCACCAGAAAGCAAAGCTTCTGCATTCTGCATTCAAAATGTTGATGAGCTTATTATTATATTTATATTAATAAAGGAGGGCCTGATCAAATATTGTTAAATGCAGATATAAGGAAGATATATACACTATCTGCCAGAGATACGCAATACTTTTGGAATACTAATGATTGGGTTGTTAGAGATTCCTTTGTTTTTGCCCATTACACTCTAACACGCTCCCTGTAGGAAATTGCTGATTAGTGAACCAAACAAAAATTAGAGCTTTTCGTTAACCTGATTAAGGAATTTAGATTGGGCATTGAGTGGATGACACGAAAGTAGTTTAGTGCACGCATGAGTATCTGTAAGATGCATGAAACGCGTTGCCAAGCTGCCATTGCCACCCCATAAAGGCGATGTTGAATTTCTTCTGAACCACAACGATATGTTGGAATAGCCTTTGAGGAAAAACATTTTAAATGTGAATTTATTGTTAAAGTTAATGATAAATTGTGAATATATAGCAAATTGTAAAAGATAAAATTTAGGTGTATTATTATAAAAAAAATTTTTATGTTGATTTAGTTACAATTAATTTTCTTAAAATTTATGTCCACCTTTAATGTCAATTTTTATTATATTAATTGTTGAAATAAAATTTTATGATACTACACTTAAATTTTATCCAACAGGAAGTTAAAAACAATGTTTTAAATTGCATATTCCAACATTAAGGATTTTATAATTTTCACATGAATTGCATATATTTATTTGCAATTTTCTGCAACATCGAAAATCATGTCATAACCACAATCGTGACATATATAAACGATATTCTCTTAAAATCAATTTTTAATTACCCTATTATTATGATTTAGAAAATGAGAGCTTTGTGATGGGAGTTATTTGAAACACCAGTTTCTTTTCCCTGTTATACTGTGTCATTATAATAATTTTTGTAGCTAGGAATGTAGATTGAAATACAACAATAGTTGGCAAAGTCTTTGTTTCTCTTGAAAGGGTGGTGGGGTTTGAACTTTGCAACTTTTGAACTTCGAACGTAAAGGAGTTAGCAGGCTGCCAGGTGTGCCAGCTATAGTTTGTTTATCTTTAATGTCTTGAAAATTTAGTATTAACCCCCACCATTAGAATACTCTAAAAGGAAAAGGAAAAGGAAAAGAAAAAGAGATAAAGAATAAAAAGGAAGATGAACATAAAACAAAAGGAAAAATAGAGTTGGAGACAACTGAAGAGGTAAGGGAAGGGAATGGTTTAATTGATGGAACGAAGACATGTTTCCTGGAGTGGGGTCAAGTTGAATATGGTATACAAAAATGCTAGTTTTTACGGATAAGGTTTACTTCCATTTATTTGTGAGTAGATTATTATTTTTACGGATAAGGTTTGCTTCCATTTATTTGTGAGTAGATTATTATTCCTTCATTCACTGTATTTGTATTTATTACAGACACTCTCGAAGTGACCCTAGAATAAGAGAAATTTCTTGCTTTATATACCATTAAATGTACTATATCAACAAGTTGAGCATGAAAAATATTAAAAATATTGTTGAAGAGAAAAACAATAGTAGCAGCAACCATAAAACTAATGTACCACGCATTTATGAGTACTAAGGTAGAGTTTGATCAGTTTATTTTAAAAATTTCTTTTCTTTAAAATAAAATTTTAAACCAAACATTTTACTAAAAATCTAAAAAATAAAAATTTAAAATAAAGAAAACATTAAAAATACTTTCAGAAAAACCAATCTTGGAAGCCTCTTCCTAAGATCCATTAACACACTACTCATAAACTTTTAAATTAAAAGTAACTTTAAGTTTAAAAATTTAGAAATATTAAACTATTTTAACATTAATTTTATATTGTCACGAGTATATAAAAAATTTCAAATTTTGTTTAGTGTTGATCACATGTATGTTTTATTGAAAATTTTATTGTTCAAATCAAGATAAATTATTATAAAAAAACATTTTTTAATATTTAATATAATTACATATTTTAAATTTAAATATAAATTCTTTAGTTACATTGGATTAATGATCTTTTAATTAATCTATATGTATGATAATAAAATTTTCAATTATTACATTCATATTTTTTATTATAAAAATTTGTATGTTCTATAATTAAAATTTATTTATTTATTTTTTTAATATGTTATTGGTGTAAATAATATTCAAATCTAGAGTTAACAAGTTTCGTTGTATAACTAGTTAACTAAGTTTAACAATAATAATGGTGATATTAAACAAATTTATTAAATAATGTAATAATATAATTATTTTCTATTACCAATTGATAGATACAAGAATATGAAGGTTTAACTTACGTATTACCAACCGAGAAGTGGAGGTTTGACTGGATAGAAGAAGGAGGAATTGGGTAGATAGAAGGGAATTCTCATAAACAAATAAAGAGATTTATGGTCAATTGTATGGATTATGAAATGTAACTAAACAAATGGAGATGAAAAACATGGAGTCATTTACACATATATGGAGAAATCCAATACCATAACATATTAGAGTATTTACATGGAGCCTGTATCTATAATATAGAGTCAGAAATAAATTATTATCTATTTTTTCCAATGCAACAAGGTAGAACCAGTACGAAGTAAGGTAGTTGGATGGTTAGACACAACAATGTTTTTGATCATATTGTTCCAACCTAACTTTAGCTGGTTAAAAATATATATATAAAAGAGTAAAAAAAAAAGCAATTATATTTTACTATGAATATCAATCAGTTGAAATGTTTGAAGACTTTACAATAAAATAGTCTTTAAGCAAGTTAATTAGAAATAAATAACAAACTAAAAAAAATTATAATTATGATATGATATTAGTTAAAAATTAAAAAATTTCTATTAATTAATTATAAATTTTCTAATTTGTGTATAAATCTACTTTCATGTCTATCCCTCAAGTGGGATTTGTATATGAGTACTCTTTACTTCTTTTTAATAAAAATTTGTTCATAAAAAAAACATTATTATATGTAAGTATAAGTTTTGTATTTAATTGCGTATCTAAATGTAAAGAAAATGTATCTTATATAGTCGAACATTAAAAGAATATCATAATAAAATATTTATTATCTAATAATTGATTAATTAATTCAATTTTTAATATATATATTTTAAATTTTATATATAATATTTTTTATTAAAAATTATTAGATCAGATATATTAATAATATTAAATATTATAATTTCACTAAAAATTTATTATTTATTATAAGTGATTATTATATGTTTTTTGACAAATATTTGAAATATTGTAAGCAATTTACTATTTTTTAAAATTTGAAAATTGGTAATATATATGTATCCCTTTTTATAAATTCTATGTATCCCTTTTTATAAATTCAACTAATTGGTTGTCATATTTGCTTTTGATTCCGATTGGTGCAACAAAACTCCTAGAATGGAATGCATCTGCCAGCCCAGACCAATTGTTCTGTTGGATCCAGCAATGAGTAAATAATTATTCTGATTTTAGAAAAAAGTTTATTTAATTGCATTAATTTTTAAAGATAAAAATTATATTATAGTTTTAAAAAATAAAAAAATCAATTATTTTAATATTCTATATAAATTAAACCGATCAATTTTTTATATTTTAAAATTAAATATGATAATTTTTCATCTTTTTAAAATTAAGATTGATTCAAGATTAAACTAATTACTTATTCATAAACAACACCAGTTTGCACGCTATTGCTTTTGAAAGCAAGAGAAATTGTACTACTATGTTTCTCTTGGTTTATTACATAAAAAGTAAAATGCCAAAAAAAAAATGTAATAGAACTTTTAGCAATAAATAATATTGTTGAAAGTATAAAAAAAAGTCTGTGTTCTTTATAGTTAATACTTAATATAGGGACAATAATATACTGTAGAATCGATCCTGGTTGCTGAAAGATTAGAGCAATGCAATTCACGCTTTTGAACTTTTAGGTACCACTCATGATCTATAACGACAATTCACATAATTTTGACAAAACCACCCGTGTCTTGACCAACTTAGTGCCAGATCATTGGCATTATACTTTCGTGAACCATGAGGAATAATGATTGAAAGGAACCACTAAAAGTTAACCCAAGAAGGAGACCTGAATATGGAATGGTGTAAGGATATTACCTGCTAAGGGCAATAAAACAAAATTGAAAAGTATGATATATATTTGAAAACTATAAAATTAACATTTATCCAATTCAGAATCTTTAACAAATGTTATAAGAGTACTTGATAGCATTTGTTTTAAAAATTAGTGATTTTATCTGCACATATTTTTTACTAACAATAATTATCTTGTGTATTAGTATTTTTCAGTTTAAATAAATCATATCTAAGAGAAAATATGTTTAATGAATGAAATACATTTAACCAATGCAAAGTAAATAAATAAAACTATATAAGTAACTTAGACTTGCAAAAAATACAAAATAATTAATTTAAATGTAAGTAGTTTAACAATAAAAACAAAGTAAGAGTTAATAAAATATTTATTTTAAGAAATTCAAATATTTTAAAAAATGAAGGCACAAAACTTAAAATAATTAATAATTTAATGTAATAAATATAAAAAATATTAAATAATAAAAAGAATCTTGTATCTTACTCTCAGAAATAAATATTTTATTTTATTATATAGGGATGAATATACAACCTTCACATCACCTTTTTTGTAATAAAATAAGATAAATAGATTCTTGGATATATAGTCACCTATTCTCTTTTCCCAGTCAATATAGAGACAAGAAAAAAGGTATAACAGTTAATGATTAGCAAAAAAAAAATTATCTTGATAAAATTTCCAAACAACCACGTAACCAAGTTTGATAAAAATGTGTATCACGCCAGCTTGGGATGTATCACAATCCGTAGTTGATTGTTAAACCAGAATAATACGACTAATCCTTGCATTTGCATGTTTTGAAGGTATATGTGTATTTGATCTCAGTCTTTTCATTGATTCTTATATACGTCCTAATCTAAAGTATAAAAGGTTTGCTATTAATTTTATTGTCTAGGCTGGATTGTGCTTGATTGATGAATTTCGGCTAATGGTGATGAATGCCATTGTGCCATGCACCCCAAAAAGATACTATTTGTTTCTTACCCAAATCATATATGTATAAATGGAATTATAATCCGGCTTAACTCTGTGATGTGTTTTTCAATTCTCCATAGAGCATCCTAAAGGGATATTAATAAGTTATTAACATCAATGCCAACTTAAGTGTAAACCAATTAACAAACTATAATTAGTTATAATTGTTGTATTCTAACCAAACACCAGATATATAGGTTGCATTTGGACGGTACTAGAGTTGAGAATTGAGGTTTCCTCCCACATTGCTAGCAAAATTTCTTTTATATTGATTTGTGATGCATTTCATTGTTTTGCCAAAGCTATAGCCGGGTTAGCATGTGTCCACATCCTAATCCTATATTTTAGGTAGCAACTCATACTCCCATGATATATGGTAGATATGCTGATCCCTCAATTGCAAATTGCCTCATTAAAAGTTTGCTAGTGAAAAACAAACCATAGATAGATAACAAATATTTTTGTCTTGTTGCCTCATACCACTGGCACAACTAGGCTGGAAATGTAGGGTTGGATCATGGATAAACATCAAAAGTAAAAAGTAACTATAAGAAGTGAAGTTATATATATATATATATAAGAAAGTTGGGTTCTAATTTGAGTTATATATTGATAGCAAAATGTTGTTGAAAAGATGAAAACAATTTTATAGATTGTAGAAATGAAAAGACAATATATTGGTGGTGGGGATGAGATAGTGACAAGTGAGAACCGAAAACGACGAGGATGGATCACATATAATGAGAGAGGGCCGCATTTTGCGGGTATTGGTGGGAGATGCTGCCTGCCAATCACTATGCCACAGAAATTTCAGTGACCCAATTGTTTTGTCTTTTCTGATAAGGATGAGGGTATTTGTGTCTTTTCATAACTCAGCCCTCTGACAAAATTAGGCCACATGGGTAATGGGTCTTGTGAATCGGATTTTTAGCCTCATGGAGGGGCCTTTCATCTCCTCTTGCACGAGTGATGAGCCCATGTTAGTGCAGGAATTTTTGTCTCCAAATTTTTAGGTACAAACACCCCACACGCTATGCCTATATTGTATTCATTCTAAGTGTCTCTTTGCATCAATTCTTGGCCACTCCTTTCATGTTTACCTTTTCCTAAAAAATATATTATGTTCAATCAAAGTTTTTTTAATAAATAGCTTTCTTTATATTAATAAAAACCAATCGTCATGCAAGAAATTGCTTAGTTTATAAAAAGATAGAATGAGTGTCCCTTATTCACCCGAAAAAGAAAATGATATAATAACCATTTGTGGGTAAATAACATTATTGTAAACTTAATTGTAAGGAAATTAGACAGATCTAAGAGTATGTTTAATTATTTTCTTGTTTCTCAATAATTGATTTATTTGCTATGGCTCAAGATTTGGTGGATGATCTTGACTCGTTATTAGAGGCGGAGGTTTGTGGTTTGATCATGTTGGATCTTGTCGAATAGTTTGTTAATTATTGCCATAGCTATTAAAAAGAAACTTTTCCATTCTTGTATGCAGCGCTTCGTGAATACCATCATTGCCTACATTGAAAAAAAGAGGATCTGTTCCAAAGAAAACAAATGATAATTAACAGGCTGACTCACGAAGGCACAAGTGGCAAGTCCTATCCTTATCACTCAACTGGACACCAACAATTAGAACAATAATATTACCAGTAAAACTTCCATTTCATTTTCTAAAGTTACATAGAGCCATTATATTGGTACTTTAATTTAATCACTAAATCAATTAATATTTAAAAATTATTTTTGTTATCACTTTTATCTTCGAAAGATTTTGTTTTCATATATTACTCTCTCAAATCTAAATGAAGAATCTAATTTAGTGATATTTTTTTTAAAAAAAATTAAAGTGGCAACACAATATTTAAAAATTAATTTGGAGATCAAAACTTTTAAAAAAATGATATAGGCTTATTTAAATCATAAGTACATAATTGCATTAAATATTCAAAGGTACAGTTTTGTTATCCATAAATAGTTTTATCCTATTCCAACAAAATTATCTCTTTTAAAGGATATCTATAATCTTATACCAAAAAACTTAGAAAACTAATAACATATTAACTTTGAAGACCTAAATTGAGAATTTATTCTAACATTATCATAATTTCTTCTGCAATTTCTATATCCTTTTTTAGCTGAAATATATAAAGTCATTTTCCACACCGTAAAAAAAGTAATAGTTAGAGAGAGACTTATAATCGTGATTGGTGTTTGAGATTGAGCATGGGCCAAATAAAGCAATTAGAAAGTGTACGTGATCGAGATATAAATCGATGGTCAACTCTACCATGAAATTGCATGGCAGGATTGGATGGCTGCAGAGTAAAGGGACGAGTATTTTGTAAGGACAATCCAATGTTGAAGTAAACTTAGACATGAGCAGAGTGTGGGGTAATTAGAAAGGATACTGTATTTGGCGACGAGGGTCCTTCTCCTTAATTATATAAAATCATGTTGTGGCCAACGTATATAAGGATGAGACAGGTTGAATCCGTGACTACTTAATGCTTTGAAAATCATGAAATTTGGAATCTTGAGGACAAGATTCTTATGTGTTCACTATGGTTGAGCCAAGGTAGTGGATTGGGCCGATTTTTAAGGTGACTTGAGTTTGAGATCTATGAATTTGAATTGGGATATCGATGTTTGAATCCTAATAATTAGGATGATTCTAATATGCATTTTGAGGTTATATCCAAAAAAGAAAGGGATTTGTTTTGGTTTGACATTGAGAAAGCTAAACTTCAATTTATAGAAGGTATTTTGTCTTGAGCACTGTGGGTGTATTGTTTGAAAATTGCGAAATAAAGCCAAATTTGGGTTTTAATTATACTTGGTTTTGAGACCACCTCAAAGTTAAAAGTAACAATTAATTCTTACATTGTGCAAAATTCTATTTATATATTAATAAAATTTCGTTTTAAGTTAATATTATATTAATATTTTATAATAAGAAAAGTTATATTCTTTTTAGTAATCATATTTTAAAAGAATTGGTTAATATTATGTAAACAATATTTCGATTGGTGGCTATGCCAACACGGTTGCGTGATATATGTAATTTCATGATGTAGATGGTTAGAGTGTCCTAATACTTTTCCTAAATAAATTCTATTATTGCTGATAAAAATATATTTTTTATGTGAAATTATTTTTCAAATGACTATTGCCAGCAGAGAAAATCAACTTTCTTAAAATCACCATGCTTGTTTGGTTGATTGTTGCGATGAAAAAATAATAATTTTACAGTGAGTAGATTTGATTTTGGAAGAAATAAAATTTAAACTTTTTATCGGGTAAAATTGAATTTATGCTTCAAAACTATATCTTATTTATGCTTCAAAAATAATTTTACTCTACCAACTACAGAAAATCAACTATTTGAGGTGGAGAGCAAAAATAGCAGATCTCCATTATTTGGATGGGAAGAGAAATAGGGACAAAAGGAATTTTTTGTTTGAGCTTTCCAAAAAAAACCTCTTCCTCAAATGTGAGATTTGTACATGGATTAATGGGGAAAAGAAACTTAGGACTGGACAAGAAGGTAACAGATAAGAAAAAACCCTATATAAATTGTAAGTCACAACAACAAAAGCATTCTCTTTGATTTTGATGAAGCCCCAACTTTTGGTAAGTGCATGGTAAGAAATCTCCATTGCAAGAGTTTGAACCAACAATTTTTTTTAACATAAATTACATTGATACTTTCTAAAATTTATTAATTTTTGTTGTTTTACATTAATAAACCAAATAAAAATCTTGTTATTTCAAATTTTTGTAAATTTTATAATTTAAGTCTGGAACGACTTGATTAGATAAGATAAAAAGGTTTAAATTTAAATTTAAAAAATTCAAACCATATATATATTTATTTATTTATTTATTTATTTTATCAATTCTAGTCGAGATAATGATTGGTGGAGGATACGACAATAAAGCAACAACTTGAGAAGTTTCAAATGAAAGATGGGTAAAACTCATGAGAGGAAAATGAAGGAAAACACTGCACTTATAATAATTGCCAACTGGGAGTAGAAGATGAAAGGACTATTCAAGCTTCCTTTGCTCTCCAAGTACTGTTGTGCCATGTTTATGATAGTAGTAATTTTGATCAGTGGTTGGGGAAAGATAATTCTAAATATAAGAAGGTATTTGACAAAAATTTTACATGAAACTATTTCTTAAAATTTTCTATTTTTTTCCTTCTTATGCTTACCTATGTAAATATATCTCTATAACTTCATTTTTCCTTTATTTTTTTATTTCCTTCTCTCTCTGTTTTATTTATTTTCTCCATTCAAACAAAAGTTTGGCCAAGCAGCGTCTTATGTAGCAGCCAAATGCCACTAGACAACCAAAATACGCATTTGACGAAATGCCAAGAAAACGAGAGACGGGTAAATTAGGTATTCTTCGATGTAATAACTATATTTTTTAACAAAATTAATTTTTTAATTTGTTTAAAAAATTATTAAATATAAGCCATCTATTTTATTAAATTACATATTTTTATTAAAACTGCATAAATAATCTTTTGAACACCAAAACGGACAAACTCAAAGCTGAGGAAGCCAGAAAAGACTATAGAGACAAGTTTGGGTTGTGTACAGTGAATTAAAGTAAGAATTGACATGCTAACTGAACATATGAACGATGCATGGCTGCATGACATTGACTATTGTCGTTTGAAAGGATTGTTTTGAATTTCACAATAAGGTCGTAATGATTGTATATACAAACAATTGTCTTATTAATCCGTGCATTTGGAATGCATACGAAAGGATGGATGAGGTTGGATACATATATTTTTATTTATTAATATATCCAAAATAAATATAGTGATGTAATTGGTTGATGTTGCTTTATGCAGATCTGCATTCAACTAAAATGGAAAGATGTATAAAAATTAGAATAATTATATGCCCATTTTATCCAACCAAAAATATGCATCGTTATTTTATTTGACATAATCTTTCAATATTAATTTATCAAATTATAGTTGGTTAAATGTCATTTTCATACATATTAGTTTAGTACAAAAACAACATTCAAGGATTGTTTTAAAACATTTACGATTAGATTACCTTTAATTTTAGCATCTTTGAAAATTAAAAATAAGTATTACTTTAAACAAATATTTCAAAAATTATTTTATACGAACTTGACAGAATTAAAGGCTGTTGATTTTAAAATTTTATTATTAAAATTAAATTTAATTAATTATTATGTTCATTAATAAGGAGTTGTGCTAATTAAGCAACAATAACATTATAATTAAATGGTTATTAATTTTTTATATTTGAAAAAATATTAAATAATTTTAGATTGGTAAAAAATTTGTAAATAATTAAGATTTATATTATTTTAATTTAAAATTTAAAAACCAGCTTTAAGATGAATATATTTAATAAAAAGTTGACTTTGACTCACATTAATTAATATACTTACTAAATTGTGTAAATCAATCCATTCTTCTCTCTCCCATCCATGTACATACTCGTGTGCATATGAGCACATATACATGTGAGACTTATGAACTTTAATCACCATGGTTCCCCTAGTATACTCACTATTCATACAGTATACTTATAACTATATGGATTCAATTAACTTTAAACAATTACATGGCACATGATGAGTTTTATGAATTATGCTAACCTTTCATAACCGTATACTATGCAAAAACCATGGATAGTACTACACTTCTAAAATTTCAGTGAATTATTTTGTTTTCGCCTTAATATTACCAGCAAATTAGCAAAAGGACTGGGAATCTAAACAAGGGAACACAATTTATAAACAAGGTTGGTGCACCTCAATAGGAGCTTCTCTTTAATTTTCTCATAGCAACAACCAAAGTTTCAATGTTCAAGGCAAATCCAAACCCCACATCAGATGGGACAAATCAAACGAACATAGCGTAAATTCAGAAAATGAAAGCAGAAAGAAAGGCCAATATTTATGGTTAATTTATGCTAATAAACAAGAACTGTTAACAAGTAATAGAAATATATATATACCGGAAGAAGTAACTCCACGGGACAAACAAAACCAGGGAAAGAAGCTAGCATTGACGAGGAGCTAACAGTGCTGTGTAGCTACAACGGTAGCCATTTTTATTTAAAAACCTTCCGTTCAAACTATGTATATAGATTATGCTGCAGATAGTTCCCTATAACTGCGTATACAGAATTCATAGTTCCGCATGCATGGAATGTGAAATTACATTACATGGAATATAATTACAAAAGGAAAGACTTGAAGTGAAAAATGTAAAAACAGTGTTGTTGGCTTTATAAGCTTTGTATTAAACTCAATTAATAGAAAGAATTTCTGTTCAACAAAAACAACTGGAAATCATCCATTCTAATTTTTTCTACTACAATGAAGAAATGATAGACTTTCTCTGGCATTTAGACCAACAACTATGCGTTCATTTCTCTTCACCAATAAAATACATGTAAACTTTTCCAAACCGAAATTAGAAACTTATATAACAAGGCAACAATATTACAATGATGGTTAACACCTATAAATGACATGTAAACTAATATGCAGGAAGTGCACAATCTAGAAGTTTGACAACATTGTAAAATCATGTAAATGTGGCTATGGTGATGTTACTGTGAGTTTCTTAGAGCAATTAAGGTACAAATGCTCTCGGACATGTAACTTAAAAAACAATTAAATCACTGTTTTTATAAATTCTGACGTGACACAGTGATGTGGAACAAATAACCTATTTCCATTACTGATAAGAGATCTGAGTTATAAAACTACTATTAAAATCAAAAGTTATATACTATAATATTCGTTTTAAGTTTTCTTCCCATTATTTTCTTAATGTAATTTTTTTAGCTATAAAAGGCATAACTTATATACAATAGAGATGTATTAAATGAAATTGTAAAATTCTGATAAAAAAAATTCTACTGTGTACCAAAAGTTTTACATGTAAATTTTTTTTAAAAAAAAAAACTTGTCACATATACAAATACTAGTATATATTTAGCTTTAGATGGTTGGAGATAAAAGATATATGATAATTATGATTAGTTTTTAAAATATATAAAAAATAAGAATTTAATTCTATTTGTTACATATTTATAATTCAATAGTTAGATAAATAAAAATTAACATTTTATATAAATAAGTTTTATATATATACACTCATATTTAATAAATACCACAACGATTCTAGATGGTTGTAGGGTACACTGTAATTAGTCCATTAATTGCGTGAAAAATGAGGGAAGAGAGGCATAATCAGACATGAAAGGGGAAAAAAATACAAAATGATTTGTTCCTTTCATCTAACAACCTTATACTGACCCCCTCAAAGAAAAATCTAACAACATGATCTCTATTCTAAAACATTGTAGTCACTAAATTCCAAAAGGAGTTCAAACAAATAGACAATTCCATGTGCAGACTGAGATCTAAGTACATTTTCACCATCCAAATCAATCAAAGATAGCCTCATTTATCTTCTCAAGTTATGGTGTAGAAAGCGGGAAGATGGCGCGTGAAGATAAAAGGAGAAAGGGTAGACAAGTTAAGGGAGAGAAGGAGAAGGTGCCAAGAGAACATGTGAATTGAGGGAAGGGGACCATACTGACGTGAATTTTTTGATGAGAATATTGGCGACCATGCATGCATACTTTGGATGCAAATCTTCTCTCCCGTAGTTTTGTTCCATTTTCTTGTCCCACCAATTAAATTGGATACGTAAATTCCTTATATCATAGTCAATTCTCGTCTAAAAAAATAATGAAAAGTAGGCGTACACCTCTTGGGATGTTTTCCTCATCGGAGAGAAAGGAAGGAGAAGAGAGAGTATTAGATGTGATAAATAATGTACTATGGCTCAAACAAATTAAGAAAAAAAAAATGAAAGTTGTTAAACAAAATCACTCACACTGTAATTCTTTATTTAATCTTTGAGAATTAAAAAAAAAAGCCACACAGCCACAAATCATTTTATTTATGTTGTATAAATATTTACATCATATATTTTAAATAATTTGTATAGGTTTCCTAAAGATTCAATCTGAAGTTTGCTCCAAAACCCATTATCAAGGAAAGCATCAGCTTTAGAAACCATTAAAAAGATTCTAAGTAATTATTATTATCATTTCAAAACTTAAATGGCCACGAAAAAATATAGCGTATTAATCAGAAACAGGATACGCGTATCAAAGATTGTATTATACATATTTTGGGGAGCAATGAACGCCGAAGAATACCTATAATTGAGTGCCTAGAGTACGAGCTCCCAGGCACATATAGATACTATCCTTTTCTTGTTAATAACTATTCTGCTTACGACAATTTTAGAGGTTATATTTACATGTTCTTGATACACTGCTTCTGCATGCATTTATACACTACACAGTTTTCTACTTTTCATTATTATAAATACAAAAGTGAGTGTCCCACCAATGTCTATTGTAATATCATTTTTTTATTTTTTGCACTACATAAAGGGTGGAGTTATCTTCATTTCATTATATAAAATATCTTAGAAAAATAATGATATTTATAATTATTATTAAAATAACATGTATGAAGTAGTGAAAGCGGAAGTGAGAATGATTCAACAAGACAAGAAAGCAGAGTCAAGAAAATCACAAATTTAGGTGTTATTAAACAGTTAACTAAAGTTGGATAAAAGTATACAGTTAAGCAGCCAAAAGAGCTTTCTCATCCCTTTCATTATACCCATATATCATCTCATTCCAAGAAATCACAACCCTGTTAAGACATTTCATCAAAAACTTAGTTTTCTTGAAAATTTGAGAGACTTAGGAAAGAATTCGATTTCATAGCCTGGATTGGAGAATCAAAAGAAGTAGTATACACATATGAGGAAAGGGAGAGACGAATCGGTAGAGAATTAAAGAGAGGATTAACGACGTGTCATATTTTAATGTATGCATTTTAAATGACGTGTCCAATTTTAAGTGTGTAACACAATTAGGGGATAGAACATTTTTGTACCTGCATAGTATATACAAATACGTGCAATAATATAACCTTGTTGGATGTTTGTATGAAATCATTGTGAAGGTATTGTTTTGGAGAATTAGGAAGGTGACGACGAGTTTAATTTATGAGAATCAATTTGCTTTGGTGGGGTGAAAGGAATATTTTGGATGTAGTTGTTATTGCTTTGATGAGGATAAGAAATAAAAAACCTCTGAAAGGCCTATTATGTATCATGGGATTTTCTTCATTATAGGATGTGAAAAATGGATAAGAGGTTACCTTGAATCAGCAACCATTTCTATTCTTGTTAATGGGAATCTAACTGAACATTTTAATATTAACGAAGAGTAAGCTGTGTGGGATTTCTATGTATAAAACAGGAGAACGGGCTTCTTTGAAAGGGAAAAACGTGTATTCTATAGTTTCATTCAGGATTGTCATGCAGTAGACAAAAAGTCAAAGTCATGGCCCAGAGGCATACAGCGAATGAGCCAAGCCCAACAAATCCATTCACCAAACCTTCAAAGTGGGCCTCCCATATTTGTAGCCCTGAAGTATGCTAGCCCACTTAAGCCACATCATATACTGGTAGCTATAAACTCCCATACGGAGGTTCCTATATTTGGTAAGTAACAACTCTATCAGCATCTTCATATTTATTAGGTATTTAAACCTCTATATATTTGTTCTATTATACGCAGTTTAATTAATCTAAATATAATATTTTTTTGTCTCCTTTAACAATTTTTTTATGAAATAATAAAATATAAATACTATAATCAAATAAGAAATATTATCAAAATCATGAATTTAGGTATCTACTGCTAAATTTAAAAACAAAAACTTAATTTTATATGTTTCATTTTAATTGAAAAATAATATAAAATTTATTTTTAATTTTAATAATATATATATATATATATATATTGCGAGTAAACGAGTATGTTTTACCCATACCCATATCTAAACTCAATAATTGGATATTTATCGTAATTATAAAAAATTGAATTGTCGTAAATTGATCAGCTGAAACCGTCCTAGATTGGTCAGTTCAACTAAAAATTGATCGAGATAACCTATAAAATCAATGAAAGAGAGAGTCAGTTAAAACCAAGAACCAAGAATTGATTTTAACATAATTTGTTTGTTGTTTTTATTTTTATTTTTTATTTTAAAATAAATAAAGATTCAGTTAAAACCAAACAATATCCAAGAATTGATTTTAACATAATTTGTTTGTTGTTTTATTTTTAATTTTTATTTTAAAACAAATAAAGATTCGGTTAAAATTAAACAAGAAGCAAGAACTGGTTTTAACATTATTTATTTATTTTTTAGTTTTTATTTTAAAATAAATAAAGATTCACACATAATATCTATATAAATTAATATTATTTAACTATTTATTTTAGTTTTTATGCTAATATATATATATATAATATAATTCTTTTATATTGTATTAAAATAACAACTAATTTATTTTTTATAAGTTTATATTAATT
This sequence comes from Canavalia gladiata, assembly GCA_037954105.1. Lineage (NCBI taxonomy): Eukaryota > Viridiplantae > Streptophyta > Magnoliopsida > Fabales > Fabaceae > Canavalia > Canavalia gladiata. The sequence continues at coordinate 76,995,087 of CM075658.1, read as the reverse complement.
TATTACTTAATATATTATATAATATTAAAATGTGTTCTTTTTTATTATTAGTGATTCAACTCCTATACAACTACGGTTAAATCAATAAATCAATATCGGTTTAATAACTGAACTGACCTTAATTAAACACGTTGATATTTATGCTATCCATATGAGTATTTTTTTAAAGTTACACAATGAATATTAAATCATTGCCATCTCAAAGTTTCCTTCCCTCCATCACCTGTCATTTTTATAGGAGACATTACGTTAAGACAATAAACACATAATTTTTTAATAATCATCAGCAAAAAAAAAAAGATTAAAAAAAATAAGAAATTATAAAATGAATAAAATATATGTTGAAATGATAAAAATAAAAAATAATAATACCATAAAAATATTATATTAGTAATCTTAATTATAAGATATTTTATAACTTTTATGAAATATTTATTTATTTTATTAATATTTAATAAATGAAGTTGGCAAGAATTGTAAATTAAAATTAATAAAACAAATTAAAATTAGTTGATAATAAAATTAAATTTAAAAATATTAAATAAAGATAAAATGAATATATTGTAGTATTTTAAATAAGAAAAAAATAACGTTAACTATTCTTGTTACTTGTTAGTGTTGGTATATATAACTCAATCAAAGAGGATATATATAATTGTTAACCAATTTTGGGCATTCAGATGCCATACTGGAGGAAAGTGAGATAATTGAAAAGTCTCTTGCACTTAGTACATACAATTTGATGAACACAACCTTAACACGTACTTCATTTCTTTCTTCATCACTCTTGTAATTTCTATATATATACACACTCTACTCAACAAATGCAAAATAAAAAGCATGGGTCAGAAGAAAGTGGGTGTGGGTCACGTTGAAAATGGAGCGACATTTTTGGCTGCACTTACACTATTGGCTCTCCAACTTGTCCAGGCTTTTCCTCACCATGACGGTGCCGTTAAAATCGTGAGGGTTGGCAGGGACGGGACGGGAGACTTCAGAACGGTGAGTGACGCCGTTAACAGTATTCCGTCAGGGAACAAGCGGAGAGTGGTGGTGTGGATTGGCATGGGAGTGTATAGGGAGAAGATCACCATAGATAGCTCGAAGCCTTTTGTTACGTTTTATGGAGAAACCAATAACGGGAACGAGAATCACAACCACATGCCCGTCATAACTTACGACGCCACGGCGTTACGGTATGGAACAGTTGATAGCGCCACCGTTGCTGTCGACTCCGACTATTTTGTAGCTGTCAACATAGCCTTTGTGGTACGTTTCTCTTCTCTTTTATTATTTTATTATAATTATTTTTATTATAAAATTTTATGTGTGTAGAACTCGTCTCCAAGGCCAGATGAAAATAGTGTTGGAGCACAAGCATTAGCCATGAGGATATCAGGGGACAAGGCTGCATTCTACAATTGCAAGTTCATTGGCTTTCAGGACACCTTGTGCGATGACAAAGGGAGGCATTTTTTCAAGGACTGTCACATCCAAGGCAGTTATGATTTCATCTTTGGAAATGGCAAATCCATTTACTTGGTATTATCCTATTACATTAATTATCTGCATCTATGTATATATTATATGTTATATAATTAAACATTCGGCTTGGTTTAGTTTTCCAATTTTATTATTATTATTATTATATATGTTTAAAGGGTAGTTTGATTATTTCATTAATTTTTCTAAATTCATAAGTATAACAAGTGGTGTGTGTGTGTGTAGAGAACTACCATAGAATCGGTTGCAAAAGGTTTGAGTGTTATCACAGCACAAGGTAGGGAAAGCACAGCAGAAGACACTGGATTCACTTTTGTGCATTGCAATATAACGGGAAGTGGTAACAGGAACACTTACCTTGGGCGTGCTTGGAGAAGGAGCCCCAGGGTGGTGTTTGCCTACACCTACATGGCCTCCCTTGTCAATACCCGAGGATGGTTTGGTCAAGCCCCTTCCAATCAGTACGTTTTAGCTCAACCCTCAAAAACCAATTCTCCACTCTCTCTACAAATATTATCATTCTTTTATTTGTTAAAATACTTTAAATATGAAAATAAAGAAAATATTGTTATTTTCACTTCATATTTTCATCATACTTTCTCACGACATTTTTTCTTCTAGTTATATTATTTTTATTATATCATTTCATATTTTCCTTTTTTCTAATATTTCTTCTTGTTATAAAAATTGTTGTCAGAATAGTATTATTCAAACACATAATACACATACATTATATTTAGAGAAATTGTATTTCTAAAAAATATTTTTTTATAAAATGGATAAAAAAGGAAAAACATATCTAGTAAAATAGGTGAATATTATGAAAAAAAAAGAATTTTATATAAATTATTGTATAGATCAAATATATCTTATATTTATTATAGTTGTTTGACATAGTCTGATAAAAAAAATTCTTTATTAATTTTCATCCATATACAGTAAAATTTGTTTAATTTATTTTAAGGTTATAAAATTATTTTCTAATAAAAATATATATATTTCAATATAAGTACAAATATATGTTCAAATTTTTTAAGCATATACGTTATTTCAGTTAATTGAATAAATATATATATGTTCAATTATAGGGTTAAGTATGGTGCTTTTTCTTATTTGACTTTGTTCTCTCTTGGCTTAGCTCTTTTATTTTAGTTGATGCTGTTAGTGTAAGTAGGATTGGTTATAGTTATTTTTGTTTTTTTTTTATTTTCTAACTGATCAAAAAAAAATTAATCGAACACAGCAATGATCATTTAATACCTCGTATTCAATCTTGTGATTCTTAGACGATAGTAGCACAACTGTAATTAATTATTTTGAGTTGCGTATTTTGTTTATAGGACAATCTACTATGGAGAATATAGGTGCATGGGACCAGGAGCTGCATCCTCTGGGCGCGTGAAATTTCAGAAAATACTATCAGATGAAGAAGCAAAACCTTTCTTGAGCATAGGTTATATTCATGGAGGAAAGTGGGTTGTCCCACCTCCGAAGCTGTTCAACGAATAACCACGCATGTGGCAATTAATTAAGATAAGAGAAAATTCACGTACAGTATCATGATTTTTGCTAGTACCCTACTAGTCCACTAGTGCGACAAAGTATTACGTTAAACTTGAAGACTTTGTTATGTGTAGTACTTGTCTGTTGTGATAAATCCTCTCTATCTATATATATAGCAATGTGATGTAAGATGTTGTACACTTTGATTTTCCCTTAATGTGATGAAAGTATGGTCATAAGTTAATACAGAACGAACAAAGTAGAAGGATATGGTGACAGCAAGATAAAACTACCATTCTCGGTGACATTGTAATAAATATCTACTTTCCGTATATATTTAGATAGAAATGGAGAAGAGAAGATGAAAGGAATTTTCTCCGCTTGGCTCAGCTTGAGAATTTAATGAGAAAGAAAAACATGGCGCATAGTCCTGTAAGATTTTCATTCTTCCCTCTTTTGCCGAAAACGTCTAGAGAGGGACTATCTTTTTATTACCATCCCCCCTAATATCTTTTGTTATGAAAAAAGGTGCTTCTCATTTTTGCTATTATTTTTTGTGTTGCCACCAATAACAAGTAATAACGCTGCCCACAAAAAAGTGTGTAACACTTGGAGTGATATATTTTTTAGGTGGATGGTTATATATGTAAATATGTGATAAAGAAAAAAAAAATATTTTGGTAAACAAGCAAATCTTTTTTTTTTTTTATCAAATAGCATTATTTTTAATAATTTTTAAATAATATTTATATTATGTACTCAAATATATTAAAAATAATAAATAAAATAAATGAGTATATTTAATATTTTATAAAATTATTTTTTAGGGATACTAGTGTTTATTAAAAAAAAAATTATTTTCTTTCTCTTCACTTTTTATTCAACCAAATAAGTATAAAAGCACTTTCGCTTTTCTTTCTCTTCGCCTTTTTTTATAATTCTTCTTTACAACAACTTTTAAAAAACAATTTATTTTCTTTCTTATTTTTTATCTATTTAAATTCTTTCATTTTATCTTCTTTCTTTTCATTTTGTTCCTCTAGAGTGTGGTGTTTTACTTTCTTATGTTATTTTATATGTATTTATAATTTTTTACACACTTTATGCCAATGTTATAAATTTAAAAATTTATAAATATAGATCCACAAATTATATAAATTAAATAAAAGTGTTATATTATTTAAATATTTTTATTTGTTTAAAGGAAGATCCACAAAATAGCTAGATAATTCTCTCAAGGAAGCCAAAAGGTGAGTGAGAGATGAAACAAGAAAAGGACAAATAGTATTGTTTATTTTCTTTTTTGGTCGTATATTGTTTGTTTTGAAAATGCATACTCTTATTTTATGTCTCATAGCTATCTGTTTACAAAGCTATCTCACTAGAACAACATTTCTAAGAGCTTTTACCAATATATATTCTAATAAAGCATTGCATTATTAATATTTTTCTTAATTTATTAAAAGATACTTTTGATTATTAACTAAAAATAATTAAAATATATACAAATGAGAGTAAAAAAATAAATAAATAATTTTATATAAAAAATATTTATAACTAAAAATTAACACTTAAGAATAATATATAGAAGAATATTTGTATAGACTTGATGAGAGGCATGAGAATTAAGATCCCTAAGCCCACAAAAAGTAAAAGAAAAGCGAGTAGGCTAGAAGCCCAAGAAGTGGTTGTACAAGTGATGTTTGTCCATGGGTCATGGCCGAAAAACAAGGACATGTTTGTTCAACATCTTCAATAAATAAATGAATAATGAATATTAAAAGAATAAATACCAGATCTTCTTAGCAATCACATTCATGCTGTCACACCCATTCATCATGTGCGCATATGAGATACAGAGAATAACGGATGCTTTATTTTCAGGACATTAACAACACTTTAATTATTGCTTATTAAATAATAAATAGTCATATACTCCAAATGGAACTGCGACAGCTCAAGACGGGATTTGATTGAAGATTATGTCACACAAGCACATGATGATAAGATTTTATTTCAGAGCAACCCCAATTTTAATCTCGGAAATTGTAAACATTAATTATTTTAATGTTATAACTTTATAAAACTTTCATGAAAAAAATCATTCAACTTATTTATTTATTCTATATTAAAAATAAAGTACATATCATTTTGTAAATTTAGATATTAAAATAAAAATTTAACGAAGTTAAAGACTAAATTAATTGATACTTCCAATTTCAAATCCTAGAATGAGGATTTTTTTTTAATTGCAAGAAGAAAAGTAGCAACCTTAGGTGTATGAAAATGTGTATAGGGAAGGTTCAGTTTTCTATTCTTAAGAGCTTCAGAGGTGAACAAAGTCTTGATTAGGAGGATTATGCCTTATAATCACACAACAGAAATCAAGTACTTTTATTAAATAAAAAAAATACAAAAACCACTCACTTTTACATCCCTAAGTGGAGAATGGCTCATTAAATAGCAAAGCCGTTCTATTTGAATATGTTAGCAAAGTACAAGTATTACTACTACGAGATCATTTGATGCAGTTCTTACACCAAAGCATTGAGTACATAGGTTTAACACTGCTCTACAACCAAATTATTGCAAAGGCATCAGAAATCTTTCTAACTGGGGTATTCTATCATTGTTCAAATGAGAAATCAAAACAAATAAGATGGAAGCAAGGGAACCTCCGTTACACTTGAAACCAGCACTATGACTGCAACTCTACAAAGATCAGAGTAATTACTTATTATTCCATAGTCCCTGTGTTTCCAGCTGCAATTCCACCAAGAGTCTGAAAGTTAGTTAAAAAGAAAAGGGTTATATTATTGCAAACCATATTCCCACACCATCGTTTACACTTTTATTGTTTATAAAAAAGAAAAATGGATAAAAATCCTTAGAATGTGTGCTTTTCTCATTCTATAATATAAGAATTTTATTAAGTATTAACATCAGCTAATTTTAATTATACAAAAGTGATAAATTTTTATTAAAAAATATTTATCATATTTTTATATAATAAACATTTATTTTTTAATAAAAATTTATCATTTTAAGATACTTACAGTTTGCTTTAGGGGCTGAGGATAACATTTTTAATATGCTTAAATAAGTGTTGCGAGAATGGTACAACAAATTCATTGGAAAATGTGAAAAGAACAAACAACAAAGACAAATATTTTTTTTCCTCTTTATCTCCCCATCTATCATGGTATAAGTTTGAATTAATGGATCCTTTAAGATGCTAATGCTAAATTAACATAAAACGTAATAACAGGTTAGGGTGATCTTGACATTTAGCTGTATTAGAAGGCCTTCATCATGAAAATAAACATGGATGGTTGGACCTTACTCCCCATCTTCCAAGACCACATCTATTGCTTTCTAAAAATAAAAAGTGTATTTCTTAAGCTTTCTTGGCCTAGTCTATACTACCGATGATGGGTGGTGGGACACTGAAACATTGGTTATGCTAGTTGGAATTCATTTGCAAAGGACAAACTATATGAAATGATATTAAATAAAGTAATTAACTTACTGGGGCTGTCATCATGGTTCTCTATGCAATTCAGGAGGTATTTGAAGGTCTCAATCTCACATGGAATAGTGAGTCCACCACTCTGGTCAAACCCAAATTCCTCTGCAGCCTTCTCCAGCAACATCTTGAATAAAGAGTGGCTAAGGTAGCTTGTGGGAATGATAAACCTCCGAAGCTCTGGCCCAACATAAACGGCTAAGTATCCTTTAGGAACATCATGTGGTGGTTGAGGGCTGTGGCAGCTATCATCATCCGAATCACAATACATAACATTTGTTAGCCTTCTGTTAATCATTGGTGATATGCCCCCATGATTCACACCAGAATGATTATTGGACTCTTTTGAGCCCAATGTAACAGTTTGCCACTTCTGAAACATTTCCTTCAGTCTTACAATCTGCCTAATTCCACTCAATTTGGAGCCTCCAGCATCATCCATTGATAAACTTTCACCAAAGTATACTTGGATTAAATTTAGCAGATCCAACTCCAGAGTAAACGGTTTCTTTGGATATTACACTGAATGCAGATATATACATGAAACTGTAAGTCATGTTTTAAAGTCTTCAAATACTAAATGAATGCTGTCATGCTTTTCTTTATTAGCTGGCTGCATAAAATTATTTTAAAAAAAAGAAAATAAAATAATAAACAGAACTAAAATATAGACTGAGATTTAAGATCAATCACAAATAACGAGAAGGAAAACATTCATTGATCAATCTCATTCACTGATTAGCAACAGCAATAATAATTAATGATGATCTTTGAATTGGTATTGCAAACGTAATTAAAGAAGAAAAAAAATGAATGAATGAATGAAGAGATTGATACCTGGTACAGAAGAGGTCGTTAACTGTGAATGTGTGTGAAGGAGAGTTGGAGAAAAGACATGCTGTTTTTCTTTGACGGAATAAAATTTGAAAATGATTACGGGGCTTCAACTATGATGAAGTATGGTTGAAAAAAGCTAATTCTTGTATTGGTATTATTGGGTTGTATTTCTTTTCTTTTCTTTTTGCTGTTCCCTGACGTATGCGGCACTCTCGGAATATATTTTTCAATTTCATCCACCTCACAACCCAACCGTTATTATATACAGTTTCCGCCTGCAAATGTTATAGTGTTTTTTTAATTTAATAACAATGCATTGATGTGGTAAAATATTATCAAATGTATGGGTAATTTTTAATACCAATATTGCATCAGAATTTAATTTAATTTAATTTAATTTAATTTCCTTATTTATTTGAAAAGAATAAAAGAATTTCGATTATCATTATATTTCAATATTATTATATAAAAGTAATATGTTTTAATTCGTAAGAAAGATTTGTTAAATAATGATGTGACCAATAAAATTTATAGTCAGCTTTTATTACTTGCATCTCTTAATCAAACATAGATACATCATTTTATTTTTTATTCTTACAAATATCTGTTGTTTTATTTTTTGTTCTTAAGATTTTTTAAATATTTTCATTTTTTTCTAGGTCCAAATAACGTCATAAACTATGCACAATTTGATAGTTGGGCTTTTGGGCTTCTGGGTGAATGGGTCTTTGAAGTCTGAAATCTGTGTTCTGGAAGTTGGTTGTTTTTGTGGCTTGTGGCTGGCTGGTGGCTTTTCTCTTTCTGTCTACCCTCCGCACCTTCTGTAATATAATAAGGTGTTGGTGTCTCTTTTGGCCTCTCCCTCGATTGAGTTAATTTCTCCAATTGCTTTTTTATTTTTCCGAGTGATTTTTTAATATCAATTTATTTTTTCGCCCTGCAAATTTAGGGTTTCTTAAACCCATAAAATCACTATGCTACATCCAAGACTAGCGAGAGCGGGAGCTTCGATCGCCAAGCATCTCTTCACAAGTACTCATACTTGTTAATATTCTTCTCTATCTAACATTTGACATGATGACAACATGAAATGTATTGAACCTATATTTTGACAGGGAATTATACATCCATGTGTAGAGTAGGATATACTCAAAGCGCCACTTATCATTACCTTCAATCTCCGGTTAGTCATTTCTTTTATATTCCCCCCTTTCTTGCATGTATAAGTTAAGTTTTCAATTTCCGTCAAATTTGACAATCTGGAACAGCTACATGTGTTTTGAATCATCGTTTTAATTTAAGCTATTCATTGCCATTTGCCCGTTGTATTGGTTTTTACAACCTCTATAGATAGAAACAAATAAATTTACTTGATGGATGGTTAGCATAGGACAAACTAGACTGATTTTGAGCTTTGTTTGAATGAGAACCTGGATATAGTCTGGTTTTTGTTTATTTTGTGAGAAAATGAGTGTTCATGTTTCTGAAGTATGAATATGATGAAATCTGAACTTGTTGTCAAGTATAAAGATTGGAGATATTTAATGAATTGGGGGAGTATGACAATGGGATTAACCTTTTTCATCAGTACAAGGGGCTTATTCTGCACCCTGTTGCTAAAATGGCCAACAAGTTTGTGGTTAGCAGAGGAATGGGAAACATGGATTTCAATTTGTGCAACAATTTTCTCTTTTTTTGCTTCTGAATATGTTGGAGAAGTAGATAAGTTTAACATTGCCTTTGGGTTTGGGTGTTGGTTTACTGGTTTCATATATTGGTCTGAATACTAGAAGGGATTTGGTTGTCTTTGAATCATCATGACAAAATTAGTGTTTAGAAAACAGAAATACAGAATAACCCAGAAATCAGGAAATCTTCTATCAGTTTATTTACTAGGATGGTAATGAGGAGGGATTTTATAACTGAGGGGTTTATAATAACATTTTAAATATTTGTCAAAGCAACTCTGTGGGAAAATGTTTTTGCAATCCATTAATTATAGATATTGTTTATGTACCTTTGCTTTAGGGTTACTGGAGAAATTATTTTATTATTATTCTTTTTATTTCTTATTATGTCATTGTTTTAGTCTTATCTCTTTGTTTATGAGTAATTATTTTGTTTCTTTTCTTAAAAACAGTTTTTACAGAATTCATTTACTAAGCTATGCAAGGGATCCATGGCTGTAAATCATAATTTCCTTTCAACAATGACTACTAACAACACTACTGAGGGCAACAGTGAACAAAAAGAAATGTAAGTTCATTTTATTTGAGATGACCGATGCCGTGGGAGCATGCTATCCCTTTGCAAATATTTCATGGCATTCAAAAACATGGTATTGGTTGTGTTTGTGTTCTAATTTTGGATGCAGAGTAATGTTGATTATATATATCATTTCACTATTGTTTTGTTAAGATTACTAGCACTAAAAATAAAATCCATTGAATAGTATAAAACTCCTGCACAAAATTAAATAACCTTTTGGTAATGTTGATGCTATTTGACACACAACATGGGTGCACTTTGTGGACTAATTGTTAACCACCAATTTCTTGTTCCTAGCTAAGCATGATTTGCTCGTTGAAAAAGGACACTTCAATGTTATATTAGTGTTCGTTGTCATACAGCATATGTGATGTTTTGATCCCCCAAAATGAAGGATTTAAAGATTGACCTTTTGTAGATGAGCTTGTTGGAAATTTAGTTTATATACTTTTCTTCTAATGATTAAATTTTCGATAGCATTTGAGAACTTTGAAATACAGATAATGTTAATTTCACGTGAATATTGAGGTTTAGCACCCGGCTTTACCCTTACATGTATGTTGTAGGCATCCAACTAAGATTTCAAGTTGTCCACCATAGGGGGATCATATTTGAGCAGGAGTTATACTTTAAACCAAAATGGCAACAATAGCAATTTTTTAGCCTCAGTTGTTGCAGCTGGTCATTCATTTCCTGGAAAAATTTCCATTCCGAATCTCATGCTAGATGGCAAGAAGCCAAGAGTCCACTACTTATCAAAAGCCCAACTTCCTTTGTAATTATCTGTGATCAGTCAGTGTTAAATTGCTTTTGGAGTAGGACAGATTGTACAGTTACCACGTATCTTGCCCGCATATTTTGTTAGATGACAATGGTGTATCATGTGAGGTTAAGGAAAAGAAGAATGCACACTTGTCTATTTGGCTCCTTACACTTCGAAACAACATTATGCAGGATATCTGTGACTTTTGTTGATAAAGATGGCGAGGAAAAGCTTATCAAAGTCCCTGTTGGAATGTCTATGTTAGAAGCTGCTCATGAAAACGACATTGAACTAGAAGGCAAGAGTTTGATTTTAGAGTTCAGTTTTGCCCCTAAATTATTAGTCTTCAGAATACTGCTCTGGTTTTTTATGTTTGGTGTGTTTGATAGAGCACGTTGGTGTTTATTTGGACTTTGGTCCATCTAACCACCCAAACTAGTAGGATAATCCTTTTATCGTTGGTTTTCCTAGAATCACTTTTCATTCTGGTAGCCTGTTTTGGGTGTTTCTTTTGCTTAGGAAAAAGCTCCCCTAAAATGAAGGGAACAATTCCTCTCTAGTTCCTTTTCTCTATTTTTTCCTATATTTTTCTCTCTCTTACATACTGGATCTCACATACATTCTAAAATGAGACCGTCTTTTATTTTAAATGAAGGATGGATACGCGTTTACTTGTTCTATTTAGACGAACCTTAACCCCTTTGATCATGATTGTTATGCTGAGCCTTCTTATATCCCACATTACATTCTGATTTGCATCCTCTGAAGTATCTTGTTAGGCCAGTTGCTGAAGTAGCATAGCATATTCATTATTTCTTTAGCTTACATGTCCCTTTGCCTATGATGATTTCTTAGTTGATGTTTTTGCAGGTGCATGCGAGGGTTCACTTGCGTGTTCAACTTGCCATGTTATAGTCATGGTACAACATCATGGATGATATATGCAATAAAATGCTGCTTGAAACTAGTTTTATCATTATTATTATTGAAATGCCGTTTTCCATTTACAAGAGGGTCAAATTACTGAACTTTGTGCAGGATGTAGAACATTACAATAAATTGGAAGATCCAACTGATGAGGAAAACGACATGTTGGATCTAGCTTTCGGGCTTACTGAAACGTGGGTTTCTTTTCCATGAACTTGGGAGTTGAAATTGTCAATTTTCGTTTTTTGTTCCACTCAAGTTAGACCTGTACTGATTTTGGCAATTATGCAGATCACGTCTAGGTTGCCAAGTAATTGCGAAACCTGAACTAGATGGAATTCGGTTAGCTCTTCCTGCTGCCACCCGGAACTTCGCCGTTGATGGTTTTGTGCCGAAACCACACTAGTAGTAATGACTTAATTTTTTGGGTTCAATGCAAAGGGCAGCTAGCTCAGTTTTGTAGCCTCGCCGATTTAGATAAATTAGCATTTATTGATCACAGGCATTATTTTTTGTATTTTTTTAGTGTTCACTACGCACCTCTGTATAACAAGCCCCAGATATCGTAGACGGAACTTTCGACGGGCGACATTTTGCCTGTCAATAAATTGCTTGCAATGTATTATTTTATTGTACCAGCAACTTCTGGCTAACCACCCAATTATTTAAATGAATTAAAGGAATGCTGGACAAAAATATTGACCCTCTTGTTTGAGAGAATTGATTAAAAGCCAAACTGACAACCAGTAGTTTTGCTATAAAATTCGAAAGTTGCAACCTGATTTTAAGTCATAATTCAGCTACGAAATTAGTTCCAGCATGCGACGATAGCTTGATTTGCATATTTGAATTTGTTGGTCGATATTTATGTTAGACATTTCCCTATCGAGATTTCTGACATGAAAACCCAAGTAAAATTAATCGGGAAATATTAATATAAATTATCATTCCTGAAATATAACTATCTGAAATTAAATGCCTATTTGCTTGTATTCTGTAAAATGTTGCCTCGGGCATCCTTTTCATTCTTTATTTTTCTTATTTCTAGATGAATTTGAGATCTATGGAAAAGATGCCAGAAAGGATAAATCCATGCAAGGAATGAAACCCACAACACAATATCTGAAATCTCCATTTTACTAGAATCTTTCATCCTTGACTTAATGTCTGACAACAGCATGATCACAGATAAAGTAACAGTAAACTGGGTACAATGAGGAGACTGAAGAGTCGTAACATAAGTGCAAAGTCTGGCAATTGAAAATTAACATTATTTTGGAACTGTTAATCAAGATTAAAGTCCGCTTATAAAGCTTTCGCCATCTAAATCAGTTGCCAAAAGAGTACTGGTTGGTAGTCATAACTTTAGATACAATGTAAAGCATCTTGAGCAGGGACACAGATGAAAAATACCATGTGGTCAAAATCAGATGTTGAGTTGCACAAAGACTGGAAAATGAACTAAAAATAAAAGCATAATAGGCGCCAAGTGACTAAAAATAAGTCGCGGAAATTAACAAGCAGCTGTGTAAGTAACTGTGATCTTCAAATTCACTCCAAAATCCGTATCAAGTAAGAATGAAGCAAAATTGATCTTTTTTCCAACTACGACTTGTATGAAACTAAACCCTAACAAAACCACATGCGAAGAAGTAATCAGAAAGAAAAAAGTGACATAACTCAATTATGTTTCAGTCGAGCTTCTTGAGAATTTTGGAAACCCAACGCTTAACACGTCCTCTGAGCGTGTAACCAAAAACCACTCCAGCAACGAAACAAATCGCACAAAGCTTTGAACAGGTCCAATAAGAGACCGCTTGTCTGCAAGAAAAAAACACAATTAGTTATCTCAAGTTAAGGCGCCAAACCCTAATCTAAAGGTTCAGAAATCAGAAAAAAGAAGATAAAGAAAATGAGGATTGAAATGTGAATTGAGGTAAGCAGCAGAGAGAAAAAGAGAAAGAAAGATGCCTGGGAGGTCTTGTGGCCAAAACAAGGGACGAATCACGTGGCGGTGCTGCCCGGGCAACATGATCGTAGTTCGACGACGATTTGAGGTCGCCGTAAACCTTACCGAGAGTAGCACCCTCCATTGCTACTATTCAGAAAACAATAGGCGCTGAAACGACGCCTCAACAACGCCGCTTTAACTTCTTCAATCTTCTAACCTTCATTCATTTTCTGTATGAGTCTAAACGACACCGTAATAAACTTGTAAGAATGCATCCCCGGTTAAACAGTAATAATATAGGGATTGGATATCTTTGTAACCATGAAAATCAAACATAACGAAACGAGATAAGTCTTTCCCCCAATTTAAACTAGTTTAATCATTGTTTATGAAAATGCATGTTTTTATGTGTAGACAGTTTATGTAATTTTTTTTACAAAATAATTACTATAAAACAGTAAAAGAAACGATAAAAACATTAAGCCATAAAACAATATTCACTCAATAAAAACTTATTCACCAATACCTTATGTATATCAACAACGATACTAACAATATTCATCATTGATAGGTTTTAACAATCATTAATGTACCATCAAGAAATTTGAAAAAAATATAATACAATTTAATCAACATAAAAAAAATAAGGATCTAAATAGTGTTAACAAAAAAATACAGAAGAGATTAAGTAAATGATAAATTTATCCTTAATCCAAGATTACGTTTATTTAGATGCAAAAATGATTCACACAAAGTAAATATATATTTTTCAGAAAAATAAAATATATATATATATAAATTGAAAAAAAAAACATACAAAATGAGATGAAATTAAGTTTCATAAAAAAAATCTTCAATTCTAATATACAAGTTATTTTTTAAAAATATAATAAAATTATATATATATATATATATATTAATTTAAAATATAAAATAAAATATTTTAAACTACCTATTGTATCTGACATATTCGTAAGAAAATATGCAAACATACCATATTTCCTTTAACTTTGCTTGGATCGAAAAAAATGGAAGGAAAAGAATTCATCTACTAAAATTTAATAATTTTATTTATTTATTTGCATTTATTTTATATAAAAAATTAATTTTTATAAAATTCATAAAAATATTTTTTTATCTTATAAAAATATAAAAAATATATAAAATTATTTTAAATTATTAAAAAATTAAAATTATATTAATAAAAAATTAAAAAAATTTAAAATTAAATTTTCTATTTTAAAAATATATAAATTAAATTTTATACTATCAATATTTCTTTTATTTTTTTTATTATATCCAAATAATTTATTTTTTCTTTCCAATTTTTATCCTTCAATCTTATTTTATTTTTCAAGTCATTTACACATTACACAGACCATTAGACAGTAAAATTTGGAAGCGCAAGGAGAGGTTGGGGTCAGAAATTGTCCACGCCAAAAAGCCAATCCTCTCTGATCATCACCATTTTCCTTATCTCTCTCTCTCTCTCTCTCCATCCTCATTCCTACTTTCTAACAGCAACCACACTATCTTACCATTTCCTTTTTCATTCATGGCTTCTCTCACTGTCCCTAACCACTTTCTTCCCACCTTGCATCGCCCTCACACTCCCAACTACCCTTCTTCTCAAAACCTTTCACTTCCTTCCACCTTTTCAAATTCTCAATTTTTGGGCCTCAAGTTATCCCATTCTTCCTTTTCCTCAATTCCTTCTTCTTCTTCATTCAAAGCCTTCATCGTTGCCAAGGTACATTCACTCATAATCAATTCTTTTATGGTATCACTCTTTCTGACTGTCCATGTTGGTAACTTCTTACGACCCACTAGCATCCCTGTTTGCTTTTTTCTTTGGTATATGTTACTTGACAGGTGAATAAAGGTTCAAAACCACCGAATTTTACGCTGAAAGATCAGAATGGAAAGAATGTGAGTCTCTCCAACTTCAAAGGAAAACCAGTAGTTGTGTATTTCTACCCTGCTGATGAGACTCCTGGCTGTACCAAACAGGTAAATTGTAAACATTCGCAATATCTACCATCTTTTATACCAATGTAGCTTCCTTCGGACTTATTCAGAATGGAGACAACAATTCTTTAAGCTTTGTGGTTCTACTCATTTTCAAAATCTATAATTCAACAGTTTTGATGGTGGATGGTGTGCTATTTATGGTGCATATCAACCGAAAAATATTAGAATAATCAATACGTAACACTTAAATTAATCTTCCATTGTGTTTAAAACAACGTCAAATTAGTCTCTAAATTTAGAAAAATAGCAATCAGATCCTCCAACTATTTCTTTTATCTGTCAGATTAATCTTCTAACTTCATTTCTCTTTTTGTCAAATTAGTCATTTTCAAAGACTAATATGATCGATAAAAAGTTAAAGAACTAAGCCGATATGTTCTAGAAAGCTCGGGACTAATTTGTGGGTTCTCTCAATAATCAATACTGTCAAATGACATGTTCAGACTTTATATGCTAAGACTTATTTAATGTAGGAACTAGGAAGGCGTTCTTCTTCTTTTGAAAAGGAAGGGGATAAGGGTTATGGGCCAATAGGAAAAGCATACAATTAGATTATGTTATTGCTATTGTACAACTGGTATAATCATGGTGCCTGTTTTATTATTTTTTTATTTATTGCAGGCTTGCGCTTTCAGGGATTCATATGAGAAGTTCAAGAAAGCAGGAGCAGTGGTTGTTGGAATAAGTGGTGATGATCCTTCATCTCACAAGGTAAAAAGTCAAAAGTTTCATTGTGATTTTTTTTATAACTTACCGTGTTATTTTATGCTGAATGCACTGCCTGGAATGTAGGCATTTGCCAGCAAATATAGACTTCCATTTACATTGTTGAGTGATGAGGGTAACAAGGTCAGGAAGGACTGGGGAGTGCCAGGTGATTTCTTTGGAGCATTGCCTGGGAGAGAGACCTATGTTCTTGACAAAAATGGGGTGGTTCAGCTTGTGTACAACAATCAGTTCCAGCCAGAAAAGCATATTGATGAGACCTTGAAACTACTTCAGAGCCTTTGAGCCTTCTGATTATTTTATTTTCTATCTCACTTGGCTTGATCCAGAGTCAGAAAAAGTATGTAACCATGATTTTTAACCACTGTAATTATTTAGCTGATTCGATCTCATTATGGAGGGTGATAATATCTATTCTCTTATAGAGAGCAAACATTTATAACCTCTCCGGATGGAAATTTGCCACAAAGCATTGGTTATCTGTATCTATTGCATATCGTGCATTTAGCTTCAATTGACAAAGTGACCATCCATTATAGTTTCTGCATGATTTGAATTTGCTACTTGATACAAGAAGGTTCAGCAATATATATGATTTTATTTGAACTTGCTGTGACTACATATTTATGAAACATGACTCTTGATCATTTGAACGGCATTTAGCCTTCAATTTTAATGTAAAATACTTATCCATAATTTTTTTTTTCAGCCTCATTTTTAAGGGGACCATCAGGCTGACTGCTAAGATATTTCTTTCGTAGAGAACATGCAGTTATTTTTTTCTTATTATTCTACTACTATTTATGCAATCACTAAGAGAACGGTTATAAGCTTATAGATATAATTCAATTTTCCTTCTCATAGTCTTCACTCATGTAGGGGCCGAATGCTTCAGATATCCAACTCTTCTTCCTCCAGGAACTCCACCCCAAATCTTTACATATTTCATCACTATGGTTGATGCTGTAAGTTGAAATGCAGTGTCTCTTATAGAACCTAGTTGACCTTTTCATTACTTCTGTCTCCTTAAGTATTTGTGAAAGCATGTTCTCAACACTTGGGAGCTTGAATTTTCCATCTACCAGTCCAGAGAGCCACATGGAGCGTAGCTCGGACGAGTGAAGATTTGAGACGCTCTCAACATAACCAACAAAAGCCATGTTTGGAATCATTGGATGGATGGTTCCCCTGTCATGATTAACATAACTATTGGTTCTTACATATTTTTGTATGAATCAAAGTGCAATGAATTAAAGAGTCCTTCTTACCTGTATAAAGGCATAATACCAGAAGGGTACTCCAACAGGCTACAAAAAGGTTCTGGTAGAATGGTTTTGAGCTTTTTCTTTCCATCAAAACCAGTTGCAAGAATCACTACATCCGCCTCCAGTTTAGAGCTGTCTTCAAATTCTATCCCTCCATTCCAGAACCACCACTTTGATGCTTTTTTAAAGACAATGTTGCCCTTTTCAGCCTCAGAAAAGAAATTTTCTGGCATGATGGCCATTTGACAAGATGCATAATCTTCCTCAAAGGGGTGTTCGGGCTTTATCCCATACTTCTCCAGTGGAAATTTCCACAGAATGTAAGACTCGATGAACTTTGAAATTCCACGCCTCTGTAGTAGGTCATTGCATAACATAACAAAAAAGCATTAGCTATACTTGCAACAACAACCATAACATTTAGAGAAATTGTATTTCTACCATAAATATATTACATTTTATACAATATAGAAAGGGAAATATGAGGCAGAAAAGGGTTCTGAGTAAGCATAAACACGTTACATAAATTGTAGCATAAACATGCCTACAAATATCATATCTCTAACATTTATTGAGGGCTCTAAGTTAATTTTACCATTGGAGATAACATGAGGCAGAGAAGGGTTCTGAGTAAGCCCTGGTTTGGTCTCTCGTGGATGAACTGAGAAGATCTTGTTGAGTAGAACAAGAAAAATGGCAATCCCCAAATCCAGTAATGGGGAACTGTCCAATGCAAAGTCCTTACCACCATGGTGCATGGCTGTCCTTCAGGTCCTTCAGAACAAGGCACCAACAACTTTGTCATGCATGTTGAAATTTAAGGAACAAAAAGGCCAGCAAAAAGAAGAGTTGTAATTGTACAACCCCTGAAATATATATATATATATATATATATATATACTAGCAGGAAAATGTTTTTTTTACAGTTTTTGAGTGTATTTTTGGGATGTATATATATAAAAAAGATAAAATAAAAAATATAAATAAAAGTAATAATGTACAGTATCACATAGAATCTCACTTTTTGGTTGTTCAAAGAACTAAAGTGATATGAAAAATAATGTATCTGATAGTTATTAGATGTTCTTTGTCTTCATTTAGGGTTTAGGCCATGCAGGTTATTCCAAATTCTTAATTAAAAAAATTAAAATGTAAAATTAAAATTAATAAATTTTACACAAATAATAAAAAAAATTATAATTATATTTATGGCCTTTTCTTTTACTACACACCTATGTTGTTTTTAACAATGAAAACAATGGAAACTTGGTTGAAAAAAAATCTCAACCACTCTACAAAACTTTGAAATCCATGAAACCAGGTTTTGGTTGCTAGACAATCAGGCCATAGGTGGAAAAAATCTGTCGTTTTTCTGCACATTATTTATCCATGTTAGTCAATGCCACGAGGGAAGGAAAATAATGGTGTTTTCATAGCATAGTACAAGACTGCCACACGTGGCTCTCATTTATGTGGTGAAAATTGAAATTCTTCTTGAGTATTAATCAGGAAAACAAGACTGGTGTGCAGAATTCTATTTTATATGACCTATGAACTCATCCCACATCAGTGTCAAGTCAATTATCATATTTAAATGAAATGAAAAGAACGGTCCAGAAGTCAAAATATTTTATATACCATAGTGTGCATTCACACCATGCAAGTAGCAACTTGGAAAATAAAGAACCTACTTAACATTAATATTCAATAACAACCAAAACAATAAAACACCTACGCATAAGTACTAACTGAAAATGACATTGTGACCAGAAAATAAAATTCTGAATATGCAAATAAGCTTCTGTCTTCATGTCCCACAACAAAATAAGCGACAGATGATAAATAAATGAGAACATGTTTAATTTGCAAGAGGGGGGTGAGTATATTACATGGAAGAAAGAGAAAAAAATAGCAAAAAGGAAAAAAATAAGAGAAATGTATTGAGAGATAAAATTATTATTATAATGGGTGATAATAAAGACTAAAAAAACAGGCTAGATGAAGAACAGAAGAAAATTGAAAGAAATCGCCTTACGCACATGTATAACCTGATTGCTTTCACATTGATTCAACAAGGTGTATGTATGCGTGTCATATGTAATATTAAAATTTAAAAAGAACCATGCCAAGAGGGAATACACATGTATAGTCCGGCACGAACTTATGAACAATCCGAGTTATTAATTAATTTTTTTCTCCAAATTTAAAAACAATATTATATAGTACAAGAAAAACTTTGTGACATTGACTTTGAAAAGAAAGAATATATAGCAGGTAGTCAAAGAAAAATAATTTTAAAATACCTAATATTATTTGATATTAAAACATGTATTACAAATATTTCTTAACCAATCATAATTTGAGGAAAAAAAATTATACAAGAAATAAGTATAACACAAGACATGATAATTTTTTATTTTACATTTCGCTAATCTTTTCACAAAAATATTCACATCATCTAATATTTTAATATCCATTCAACAAAACGTTAATTTATGCAACTTTTACCAAATGTTTTTCCGGTGGAAAGCAGCATTTTTTTTTTCAAAATAAAAAATAAATATTTGAATTAATTTTTATTCTAAGTCAGTTTCAGTTATATAATTGATAGCAATAAACTGCTATAAAGTCACAAATTACTATTAAATAATAGACTTTTTTTTACATACAAATAGTAAATAGTTAAATAGTAAATATAGTTTGCAGTTTGTAATAATCATAAACTACCAACCATTATTATTTACAAATGGGGGAAAAACAAGGATAAAAAAAGTAATAAGATACTAATATATAGTTTGGCAGAATATTGTGGAATGTGGCACATATTTATGTAGTCCAAATATACAGGTAGTAAACGAATGAGTTGGGAGTGGAATAATGTTACCTTGATTTGCCTGTGCACATTCCATGGCTAAATCAAGGCCTGACTTTTTGAAACCGACCACCACTACCTTTTTTCCTTTGAGAAGTTCAGTAGCAGCTTCTCGGTCAAGTTTACAGTAATCAAGTGTATGCAAAACCTTTCCCTTGAATACCTCTGACCCTTTTTTCTGTGGAAATGTTGGAATCTTGGGTATGTCCCCGTATTTTCCAATGCAAACCACAACAAACTCAAAGCCATACCACTGAAATTGATTACGGAAATAATAATAAGTGCACCATTAGTGCTCTAAAAATGAACACAAATGCTTATGGATTATACACATATTCTTTGGCACCCTTACTATAAGATTTTTTTTTACTAATTATATTACAATAACAACTTCTTCTCCTCAAGTATAATATTAATCTGTAATAGATATTATTTATCATGTATAAATGTTCAGAGTAAGAGTTGACAAATATCAAAATTTTGTAAATTAAGTTGAAAATGCACTTATTCCTAAAAACATATCTTTTATGCATGTTAATTAATTTGAGTATAAAGAATAAAAAATATAATTAATAAATATTTGATGGCAAATTAATGATGCATGTAAGAAAAACATAGGTAAGATAACAATTTCTTGCATTATATTCATCAATTTATCAATTATTATAGAAAAATTTTAGAGTGAACCAGATCCAACGAAAACTTACTTAAGATTATAAACCATCCAATCATAACTAATAACTTCACATTTTAATCAATTAGATTAAAAATATATATAAATCATATCTTTTTAAAAGATAATTTTTATCTCCAAATTTTATTGATTAAAAGAATGGATCATCAAATTCTAATTGAAATAGTTCATAATCTTATATATTAGATCTAATCCACTAAAAAAAATCGTTAACATTATATCAATATAATTAAAGAAGTCCTTAATATTTCATTAACTCCATATATTTCAATCATTGAAATTTTCGAAAGTTAAAAAAAAATTAACTATAAGGAGCTTTAAACTTGTATGAAAAAATTAAGGAGTAGTTTGTTTTCTGACTATTTTTAATTAAAATATTAAAAATGTAATATGATCATGTAATTTTAAAAATTCCAAAAAATCATTATATTTTTAGAAATAAAAAATAATATTTCAAATATAATCTTTTTAAAAAAAAAACTTAAAGAAAGGACCCTAAACAGCTGAGAAGAACTACTCATAAGTTCTCATGTTCCAAAAATAAAATCCCTTTATTTTAGGAGAGGGAATTACGAAGCAGATGATTTAAAAGTATGTTTTAATGATATATATATATATATATATATATAAACTTTTAGAAATGATTTTAAGTAACTATAAATGAAAAAATCTTCTTTAACAATAGTTAATTTGGGAAACCCTAGATATATATCTATATATAGGAAAGAGTTTAAAGAGTTGGAGATGAATTAATGAATACCTGAATGGTGTCTGAGTTATTGGTTTGCACAGCAACTTCCCACAGAGGTTGACCAGGAAGTAGGGTTCCATAGTCATGATCAGAAGTAACTCCTCCAAAGTCAGTGGCTTCCCGGTTTCCGGTGAACCGGATTTGCACCACCTTAGAGTTGAATCGGATATTCTTAAGTACATCAAAGTGTTGAGCGTAAGAGTGCAAGTAACTGAGTATCTCCAAGTGTGTGGGAAATTCAGGGTTGTCTCTTTGAGGCCAAGGGAAATCCGTGAATTCATAGTCACGGCGATGAGATTGAAGCTTAGTGGAATTGTAGGAGCAATGTCTCCAAACTCCACCAATTGAATCAGAAGCCTCAAAAACAATAGGGTTATGGTGTGATAGCTGTTTCGCGGCTGCTATGCCACTTACTCCACCTCCGATGATGCCGATTTTTGAAACCAACATCGGAATTGAATGGTTTTCACTGTTAGCCATAACAAATTAAGGTGTTCAAAAGCTAAGCAATTGAATCACTAGCTTCAAGTGATGTGTGTGTAATGAAAATGCAAAGGTGTTGCATTGGTATATATAGACTCAAGCTGCGCTGCATGTGGTCGTCACTATGAGATCACAAGCCTTTGTTTTTTGCAATAAATTATTAAAAAAAGCCAAAAGGACATACTTGAAAATGTAAACCTTGAGAGCAAAGAAAAAAACAGAAAAAGTGATCTGTGTGATGAGAAAAAAATTTATTTTTATAATAATCATATCTTTATACTTCTAATTTTTTACTCTACTTCCAAACTCACTTTTTAGTGGTGTATAAAAAAATTAAATAAATTATCATTTTTTAGTTTCTTAAAATTAAGAGTATGTGATAATTATGTGTAATCATGATACGATCCGTCATATTAATTTTAGAAGATGAAAATTTGGCAATCATTCATAGAAAATTTGTCATTTTATTTTTAAAATAATTATTATTTTCATAATTTATTTTAATATTTTATTTTAAATTTAGATCAATTATTTTTTAATGTTTATCTGCAAATTAGTTTTTTATTTTAAACAAATTATATTTTAATAATATTAATATATTTTTAGTTTAATATAATAAAATATTTATTATTAATATTAAAAATATTAGTTATTTTTAAATTTTTATACAAGAATTAAAAATATATGTATAATGAATTAATGTACTGACAAGTTGCTAGTGTGTATACATGTAGAGTAAATACTATTTTAATATATATATATATATATATATATATTTCTGAGGAAAAATCGTTGGTCATGTTGGAGAACTTTCGTGCTATATGCGGTCTTTTACTTCATGGCGCTTGTTCAATTTAAAATTCTCATACCTAGTCAATTCATTTGTTCTAATTAAGCCCATAAATATATGAGAAAAATCGTATGCATGGGTTGTACAATTTTTTACTCTCTATACCCTTCATCCTTACAAACCCAAACTTAGATCAAAATATTTTGTAATATATAAAGAAGGGTTCTTTTGCATCAGTCTAAGAGACTAAGACCTAGTATTTTTATACGACTTAATAAAATATTTTTTATAATATTCAATATTTTATATGAAACTTAATTATATTAACTTAATAATTAAATTATTGTTATATATTATATTTATAGTTTATATTAAACTCAGTAAAAATGAAATAATAAAAAATAATTAAATTATTTTATTATTTGACTCACAACCTGCCGAACTTTGCTCATATGGGTATATATATATATATATATATATATATATATATATATAATATAACTCGAAATATATGTTACTAATGATCAATCCATACTTCATATGGTGAAAGTGCGTATATTTTTCTTATATTAACAATTTTTTTCCTTTCTTTTCTCAGCTAAATGGATGAATTGATTCCAAGTGTGACGGAGTGTTAAATGTTTATTTTAATTGAACTTTGTTTGGGTACCACTTCTGTTTTTTTATATAACTTTTTAAGAAATTTTTTCTATCTCTTTTTAGGAAATTCTTTTTAAAAGTGGTGGATCGGAGGAAGTAATTATTGAGACTTTGTGGTTGCTAACTAAAACATTTGTTGAACAAAAAATCGAATGCGAGTAATGGAGCTTCTCATCTACGCGCATTGAAAATGTTTGGAAATTTAAGAGTATTAATTTGCGGGGTAAGTTATTAATTTTAAGAGATAATGCACTAATTATATGAAATCCATGTAGATCATACTAGGTAATAGATATCAAAAACTGAGTTCTAAACAATAAGAATATGACTCTCTTGCGTTAATGACTAAATAAGTTAATGACTAAATAAATTAATTCAAAAGTAGTTTCTTCACGAATAATTTAAAAACAGAGTCCAAATCCGAATAAAGTTGGTGGAACCAACCAACATGATCATAGTCCAAACCCTCGCGTTTTACATTTGTACACTTCAAGTAATCAACTCGTTGTAACTTTATATATATATACATATATATATACATATATATATACATATATATATATATATATATATATATTATACAGTTTTCTCTCATTTATTGCAAGTATATCTTTTTAAAAAAATTGTTTTCAAATTGACGAACGAATTCATATAAGAAAAAGATAACTTGGCATATTTTATGGAAGAAAAAACTGGTTGTTATGATATTTCAAAAGCAATTGTTCATACATACACATTAATAATTTAATCAAAACAATGGGTATGAAAGTGGTTTTCTTTTGTGTTGACCATGCAAAACCTTCAACTTATGAGTTCAAGTTATTTAGGGACTTCTAGCTACCAAACAACTCAAATAGCGGATGAAGTCAACCCAAACGCAATGCTTGCGTCCCGTGCGTATTGGCACTATAAATTATAATATATATTGTTAGACATTGTAGATCTCTAAAATAGCCACAATTTACACAAAATTAAATTTCTAATTTTACCTTAATAAGAAAGGTAATTAAAATCATAAGAAACAAAATTATGATGATGCTTCCGGTCACATCTGGACAATGTTTCAACAGATTGGAAGGCATATAACATGTTCATGCATCTCTCACATTCAAGCATTTCTTAAAGGTGGCTTCAATTTGGCATTATTTTTGGAAAACTCATGGAGGGAAATAACAAGGAACCTAAGAAGGAAGTTCGGAAGGAACCTGGCACATGGAAATTTAGTTATTATTCACTTTTTGCATCATGCATGGAAAATTGAAAACCGAAAAATATTACACGGCTCTTGATTCAACCAATATCATTGGAGAGATCCCATTCCAAAATAAAGAGAAATATATATACATACATATATATATATATATATATATATATATATATATATATATGTATGGGATCCACTATATATGCAAGAAAAAAATATAGAAATAAAAAAAAGAAATGGAATAGGAAAAATAGAAAGGAATTTTACCTTGTTAGAAACTTCTTAATATGTTTGTTGAAATTTTGAAAATAGATCAGATATGGACTACAAATTGACTAATTTATTAGCAATAGGAACATATTTTTTTTGTTGACAAACTTCTGATTCAACACCGACGTAAAAGTCTAATTAATATATATCAGTTTCAAATTTCAATACAGCCCAAGACTCATAACTATGGCAAACAAGCATAAGGCAAGCAAGAAACATAGTATACGAGTCACATATTCCATGGTTTCCTGATAAGAAATAAACAAGTTACAGGTAAGGATCCATGCACCGCGTTAGAGGTAGCTAGTATTAGCATTTTATATTATTATAATGGGGTGACATTATACTATATATATATATATATATATATATATATATATATATATATATATATACAATATTTTTCACTCTTGGATGTTTCTTTCTGTGCTTTTGTACATGCTTTTCGATCCCAATCCCAAGTCAAGTTCAAAAAGATTATTTATAGGATTCCCGTTTTTTTTTCTCTTTCTAACAAGAGAAGAATAAGACAATGTTAAATATTTTATTCTAAAAATTGCAGAACTGTGTAAAAGTTACAAAATTCCTTTTAATAAAAGTGTGTGACTCGTATAAGGTGCAAACTCATAATTAGAAAGTTATAATCTGAGGTTGTAAAAGTTAGAATTTGAATTTATAATTAATTTTTTAAAACTTTTTCATATAATTCTGTAACTTCGAAATATAATATATATCATTTTTATATGAACTAAATAATACTTTGCGGGAAGAATCTTTTCAAACCAAATATGATTATTTTGAATAACAAAGTTCTTTTAAAAAATTTAATAAAAATGTATATTTAATAATTGAATTTGACCTTACTAAGATCTCAATCGGGATGTTCTTTTAACTTTTTAGTGTTAGTTTTAAGTTTTCAATTTTAGATCTTTATTATGGTTTTTAGTTTTTAGCTTTGAAGTTTTTAAAAATTTAATTTATTGTAATTTTAAAAATTTTTATAAAAAAACTATTAACTAAAAAATTTAAAATAATTTATCTCCAAATAATAAAACATGAAATAAAAATTTATTATTATTATTAACATAAATATCTTTCTTATCTTTCTTCTTACTTTATCCTATTTAATATTTTACAAAAAAAATAATTTATATCAAATAATTTACTCATTTTACAAAATATAATTTCAAATTTTTATTTTTTAGTTTTTTAATTATAATTTATTAAAAAATATTTTAAATTTTAATTGTGAACACTGAATTATATCCGAGGATAAATTTAAAATCCAAAATAAATCATTTTGTTTTTTAGTCTAAAATAAAAAAAAAAGAATTGAAAAAGAAAGAAAAATAATTTTTTAGTTAAGAATTTAGTTAGAAAGTTAGTTGGATTAGCTAATGATGGTTAAAAATTAGTTAGAAAAAAAAGAAAAAAAAAAGAGAAAAAGAAAAAGAAAGAAAAATAATTTTTTAGTTAAGAATTTAGTTAGAAAGTTAGTTGGATTAGTTAATGATGGTTAAGAATTAGTTAGAGAAAAAAGAAAGAAAAGAAAAAGAAAAAGAAAGAAAAATAATTTTTTAGTTAAGAATTTAGTTAGAAAGTTAGTTGGATTAGTTAATGATGGTTAAGAATTAGTTAGAGAAAAAGGAAAAAATAACAAAATAAGAATAGAAAAAGAAAAAAAAATAAAAATAAAGAAAAGAATGAAAAGAATGAAAAGAAAACAAAAAAGAGAAGAATTAGAAAACAAAAGGGGAAGCTTCTTTACTTCTAGAAAATTTTTTCCTTTCATTTTTTCCTTTCCTTTTTTGAAATTTTTTCTATAAATAGGGACTTTCATTTAGTTGAAGGGGGACTCTTCATTTCTAAAAAATATTCAGAATTTCTAAGGAGGGAGAGAGGAGCACTTTGAGTCATTGAAGGGGAGGCTTTTAGATTTTTTTTCTAGGAGGAGCACCAAGGGAACTCTTGAATTCTACATCTAATTGAGCACCTTCTTGGTCTCCATGGAACCAGTTATTCATCACCTTCCAAGATGCTATCAAGTGGCATTGAATAACATCAATGGAGGTTAGATCTTGCTTATATTTCGTTTAATTTTCTTGCGTCTTCTCGGATTTCCGAGTTCATCTTCGTCTCTGTTTTCATTTTAATTTTTGATCGGTCAAATGATCTCCGATTTCAGTGATTTTTGTTGCGTTATCTTTGTCTTTCTCTCTAGTTTCTGGAATGATATTATTTGTCTAATTTGGATCTAAAATGAAGTCTCTATGACCATATTACTAAAGGATGTTCGTCTTGATGTGCAAATAAACTTAACTTGTTTGATTTGTGTATACCTTGCTCATTTCTGGTCTGTTTTTTGTCAAATTTGTTTTATTTGATTCCTATAACCTATATATTTTAATTTTTTTGGTTTTAATTTTTCAGATCTATCAAAAAATATTTCTAAAAATTCTGAGATTTGCATTCAAATTTTGGCGCCAAATTTTTGAGTTAATCTTTGTCTCTGTTTTCATTTTAATTTTTGATCGGTCAAACGATCTCCGATTTTGGTGATTTTTGTTGCGTTTTCTTCGTATTTCTCTCTAGTTTCTGGAATGGTATTATTTGTCTAATTTTGATCTTAAATGAAGTTTTTATGGCCGAATTACTGAGGTATGTTTGTCCTGGTGCGAAAATGAACCTATGTTGTTTGGTTTGTGCATAACTTGCTCATTTCTTGTCTGATTTTTGTCAAACTTGTTTTGTTTGATTCCTATGATCTATATCTTTCAATTTCTTGGTTTTAATTTTTTATATCTCTGAAAAAATATTTTTTTGAAAAATTTTGAGATTTGAATTTAAATTTTGGCGCCAAAATCTCTTGTGTCTTTGAAGTTTTTTAGTAGATCTTGTTCTTTTAACCTTGTTTAGGTATTATTTTTCATGTGTTGATCCTTATATATGTATTTCCTTCTGATTTGTTTGTGTTTGTATGTCCTCCTTTGAAAAGAATTCCTAAGAGTGCATGACCATATACATGCATCCTATATGCTAAGTCTAGCTTAAGTCATGCATGATTAAGTCATTGAACCTAAAGAGTTAAGTGTTTGCTTGAATCAAAATTAAAAAACTTAATTCTTACCTCTGGACCTTATGACCTAAGCTGGATTGGAGACAATTGAACAAGGAACATCAATGGAGGTTCAGTCCAACCTTTTATTCCGCTTAATTTTATTGGTTCTCCTCGGATTTTCGAGTTCATCTTCATCTCTATTTTCAATTTCTTCTCAGATTGTGCAATGGATTCTAATACGGGCAAGTAGCATTCTCTACTATTACGTATTTTAATTCGTGCTAATTCAAATACGGCTTACAACGATTTGGATTATGCAAGCACGTCTGTTTTTTTTCTAAAAATTCTTCTGCTTCCAAAACATCTGTTTTTTTTTTCTCAGATTGTGCAAACGAGTTCTAATACGGGCAAGTAGCATTCTCTACTGTTACGTATTTTAATTCGTGCTAATTCAAATACGGCTTACGACGATTTGGATTATGCAAGCACGTCTGTTTTTTTTCTAAAAATTCTTCTGCTTCCAAAACATCTTTTTTTTTTCTCAGATTGTGCAAACGGGTTCTAATACGGGCAAGTAGCATTCTCTACTGTTACGTATTTTAATTCGTGCTAATTCAAATACGGCTTACGACGATTTGGATTATGCAAGCACGTCTGTTTTTCTAAAAATTCTTCTGTTTCCAAAACATCTGGTTTTTTTTCTCAGATTGTGCAAACGGGTTCTGATACGGGCAAGTAGCATTCTCTACTGTTACGTATTTTAATTCGTGCTAATTCAAATACGGCTTACGACGATTTGGATTATGCAAGCACGTCTGTTTTTTTTTTTAAATTCTTCTGTTTCCAAAACATTTATTTTTTTTAGTATTTTATTTTTCTCAGATTGTGCAAACGGGTTCTAATACGGGCAAGTAGCGTTCTCTACTGTTACGTATTTTAATTCGTGCTAATCCAAATACGGTTTACGACGATTTGGATTATGCAAGCATGTCTGCTTCCCTAAATCCTGTATTTTCTTAAGAAACATTAATTTTTTTTTACCTAAGATCACCCTTTTTCTTCTCCAAGAGATCAAGTCTCTTAACCAGAACTACGTAGCCTTGAGTTTCCCATTGCACCGGGGAATACGTAGGAGCAGGATCAAGTCCTGTCAGGCTATTTTCTATAAACCTATTTATTTTCTATTCTATTTTAAGGGATCAAACAGTTTTCAAAATATCACACTCAGTTTAAGGGTACCGTTCTTTGGAACGGGCGAGTAGGGTGCCTAATACCTTCCTTACTCGTAACCGACTCCCGAATCTAGATTTCTTCCTCAAGTTAGGGTTTTTCCAAATGTTTTCCCTTAAAATAAAATTTGGTGGCGGCTCCACAATCCACAAAATTCATTTCAAAATTTAGCGAGTTCGTCGTCTCGTTGTAATTACGGTTATGACAGATGGCGACTCCACTGGGGACTTTTAGAGAGTCAAGCCCTGTTTCAAATTGAGTGTATAAATGCATGTTGATCCCTTTTTCTATTTATTCACATGTTATTTATTTCTGATATTCATGATTATTCAAGTTTGTATGTTTCTCACCCTAGGGTAGAAGACATATATATATATATATATATATATATATATATATCCATTGTGTTTAAATTGCAGGTTATTCCACACATTGTAGTCCTGCATGCATAACATGAGTGGGGCCCTACACTCGGGTCTGAGCAAAACCTAGGACTAGAGGGGTCAAGTGGTGTCACTTGGGATGCACGTCCCGTTTGGCTATCATAAAAACCCCAATTAGAGTGCGTCTTTTCTTGGAGCCCTACAACCAGTAGCGTTCTCTACGGTTGTAGCAAGCACCAGAAATTAGAACTTGGCTCTAGTGACCTTCATAACCTTTAGGATTACTATCCACCTTGTGTGAGATGCATACATCAAACAACCTTAAGCCTATGTCACACATCACCTCACTCAAAACACCAAAAAAGGCATATTTATTTTGAACAACCATAAAAATATGAAGATTTAAAATCGATTTAAAATTAAAAAAAATAAAAAGAAAATTAGAAACTAAATAGGAAGGAAAAATAGATTTGACAAATAAAATCAGAAAATCAAAAAAATTCAAAAAAGAAAAAGAAGAAGAAAGAATTAGAAAATTAAAAATATAATGAAAAATAAAAAAAAATTTAAAATTAATAGTTTAAAATGAAAATTTGAAAATCTAACAAAACAATTTCTTATTCAAAAAGGGAGAAAATTTTGACAAGATGATCGGTAGTATGACTGCTAGCTTCTCTGATGTCGTCATCATTGGAGAAAGGATCGAAGGTGGCATGTGCCATGGGAAGATTGCACATAAGCTTACAGGGGCAGTCAATGCTTCCATCGGATCAGGAAAGAAGAAGGCAGGCAAAGCTTATAATGTGGCTTCTGGTCAAGGCCAGTACACTCTGCAGGTGGCACATTATGGTCCAGCCAGTTACCAACCATCACCATACACACCCTATACACCATATCCTTATATCGCCACCACCTACCAAACACAGTACCATCCTACTTACAACTATCCAATGCAAGTACGACCACCAACACCATACATGATACAAACACAAGCCATGAGCCAAAACCCTAATCAAAGCCTGAAAAAAAGAGAGAAGAAGCCTATCCAATTCGACCCTATTCTGATCTCCTACATTGAGCTGCTACCTCGCTTAATTCAAAACTCGCTAGTCGCTCCTTATCCTCTAAAGCCTCAAGAACCACCATATCCTAAATGGTAGGATGCAAACACTAGATGCGATTACCATGCACGATTCATTGGTCATTCCATAGAGGATTGCCTAGCACTGAAGCGTAAAGTACAAAACTTGATTGATGCAAAATGGGTGGATTTTGTACCGAGGAAATCATCCAAGATTTTTCATACTTTTCAAAATCAATCCTTTGTAAATAAATCTTAATGAGAAATATAAAATTACATTTTTCATGTTGCTTGAGCATGTACCTTACCATGTTAACTTTACTTCTTGAAAGTTTCCATTTTTTTTTTCATCATTCAACCCATTTCTTATCCTACACCTAAACAATCAATACCTGTTGGTGACAATGCCAGTGTTGTAATAAATAATTTTGAACATCTTATTAATCAAACTCAAAGAGAAAATTAAATGAGCAAGCAGAATGAACAAGACCTAAAGCCAACCATGGATTCTAAATCACCCTCCACTGGAACTTCTCTGGTCCAATAGAAGAAATAACAAATGTCCCGCTGGATCAAAAGTCCAAATCCAGGAAAAATTTAGAGATGCGAAGTAGATCCGCTGAATTGAAAGTCAAAACAGTCCAAGCAAGACCAATATCTGACCAAGCAAAATTCAAGAAAAGAAAAAATTTCAAGAAAAAAAAACCTCGACGGATTAAAAGACAAAATAATCCAGGCAAAAGTAGGGTTAAAATTCAAAAAATAAATCGATGAAGTCATGATCAGAAGAGGTCTTACTGAATTAAAATTCTAAAAACAATTCAGGAAAAATTAGGATCAAAACAAGGGCCCGCTAGGTCGACAACCCTCAAAGGTGACCTAGGCAAAAGTTAGGGCACACAAACAAAGGCCCGCTAGGTCGAAAACCCTCAAAGGGCGGCTTAGGCAAAAGTTAGGGCATACAATCAAGAGCCCGCTAGGTCAAAAACTTGCAAAGGCGGCCTAGGCAAAAGTTAGGGCACAAAAATCCCGCTAGGTCGAGAACCCTCGAAGACGGCCTAGGCAAAAGTTAGGGCACACAAACAAAGGCCCGCTAGGTTGAAAACCCTCAAAGGGCGGCTTAGGCAAAAGTTAGGGCATACAATCAAGAGCCCGCTAGGTTGAAAACCCGTAAGGGCGGCCTCAGCAAAAGTTAGGACAAACAAAAGACCTGCTGGGTTGAAAAATCAAAAGAACAACCTAGGCAAAAGTTAAGGTCAACCAAGAATCCCAGTACAATCTGACATTTCTGCATCTCATACTTTCCAAAACTGGGGCAAAATTTTTGCCACTTCTTAAGTTTGGTTAATTTGACAATCAAGATTATGAAAAGCAGCATTGACATTTTTCACCAAAAGGTGCCATTTGGGCAATCGAACCAACATCCTTCGCCCTTTCCTTTCAAATATACTACCTTAAACATCATTTGCAAAATTCTGCATTTCCTTCCATTAATTATCCAAGATCACTTTGCATACCTCAAAGGTACACAGGCCAAAAAGGAATGTGAAAAATGTAAAAATAAAAAGATAAATTTCGAAAGGTCATGAAAAATCGGATGAGTCCTCAACCATCACAACACGACATGACTGTTTCCCAAAAGGTCATCCTTTTACCAGCCATACTGTTGTCAAGACAAAAGGAGTGTGTCTCATCCAATAATGCTGACTATTGATGGGTCTCAAAGATCCTGGAAAGAAGGTAACAAAGTTGACCAAGAAGCCAAGAGATTGAGTCAATCCAGCTCATCCTGATTTTTGGTTCCTTTCACACCAACTATAAGGTTGTTGAGAAAGAACCTATCGAAAAAATAAAAAAAATAATAAAATCAAGAGAAACAAAAAGTTTTTCACCATCTCATGGCATGCATTCATTCCATAGCATCTATTAAATAATTATGTTGAGCATTAAGAAGCAATAATCAAGTTAAAGCATCACATCCTTCTGCATTCATTCAAACATCATGATAATCATCCGACATCTCATAATCTATTGTCAATACTAAGTAAAACCAGGGAAAATTTCCCATATCAAAATCAAAACTGGGGTAAATGCTTGTCTACAAAAATTCAATTTGAGGTCATCCTCAAATCCTAAGTCAAGCTCAAACTAGGGCAAACGCTTGCCTACAAAAATTCAATTTGAGGTCATCCTCAAATTTTGAGTCAAGCTCAAACTGGGGCAAACGCTTGCCCACAAAAAGTCCAATTTGAGGTCATCCTCAAATTCTTAGTCAAGCTCAAGCTGGGGCAAACGCTTGCCCACAAAAAGTCCAATTTGAGGTCATCCTCAAATTCTTAGTCAAGCTCAAGCTGGGGCAAACACTTGCCCACAAAAATTCAATTTGAGGGCATCCTCGAATTTTGAGTCAAGCTCAAACTTGGGCAAATGCTTGCCGACACAAAAATCAAATTTGAGGTCATCCTCAAATTTCAAATCAAAAATCAAGTTAGGGCAAACATGCGCCCTGAAATATTCAAGATGAAGCAAACTTCGAAGTATGAATCAAGATTCAAGCTGGGGCAAACGCTTGCCCAAAATCCCCTCAAGTTAAGGCATTCCTCGATTGCCAAAACTCTTCCAAACTAGGGCAAGATGTTTGCCCAAAGTCCATTCAAATCAAGACACTCCTCAATTATCAAGAATTTTCTAAATTGGGGCAAAATGTTTGCCCAATTTTCTTCAAGAGAATAATTATCAAGTGCTTAAAAAAACCCTCAAGTTCAAGGAAGAATAAGTAATAAATAATTTCAAACTAATATTTTCCGAGGCAGTTGACGAAGAAGTCCATATTCCACTCTCGTGCATTCCTAAGGCACATCATATTACTTCCCACATCTGTCTCAATGGGTCATTCTTTTACTTGCACTAATAGGCCATTACTTTCATGTTGCCACACCTGTCTCCACAGGTTATTCTGTCTCAGTAAGACATCTCTTTTTCTGTACTCGTCTTTTTGTCTTGACAAGTCTCTCTTTTCCATACCTATCCTAACAGGTCATTTCGCGCTTTTTGTCTGGCATGACAAACCAGCTTTGTCGCTTGTCTTAACAGGATGTCTTTCCTTTACCTGTCTTAACAGGTCAACCATCATTCCACCTTTGCATTGCCTGCACCAACAGATTTCATTCTCGTGCCTTCCCTAACAGGTCACTTCTACTTTTTGCTTGTCTTAACAGGCTACTTCTGCCTTTTGCCTGTCTTAACAGGCTGTTTTTCCTTTGCCTGTCTTCACAGGTCAATCTTCTTTTTGTTTTCACATGACTTATCTTAATAACTATGATCATTCTTGCCTTGCCTGTCTTAACAGGCCATCTCTGTTACGCCTGTCTTAACAGGCCATTTCTACATTCTGCCTGTCCTAACAGGCTTGCTTTTTTCTGTCAACAACAGGACCTTTTTCTACCTGTCTAAACAAGTTTCCGTCATCCCGCTTTTCCTGTTTTAACAATTTTTTTTTATACCACTCTATCATGTCTATCTTAACAGACGTCTTCCTTTCATCATGTGAAAAATAGGACTTTTACATTTTCATATGTCTTAACAGGTTATCACTATTTTGTTGTGCCTGTCTTAACAAGCATCTTGCTTTCATCCTGTCAACAAGAGGACCTTTACATTTTACCTATCCTAAACAGGTCATTTTGCACTTTCCTTTGCTTGTCTTAACCAGTGTTCATCATTCTTCTTCCTGTTTTAACGGGTATCTTGTTTCCTGCCTATTAGCAACAGGTTTTTTCTTCATTACCTATCATAACAGGTTTCTCTCCTCATTTCAATGCCTGTCTTAATAGGATTCCATCTATATTTTACCTGCCTCAACAGGTCATTTTCATTTCCTTTGCCTGTCTAGGAGGCTTGCATCTTTCCTGTTATCAACAGGACTTTTATGCATCTTACCTGTCTTAATAGGTTCCCTTCACTTTACTTTTCCTGTCTTACCAGGTTTACATTTCTCCTGCCAACAACAGGATGCCATCTACATTTATTTTGTCTTAACAAGATAGTTTTCGTCATTTACTTTTCCTGTCTTAACAAGGCTTGCTTCTTTCCTGTCTTCACAGGTCCTTTTCATTTCACTTTGCCTGTCTTAACAGGTTTTCACCATTCTGTTGTGCCTATCTTAACAGGCGTTTTTTCTTCATCCTATCAACAAGACTTTTACGTTTCTGCCTGTCTTAACAGGTCATTTTCATTTTCCTTTTCTTGTGTAGCAGACTTGCATCCTTCCTGTCATCAACAACACTTTTTCTACATTTCACTTGTCTTAACAGGTCATTTTGCATTAATCCTGTCAAGCAGGATTTCATGTTTAAATTTTTGCATACATCCTGTCAAGCAGGATTTCATTTGCATTTATCTTGTCAAGCAGGACTTCAAGTTTAAATTTCCGCATTTCAGCTTATCACACGAGGCTCTGCATGTTTAATTTTCTGCATTTCAGTCTATCACACAAGGCTCTGTATGTTTAATTTTCTGCATTTCAGCCTATCACACGAGGCTCTGCATGTTCAAATTTCTGCACTTCAGTCTATCACACGACGCTCTGCACGTTTAAATTTCTGCATTTCAGCGTATCACACGAGGCTCTGCATGTTTAAATTTCCGCATTTCAGCCTATCACACGAGGCTCTGCATGTTTAATTTTCTGCATTTCAGCCTATTACACAAGGCTCTGCATGTTTGATTTTCTGCATTTCAGCCTATCACACGAGGCTCTGCATGTTTAATTTTCTGCATTCCAGTCTATCACACGAGGCTCTGCATGTTTACATTTTTGCACTCCAGCCTATCACACGAGGCTCTGCATGTTTAA
This sequence comes from Canavalia gladiata, assembly GCA_037954105.1. Taxonomy (NCBI): domain Eukaryota; kingdom Viridiplantae; phylum Streptophyta; class Magnoliopsida; order Fabales; family Fabaceae; genus Canavalia; species Canavalia gladiata. The sequence continues at coordinate 76,959,456 of CM075658.1, read as the reverse complement.
ATTTCTGCATTTCAGCCAATCACACGAGGCTCTGCATGTTTAATTTTCTACATTTCAGCCTATCCACGAGGCTCTGCAAGTTTAATTTTCTACATTTCAGCCTATCCACGAGGCTCTGCAAGTTTAAATTTCTGCATTTCAGCCTATCACACGAGGCTCTGCATGTTTAATTTTCTGCATTTCAGTCTAACACACAAGGCTCTGCATGTTTAATTTTCTGCATTTCAGCCTATCACACGAGGCTCTGCATGTTTACATTTCTGCACTTCAGCCTATCACACGAGGCTCTGCATGTTTAAATTTCTGCATTTCAGCCTATCACACGAGACTCTGCATGTTTAATTTTCTGCATTTCAGCCTATCACACAAGGCTCTGCATGTTTAAATTTCCGCATTTCAGCCTATCACACAAGGCCCTGCATGTTTACATTTCTACATTTCAGCCTATCACACGAGGCTCTGCATGTTTAATTTTCTGCATTTCAGCCTATCACACGAGGCTCTGCATGTTTAAATTTCCGCACTTCAGCCTATCACACGAGGCTCTGCATGTTTAATTTTCTGCATTTCAGCCTATCACACGAGGCTCTGCATGTTTAATTTTCTGCATTTCAGCGTATCACACGAGGCTCTGCATGTTTACATTTCTGCATTTCAGCCTATCACACGAGGCTCTGCATGTTTAATTTTCTGCATTTCAGCCTATCACACGAGACTCTGCATGTTTAAATTTCTGCACTTCAGTCTATCACACGAGGCTCTGCACGTTTAAATTTCTGCATTTCAGCGTATCACACGAGGCTCTGCATGTTTAAATTTCCGCATTTCAGCCTATCACACGAGGCTCTGCATGTTTGATTTTCTGCATTTCAGCCTATCACACAAGGCTCTGCATGTTTGATTTTCTGCATTTCAGCCTATCACACGAGGCTCTGCATGTTTACATTTCTGCATTTCAGCCTATCACACGAGGCTCTGCATGTTTAATTTTCTGCATTCCAGTCTATCACACGAGGCTCTGCATGTGTAAATTTTTGCACTCCAGCCTATCACACGAGGCTCTGCATGTTTAAATTTCTGCATTTCAGCCTATCACACGAGGCTCTGCATGTTTAATTTTCTACATTTCAGCCTATCCACGAGGCTCTGCAAGTTTAAATTTCTGCATTTCAGCCTATCACACGAGGCTCTGCATGTTTAATTTTCTGCATTTCAGTCTAACACACAAGGCTCTGCATGTTTAATTTTCTGCATTTCAGCCTATCACACGAGGCTCTGCATGTTTACATTTCTGCACTTCAGCCTATCACACGAGGCTCTGCATGTTTAAATTTCTGCATTTCAGCCTGTCACACGAGACTCTGCATGTTTAATTTTCTTCATTTCAGCCTATCACACGAGGCTCTGCATGTTTAAATTTCCGCATTTCAGCCTATCACACAAGGCCCTGCATGTTTACATTTCTACATTTCAGCCTATCACATGAGGCTCTGCATGTTTAATTTTCTGCATTTCAGCCTATCACACGAGGCTCTGCATGTTTAAATTTCCGCACTTCAGCCTATCACACGAGGCTCTGCATGTTTAATTTTCTGCATTTCAGCCTTTCACACGAGGCTCTGCATGTTTAATTTTCGGCATTTCAGCGTATCACACGAGGCTCTGCATGTTTACATTTCTGCATTTCAGCCTATCACACGAGGCTCTGCATGTTTAATTTTCTGCATTTCAGCCTATCACACGAGGCTCTGCACGTTTAAATTTCTGCACTTCAGTCTATCACACGAGGCTCTGCACGTTTAAATTTCTGCATTTCAGCGTATCACACGAGGCTCTGCATGTTTAAATTTCCGCATTTCAGCCTATCACACGAGGCTCTGCATGTTTAAATTTCTGCATTTCAGCCTATCACACAAGGCTCTGCATGTTTGATTTTCTGCATTTCAGCCTATCACACGAGGCTCTGCATGTTTACATTTCTGCATTTCAGCCTATCACACGAGGCTCTGCATGTTTAATTTTCTACATTTCAGCCTATCCACGAGGCTCTGCAAGTTTAAATTTTTGCATTTTAGCCTATCACACGAGGCTCTGCATGTTTAATTTTCTGCATTTCAGTCTAACACACAAGGCTCTGCATGTTTAATTTTCTGTATTTCAGCCTATCACACGAGGCTCTGCATGTTTACATTTCTGCACTTCAGCCTATCACACGAGGCTCTGCCTGTTTAAATTTCTGCATTTCAGCCTATCACACGAGACTCTGCATGTTTAATTTTCTGCATTTCAGCCATCACACGAGGCTCTGCATGTTTAAATTCCCGCATTTAACCCTATCACATGAGGCTCTGCATGTTTAGTTTTCTGCATTTCAGCCTATTACACAAGGTTCTGCATGTTTGATTTTCTGCATTTCAGCCTATCACACGAGGCTCTGCATGTTTACATTTCTGCATTTACCCCTATCACACGAGGCTCTGCATGTTTAATTTTCTGCATTCCAGTCTATCACACGAGGCTCTGCATGTTTACATTTTTGCACTCCAGCCTATCACACGAGGCTCTGCATGTTTAAATTTCTGCATTTCAGCCTATCACACGAGGCTCTGCATGTTTAATTTTCTACATTTCAGCCTATCCACGAGGCTCTGCAAGTTTAAATTTCTGCATTTCAGCCTATCACACGAGGCTCTGCATGTTTAATTTTCTGCATTTCAGTCTAACACACAGGCTCTGCATGTTTAATTTTCTGCATTTCAGCCTATCACACGAGGCTCTGCATGTTTACATTTCTGCACTTCAGCCTATCACACGAGGTTCTGCATGTATAAATTTCTGCATTTCAGCCTATCACACGAGACTCTGCATGTTTAATTTTCTGCATTTCAGCCTATCACACGAGGCTCTGCATGTTTAAATTTCCGCATTTCAGCCTATCACACAAGGCCCTGCATGTTTACATTTCTACAATTCAGCCTATCACACGAGGCTCTGCATGTTTAATTTTCTGCATTTCAGCCTATCACACGAGGCTCTGCATGTTTTAATTTCCGCACTTCAGCCTATCACACGAGGCTCTGCATGTTTAAATTTCTGCATTTCAGCCTATCACACGAGGCTCTGCATGTTTAATTTTCTGCATTTCAGCGTATCACACGAGGCTCTGCATGTTTACATTTCTGCACTTCAGCCTATCACACGAGGCTCTGCATGTTTAAATTTCTGCATTTCAGCCTATCACACGAGGCTCTGCATGTTTAATTTTCTGCAATTCAGCCTATCACACGAGGCTCTGCATGTTTACATTTTTGTACTTCAGCCTATCACACGAGGCTCTGCATGTTTAAATTTCCGCGAGGCTCTGCATGTTTAAATTTTCGCACTTCAGCCTATCACACGAGGCTCTGCATGTTTAAATTTCTGCACTTCAGCCTATCACACAAGGCCCTGCATGTTTACATATCTACACTTCAGCCTATCACACGAGGCTCTGCATGTTTAAATTTATGCATTTCAGCCTATCACACGAGGCTCTTCATGTTTAATTTTCTGCATTTCAGCCTATCACACGAGGCTCTGCATGTTTAAATTTCTGCACTTCAGCCTATCACACAAGGCCCTACATGTTTACATTTCTACACTTCAGCCCATCACACGAGGCTCTGCATGTTTAAATTTATGCATTTCAGCCTATCACACGAGGCTCTTCATGTTTAATTTTCTTCATTTCAGCCTATCACACGAGGCTCTGCATGTTTACATTTCTGCATTTTAGTCTATCACACGAGGCTCTGCATGTTTAATTTTCTGCATTTCAGCCTATCACACGAGGCTCTGCATGTTTAATTTTCTGCATTTCAGCCTATCACACGAGACTCTTCATGTTTAAATTTCCGCAGTTCATCCTATCACACGAGGCTCTGCATGTTTAATTTTCTGTATTTCAGCCTATCACACGAGGCTCTGCATGTTTAATTTTCTGCATTTCAACCTATCACACGAGGCTCTGCATGTTTACATTTCTACACTTCAGCCTATCACACGAGGCTCTGCATGTTTAAATTTCTGCATTTCAGCCTATCACATGAGGCTCTGTATGTTTAAATTTCTGCATTTCAGCCTATCACACGAGGCTCTGCATGTTTAATTTTCTGCATTTCAGCCTATCACACGAGGCTCTGCATGTTTACATTTCTGCACTTCAGCCTATCACACGAGGCTCTGCATGTTTAAATTTCTGCATTTCAGCCTGTCACACGAGACTCTGGACGTTTAATTTTCTGCATTTCATCCTATCACACGAGGCTCTGCATGTTTACATTTTTGCACTTCAGCCTATCACACGAGGCTTTGCATGTTTAAATTTCTGCATTTCAGCCTATCACACGAGGCTCTGCATGTTTAATTTTCTGCATTTCAGCCTATCACACGAGGCTTTGCATGTTTAAATTTCTGCACTTTAGCCTATCACACGAGGCTCTGCATGTTTAATTTTTTGCATTTCAGCCTATCACACAAGGCTCTGCATGTTTAATTTTGTGCAGTTCAGTCTATCACATGAGGCTATGCATGTTTACATTTCTTCATTTCAGCCTATCACACGAGACTCTGCATGTTTAATTTTCTGCATTTCAGCCTATCACACGAGGCTCTGCATTTTAGTTTCCTGTATTCTGGCCTATCACATCAGGCCCCTCATGTTTAAATTTCTGTCCAACCTATCACATCAGGCACTGCATTTTAATTTTCTGCATTTTGGCCTACCGTATCAGGCCCTGCATATTTAAGCCCGTCAGCTCATTACACAAGGTTTGCAAAACTTATGCAAAATTTCCACATTTGAACTACCATCCTCCAATTTGTTAGGGCAGGCATTCCTAAGTTTTCGGTCAAGCCCGGAACTTTTCTGGTACCCCGGAAGCATCATTTTCCTGACATGTTCAAGACTTGCCAATAAGGCTCGCACCCATGCCAATTTTTATCTTTTACCTCGGACATAATTTGTTCACTTCTTTACTCATTTCCTATCGTGATAATCTAGAAACTTGTTTCTTATATTATCTGGTAAGAAAATGAGTAAAGAGGGGCAAACTGTGAACACTGAATTATGTCCGAGGATAAATTTAAAACCCAAAATAAATCATTTTGTTTTTTAGTCTAAAATCAAAAAATAAGAAAAAAAAAAAAGAATTGAAAAAGAAAGAAAAATATTTTTTTAGTTAAGAATTTAGTTAGAAAGTTAGTTGGATTAGCTAATGATGGTTAAAAATTAGTTAGAGAAAAAAGAAAAAAAAAGAGAAAAAGAAAAAGAAAGAAAAATAATTTTTTAGTTAAGAATTTAGTTAGAAAATTAGTTGGATTAGTTAATGATGGTTAAGAATTAGTTAGAGAAAAAAGAAAGAAAAGAAAAAGATAAAGAAAGAAAAATAATTTTTTAGTTAAGAATTTAGTTAGAAAGTTAGTTGGATTAGTTAATGATGGTTAAGAATTAGTTAGAGAAAAAGGAAAAAATAACAAAATAAGAATAGAAAAAGAAAAAAAATAAAAATAAAGAAAATAATGAAAAGAAAACAAAAAAGAGAACAATTAGAAAACAAAAGGGGAAGCTTCTTTACTTCTAGAAAATTTTTCCCTCTCATTTTTCCCTTTCCTTTTTTGAAATTTTATCTATAAATAGGGACTTTCATTTAGTTGAAGGGGGACTCTTCATTTCTAAAAAATATTCATAATTTCTAAGGAGGGAGAGAGGAGCACTTTGAGTCATTGAAGGGGAGGCTTTTAGATTTTTTTTTCTAGGAGGAGCACCAAGGAGACTCTTGAATTCTACATCTAATTGAGCACCTTCTTGGTCTCCATGGAACCAGTTATTCATCACCTTCCAAGATGCTATCAAGTGGCATTGAATAACATCAATGGAGGTTAGATCTTGCTTCTATTTCGTTTAATTTTCTTGCGTCTTCTCGGATTTCCGAGTTCATCTTTGTCTCTGTTTTCATTTTAATTTTTGATCGGTCAAATGATCTCCGATTTCAGTGATTTTTGTTGCGTTCTCTTAGTATTTCTCTCTAGTTTCTGGAATGATATTATTTGTCTAATTTGGATCTAAAATGAAGTCTCTATGACCAGATTACTAAAGGATGTTCGTCTTGATGTGCAAATAAACTTAACTTGTTTGATTTGTGTATACCTTGCTCATTTCTGGTCTGTTTTTTGTCAAATTTGTTTTGTTTGATTCCTATAACCTATATATTTCAATTTTTTTGGTTTTAATTTTTCAGATCTACCAAAAAATATTTCTAAAAATTCTGAGATTTGAATTCAAATTTTGGCGCCAAATTTTTGAGTTAATCTTTGTCTCTGTTTTCATTTTAATTTTTGATCGGTCAAACGATCTCCGATTTTGGTTCTTTTTGTTGCGTTTTCTTTGTATTTCTCTCTAGTTTCTGGAATGGTATTATTTGTCTAATTTGGATCTTAAATGAAGTTTTTATGGCCGAATTACTGAGGTATGTTTGTCCTGGTGCGAAAATGAACCTATGTTGTTTGGTTTGTGCATAACTTGCTCATTTCTTGTCTGATTTTTGTCAAACTTATTTTGTTTGATTCCTATGATCTATATCTTTCAATTTTTTGGTTTTAACTTTTTAGATCTCTGAAAAAATATTTTTTTGAAAAATTTTGAGATTTGAATTTAAATTTTGGCGCCAAAATCTCTTGTGTCTTTGAAGTTTTTTAGTAGATCTTGTTCTTTTAACCTTGTTTAGGTATTATTTTTCATGTGCTGATCCTTATATATGTATTTCCTTCTGATTTGTTTGTGTTTGTATGTCCTCCTTTGAAAAAAATTCCTAAGAGTGCATGACCATATACATGCATCCTATATGCTAAGTCTAGCTTAAGTCGGACATGATTAAGTCATTGAACCTAAAGAGTTAAGTGTTTGCTTGAATCAAAATTAAAAAACTTAATTCTTACCTCTGGACCTTATGACCTAAGCTGGATTGGAGACAATTGAACAAGGAACATCAATGGAGGTTCAGTCCAACCTTTTATTCCGCTTAATTTTATTGGTTCTCCTCGGATTTTCGAGTTCATCTTCATCTCTATTTTCAATTTCTTCTCAGATTGTGGAACGGATTCTAATACGGGCAAGTAGCATTCTCTACTGTTACGTATTTTAATTCGTGCTAATTCAAATACGGCTTACGACGATTTGGATTATGCAAGCACGTCTTTTTTTTTCTAAAAATTCTTCTGCTTCCAAAACATCTTTTTTTTTCTCAGATTGTGCAAACGGGTTCTAATACGGGCAAGTAGCATTCTCTACTGTTACGTATTTTAATTCGTGCTAATTCAAATACGGCTTACGACGATTTGGATTATGCAAGCACGTCTGTTTTTTTTCTAAAAATTCTTCTGCTTCCAAAACATCTTTTTTTTTTCTCAGATTGTGCAAACGGGTTCTAATACGGGCAAGTAGCATTCTCTACTGTTACGTATTTTAATTCGTGCTAATTCAAATACGGCTTACGACGATTTGGATTATGCAAGCACATCTGTTTTTCTAAAAATTCTTTTGTTTCCAAAACATCTGTTTTTTTTTCTCAGATTGTGCAAACGGGTTCTGATACGGGCAAGTAGCATTCTCTACTGTTACGTATTTTAATTCGTGCTAATTCAAATACGGCTTACGACGATTTGGATTATGCAAGCACGTCTGTTTTTTTTTTTTAAATTCTTCTGTTTCCAAAACATTTATTTTTTTTTAGTATTTTATTTTTCTCAGATTGTGCAAACGGGTTCTAATACGGGCAAGTAGCGTTCTCTACTGTTACGTATTTTAATTCGTGCTAATCCAAATACGGCTTACGACGATTTGGATTATGCAAGCATGTCTGCTTCCCTAAATCCTGTATTTTCTTAAGAAACATTAATTTTTTTTTACCTAAGATCACCTTTTTCTTCTCCAAGAGGTCAAGTCTCTTAACCAGAACTACGTAGCCTTGAGTTTCCCATTGCACCGGGGAATACGTAGGAGCAGGATCAAGTCCTGTCAGGCTATTTTCTATAAACCTATTTATTTTCTATTCTATTTTAAGGGATCAAACAGTTTTCAAAATATCACACACTCAGTTTAAGGGTACCGTTCTTTGGAACGGGCGAGTAGGGTGCCTAATACCTTCCTTACTCGTAACCGACTCCCGAATCTAGATTTCTTCTTCAAGTTAGGGTTTTTCCAAATGTTTTCCCTTAAAATAAAATTTGGTGGCGGCTTCACAATCCACAAAATTCATTTCAAAATTTAACGAGTTCGTCGTCTCGTTGTAATTACTGTTATGACATTAATTATAAAAATATTTTTTAAAATTTTTTATAATTTAATATCACGGTTAAAAATTAAAATTAAATCTAATTCAATTTAAAAATTAACTTATGAAATAAAAATTATTCTCATTCTCTACAATGATAAAAATTGAACTTTAAAACATTTCTTACGATGTTACTTTTACGTACAATAAATATTATAATTTTAATATTTCTACTAAAATATCAAAAAAATAAATCATAAAATAAATTTTAAAAACTATATCAATTTTGATTAAAAATAATTTTATTATTTTAATATAATTTATATCTTATTTTATTATTATTTATTTATCTTAAATTTTATATAATATAATATAATGTGATTGATTATTTTAATATGCATTAAACATAAAATAAAATAAAAGTGTAATCTACCCCAATCAAATCTTATATTATATTATTTTTTATTATATTTTAAACATCAAAATTGGCACAAGTCCAAAGTAATAAAAATATTATTTTAATAAATATCAAAAGAAGAACTTTGTTGAATATCATGTAATATATAACATCGCAATTCAATTTTTTATCTTAAAAAGGTGCTAGGTTAAAAATAATACGCATAGAATTATTTTTAATAAATATTATTTAGAAAAATATTTTATGAAATTTTTATAAAAAGTAAATTTTAAAAAATATTGGGATGGAAGTTTAAAATACATAAAGATTATAAATAAATAAAAACCCACATTCCCACCAAATTGAGATAAATTATAAAGAACTTATAACTTTTTTTATAATTTTTTATTTATATATTTTTTAAATGAATAATATATTAAAAAATATTAAAAATAAAAAGTATAATAATAAAATTATTATTTTAAAAAATATGAAACTTCAATATTTTTATTTAATTGTTATTAGTTATTAAAGTCAATTTAAATCGAGGATGAAGTGGGAATATAAATCCTAAAATTCAACCTCATTTTTAAAATTATATATAAATTTAGTAAAAAAATTATTAAATAAGATCAAAATAGATTTCTCCAATTAAAATCAAGATAATATTAGACCGTTTTTACATATTTAATTTTTATTATTATATCTAATTTTATCGTATATATTTGTCTTAAATATCGAATAAAATAACATAATAGTATATGATTCATTGTATTTTTTACGTATGTTAAATAGAAGATATGATAAAATCTACCCTATTTATATTTAGTTCACATAACCTATCACTCCTTACCTTATACTGACCACTAAAATAGTCCCAAGTTTATACCAATAAAAATTTTCCTAACGCTTGAAAACAAAAAACATATTTTGTTAAATGACAAGTTTTTAGTAACACTTGCTGGATGAAAACTATTTTTTCATACTCCAATTTTAATCGCGGCTGGCTTATCTAGGTTACCTTATTTATTAAATTAAAAATCTTATATTCTTGAGTAAAAATAGTTAAAAATTATTCTACTTCCCGTTAAGTCACGTGAATTTTTTATTAATTATTTAATTTTTTATTTATAATTTTTATTTTTAAATATTAATTTAATTTAAAATTTTAGTACCCACATGATTCAATTTAATACTTGAATTAATATTATTTGACAGAATTTTTTTTCAAAAAAATATATATCATGTAACTTCAATGTATTTCATAATATAACAACAAATAAGTTGAATATGGATTTTATTAGGATTAGATCTTGGTTTAGCTTAACCTTAAAAATTGAGTATCCTTTTCCAGTGCATCAACCTGTTCAATGTTTGAATTTTTTAATTTTGTATGTCATTAGATGCCTTTTTTTATTGTTTTATGAGTTATTAATAGCTCTTGTACTGTGCTTTAATAAAATATTTATTTTGTTAATTTAAAAAAGAAATAATTTTATAATCAAATTAATAATTTAGCAAGGATAAAATAATTGTATTCAGATAAAAATCATTAATAATCCTATTAAAAGAACATGGTGATAATAATGGAAAATAATTGAGATGAGATGAGAAGGAGAGTCACTGTTACTTATTCCAGTTTTGTAATTAAGCGCTATGAATATCCAGCAAGCAACCACAACACCAACACACTTGAGTACCAAGATGGGCTGCTACCTTTATTAGGCACAAGGTCAAAATCCTGATACATCACATTCAAACAATTCAGACTGTGCAATAACTACCAAATACCCTTTTATATTTAAAAAATAAAAAAATATAATTACAATAACATTCTTTTTATTTGATATTTAAGGTTGTTTTATATAGATTAATAAAATTGATTGATTAATGTTATTATTTATAATATAACTTTTTATCAATTATTATTCTTATAAAATAAAGATATAATGGAAAAAACAGTAAACATTATGTTTAATTTTAAAATGATAATTAAAAATACTAAGCATAACAAAAATTGAATAAAATAATTGAAGTAGCAAAATGATAGGTTTTATAGGCATGGAATAATAGAAAGATTTCACTGTTCATGTGTTTGAAAGAAACGTTTAGAGTGGTGGCATAGCCTGGAATGGATGAATCCCCAGCATAAAGGAATGTTGAATGGACTAGTCAAAATGGAGACTAAGGAAGTTGGAAGGAAATTAAACAACATTGACATAGATGCATAGGTATCAGTCTGAATTAGATCAAACTTTACCTACTTTCTCCTCTCACATTCCCCTTTCATCTATCTCTACAATTTTGAATTTGAAAACAAGTTATATTAATAACTTTTTTTTTATATGTTTCCAACACAGACACATATACATTCAGCTTTGCTTTAAATAAATAAATAAATAAAAATGTGAATAACTATCTATTGTGGCATACTCTAATTGACTGGTCCCAAACTCGTGCCATGGAAGGCAAATCAATGTGTTCTCATTTCTCCTTGATTTAAGTGTTATGGTCTGGACTTGAAAATATCTAAATCATAACTCAAAAGTGTAATGCAATTCCAATCTTCTTGAATGCTACCCCGCAATTCCACTTCACTCTTTGACTTCCACGTGTTATATACAATTGTTGCCTGGTACTTTGTCATCATGCACACTATATCTATGTCTTTATATTCTAATTCAACATCCATGGTAAAATCCCTGCACCATGAGGGAAACAGGTATAATTAAACCCTTTTCTTTTGGAATAACATGAAAAATTCACTCCTGACTTTTATTTTCTTGGTCATATCCGCACCATGGTTTAATTTATTAGTTAATTCATAAAATAAAAACCTTTTGATCGGTTTTAAAAAACTTTAAACACTATTAGATAATTTTAAGATTAGTTCAAAAAATGAAAATTATATTAAATAAAATTATGAAACATATATTTAGAGAACAATCATAATGTTAAAAGATGGTTACGTGACAACAGTTCTTCCAAAAAAATATTTTAATATTTGATACACAAAAATTATTTACATCCCTCTTAAATCTTAATACATATCCATTAACATATAAAAAAAAGTCAAAAAATAAAAGTTTGTATTTTTTATATTTGTTTATATTTTTTATATTTGTTTTTATTTTTTACATATATATATATATATATATATATATATATATATATATACCATGAAGTTAAAAGTTTAAAATATTACTAATTATTTTTTCAATTATATATTTATGTCTACCATTAATGTTAAATATTTTATATAGTACTTATAATTAATAATAATAAAGATCATATTTAAAGTTAAAAATAATTTTAATATTAATAAAAATATTATTTACAGCTTAATCTATGTGACAAAATGATGGATAGATGTAAGAGAATATTTGAACGGTTAATCAATTACTTTCATTTATTACATGTGATATATAGGTGTTGCAATATTTTTAAATTGACCCTCCATTAAAATTTAAAACAAATAAAAATTATAAAAATCTTGTTTTATTATTAAAAGGGTGTTATCAGCTCTAACACTTTTACATATAATAAATCAAATAAATATAAAATATTTATTATTATATATATATATAAACATAAATATATAACAATTATTTGTGTAAGATTAAAATAATTTAATATTTAAAAGTTGAATAATATAAAATTAAATAATGGTTTAAAATTTTAACTTTAAAATTAAATATACAAACAGTATCAAACATTTTTCTGAATAATTAAATTTTCAAAAGTTTAATATGATTTAAATTTTTTATACACAAATTATATATATATATATATATATATATATATATATAACCACCTATTATATATTTGTTTGTTAGGTACCACTAATTATGAAAAACGATTCGTTACAAATTTTTTAATATCAAATATATTTGTTAGATTTATATAAAAATGAAAATAAGTTAAGATAAATTAGATGGTAAATTTTTAAGTTTGATTTTTTAAAAAATTTTAAAATTTAAATTTATGATTTTTATTTAATATGATTTTTTAATATTTAATTTATTTTAAAATTAATAAATAAATTTAAATTTTATATAAATAATTGATTAAAAAATTTATAAATTTAAAATTTATAAAATAAAAAAATATTTAAATAAATCTGCAGTCTCTCTTTATATATATACATATATATTATTTAAAATATTTTTAAGTTTAAATTTTTTATAAAAATATATTTTAATATTATTTAAATTGTAGAGTCTATTAATATATTTATTACTATTACCATTTGTAAATAAATAAATTAAAATTACTTAACTAATAATAAATTTGATGTATTTTAAATTTAGGTAACATTATAATTTGTATTATATACAAAATAAAATATAATATATAAAAGTAAAATATGCAAATAAATATTATATTATAAGATTATTTGTAATATTATAATAAATTTGATAAACATTTTATATACAACATGAATGTATATATAAAGTTAGATATATATAAAAATTAAGATAAAATATATATTATTTATTCTAAAATTAAAATTAATACTTATAAGAATTTTACAATTATTTATTTTAAAATATTATATTAAGTCATGTGTGATATATGATATACATTTCTTACAAAATGTCGTTTCAAAAACTATGAGTTTAAGGATTAAAAATAAATTACATCAACTGTATCTTATTCAAAATTAATATATATGTAAAATAAAGTTTTAAAATTTACAGAAAACAATTGAAAAAAGTTATATTTTAAAAATAATACAAATATATTATATACAAAATTAATATATATGTAGGGTATATTTTATTTAAAATTAAAAATTTTAATTTTTTTAATAAATTATACAAATATATTATATATAAAAATATAATATATTAGAATAAATATTTTATAAATATAAATTTATAATATATAAAGATAAATATGTGATAAGTTAATCAAATTTTTTATAAATTAAAACTTAATATATAGAGACTAATCTGAAATTAATTATATATTAAATTAAATTAAATTTTAAACAATTTAAGTTATAAGTTGTTTGGGGAGAAACTAACCTATTTCTATTTTTAAATTTACATTAAACATTATTATTGATTTTATTTTCAATTTATCATTATTAGTTTTTTATGCCTTTTTATTTATAAAGTTATTATTCATTAGTTATAAAAAATAATTTTAAATAATTTTTTTACATTTTTATTCAATAATTAATTATTCATTAATTAGAAAAATATTTTTAAAACAAAAATTTATTTAGTTATGTTTATTATAAAATATTTCACATATTGTAGGTAAAAATAATAATAAGATGTATAAAATTATAATTATGAAAAATGTTTTGCATTTATTGAATATAATATTAATATTGGAATTGTTCGGTAGAAATTAATATTTGAAATTGATTCTCTTGTTATGTAAAAATATATTGATGAACCAAAATACTTTTAATTTGTTATAAGATTAATTTTAAAACATATACAACAAATAAATACAAGAATAAAATCTTTAAACTATATAATAATTCTTTTAGTCCAATCCAACAATCTAAACTAAACAAAAACAAATAATATTTATTAATTTTGAACCCGTTAATCTGGTTTCAATTCGATAAAAGAATTTAACAATTCGCCTATTGAACATGTTTTACAATTTATATTTGATAATCAGAACTTGAAAATTTACAAATACCGAATAAGGTCAAAATTTGATTAATTTAAATTTTATTTCACCCAAAAGATAAATTAAACTAGTGAATGATATGGAAAATAATATTATTTATAACAATTCAAGTGAAAGAAAAGGATAATGCTGACAAAGATTACAGTAATTATGGAAATGACAGTAAAAATGTATGACAATAATAATTACATTGACAATTTTCACATTGTACAGTATAATTTAATATATTTAAAATATGAAAACTTAAAATTTAATTAATTTGATTTTTAAAATTACAAAATAATTAAACAAATATTTAAATATATTAAATATTCAAAATATTGTAAAGACATTAATTTATCTATTTTTAAACTTTTTGAAAAAAGAATAATAATATAAAATATATAAAGTTACACAATTTGAATGAATTGTGATTAATATTATTTATAAAATATACTTAATTTTTAAAAAGTTTCAGACCTTTATTTTTATATTTTAATTGATGTTTATTTTAGTTAACAACCAGTTTTTTATTGATAGATTAATACGTCAATTTTTAATTTTTAATATTTTTGATAAATTTTATTTTTAGATGGTATAAAAACTATAAGCCCATATGATACAGTATGTTAGGCCTTATGTACATTGGCTTTATAAGACATGTAATGATTGACAATTGACCATACAGTTATAAAATGTTATACTTTTAGTTAAAAAATTATTTATAAATTAAAACATTACATCCCAATAACTTAAAATATTTTAAGGATCTGAAAGGAAAATTAAATTTCTTAAAAATCCTCTATCACATTGACAGGTTATTTGTTCAACTTCTTTTTCTCTTTTTTTTTTCTCTCTCTATATATATAATCGAATTCATTAATTTATACACTAAATTTCTTAAACGGACACATAATAAAAAAATAAGCAAATAAAATATTTTTAAAATATAATTATATTAAAAAATAAAAAAATTATAATATTTGTATTTTTAAATGTTCCCTTCATCTTAAAATGATTTTTTTTTCTTTCAAAGAGTAACAAAAATAATAAGTAACTTGGTGAATGGAATAATTTTAATCAATAGTTCTTATTCATGAACCATGTATTAGAAAAAAAATTATTATTAAAAAAAGATTAAATTGATATAAAAGGAGTACTTCATTAAAATTAAAATACAACAGTATTTAATTATTATTTTTTTACTAAAATAACAGTTATTTAAAAATGGTGAAATTAATTTAAAACATTTCATTTCAAATAAATTCTTTCTTCAATAATTATCGTTTATTTAGATTATATTTTAAATTTATTTAATTAATATTGATCATAATAAGATGTTTACATATCATTGATAAGATAATATTCTTAATATTTTGATATTTTTAAAATTATTATATATGTACATAAATTACTTTATATTTATATTTTATTTATTTATTTAATTATTTTTATGATTCTGACCAAATTAATAGATAATTATATCTTTTGAGTGTACGAAAAAAACATTTTGTGAGAGATAAAATTACTTAATATTTTTAAATATAAAATAAAAATAATAAAATTTAAATCCATAATTTATATACATTGTCTTAACTTTTTACTATCAAACTAATTTTAATAACTTAAAAGATATTTAATTATATACTGAAAAATATGTTTGGTACACATAAAAATGACATTGATATAAAAACTAACTTATTTTAAAAATTGACATGAGAATAAAATTTTGTCATATTTAATAATTTCTTATTACATAAGAGAATCTTGATAACAGTAATTCATGAATATGTGATTTTATTTTATTTTTTTGGCTTTTCTAGGTAAGAATAATTTTTTGTAAAATTCACATGATAGTTATATATTATAAACCTAAGTTACCTTTTTCAAACGACAACATTTTAAATGGTTTTTTTTTATCTTCATTAAGTTGTATAACTTTTTATTCAGTATATTTAAATTTTTATTTACAATTTTTTATTCATTTCAAAAAGTTTGTTAAATTTAATTTCTATATCAATTTTAATTTTTATATACTATACAAAATTGAATATATTTTCTTCATTGGATGTATTAAATTTTAATAGTATTATAATCTTAATTAATTATAATTGGATTTATTTTTAAAATTTAAAATTTTAACATACAATGTTAATAACAATAATAAATATTGATTTTAATATTATTTTTAGAGTTTTTAATTTGAATATATACCTTTTCAATTTATTCTTATTTAATATAATTAAATATTCATTACTAAGAAAGAAAATATCCATTATTTTCATTTAGAAATTTATCCATGTAATATACAGAAGACATGCTAGTTGATTATAAAATTATCAAACTTTTCCAAAATAGTTGACAATAAAAATAATATTCTTATAAAAGTTGAATAATAATTAAATATATTTGATATATTTTTTCTAAAATCCTTATTTTGAAAATTTTATACTTCAAATGAGTAATTTAATTGAGAATAATCTCAATACCTAACATGACACATCAGTCAGAATCATAGAATGGTGTTCTCTGTCAATTATCAAATGGCAAGGGCATGAATTAAGATCATTCAGCACAATTTATTCGTTTTGTTTTTGTCACAAGGCCCAATTTATTCAAAAAACGTTAGAACGTAAAGGGCTAAGCTCGGGATCTTCGTAGCAACGTCATGACGGGCTATATTCCTAATTAAGCCTTCCAGGCTTTTGAAAAAGATGTTGGATCCAAAATTTGAAGGACAAAATAAAAAATAGATTTTACTAAGTATTGCCTTTAAAAAAAAAACTAATTAGTTCCTTAAAATTATTGATTTAAAAATAAAAAAAATAATTTAGAAATATATTAAAATTTATGATAAAAATATATTAGCAATAATTGAATAAAAAATTATTTTAATTCCTTAATTAATATTAAGGTAATAGTTCCTATTTGTTATACAAAGTTTACGAAAGAAGGAATCTAAAAAAATTTAATTTTTTAATTAAAATCATGTATGATTTTAGTTTTTAAGTTTGACTAAAATAAATAAATTTTTTAATTTTAAAAATTAAACAAATTTGATGTCTATAGTTTTTTTACTTGAAACTTTTTAATTTTTTTTTAACTCCAATAATAGATATAACAAAAAGAACTTGTTAAAAAGAAAACAGTTCATTCTCTTCTCATGTCTTCTGTCTATAACTCTCAGAGCAGTGACAACTCATTAAAAATAAAGCAATTTACCTGCAACTCTCAAAAAACATTAACTGAATATACATAAAACTCAATCTAACAACTCGTACACACATTTCAACTAAATCCTTTACTGTTCCGAAACATTAATATTACTTATGAACACTACATTTTGCTGTCGAAACAAAACAAAGTGGAGCCGGTGAAACCAATTGTTAATCAACATGCTATATTTTATTATTATTTTGATATTTTGGGAATGAGCAATGGGATGTACCATAATGATATGGCATCTTAGGTGGTCGATTCTGAGCATCTTTTGGGAGATCCCATTCTCCACTTGCGTCATCCTTCCCCCATAAAACCTTCGCCACTCTCCCTCTTCCATCCCTCCAAGTCCAAGACCTGAACAATTAAACAAATTCTCATATTCAATTCAACTCCACCAAAAATTATATCTATAGAGACATACATGATGAACATTTCTCCTCTAGAGGCACAAGCTTTCAATTATCTCAGCTTCGGGTTACTCACCCTCCTCAACAATTTATGGACACGCCTTGCCCTCAGCTTATGGTGGATCCGAACCTTCAGGTCCGGATTCCTGCCTCCATCCGATGATCCCGTATCCGAACCCGAACCAGCCGACCCGGTTCCTCAAGATTCGGACCCTGATTCCACGAGCGTGTCAGCGCAAGCTTGTGTTCCAACCGTGGTTGGTAACGGCGCCGTTGACGTTGACGGAGTGACAAAGGGGAAGTTTACCTTGTATTACGAGGAGGAGATTGAGAAGGAATGCGAGAGTGAGGAGACGGTAACGGAGGAGTGGGAGGAGATAGAAGGAAGAAGGGAGTGGTGGGAAAATTGGGAGAGGTTGTTGAGAATGAAAGTAGGTGAGAACGAGAACGGGTGGCACACGTGCCAGGATTTAACGGCGCTTAACGGTAGTGTTGTGAGGTTATGGGATGGTGGCTTCACCAGGGAATCATTTAAACATTGCAGGGACAGCTCCTCAAGTTGTGTTGTTGTATGGTAAATTGGCAATAAGCATAGCTTTAGAGAGTACTGTTTGATTATTAGGTTACTACCTCTTCATCAAGCATGAGAATTATTGAGAATGTATATATTTATATATATATATGGTAATTTGGAATTGGTTTGGATAATGGTGATCAACATTGTCTATGCTTTGTCTCAATTTTCAAAACCAAATCTTCTCTTTTATCAATCCTTATCTGCACTGGATTCATGTGAGGGTGAGATACAAATATTTTGTCAATTGCACTATATTTCTTCATTTCAATATTTGAAAAATAAAGGTTTCAAAATTCCTCAAAGTAGTGGAGGAAGAGTGACCGGAATCATCTGTCGGGTGCCCAATTAACTTGTTCAAAGGAAAGGGGAAAAAACTTAATCGCAGTTTTCATTTTCATTTTTTATGCTGTATGTAATTTTGCTTTCTTTGATTTTAATTAATTTTATTCTTTTTATAATTTTTTAATATTTAATCAAGTTTTTATTGTCTAATTCAATATTTAATTTTAGTTTCTATTATTCTTTTCTATAAATTTTATCCCTCATTTTATATAAATTTTTAGTTTAAAAATGTTAGTGTGTACAGTTTAATTTTTTAATTTATTTATATTGTATTTTTAAAAATATTTTAATAAGAAATATATAAAATGTGAGTATCAAATTCAACATATATCAACATCCTTTAAAATTTAAAAATACACACAATATAATTTTTAGATGTTAAACTATATATTTACTTAATAAACATCATTACTTACTATAAATTTTTAAAAATAAGGATAAGACTAACTATTTTTATAAATTGAAACTATAAAAAATTAGGATAAAAATTAAAACAAAAAATGAAATGAGATATCAAACATTTCATTAAATTATTTTAATTATTAAAATTAATTAATTTATTTTTATAAAATCTGACCAATTATTAACAAAAATACAGCAAAGGTATGAGATTACATTGATTTGTATAAATTGATAAAATATTTAGAAAATAAAATACAATGAAAATTGATTTTTAAATTTTATTTAAATATTTTATAATTATATTTTGTTATATTTTTACTCGTTATTGAACTGAATTTAAAGTGAATTATTCAGTTTAAATAAAAAAAAATTATAAAGATCAAATTTAAATAATTAAGATGAAAATGTTAAAAACATACTTAGAATAAATAATCAAACTAAAAGTGAAATGAACATTAAGAAAAACTTATTTTGCTTATTGTTGATGTATATATGAGCTGGGCCTCTTTAATTATGAATTATTGTCACGTTTATGGCCACACTATATTTACAAACAGTTTTCACAACAATTTCTACAGACTTTCTTTTTTCTTTCTGTTTTATTAATTTTTTTCTTCATTTCCTATTTTTCTCATCGGTAAATGCAATCTCCCTATCACAAAAATGAAGGTAATGGCTAAAGTATACTGGTGGTAATAGGAAGTAATATTCTCGATGATTTCAGAATATGACAGTATAGACAATAATTACTCGTAACTGTTTCTGAATATTTTTTTATTTTAATTAAAGTTGATTTAGACAAAAGTATGAAGTATCTGTGGACCAAAAAAAAACTAATAGACAAAGGTACCAGAAAAATCACAGCCCTAAAAATTAAAACAGTGGTCGTATTGTTCACACATTATATTTGTAGCTATGATGTGTGGGGTGGATTGTGGCCTGTACTGTTCGCATATTTATAGAAGATATTTAAAATAATTTTTGAAAAATTATAAATGTCAGACATTTTAACTGAATGAAAAAGACTATATTATCTTACATTTATAATCTTAAAGATTATTTAGTAACTACTTTTTTTCTTCATTAAATCAACCTGAATCAAGTAAACATTTTTAAGGATCGAATAAGATGTTCACTCGCATATTTATTTGCTAAATTGATGCGTATCATGTCGTATATGTTTAAAATTGCGCATAACTCCGTATATTTAAAGTGCAATGATTTCTTTAATTTTCTCCTTTCAGAAAAAAATAATAATAATTTAAATTCATACATGTATAAGGTAGGAACGAATTCTTTCATGTTTAAATTTCAGGTGACAACTAAATGTTATTTGCGTTTGTCTTATTGAAACATTAAACAAAGTTATATATTTTTATAACATATTTTAACAACATTTTTACTATTTGGTTTTTGTCCATATTTTTCTCCATCAAGTAATTCATTTTATGCTTGTACTTCTCTTTCTTTATCTTGATTGTAAAGAAATTTGGAAAATATATAATTATACATGATTTTTTTCTGGTAAATATTATGATATAAATTTTAATAAAAGAGATTGACATAAAATTTGAACAAAAACTTTGTGCGCATATTAAAAATGTATTTTTCAAACTCAACTAGGAACTAATTGCTATGAGATATAATTAATAAAATAATTGTTTTTTTAAAACTAAAGGTATAAATGAGTCAGGTTATTTGATAAATTTAAGATTTAATATATTTTAAAGATAAATAAATTTAGATTTAATTTTGTAGATAAATAAATTATATTTAAACTAATAAAAAAGTTCATTTAATCTATTTAAGAGTATGTTTAAATATATAAATTTATTATAATTTTATAATTTATTTTAATATAAAAATATTAATATATATTATATATTTTATTTATTTTAATACATTAAATTTATAGAATTTTTAATCATATATATATACATATATATTTTAAATTTATTTATCAAAAAAATTTATTATAATACTTTAAATAGATTTATAAATCTAATATACTTTAATAATAACAAAAATTATGATAAATGATATATTTAAATTTTAAATAGAATAAATTTTAATAATAAAAAAATTTATGATATATAATATATTTAAATTTTAAACTTTAAAATTTTTAAATATATTAAATTTAAACATTTAAAATTTGATTTGATCTAATTTATCTCTATTCCTATTTTCAACGAAACATAACTTGTATCTATGTTACTTGAAAATATATTTTTTTTCATAAAACAGTAATATTATCAAATAATTAAAATTTATAATAATTAATTTAATCACTAAATAATATGATATTAATTGTAAGTTAATTTATTTTTCATAAAACTTTTAAATTTGGTAATTAAATTAATAAGATTTATTTTTTTAATAAAATTATTGGAATTATAAATATGGTGATTGTGCTTTTATGTCTCGCTTAATATGATTTAAACCCAGTTTTAGAAAATTTTATTGGGAATTTATAGAAATAACTTATAACTTTATTTATAAGTTCTTTAAAATTTGTTGTAATTAATTTTTTATATAATTTAATATTTATAATGTAAACTCTTACATGTAATCGTTTATTTGGTAAATGTTTAATTAACTGTTTACCAAAATGTGATATTAGTCTTTGACTTGCTATATATCTCTTTAAACATATCCACAATATTAGTCTAAGTTAGGGTTTTCATGTCAAAGCGACAATCATAGGATTTTAGGATATATTTGATAAAGATATGTGGGTAGCTAAAACGTGAAAGACTTATTTTTAGTTAAAAGTTGCTAAGTTTATTTATTAAATTAAAAATATTTAATAAATTAATGAATGACTGGTTTAAATAATATAAGTTTGATTTTTTTTCAAATAAGATGTTAGGCTTGAATCTTCTATGTGAAAAATATTTATTATAAGAGTTACTTATAATATTTTATGGATGTTATCAGTTTAAATAACATTGTTGCTTATAAAAAATGTTTATAATCTAGATAAAAAAAAAGTTATCTAATAATTAGTCAGTAAATTAATTGATAAATGAAAAATAATGTAAAAGATATATTATTTTTGCACAAATGGTTTTTAGATAAAAATACTTTTAACTAATTATATATGATTTTATTTTTTAATCAATTTTAAAAAATAAATATCCACCTTTCCAACGACCATATCAACTTTCTTTTACAAATAAATCCATAAGTTAATAAATGATTAAATAGGTTATACATCGGTTAAAATTATTGATCAACACAAGCTTGCCCTTTTATCACTGCTTCACTTCAGAAGTCAAGTCCACTTCTAGTACAATAAACAAATGATTGAGTTCCTTTTTATGTAGTCGTAAGAATCAACTTATTTCTTGCAAAGCAAAAATAATCTCCATTTCTTTAACCTACCTTGTAACTCATGCTCAACGTAATCGTGCCCGTTAATTTTGACCTTGCAATCATTTCCTGTTTTCAAAATGCCTAAACAAACAGATCTTGATTCTCTTTAACGAGCAATTTACTCCTCCAAGAAGAAAAAAAGAAGTATACTTTTTTTAGTTTTCTTAATACTTCATAACAAATGAATTATATATATATATATAAAAGGAAGACACAAGATAAATTTTATACTTTTTATTTGATGTAAAAGAAAAGTAGAAACAAAATATCATACGAAAAAATTATAGAAATATTTCACTGACTTTGGAGCTAACGACTATCGCGGTATAACAACCAAATGACAAATACAGCGACGTTAACCAAACAATAATTCTGCTTCGTTTTTTTATGTCGTTTAAGATTATTTTATTTAAAATAAGAAAAATAATAATTTTTTATTTATATTAAATTTATTGTTATATTTTAATTTTTAATTATATTATGTTTTGATGAAACATAAAATAAAATAAATAATAATAAATATATTTTTGTTATGAAATAGTGACAGATAGGTGACCAAATTATTTATTTATAACCCTCTGTTATAACTAACTTTTAATGTCTTTTAATATAAGATTTTTAAACATTTATTATAATTTTAAAACATTTTCCCTTTATTAATATGCAACTTCTTAAATTCCTATATTTTGATCAATGAGTAAAGGTCTAATAATTTTAGCGTTGAAAAATTAATTTTTCTATTTTTTTCAATGTAAAATTTTATTTTAAATATATATGATTAATTTTTAATATATAAAATATATTTAATGATTTCAAATTAATTTTATTTGTTTTAAATTGAATAATTAGTAAAAGTACTAATTTAAAAAAGTGATTTTAAATAAAATAAATTTAAAATATTTTTATTTTATAAAAAAATAGCTAATAGTATTTTTCTAATTTATATATTTTAGCTAAAAGGATTTTACAAATAGAAACGAAATTATTAATAGATGCAGAGAGAGCAGGGTTATGCATTTACGCCGTCTAGACAGTTCTCTCCCCAGCAGACACATAAAACAATTTTGCGTCTGCTGTTCAACGAATGAGACAATATAACAACTGAAGACAATTTTTCGGGTTTTAGGCAGCCAGTGACGCTATAATGCAAGAAAAATGAGTGGTTCAAGATTCAATGACATGCATGAAGCATCTCTATCTCTTATTAGGTTCTGGCTTTCTGCTTCATCTTCAGAATATTGAACATCCTTTTTTATGTTCTATTTTTTTCAATTGGTACATCCATCAAGACATTTATTATTATTTGCAAAAAAAATGTAAGACTATGCATGTTCTTATTTAATTAAATACACATATATAATTTTACAGGTAAAATAAAATTAATTGAAAGTTGAAAAAGTTAGTTAAAAACTAATAAATTACTAATTAAATAATTTTTTTAATAAAATTAATTGATAAATATAAAAATGATTAAAAATATAGTTAAATAATAAATTAAAATATGATAAATATATTATTTTTTTAACAAAAATATATTAAAATTTAATTAAATAAAATTTTATTTTTAAAAATAAAAATATTTATTTTAATTTTACATAAATAATTTTTTTAAAATTAATATTTTTATAATTTAAAATTTTTATTAAATAATTTAATTTTTTAATAAATTAAAATAAATAATTTAAAATATAATATTTTATGATAATATAAAAATAAATTTATCAAAATTAATAATATTATTGTAAAAGAAATAAATAATATTAAACTTATGAAAATAAATAAATAAATTATTAAATTATAAAAATATATTAAAGATAAAAATGAATAAAATATTTTAATATAAACTGAAATATAAAAATTAATCGACATATTTTCTTCAAAAATGTTGGTAGCTGTAAAAAAAACAAATAACTGTTAAAATAAATTATTTTATCAAATAAAATTAAAATATTCAACAAAATTTTAATTAATAATTTAAACATTCAATCTTACCAAGCTCACTCTCTCCTACATTCTTGTAAGTTATCCACGACCCCTGATGAATGATGCCATCCCTCTCTCTATTGTCTGCCATAAATTTTCGATTCCCTTTAATATTTAATCAGATCAGGTACATTACCAGAATATTCCTTACTCGGATACTCAGCCAGAATGATTGCTAGCCTAGTTTGGTGGCTGAGGGTAGACATGTCAAACTATCTTTTCATCTGTGAAACTTATCATAGATTTTTAATGAATTGGATTATAAAAAAAAATAACTTATAAGCAGTATGATTTTTTTAAAAAACTTGGTCCCCATCCATCAATTTGTGATCAGCCAGGTTGGTTCACGCTTTTTAAAAAAATAATTTTTATTAGAATAATAAATATTAAAATATTACTAATATAATATTTTTATTACTAAAATATACATTTTTATAATTTTTTGAAATTTAAAATTTGAAATTTTTTAATTTTATTATTATTATATATATTAAAATTGAATGAGTCCATGTGTGAGTTAATTTATCGGATTTGTAGGTTAAATTGGGTTGATATTTTTCTAATCCACGATAAAATAAAGGTGAGTTAGATTGGATTGAGAAATTAATTTTAAATTTTTAACACGTGATGCGTCAACCCAGTTGATAATTAATCCTATTAACAGGTCCAACTGAGGGGAGGTTTATTTGCGACTGAGGCTGCAATTTAAGCTGGAGTAAGTACCTTTCGCTATCGGAATTCATCGCAAATTCACACACGCTTATCTATATTTTAAATTCAACATCTGATTATTTTTTATTTGGAAAAATATAAAAAAAGTATAATTATAAATAGGATAAAAATAAATATAATGTATTTTTAATAAGTATAAAAATTATTTGACTAAAAAAACGATCGTAATGAAATATTTTTTATTCAAAAATAATAATTATACACGCACATAATATAATATATCTATTTATATTTATAATTTAATAATTTTAAAAAAAAAATCTAAAAAACTGGATATAAATACTATTTATATGTATAAATATTATCATTCTTTTCTGTCATTTTTTCAGCAACTACGTCTTGGACTTGAACAGCGAATGAGAGCGGATTAGCCACAAGGGAATGCCGACGAATGCACATGTATCTTTCGATCGGCATCTTCTAATGGGTAGGAGAGAGAGAAATGAGTTTTTTTTTTTCTTAGAAGAATGATATATGTTCATACATACGGTATATATATATATATATATATATATATATATATATATACTGAATTTCATACATTCTACTATTTTTTCTATTCCCAAATAAATCTTTATATTTAATAAAAAAATCTTTGATGATTATCACATTGATTCATGTTCATGCTTCAATACATCTAATTCTAGATTCTAATATTATATTTTATAGTTCATCTTCAAAATAAAGTTCTTTAAATTCTAAATTGTGTAATTCTCCAAATTAAATAGATTTGGTCGAAATCAATCCATTTAACCTTATGATTTAATAATTTATTTAAAAGTTAAATTTTAAAATCTTAACCAAAATAATCATCAAATTAAATGGATGTGTTTATGTATACCTTCTAGGTTAGTTTATTTATCTTCTTTTTCTTATTCTCTAATTTGTACTTCACGTTAAAGTAAAATTTTATAAATCCTAAAATCACTTAGCTCTTAAATTAAGCTAATTAAATAAGAATTAACTTGTGGATCACATAATATATTTTTTATAAATTTTATTTTAGTTTTTATTTTATTTTTCTATTAATATTTTTATATGAGCTATTTTTTCTAAAAAATCATTGTCCTTTTTCAATTTATCTTTTTTAAATTTCCCCTTTTTAATTTTTTTTTTCTAAAATTGATTACTGTTTCTAAAATATAACTTTCTCGTTACGTTTTTCTTTTTTTCTCAATTTTTTTATTTTTAAAATTTTCTTTAAATATTTTACATTATTATTTCTATATTTTTTTGTTTCTCATTATTTTATTTCTTTCTATATTTAAATTTTTCTTCATTTTTTTAATATAATTTTTTTAATTTCCTTAATTTTTTATATTTTTACTTTTTATAAATATATTTATTCTTTTATCTCTGGGACAATTTTTTTAAAAAAAATTTCTCTCTAAAATTCTTACTATTTTTAAATTTTTTATCTCTAATTTATTTAAATAAAGAAAAATAAAGTTAGGAAAAAATTTATAGAAAAAATATCTTTTTAATCCTACTATAAATATTAGATTTATTGTTTGCTCGTACTTTTTTATTATATTATTTAAGATGTTGATTGTGGATTTAAATAAAAAAAAAATTACATTCGTAAAATAGATCAATTAGTTCATGTAATATCACAACTAACTTATATAGCCAATTGACACATTTATTTAAATTGTGTTATTATTTTTATTTTAATTTTATGCATTAATCCCAGCTCATAAAATTTAATGGTTTTTCTTTATTATGTGAACTTTCAAATGTGGATATTATAATTATTATTGATTATTTTGGTTCCAGTACACATTGGTCAGACTGGGTTGACCGAATAACATCTCTACATTAGAATGTTTCCTTTTTCTAACAGCTTAGATTAACTGTGATTGTTTTTATTTATTTTTAACAAATCGAACAACTAAAATGTGAAAATGAATATACATTTATGTTTTTCCTTTTGCTTGTTGTCATCTCTCTACTCTCTTCAACCGAGATTGCATGTTGAGAGTGCTGATCTAAGTGCCTAAAATACTCAAACCTATTCATGTCTGCAAAGAGTCAAAAAGGTTGTTGCAGCTATCCGATTGTCACTTTACGTTCTCAGCAACAAAATTGAATACGTCTTGTCTGTTAATTTTTCTACTTACAAGGTGAACTCGGTTTTCAAACCAGAACTATCCATTGTGAATTTGTGATCTCCATGTTTTTTATTTAACTCGATTGAGCTATATACAGGATTTAACTTACATCCGGTTTTCATTTAAATGTAAGTCATTTTTTTTTTCAGTTGTTAATCATAAGATGTTGAGAGAGTAAATCATTGTGCCTACGTGTGTTTGTATTTTTTATTTTATCTAATTTACATCAATGTTTAACATAGAAATCATTAAAATTGATCAGAAGGATAAAAGATTATAATAATTTTACATAACAGTTCTTGGAACTTAATTATTTTTTATATTATAAAAAAACCATGCCGAAATAATATTTTAAGTGTTACTTTATCATAAAAAATTGTTAATCAATGTTCTGAAAACACTTACTAAAAATAAAAAAATATATAAATATTAATATATTATTATTATTATTATATTTTCATACATTTAAATGTATTTTAATAAAAAAAATAGTTTTATTTTTTAATCAGTACTTTTGGAATAGTGGTTAAGAGAATTCTTTTATTATAACTGTTATAATAGTCTTTGTTCAATGTTTTATAATTATTAATAAAAATTAATATTATTTTAGTGTTGTTTATACTGATGTATAATTGGTGTTCTCTATAAATATTTAATCAAAAGATAATAGATGATAGACGGGACAGTTGTTGTCTTTTCTCTCACTTATAATAGTTGTGAGATTTTGCATCGCAAGCACACGTTGAATATGTAGATCACAATGCATCCCTTTTTTTGTTTCAGTAATGGATTATAATATTTGCTAATTAATTATCATAAAAAGACATTATGATTAACATTTTACAGGTTAACTCAGTTATTTATATAATATTAATCGATTATAATTTTTTTAATAATTATATAATTAAATTAATCATAATTTTTTATAATATTTAATTATCAAAATTAATAACTATTTATAAATACAAAATAAAGAATGTATAGGGATGCATTTAGAGTGCTTGTGTTTATGAAATAATTTCCTTTTACATCTCATAATCTAAAATGTGCAAGGGAGAGATTTGATGTATCAAGTTTGAAAGGAAATGGTTAAATTGTATGTTAGTTTGTAAAAAGTGTTTTATGAAATGATTAGATGAAAGGGAGAAGAGAAAAAGGAAGAAAAAAAATATATGAAAATTTTTATTGTTATTTATATATGAATATTGAAAAAAATATATTTTGTAGAATTTTAAAAGAAAATAAATTTTCTTTTAGGTGAAAAAATGAAAGGAGGAATTTTTTTATATTAAATTATTAAATAATTTATATATTTTAAAAATATAAAAATTTATATTAATAAAAATATATATTAATAAAAATATATAATAACAAAATAAAATTATTGTAAAGTTAAATATTATTTTTCTAAATTTATATAAAATAAAATTTACATTATTAATATTTTTATTTTCTTTTTCTTTTTTATAAATCCAAATAAAATAATTATTTTTTATATTCTATTTTAATTTATCTAAATAATTTATTTATATTTTCATTTATTTTATTTATTTTCTTTCGTTTCCTTTTTTTTATTTTTTATATAATCCAACTAAAGCATTAAAACATATAATTATATAGACCATACGATAAATATAAAAAAAATGAGAAAGAAAAAAATATAAATAAAAAATATTAAATTATTAGAATAGATAGAAATAGAAAAAATAAAATAACTTTTTTAGATAAGTTTAAAATAATATTAACTATATAGATTTTATTTTATATAAATATTAAAAAAAATTAATATTAAAAAAATTATTTTTTATTATATTTTTATGGATATATTGTTTTTTATTTTTAAAAATTATATAATAATTTTATCAATTTCAAATAAAAATAAAAAATTGTTTTTTTACTTTTTTTATTTAAAAAGAAACAAACTTTTAATAGAATATGCAGAAAATATTTTTTCTCCTTTATTTTTATACCCAAATAAATAAATAAAACCTTTCCATAATTTACTTTTACTTTTTTTCTTTATCTTCCTTTCTACTTCCCATGTTTAAACATGTGAGAGATTTGATGTGCCAACCTTCAAAAACAAAGCAGATAGATAAATTGCATGTTAGTCTATTAAAACTGCTTTACAGAATATTGCTTTAAGGTGTATATGAGAATTAATCTGTTTAGAAATTAGAATAGCTTGAAAATTAAGAATTAAAATTACTTTTTTAAAAAAAGGAAGAGAAATCAATCTTTTTAAAATAAAAATTAATACTATTTTAAAGATTCCAAATATGTTTTATTTTTTAATTAATAATTTACATCAAATCGTCATGATATGACATGTGACTTTTTATAAGCAGATAACAAATAAAGTTAATAATAACATCTAAATGTAAGTTACTTTGAAAAAAGTACAAATCAAAACCCATACTTTAAAAGATGAAAAATTAAAATCAAGATTCAAGAAATTTGATAATAAATAAAAAATATATTATATCCAATAATCCAATATCTAGCATTTCAAGATCTAGCTATTTAATAATAATGATAGAAATAACACATTATCCTTTATATAGCAAGATTCTGATCTTCAAGTATCACGTATTATTCGTTATATTCTTTCTTCTTTTTTTCAAAACATTTTTCTATATGTTATTAATGAAAGATGATGGAATAAATTAATAATTTATATACCATACAAAGTATGTTTAGAACAAGTTGATGTAAAACAAAATTAAAAATTTAAATTAATTTGAAATTTTTGAAGCGATATCCATTCTAAATAATTTCTGAAACTATAGAATACAAAATTTAAACAAAGATATATGCATGGAGCGCAACTATGGTAAAATACTTATTTGAACTTATGTTTAGAATATATATATACTTTGTCGTATACAATTAATTTATTAAATAACATTCAGAAATGCGTATAATCGTTTAAGCAACTAATATTATGATAAAATAATTTTAATTGATGATATTATTTGTATATCAGATGTGTTCATTCATAAATCTCAAATTTTGATTTAGCCAACGTTCTGATGTAATATAGTTGCAAAATTCTGAATTAAAATGTATTTTTAATTGATTAGTTAGTTAATTATATTTTCTTTGATCAAATGATATATATTATATAATTGAAATATATATTTATTATTTTTGTTCTGCAAAATTATTAAATATAAAATATATTATTATTTTATATTTATTATAATTTTAACTATTTAACGATAAAAATATTGGATGAAATACACGTTGAAAGATAAAATATTATAAATCAATATGCAAATAATAATATCATTAATAAGGGCATCTCGATTAGTGGCTGTTTTAAGCTAGCTGTAAATCCCTGCTGACCAGCTTCCACTTGGTCACTGAACTGGGTTCCTGCTGGCAGTGCATTCATTGCTGCGAGGCTCAAAAATCGATGACCGTCTTACTTTTAGAGTTTTAGTTATGCAAGAAGCCCAATCAAAACAAGCAAATGATATATATATATATATATATATATATATATATATATATATTTTTTTTTTTTTTTCCTAAAGTAAATAATGAATAATGTTATATTTTTATTAAACTTCTTGATTTTATATAAAAATAAGCAATAAAACTTATTAATAGGAGTTGGTTTGGTTTGACACTATTTTTTTTATATTTGTTATAAAATATATATTTCAATTTATCTATATACTATTTTAATTTTGTTCAACGATTTAAAATTAAATTATCCAATTTAAAACCAATTGGATATACAATTAAATGATTGTTGCACGTACGGCACATTTTTTAAAGCCATACAAGTTGAAGGGTGTCTAACCTCTGAACATTACATTTTTAACAAGCACGCAACTTGGTCCCTTTCAAAAAATAAATCACGTGCATTTCAAACTTTTGGACCTTGATCACGTATAAAGTACTACTTATTGAGAAATTAAATCTTTTGTTAATTAGTTTCAAAATATTGAATAAACAGGTCTAGCCAGTAAATAGATCTCATGACTTTTCACACGAGTATTTTTATTGAGATTTTTGCACAACAATTGACAGAAAATGAAATGAAAAAAAACGACCAAAAAATATATGCATCTTAATATACTATTGTTTATATTTTAAAGTTAAGCAAAAGGTAAGAAAAGTTTCAGTGAGCAAATAATAAAATTCTTTTCCGTAATCTTCAAGTTCACGAGAAACGGGCACCGATCTGCATTAACAACTTGAACGCAAATTTCTCGATTGAATATTAAAGGAGAAGGAAGAGTCTACTATACTTTTTGTTTAGAAAAAATGTTTTCTGAACTACAAAAGAACAAGAGCAAAGGTCGTTGGTTTTGTTTTCTTCTTCTTCTGAGTTTGTGAAATAATTTCGAGATCTTCATACATAAAAACCAACTAAAAATAAACGAGGGATAAAATAATTATTTACAATATATATAATATTAATTATTTAATAAATAAGAAATAACAAAAAAATGTTTACCAATATTTTAAAAATATTGATTAAATATTTAAGAGAAAAAATATAAAAAATATTATTAATGCATAATCATCATATCTTTTAATACATGTTAATGTTATTTTAAATAAAATTTTATTTATAAAGAGTCTTGATCTTATATATAAAGAATCTCTATTAATTGTGTAGTTATCAACTTTTAAATTTTAAATAAAATTCATCCAATAATCATTACTGAAATCGTAGCTTGTGATAAGAGAGTATAAAGATAGAATTTGGGCTTATAGTATGAACCCAAAACATAATATAGTAAGATCATTTTAATTCAAAATCAAACTCTATTGTTCAACTATCATATTAATTATAAAGTAGAGTTAAAAGATTTATGACTGATGAAAGATAAATATAAAAATATTAAATATTTGTGACAAATTGTATTATTTTATCATGAAAGATCAGTAATATAATTTTGAATACAAAATTTGTTTATAATATAATTTGTGATCAATTTATGACGTTGTGAGGAAGCATCCTAATTGGCTAATTGGCCTATAAAGCCAAACCGCTCCTCTTCTAAGTTGTAACTAACTACAAACACAGTATAACAAACAATGGCAACACATCGGTATAACACTCTCTCCTTCGCACTATCCGTATTCTTCCTGTTGCTCCTGTCTCCGCCATGCGCCGCCGCATCGAGGCCACCGCGAGATCTGCTCCATTCATCGTGCGCACAGGCCAGGTACCCCTCCCTCTGCGTCCAAACCCTTACCAACTATGCAAACCCCGCCATGAAGCCATTGGATCTTGCTCAAGCATCCGTTAAAGTTAGCCTCACTCATGCTCGCACTCTCTTCCTTTACCTCAAGACGCTCAAGGTTCAAACGACGTCGTCCTCGGGTTTCACCAAGAGGCAACGAGTTGCGCTGAGTGACTGCGTTGAGCAGATTTCCGACTCGGTGGCCGAGTTGAGCAGGACGTTGAACGAGTTACAGCATCTGCGCATGGGAACCTTCCAGTGGCAAATGAACAACGCTCAGACATGGGCCAGTGCCGCCTTGACCGACGGCGATACCTGCCTCGACGGCCTAAACGACGGCACCGCCGACGGGAAGTTCAAGTTGGAGGTGAAACGTAGGGTCACGGACGTAGCCATGCTCACCAGTAACGCACTGTACCTCATCAATCGACTCGGTGATAGCAGCACTGGGAAGCCTCCCATCAATTCCCATCACTGATACTACAATCAAAACAACACGCTCCTCATTTTATTGCTTGTAACAATGGTCAAGTTAATTAGTAGTTAGTACAAAGGAATGACGATATATGTTTGCAGAGTTTTGGTTTTTGCTACAAGGACGAGATGTAATGTGTAAATCCACGTCTGTAATGTAATTGCATATTATTTCTAATTTCTAATATGATGTCCAACCTCTGTTATTCGTCGATGAAAATCTGTGATTATTTTTTTTTTGATTTCTTCTAAACTGCTCAACCTTGCAACTTTCGTTTTTTTTAATGGACCGAATCATTATTTCTCTTGTTCTCTCCTTTTATTTATTTCTTCCATCCAATACATATTAGTAAGATATAAATCATGCTTTTAGTTTTACATTTTTGTTCGCGTTTTATATATTGAACGAAGATAAACTTCATTTTTAATTTCTTGCGATATATATATATATATAATAATTTTTATTAGAAATTATATTGTTTAATATATTGATATATTACATATTATATTTAATAAAAACTATTATTTAGTAATTTTTATTATATATCTCTAAACAAAGATTACACAAATTTATTACCTCTTTATTGGAAATATTAAATTCATCATCAGAACTGAACTTAAAATAATATTTACAACCCTTCATTAAAAAAATATATTTCGTAACACTGAATAATTTGACCCTTTTGAGGAAATAAACTTTTCCTTAGCTAACGATTTGCTGAGTAATACATGCAGCAACACATGATCCGTCAAATCTATTAAAGTTTGGTCACTTGACTTGTATGTTGAGATCTGTATCTCTTAATTGTCGCACATGACTATGCAGTATTGGTAAGTTCTGAGTTCTGACCAACTCATAAGAGAAAGTGTAAATTGGCTTGCCAATTGCCACGTGAAGACTGTAGTGTGCCGTGTGCGCACACACACAAGGTAGAACTCGAGTATAGGTTTCTTGCAATATTGGGGTCAATCTAAAATTAAATTCTTTTTATCAAACAGCGATTGGTTGGAAAATATTATAGGGTATAAGTTTTTTGTTTTTGCTAGCTGATCATTCACGTGTTATCTCGTGATATTCTGACGTTGACTAGCTTGCGTCTCTTCTTAAATTGCAGCAGTATTTTATACCTCAAATTAATCACTGTGTATTTGAAAAAAAGATAACAGATAAATTAGTTATAAATTAATATTTCTAATTTTATTTATGGAATTTTTTCAATTAATTATTATGCTGAATTAAAAGATGTTAAATTTAATAAATGTATTAACCTCTTAATAATTTTATAGTTAAGTTTGATTCTATTTAGAGTTGAATTATATAGTGTAGTGAAAAAAGTTAATTCAGTTGGTAAAATTTTGGTTCATGCTGTATAACGTTATTAGTTTAAATTATGTTGTTTGATGTGACGATAAATATATAAGTATTTGTTAAGCATACCCTCGCTGATGATTCCTTGAAATCCTACTTATTTAAACTCACGTATACCTAAAAAAACCTATATTGTATATTAATTGTAAAAAGAAAGTTATAAATGTTCAATACTTATAAAGACAAATATAAAATAATTAAGAAAACTTAAAGATCTTATAAATCAAACAAGAAGAAGCAGTTATAATTTGAAAGTTGATAAGTTAATTAACTAAATTAAAAAAATTTATAAAATTAATTGTTAAGTTATCAAGTAAATATAAAATATCCTAGACGGATATAAAAGAAAAAAAATACATTTGATAAAAAAGAGAATAAAATTTTATAAAATAATAAAATAGAAGTTTGCAAGTTTAAATGTTGCATAAAATAAAATTTCAAATCAAAATGTCCTAAATAACTGAAAATATTGTTTATTAAATAAGTCCAATTTAATCAAATAAACTTTTAATCTAGTCAAATAATATAAAAGGTACTTTAAAAATCTTGTCAATCTATCTGACAATTTCATGTCAAAGCTAATAGCTTACGTACCCACAACTTGGAAAAAGAATGCATGCATATTAGAATGATTGGGTATGCAAACAATTTAAAAAGGTACGCTGTTTAATTTTTTTTTTTTTTTGTATCTTATATATTCAAGACAAGTTCCATTTGCACCGTTGAGTTTTCAAGTAAGTTATTAACACAAAGAGTTGAACAATTTTTTTTAAAATCTAGATAAGATTACATGTATTTTTTTTTTATAAAAGTTATATTTAAATTAAAAATATTTATAATAAAAAAAATTTCATCTATCCTTTTGAAATTTATAAAAAAATGAAATATTTTTTCTATCAATTATACAACTTTACATAATTTTTTTTATTTTTTTTATATTTATATACACATATAGCAGGTAAAATTAATGTAAAAAATAAACGAGTATCAAAAGTTTTTCCAATAAATTTCGTAAGGTGTTAATACAGTTAGTTTTTTATTATATGATGTGTAATAAACTATTTGTTACAAGTAAACTTTTTAAACATTTTTTTATACGCAGGGTTTGTAATAAACTTATCTAATAGAAATAGATGAATTAACTATTTTTTATTAGCACAATAAAATAAGTAATTATTTACAATGATTTATTTTACAGTTGTATAAATTAATAAAAAAATATTAAATTAAAAAAAATTATATTTGATTTTGATATTGATACTGTTTAAATAATTTTTAACTATTTTTTGCAAACATAAATTTATTAAAATAAAATAAAATTACTATTATTTTTTTTTTAAATTATCATGATTTTTTTATTAAAAACGAGTTGGATAATTGAATATGCAATAGAAACAAATTGGATTTAACATAAAAAAATTTCTCTATAATTTTTTAATCCTAATTTGGATGAGATTAAAGAAGAAAAAATCATTTATTAAAAATTTAAAATATTTTTTAAATATTTTAAATTAAACATTTATTAAAATATTTTTAATATACCTAAATTAATTTTAAATTTCACAAAAATAATAAAAAATTAAAGACTCCTTTAGAAATTTCCTTTTCTTGTTATCTTATTTTTCCTTTATATATTTTAAACTTATTTTTTAGAATTTAATTTAATTATTTTATAAAATATAGTTTCAATTCGTTTGAAAAAACATTATACGAAATATTATAATTAACTTTTTATATAAAATATTTTTATTAAAATATTTTCTCAAAAATTTGAAATTTTTTTATTTTAATTGTAGCTTATTATAAAAAACATTTTAAAATTTAACCCTGAAAAGTAAATTTTATAAAAACTATTATAGTTTTAGTACCAAATTTGTTAATATTTTATAAATAAAAATAATTTTGTAAATTAATAAATTTTAATTATAATTTTATGTATTACTATTAAAAAAGACAAAAAATAGTTAAAAAGTCATTATTATTTCAATATAAATTATAAATCACTATATAATTATTTATTTATCTCAAATATTAAATTCAATTATATAATATTATTAGATTTATTATTTTTATAGATAATATCAAATATAAAATAATGTAACTACATAAAAATTATCATACTTTAATTTTATTTTATCTTATATTTATCCAAATGTCATATTTTATCTTTTTTTTATCCTATTTAAATCAATAAATTATCTTTAAAAATTGTTCATACAACGTTAAAAACATTCTTTTCGTATATGAATATAACTAAATAATTATCGATTCAATATACAGAGATAATTCAATTGTTTAACTAAAATTATAAATTTTAAATATAAAAAATGGAATTATTTTATTGATTAAAATAATTTTAAAATAAAAATTAAACTATATATATTTTAAATGCGTAAAAATATTAAAATCCCTCCAAATATTACAGCAATTTGCAGTAAATTAGAAATCAAAGGTAAATTACTGAATTCCCATAGCTAATTCCAATTCCATTGAAACTTTTATATTATTTTTAATTACAATTTGGAAATAATCAGATCAGATGTTTTTTTTATTATTTCAATGGATTATCAAGTTTACCATACACGTTGCAGGTAAAAAAAGCCGAATAAAAATCATTGTTATTATTATTAAATTTAGATGGAGTTATGTGTTTTAAAGAAAATAAAATATAATAGGACTTATATTGATTCCTAATAATAAATATTCTATTTTGTTGTATAGAAATAATTAAAGAGGTAATATTTTAAATTTGAAAAATAAGTATAAAAATAAATTATCTAAAAGAAATCATATTATCTCTATATTTATTAATTGGATAAGATGTCTCAAAATTTAAAATGTAAATTTTTTTTTATGTAAAACTAAGTGAAAGTACAATAATTTAAAATCTTGTAATTTTATATATACACTTATTTTTAATTTGATCCTTATATTTAAAAAGATTGAAATTAAATTTTTATATATAAAAATATGTGTAATTTAATTCTTGAGGTTACTATCCGTTATAAGATGATTTATTTTTTTGTTGACGTGACTAATGATAATTCACATGATAGTTACATATTTTTACTTAGTTTGGTGCATGTATTTACAAAGTTTGTAATTAAGTTTTAACAACAATTTGTGATCTGATCCTAATGTGTGTACGTTTTTAGTTAAATTTCTATACATAATTTGTTTTAAATCTAATTATAAATTAAATAAAAATATTTAAAATTTTTATCAAATTATTTTTTATATAAAAATATATTTAATATATATTGTTAGTCATGATAATAAAATCTAAACTTAAGAGTATTTATTTTAACTTTAACAGAAAAAAAATCTATTATAACAAAATTATTTTTTCTTTACTGATATATAAGAATTGAATTAGAAATATCTAAGAATTAAATTAAAATTTTATAATATATATAAAGATTAAAATATATTTAAATAATAATATATATCACAATCTTTAATTAAGTCACTTAAAACATAAATAATATTATAAAATACTGTAATATTGTGTTAAAATCATATATATTTTTTAATGTATAGAACTTAATTACAATTTTTTTAAATGAAAAAATTAAATTAAAAATAATGTCACGTATACAGACTAAACAAGGGGTTTAACCTATAAAATACCCTGACATTTAAAAAAAACAACCACTTTTTGGTAATTAATAAAAAAAAAGAAAAACTACTTAGCAAAATGAGAAAGATAGGCTAGATGAGAAAGTACGGGCTTTGTTGGACCTTCATTGGACTGGGCTGAAAGGTCCAATATTTCCCGCGTAGTTAGAAAAGAGTTAACACGAAGTCGGTTAGCCGTTCTTTCAATTCCGTGTGTATAAACCTCTGTTGTCCTATGAGCTGCTAGGGTTTTGCCACATTATTGTACTGACATCAAACTCTGTTCGTTATCGGCCATGGACGGCATTGAAATGGAAGAAGAACCCGCATTTACCATAGACGAAGCCAACGATGATTTATGCAATTCAATCCTCTCTCGCTTCGCCAATTCCACCAACGAAAGCCACCAGCACCTTTGCGCCGTCATCGGCGCCATGTCCCAGGAGCTCAAAGACCAGAACCTACCTTCCTCCTCGGTTGCCTACTTAGGCGCCACATGCTCTTCCCTGGACCGTATCCTATCCGAACCCAATCCCGCCAATCACATCATCGACGCACTTCTCACCATCCTCTCTCTCGTCTTCACCAGAGTACCCGTCGCGGTGTTGAAGAAGAAGAGAGAGTTCTTGTCAGAACATATAATGCGAGTTCTCCGTTCTCAGTCGGCATCGGAGAGTGCGGTTATTTCTGGATTGAAGTGCCTCTCGCATTTATTGATTCACAGGGAAAGTGTCGACTGGTCTGACGTGTCTCCTTTGTTCAATGTCTTGTTGGGGTTCCTTACTGATTCACGACCTAAGGTACTTACTGTGAATTCTAAACCTGAATTTTCTCTGTTACGACTTTTTGCTTTCGCTCTTGATATTCCGAATTTGTGACCGAGGCAGGTGGTAATAGTTTGGATAAGTTGTGCTATTTTAATTTGTTGTGATGGTGTAATGATTAATGGTATTTTTAAACATCTTAGTGGGGGTAATGCGGGGACTGATGGGTGCAAAAGAAGACCTTTGTCTTGTAGGAAGGTTACATCATGGCTTATGATTGGTTTTCGTATGACTTCTCTGGGTCCTGACCATGGAAGCAGAACGTTTGCTATGCTGTGGTATGCTTGAATGTTGTGTTCTAACTATATCTTTCAACAGGTCAGAAGGCAATCACATTTGTGCCTTCGTGATGTCTTGTTAAACTTTCAAAATTCTTCACTGCTTGCATCTGCAAGCGAAGGAGTCACAAACCTACTCGAAAGGTTTCTTCTGCTTGCAGGTGGAGCCAATGCAAATGCTGGCGAAGGAACCAAGGGAGCCCAGCAGGTTCTGCATATTCTTGATGCCTTGAAAGAATGTCTTCCTTTTTTGTTGCTGAAATCTAAGACCAGCGTTCTCAAGTACTTTAAAACTCTCTTGGATCTGCGTCAACCCCTGGTAACAAGGCGCGTAACAGATGGGTTGAGTTTTCTGTGTCTTTATCCAACATCAGAAGTATCCCCTGAAGCACTAATCGAGTTGTTAAATTCGTTGGCTCTTTCTATCTCATCGAATGAGATGTCTGGAGATCAAATGACATTTACTGCCCGTCTGCTTGATGCTGGAATGAATAAAGTTTATTCTCTTGATCGGCAAACATGCGTGGTTAAGCTTCCCATGGTCTTTAATGCTCTCAAAGGTAAGATGTGGGCATGCGGCAGTTTCTGTTGTTTTTTTTGGATATTGTTACCTGTTTTGAAAAGGCAATTATAAAAGTAATGTACTTGTAACTGTGCAGATATTTTGGCATCTGAACATGAAGAGGCTATGTATGCAGCTACTGATGCACTCAAGAGCATGATAAATTCTTGTATTGATGAAAGTTTGATTAAACAAGGAGTGGAGCAGATAAGGTTGAGTGAAAACATAGAATCAAGGAAGTCAGCACCAACCATCATTGAAAAAATTTGTGCAACTATTGAGAGCTTACTTGATTATCACTATACTGCTGTCTGGGACAGAGTATTTCTAGTTGTTTCATCTATGTTTCATAAATTAGGTATGTTTCAATGAGTTTATTTTGGGGAGTTAAAATGGTTTTTTTTATTGGAAAAGCTTTTTTTTTTAAAAAAATTTTAAATCTCATATGTTGGGTAAAATAATTAAAGTGATGAAAAAACTTTTTTTTCTATGTGGAAAAGCTCCTTTTTTTATATCATAAGCAAACTTTTGGGGCTTATGATTACAACCTGTTAGATGCTAACTTGTTATTTTCCCATTTTATTTCCAACAATTGATTATTTTAAATACTAAATCAACTATAAAAAATAGCCCCATTTCCTTTTTTATAATTTAACTAAAAAAATAATTTTTTAGACAATTTAAGAAAAATAGATTATCTTGAAGTCACCTCCTAACATAACCAAACTTAAAATTTAAATTGATTGATTGTAACAATAATCAATTAAAGATATAATTTATTATTGAAAATAATTTTTTTCACAGCTAATCCAAGCGCCCACTAGGTATTTTTTATTGTTTAACTTTGAAAAAGGTAGAAGTCTTGTTCTCCTTTCTTGCATTGGCTTATTAATTTCTTGGCTGGTCATTGGTAACAAGTATTATCTCTTATAGTATGATTAAATTATCTAAAACTTGGTGTGGTCCCATCTAATGGTTTCTTCTTTAGCTTCTGACTTTTGGTCTCTTTGTAATTTTATTGTTTGAATGATAACTTGGTATAAACTGCTTCCTACTAATAATTGATTGATATTATGCTATTATCAATACAGGAAATTATTGTCCTTATTTTATGAGAGGAATACTCAAAAACTTGGAAGATGTGCAGAAGCTTCCTGATGAAGATTTTCCATTTAGGAGACAGGTCTACTTATCTTTTCTGTCACATTTTCATTGTTTCCTAAGCTATGCTAATGTGGAGCTTAAGATCTTATGCAGTAAGCTTGGATATGTTCTATTTTCCTAGCCAGGGTTGTATGTCCCAATTTTGAACTGCTTCTAATATCAGCTGACCCATAAAATGTTGTATGTCTTTTGAATTCTATTATGATCCTGAAGATTCAAAAGCAAACTGGTTCTTTTTAACTAAAAACCCTTTTGTACTAAACAACAAATCTGAGTTTATCCTGTGCAATCTGTATTAACTGTGGCATTTAATTCTGTTAGTGAATGATGCATCTATGATTAGCCAACAGCAAAATATAGATGTTCAAAGCTGCCTTATTGAATTTATGTTCATTTTAATGTTTAATGAGAGTTGAAGAATGGGTTTATTACCTTTTCTTGGTTTGTTTCTTAGTCAATATTATCAATAAGTTCTTATCCGGGAACTTGTATGACCTTGCAATTTTTTATATTCAACAAGTTATTGATGTGTAGTGCACTCTACATGTGCAGCTGCATGAGTGCTTCGGATCAGCTCTTGTTGCAATGGGACCTAAAACTCTGTTGTCCCTTATACCTCTGAATTTGGAAGCTGAAGAAATGTCTGATGCAAACATTTGGCTTTTTCCTATTCTAAAACATAATATTGTTGGTGCACCTTTAAACTATTTTACTGAAGAAATTTTAAC
This sequence comes from Canavalia gladiata, assembly GCA_037954105.1. NCBI lineage: Eukaryota > Viridiplantae > Streptophyta > Magnoliopsida > Fabales > Fabaceae > Canavalia > Canavalia gladiata. The sequence continues at coordinate 76,917,738 of CM075658.1, read as the reverse complement.
TATGATTGAGCGTGTGAGGGAGAAAGCTCAAAAGGTATAAAATATAAAATATCTTATTTATAAAGTGCAATATCATTATACTGCAGTCTTGATTTCTTTGTACATTTTGTAGCTTGAGAAGCAAGGGCTGATGGTGTCATCAAGGAATGCAGATGCAATTGCATACTCTTTGTGGTCTTTGCTGCCTTCATTTTGCAATTACCCTTCGGACACTGCTGAAAGTTTCATGGATCTAGAGAAACATTTACGTAGTAAGCTGAAAGAAGAGCCTGATATTCGTGGAATAATATGTACTAGTTTGCAGCTTCTAATTCAACAAAACAAGAATATAGTGGATTCAAATGACAAGGGTTGTAGTGGACCAAATATGGCCAAAGACCAAGTTTTGGATCGTTATTCACAGCAAGTTGCCATGGACAATTTATATGTGCTAAAGGCCTCTGCACAGAACTGGTTAAAAGATCTGTCAGATGTATTCCTGAAATCTATGAAGGATGATGGTGGCTGTTTGCAGGTACTAAAACCAAAAAAATTGTGAATGGTTGCTTCACTGTACCATAGTTAAGCAGAATGTATGTTTTGCACAACATAAAAATATAGTTTGTCTTGTTTATGTTGTTATTCTCTAACTTTTTTCTCATGATTTTTTTGCCTAGACATGTTATATTCATCCTTTTGGCATCCAGAGCATATGTTTCAGCTTTCATTGTAATTTCACATCTGATTCAGCTTTTAACATATAATGCCCTTTAGATTTTATTATTACGTGTAAATTGGTTGAGACTATGTCTTGTGCCAATTACTATACTGGACCAACAAAGATTTAGGGTATATGTATAAGTCATTACCAACAAAATGATTCTCAGTAGCATTTGTATTTGCTTTAGACACTGTTGTTTATTTGTATCTTTGGCTGAGCTCACTTCATGTGACTAGGCAACAAGTTTAAGTCATGATTTAAGTAAATAGATTTGGACATGTGCTCTCCTTTCTTTTAAATACTATTCTTCAATTAGAAGATTGAAGAGCAATCTCGAGGGTTTGAAGAGCTTATTGATTTGTATTAATAATTAACTCTCCATTACTAAAACAATAAGCTCTAGAAGAGTTATTTCAAGTTTCAGGTCTTCAATTGTGAATGCTGCTTGGGCACAGTGCTTGTAGGTACAATCAATCAAAGGCTCAAGATGTATTAAAATAGTAAAAAGTTATTTTATTATTATAATTTTTTAAGATGCTCAAGAGTTAAGGCACCTTTGGCACACAGGTGTTGATTAGACTAGTTGTAATTTTTGGAAATGCTTGTGTGCCATCCATTTTCATTCCATAGATTCTGTATATATTTCTATTAATTGAAAGATGGCTATTCTAAAGTCTACACTTCACTTTGATATATTGGCTATTTTAGCCAGTAAAACATTCCTCTGGAAATTTGCTCTCCCCCCCCCCCCCCCCCCCAAAAAAAAAGAAAGTAGAAGAGAGATGGAGAAACCTAAATGTTAGGATGTGGTCTTATAACTTATAAGTAAGTTCTGGTACAGATTAATATTTTGCAGTTTAAAGGTATCCTTTTCAGAAATTAAGTGCTCTACATTTGGTTTGGTTCATTCATTGCTTTAAATTGAAAATTTAGTTGGTTTATTGTTACATTTAACTTGTACATGAAGGATATAGTGATGATTTTACATCATTTGCAGTGCACAATTGGTGAAGTTGCTTCTATAGCAGATAAAGATGATGTACACAAATTATTGAAGGAGAAAATGTCAAAGCTTATTAAATACACTCAAAAGGCCAGGAAAGTAGGCAATTCCAAAAATTCTCGTCCTATGCAGATTGATGATGCATCAAATAATGTGTCTCCATCAGTTTTAAGGTGTTGATTATCATCTATTTCTCTCCACTGTGACAAAATGATTTTTCTTGAAGTTGTAATTGTTTTTAGTCTGTCATATCTGCATTTTAATGAATTTTATCTTATGTTCCTATTTGGGTATCTACATTTATTTTACAGAATTTCATTTTATTCCAGGGCACGACTTCTTGATCTTGCGGTTTCGCTGTTGCCTGGTTTAAATGCTAAACATATTACTCTATTATATCAAGCAATAAAGCCAGCATTGAAGGTTTAACTGTGATATATAGTACTTTATTTGTCTGTGCAAATAATTTCTCAACCCCCTTTTTCTAGCTCGAAAATTAGGATGATTAAAGTGATTATTATTTGCAGGATGTTGAAGGTGTCATGCAGAAGAAGGCATACAAAGTACTTTCAATCATTCTTAGGGTATTTCTCTACCTCATTTTATTTGATTTTCCAGTTAGCATGGATGTTTCAAAATAATTTCGTATCTAATGTAGTCATTTTACCCCCTGGTTAAAATGCTTCCATCACTGCTATTGTCAGGGAATATAATTGATTAGTTTTTATTAATTAGCTTATTAAGTTGTTGAGATGATTGTCGAAGATATCATTGATGTAGATTATCTTGCAGTACTGCAGATTAACTTACAGAATGGTGGTTTTACTGCTGAGCTAGTTTCATGTTGGTAAAATATTTCAACCTAACAGTTTTCTTGCTGGATTATTCTTGACAGACCTCAGATAGTTTTGCTTCATTGGAGTTTGAGGAACTGCTTGGACTTATGGTTGAAACTCTACCTTCATGTCATTTTTCTGCCAAACGTCATAGACTTGATTGCCTTTACTTCTTAATAGTCCATACCTCAAAGTCAAAGGTATTCAAAGCTGGGCTACTGTATCTATGTTTTTGCAGATTATTAAATAATCTTATGTGGACATAAGGAATCTGAAATAATGTATCGCCTGCAGGATATGTCCAGCTGGCAAGAAAAAACAAACATTTTCCTTACTGAAATAATACTTGCTCTTAAAGAGGTAATTTACTGTTAATTGTGTGAAGTTTTTAGTCATGCAGTTTTGGTTGCTTTTTACCATGTTGCTCTTTTTCTAAATAAATCTATCAAAATATTAATTGTCTTCTGCCGAGTTATGTCTGGTGCTGGCACATTTCTATGACATGCATACATTTTTCGGTGGGTTGGCCTTTTGCTGTCATCGTTAATAATCCCAATTGGATATTTCTGCCATCATAGTTAACCAGTGTTGCACTGTTGCACATGCAATATAGCATCTACTAGGTTCTTGGGACATAAACTTTGTAGTGTTTTGAGGCTCCTGTTCCCTGGTAAGACATGACATTTCTGTTGCTTGTTACGGGCTAATCCAAAATGACTGCATTTAAGGGAGAAATATAATCAGGTACTTATGATTCCATGAAGACCTGCAAAGTCAGTGATCTATGCCTATCAAGCCGATCCATAATCCTGTGAGCTTCCAGCAAGCACAGATGGCCTTGTCTCTATCACTTTACTGGCGGCTGTTGCTTGTGATTGCAACTGCCACTTTCAGATGGCTGGCCAAGAGGGTTGCACGCTGCAATCCATATTCAGAAAGATAATTACTTCCTATTATGGGGGTGTGTGAGTTAGAATTGACATTGGGATATAGTAGTCCCTTGAGCAGCTTGCACCACTTGAAATGCAGCTTTTGGGTCATACATGAATAGCTCTACCTGGTTAATGGTGCAGAACCGGTTTGGAAGTATTGTCATTTTAATGATCTATGTTTTAGTTAATTCTTAAATACATATCTGGTGTTGGTTTTATTCGTATACAACTATTACCCCAGGTTATAATAAATAATGTATAATGTTCTCCAATTCAATGCCTGCTTATCATAATTTGCAAGATGTTTGACTGTCCTCTTGAACCCTTGATGCAATATTGTGCTAAAACATGTCCATTAATATTTGGTCCTTTATGTTACAAATTCCTGAAGCTATTGTTTTCATTTTTTATGTTTAGAATTGCTACTTTAAAAATTTGTACTTGTGTATGTTCTGTTAATTTATTATCATTTTTTGTCTATGTATTTTTACTATTGTTTTCTGTTAGTATTTTAAGAATCTTTGTTTTGGTCTTCTATATGCTTGTGGAATACAATAGTGTTATTCTACTTAGTTCTGTATTTATGTGGTGAGATGGCCATTCTTGTGCTTGCTATGGCAATAAGGTGTTTGTGATGATTTATTTATTGATTTTAACTATTGTGCGCATAATATGGTTATATAGAAAAGAACCACAGAATACTTGTGTGTGGACATTACATTTTCTCAACATTAGCTTCTAAACTAATGGTTCCTTGGTGCTAATTCTTGCAGACTAATAAAAAAACCAGGAACAGGGCTTATGATATACTTGTTGAAATTGGCCGTGCATTTGGGGATGAGAAAATAGGTGGAAACAGAAAAGATTTTTTTCTCACGGTAAATATTCCATTTAAAGTTGGTTTTTATATCTTCATTGGTTGATTAATGTAAAGTAATCAATATCATTCCACATCTTTTTTTTTGGTTTGACATGATATCATCTTTATTTTGTGCTGTTTTGTGAGCTCAGGTTGCTGGCAGCCTTGGAGGTGAAACTCCACATATGATGAGTGCAACGGCCAAAGGTTTAGCTCGTTTGGCTTATGAGTTCTCTGATCTTGTTTTAACTGCTTTCGACTTACTCCCACACATATTTCTTCTCTTCCAGAGAAAAAATAAAGAGATAATCAAGGTGCTTTTCCTTGCCAATTTTGTTTGTTAAATGCACGGCTAACTGCGGTAATGTTATTTTCTTGTGCCACTAATCAAGTGTCTGTCACTGCATGCTGCAGGCCAATCTAGGTTTTTTAAAGGTATTAGTAGCCAAATCACAAGCAGATCGGTTGCAAATGCACCTGAGGAGTATGGTGGAGGGTTTGTTGAAGTGGCAAGACAACACCAAAAATCATTTCAAGGCAAAGGTGGTTGTGGTTGTCTAATGTGATCCTTTTTCCAGCTTGAAAAGAAAATGCAGTTTCATTGATTTGTTGTGGATGACTCGTGTTTTAGAATTGAAACTAGTTCATGTTGTAAGCAGTGAGATTCAAATTCTTTTCAGGTTAAACTTCTTTTGGAAATGCTTGTCACGAAGTGTGGGCTGGAGGCTGTTAAAGCTGTCATGCCTGAAGAACATATGAAACTTCTTTCCAACATACGCAAGGTCTATTGAACATTATTCTAATATTTTTTTTATAGATGTCTTGCTATGTCTTGCTCGAAATTTCAATCCATTTTGGAAACAGATCAAGGAGCGAAAAGAGAGGAATCGAGGTGCTAAATCTGAAGAAACTAGATCTCATGTTTCAAAAGCACCCACATCCAGGTAACAATCATGTATTTATTTGCATTATTAGGAGAATAAAAGACAATGGTTAAAAGTGGAAATGAGAGTCGAGAGCCAAGTTAGGTTCAATTCAACTCAATTCGATAAAAATTTACTTGGCTCGACACTCTGCCCGAATTCGATACGAATTCTTTTTCTTAACTTGATTCAAGCTTGTAAACGTCTTGTTGACAAAAAGATTGTCTAATTGAAATATATAAATATAATTATAATATATAAAATAAATAAATATTCATATTTAAATTATTATTATTAATTAATAAATCAAATAATTAATTTGTATGTTAGACATTTCAATTTTATATTTTATTACTAATTTCAAAACTAACAAATTTTCTATTCATATAATTTATATTTTATTTATTTTATACAAAAATAAAAAAATTGTATGAATTTAATATATATATATATATATATATATATATATATATATATATATATATATATATATATATATATATATATATGAGTTGCTTCGTAAACTAAACGAGTCGAACTATACATAGCTCAGGTTCAGCTTGTCTATTTAGCGAGTTTAATTTCAGCTCAAGTTCGACTTACTTGATTCATGAACCAAATTTAACGAGTTAATTGTCACGTCAAATCTCAAACTAATTTTGAGTTAGTTCGGTTCATTGCGAGCCTTACCCTTAGACATTGTTCTAGCATTTTGCATAACATTTATATGCAAGTCACGTGTGTATTGAACTCAGGTGAACATAAGCTTTTTATATCCAATAAGTTAGAATGTGGACAAGAATGGTTATTTAAGACTGCTCCATTTGGCAGTCTTCTTGATAAGTCATACAGTCATTTTAAAATGACATACTAGTGCCCAAAACAGAAAATGACATTCTTGTTCCATGAATTTTGCCAGTTATAGGGGTATTATTTATTCACTTATTTAAGTTCTATGATTATTCTTCAGATTTTTTATATACTTAATTGAAGCCTAATCATTTTATTTTAGCCGTAGCTTAAGATGTAGCTTAAGATGTATCTGGCCAATTTTATTTTTTTTCAGGCGAAGTATGTGGAACCACACAAATTTTTTTTCGGATTTTGATGGAGATAGTGGCAATAGTGATGCAGAATACATGATTTCCAGAGGGAGCAAGTCTTCCTTGCGTCTCAAATCAGCAGCATCTTCACTTCGGTAAACTGCAGTTTTTAACTTGTTCATTCTTCTGATGATAGCTGGATTCTTTGGCTCCAATAAGTGGAAAGTGTCCCTATTCTTGGATTTATGTCTGTTCTCCAGTTATTTAGTTTATTTTTTAAAATGCAAATTGTAGTGCATAAATTGGGAGTCATAAAACATTTCGAAGGACTTGATTTATGATTTCAATTCATCCTGCGATAAGTAATATAGAACATAATCCAGCAAGAGGTGTTCTGAAATTCAATATTGACTAACATTGTTACATGATCTATATTAGGTTCAATGCCAGACTTAAAAAGAATTTGGCAGAGCACTTGTCTGACCAATCCGATGATGAACCACTTGATTTGCTTGATCGGCAGAAAACAAGGTCAGCTCTTAGATCATCTGAGCATCTTAAAAGAAAGTCAAGGTTAGATGATGAGTTGGAGGTAGATTCAGAAGGACGCCTGATTATCCGTGAGGAAGGGAAGTGGATGATGGAAAAACCTGCAGACCCTGATTTTGATACTATGAGCGAGCCTGATAGTCACTTGTCTGCCAAGTCTGGAACTAAAGCCCATAAGCGGATAAAAACATCAGACTCTGGTTGGGCTTACACAGGGAAGGAATATGCTAGCAAAAAAGCAGCTGGAGATGTGAAGAGGAAAGACAAACTTGAACCATACGCATATTGGCCACTTGATCGGAAAATGATGAGTCGTCGGCCAGAGCAGCGTACTGCTGCAAGAAAAGGTATGGCTAGTGTTGTAAAGATGACAAAAAATCTTGAAGGCAAGAGTGCCTCTGGTGTGCTGTCCCAGAAGAGTTTGAAATTAAAACATAAGATTAAAAAGAAAGGCAGCAAGGGAAAGAAAATGTAAGTAGCTACTCAGGTTGGCGTCTCCTGATTTGCAGGTATATTAGATAATTATAATGTATTTGCATTATTTCAATTTTGAATGTCCCCTAAGTTGCAGGTTAAGTTAAAATTAAATCGAATCAAATGTATTATTTTACCGTTATTTTCATTTGATGAGAAAAAAAAAAGCTGGCTTTTGGGTTGCAGTTTTTGTTTATAAAATCATTTGTTTGTAATGTTTCCTACGCGATAAGCTGAAGAGGGTATAGTGGTCGCTTTATAGACCAAACAAAATTGAAGTATATTATTTATACATTTTTGTACATTGTTTTTTACTCTATTTTCCCGATTATTCTATCATTTTTAGCATGTTATTTCTCATTAAGAAAATGTACAAAACTAGTACAATTTCTCAACAAAATATGGTTTATTTATGGGATGTTTGGATTGGATGAAGGAGGTAAGAAAATGGTGGGAAGAAAAAAGAGTATGTAAAGTCTTTTTGCTATTTGTTGTAAGGAATCAATTTTTGTAGGGTTTATATACAAAAATTGATCCTTTTCTCTTGGGTGAAAAAGTGAAGTGGAAGAAGTTTTTTTAATTATTAGTTAATTTGTTAAAATTTGATGTATTTTTAAAAATTAAAAAAATAGTTATATTAATATAAATATAAAATAAAAAAATTAAATTTTAGTTTTAAAATTTATATTATTAATATTTTTCATCTATTTAAGTAAGAGTTTTTCTTTTTCTATTTTAATCTATTTTAACAATTTATAATTATTATTATTTACTTTTTCTTTATTTTTTCTTTTTTATAATTTTTTGTAATTCAAATAAAGCATTAAAGTGCATGTGTAAAAAATATCTATAGATTAATAATTTATTTGGATAGGATGATAAAAAAAATGTTGATTTTTTTTCATTGTTTATTTGTGCATAAAAAATATATAGTAAAAAATTATTTTTAAAATTAAATTTATATTATTAATATATATTTTTCTATATTTACCTGAATAAAAAAATTCTTTTTTTATATTTATACTTAGAATTTTTTATATTTTTTTATATTTTTCTTTTTTTTTCTATGTTTTTTGCCTATTTCTTTCATATATAAGCAAATCATAAATAAGTATCATTTGGTGTAAGCTTACAAATAAGAAATTTTAGAAATAAAATAGCTCTGCGATTTTAATTTTAATTTTGGTTTATATAGTTTAACTCTTTAATGTACTCGCACTAAGTTATAATTTAAGTTAAAATAATTAATTTGTGAAACGTCATTAATTTGTATGAATTATATAATGAAAAACATGTTAATAAGCTTGCTTTTTAATTCCCATCTTTTAGTTTATGTACTGTTTAATTCATTTATATACTTGCATTTAATTTTTATAATTTTTGATTCATTAAAGTTTTTCATTTTAAATTCCACTCAAAAACATTCATTTGTGCGAAACTAATAATGAAAAAGTAGATATATTCCAACAAAGAAATGTGCCCCCACCTCATGTACGGGGGTTTCTGCTATTGCTTTGTTCATAAATCTGCCACCCGTTGCACTCGGGCTAGAAACTTATATATATATATATATATATGAATTAGAATTTGAATTTGTTATTAATTTTTATTATATATAAAATTTTATATATATAATTTATTAAATATTATAATATAATTCAACAGTTACATTAATAAATTTTGTAAGATTATTAAATTAATATAAATATTATAATTTGATATTTGATATTAACAGATCATATATATATATATATATATATATATATATGAATTAGAATTTGAATTTGTTATTAATTTTTATTTTATATAAAATTTTATATATATAATTTATTAAATATTATAATATAATTCAACAGTTACATTAATAAATTTTGTAAGATTATTAAATTAATATAAATATTATAATTTGATATTTGTTAACAGATCATATATATATATATATATATATATATATATATATATATATATATATATATAATTTTTTAATACATTATACTGTTTAAAATTTAGATAAAAGTTTATAATATGTTAAAAGAACATCTATCAGACTATAGTAAAGAATAAAATACAATATAACTTATTGTTAGAAATAATGATGTTATAATCATGTAATAGAAGAAATAAGATTTTAGTAAGAAATTTATTTAAATATTATGATGTATCAATTATTTAAATACTTGTAAAAATAATATATTTAATATATAAGAGTAGCAAATGTTTTATAAGACAATAAATTTAATATAAAAATAAAATTTATATAAAAAGGGGGGCTATGCTTGCCTTCCTTCTACAGCGATGGTGATGGGGTTGGAATTGATAACTAGGATTGTTTCTACGACTCCTCAAAAATTGTTTGCACTTACGATATGATGTCTTCATTGTCGAGGGAGACATCAATCACACTGCACTGCCTTAATGAAGTCTGTTCAAATTGGTCAGATTCACTTTCTCCATTGTCATTGTCAAGCTGCCGCATGCTTCGGGTTGAAGATCTCTCTACCCCTTGTGTTCACACTGACATTGTTGACCTTTTCAGTGTTCTTGAAAGCTAGTTATGACTTGTAACCAAGAAGGTGAATGAGGAAATTGCTCATAGTTATGGCATTTCCATTATTGGTTTCCGATTCTTAACTGTGTATGGGCCTTGGCCCAACAACATGTGCTATGTTTCTTCTTCATCAAGGACATATTTAAAAGGAAGCAACCCATTAGGTGGTGTATAAGGATGGGTATGATGAAGCTTTGGATGAAAGCCAATTGGCGGAAAATTTAATTCAAGGTTCGGAGAAAGTAACTGTATTCCGTTAGTTTTGATAGTCTTATAAAATATGTATATAATTTAATTTGAATCACATTTTTTTTTGTTTAAATCTGTATTTTGCATTAAAAAAATGTAAAAATTGATTCTTTAACTATAAAACTAACACATCCATAATTATGTTGGCTGTGTTTAACAACTTTTGTGACTTATAGATTAGGAAGTATTTGTGGCTTCGATCTGGTTTCGCATGGGAAAGGTTTCTGCAAAAAGAAATTATAGGCTACTGAGAAAGCTTTTTTTAAAAAAATTATTCAAATATTTTATACATTTCTTTGGTAATCTGTATCAATCAATGTTATATTCCCATAATGTAGACAAATTTTAGGTGAGAGACTTGATTGTTAAATTCAAGAAACTAGGAGGGTCAAACATAAACAATTGAAACTAAAAAGATCAAGATTGTCTAGTAGGTGAAATGCAATTAATCCAAAATAGTAAAACTAAACAGGTGAAGCCACTTGGATAATATAATCGTGAGAGGGTGAGATAGTTTACAAAAAGTTCTAAATTTAAATTTCGTTGTTTTATTATTGTATATAAAAAGAATAGGTACAAAAATTGGTCTATATATTAGTCTTTAATTATGAGTTTATATGGACATTAAATATTGACTTGTTTAAATTGTAACCTATGGATTAATTTATTTAACCTATTATTAAGCAAACCGGGCCGGCTGATCTACATAATCACCTTGAATAATAGGTTCGGACCAAGCATTGACACTCAAAATATTGGCATTTTATTTGTTTATTTATTCATTAGAAAATGTTTTTCTAAATTTAAAATTAGAGTAAATTACACTTTCTCTTGATACAGATGCTTATATTATTTTTTCTCTATTTTAAAATATAACGCTCTAGAAAAAATATATAAATTTTTTAAAAATAAATAAACCTTTTAACAATAATAAACAATTATAAATGTATTCAGATGATATTTTATATTTTTTTATAACTTTAGTGTTATTAGAAACTAATTTTAAACATTTACTATCAATTTTAAATTTTTAAAAAGGTAGAACGGAATTTTTAATACCTTTATTATTTGTTCTAAAAGTTCATAAAAAAATTATTTCATCTCTTAAGATTACCAATTTTGTAATAGATATTTAGAACTTTTTGTCAATAATGGTCAGATTCACAGTAAGAAAAAAAATTCTTGGAACCTTTGTTTCAAAATGAACTCATTTGAAGAGTGTATATCTTCAATTAAAAGAGAAGTAAATTTTAAAAATTTCTCAAAAAGAAGTGTAATTTACTCCTTATATTAATTTGATATTATATTTGTTAGTCGTGCACGGGATTTCTGTGATCCAAACGAATCGAAGCAAAAAACAATTCACATTTCAAGGTTCAGCAGAAACATTTTACATGACCAAGTGAAGTTTGTGATCTGCCCTCTGAACGAGTTTTTCTTTCCTTCTATTTTTGTTTCATGCCTTTTGAGAGAGGTCCACTGGTGCTCCATTGGCTCTGCCATTGGACTAAAGGTGCATTTAAACTTGAACTTATTTTACAGTTCATAATAATTTTTAATCTACTTTACTAAGATTTTATTAAATTTACTTATTCAAGCACGTCCTTAAAAATTGTGTATGTCTTGTTTCAATTGGCAAAGTGTACATTTTTTATATTCATCCACTTGTACATGATCGATTACTGCCTCTTTTACTTGAAGAAATTCTACTGTAAATGCATTGAAGACCTCTGGATTCTTTTTGCATTTTCTGCTTATCCTAAATCATCCTTATTTTATTTATTTCACTTCAAAACAGAAAACATTAAAAGATGGAAAAGGATATTTGTCTATCTTCAAACAACGCATCATAAAATTTAAACCTTGTTGAACAAATATATAACTCATTTAGCGCATGTTAGAGGAGGAGGATAATAATAATAATAATAATAAAGCCTACAATGCGCATTATACAGACACATGGGAAAATTCTGACTTAGGGGAACTAGGTTCATTTTGTCTTTCTCCTAATCTATTAAAGATGAAATAATAACGTGAGTATGGTATATTGGCGTCTATTGAACACATGAGAATTCTAATTGGTCTAAAGCTATAACAAAATGTCCATTGATGACAATAGGCCCTATGCATTAGCAAAAGTCAAAATCCTCATAAAATTGAAATAAAGCATAAGGGTATAAATTTCAGTGAAAAGCATAAGCAGCAGCACCTATTAGCTAAAATAATCACTGAAATTGGTTATTGGGCAATGCCGAGGCGAGAGGGTCAAATTTGTACATGGGAATAAAACAAAAGACTGTATCCATCAAATGGTTGTTAAACGGTTACATCAAAAGAGGGTCAACTCCTACTCTAACCATTCATATATGAAGGAGATAGGATTTATAGGAGTGGTCCCTCTCTCCCACCACCACCACCACCACCACCACAACCACAACCTCCATATAATCTCTCAACAACTTTTCATTCTATGGGTATAAATAAACCCATCCCAACAAACGTTACTGATCCAACCATGTAATCCACAACGCATATGCATATATTTTCACCCAACCAAGTTAGTATGCAATAACATTGCCCGGGTACTCAGTAACTGCCACATAAAAACAAACTTTAAGAATGGACCAGAGAACAAGAAAGGCCAAAACCAAAACTGAGATATAACATACCTTAATTTATAATCATAACAAAGTTGTACTCTGAAATCTGTTTCACTTATAAGGTGCAAATATGATTGAAGAATTGTGACCCCCAAAACCAAATGAATTTGATAAGGCCGCCTTGATATCCAGTCTCTCTTTCTTTGGGCCTACTAGTACCTTAGCATCCTTTTTTTTATAAAAAAAAAAATTAGATGATTTTGACATTTAAACCCTATAAATAATGTCACACAACACAATTTCAAACAAATGGGAACATACCACTCCTTGATCTGGGTTTTCTAGGTTGATATTGGGATGAACCCATCCTGTCCTAATTGCCTGCATATAAAGGAAAAATAAAGCTTAAAAATATGTAGTTGAGAAACTATAGTGATTTCATAAACAGGTGATTCATAAGTTTTCACCTGTACTGTTGCTACAGCTTCCACACCTCCAGCTGCCCCAAGCAGATGACCAATCATAGATTTTGTAGAATTCACTTTTAGCTGTATTATGAAAAGCAACACCGTTAGTAAAAACAAGTTAAAAAACAGGAAATCATAGCTGCATTTAAATTGGTCAGCATGCAAACAATAATGTGTAATAAGAATTTTACCTCCGGATTTTGTCCAAAACAATGAATTAGAGCTTGGTACTCCTTGAGATCTCCAGCTGGCGTGGAAGTGGCATGTGCATTTATGTAATTCACATCCTCTTTTGACACTCCAGACTGAGCTAACGCCTTTTCAATGCAAAGTATAACACCAGCCCCTGTTTGAGATGGAATAAAGAAAACTTAAGTACAAGCTCAAGCCTGGAAGGATATATAGGGTCACAAGTATCATCACTCACCAAATGTTCTAAACAAAATACTATTCAAAAGCTATTTTAATATAACAAAAAAGAAGACTAAAATTCCCGAAGCATGAAACAAATGTCGCAGAATATAGTTAATCCCTTTTCTTATTCTGGAATTGTCATCATGAAAGTGTAATTACATTCCAAAGTTTTAAGATGATAGGATGATATGGGTATTGACTGTCTCAACCAAACTGAGAATTTGTGATAACATGAGGGAATAAATGAGTTGCAGAAGATGAATCTGAATACATAAACTCCACATTAGCATAGAGATGACCAGAAAAACATACATGCACTCTTTTCTTTCAAAACATGTGTTACCAGAATATAGATATCACTGTCACCACAGACTGTAATTACACATCAACGACAAATGATAACCACATTCAATCAGCTGCCTATAACTTCCATTATCAGTTCAACACCTAAGTCATCAAGAGGCCCTTGCAAAGAGAAAAGGCTGCAAGGAAGGGAAAACTGCATCCATGGAGAGCAAACTATACTCATTTCCACTTCCCCTTCCTCCTTTTCTAGGACATTAACACATGCACAAGCACAAATAGAAGATGCACTTGCATTTCCAGACAGTGTAACAGCTTCACATTAAAAGACCTCATTTTTCAGAATTCAAACTGAGATGCTACAAAAATAGCAGCTGAGGCATCCATAAGAATGAAAGTGCTGAAACATAGCATGAATCAATGATAGCTTGACTACAGATATGCAGCTTTAAGCTTTTATACTATTAATATCATAAAAGAACCTCAATATATAAGCAATGATATATTAACCAAGAAGAAAATGCAAGATTAATTTTAAATTATACAACATACACACACATCTTATTTCACAGTTCTCTGTGGATCCTAAAGGGTAAAGCACTTTTAGACCCATATCATGTTCATTCTTGTCCTTAAGATTATATGAATAGAAAGAGCCTCAAAGATTTAACATTTTACCATCTGGACGTGGCTCAGTCACATGATATGCATCACATGTGAAACTTCCACCAAGGAATTCTGCATAAATGTTTGCGCCTCTTTTCTGCAATGTAAACAATCAGATTACTTGAGAAAATACTGAAGTATATTGCCAAAAATGATAGATGTATTTAATTAGCAATGACACATTGAGAGAAAATAAGAAATAGTAGGTAGTGAGCATGACAAGTATGAAGAACAATCCTAACACCAGAAAGAAAAGATGCATCAAGTGTTCTAATATTGTTGGAAGGAACTGAAGGATGAGATAAATCTTAACATAGGGATAAGACTTGTTTTATTCTCAGATCAACTTTAAAGTACCTTAGCATGCTCCAATTCTTCTAAAAGCAAAACTCCAGCTCCTTCTCCCATGACAAACCCATCACGACTCTGTAATATAATAGCCATAAACTGATAGTTAGAAACACAAGTGCAAGAAATGATGATATGCAGACCAAAAATGCAAACACTGCAATCATAGAGAGGAAAGGATATTCAACTTTGCTCCCCCTCCCTCTCTGTCTATTATTCTCCATTTTTTATACTGTCTTCTTTTAATTGTAAAACTACGCATAAGGAGATCTCACACCAAATAAAGACCATCAAACTAGTGTTTAGAACTGTCCAATCTTTTAGCATAAGCAAAATAGTGATTCTCTTTAAATAAACCATATCCTGAACACCATCTGATTGATTTAACATACATTTTTGCAACATACAAAGTTGGGTTGATGAGCCTTCAAAATGTTACAATGGTTTTAGTAAAGTAAGCTATCTAGATTATTAGAAAAGACAGCATGGGCATACCCATCCAACTTCGGTAGGAAAAAAAAAAGCAACAGGTTTCTTGTATTATTACCATATCCCAAGGGCGTGATGCTCTGGTAGGATCAGTATTCCTCTGTGAGAGTGCCCTGCATGCCACAAAGCCTCCTAAACCTGCACCAATGATGGCATTAATATTAAAATCATGGCATGATAATTCCACATAATCCAAAAAGATTGAATAATAAAAGGATACCAATTGGTATAATAGCAGCATCAGAGCCACCACAAAGCATCATGTCCTGCAGGCAAATTATATAGTTGTTAAATTTGTTAGCACCTTTTGATAAAATGACAGTATCATTAAACCATGTTTCTTGTCCCAAAAAAATGAAAACAAAAAAGGGTTGGGGAAAATATAAGAAATCCAAGGTATAAATGCAAGGTACTTACAGCTTCACCTCTAATGATATGGTTTGCAGCATTCAATATACAAAAGTTACTTGTAGCACAAGCTGTTGAGATGGAATAATTAGGCCCCATCCATCCCTGCAATCCATAAAGGAAACCACTTAATGAAAGCTCAAGAAAATAAGGGAAGAAAGGGCGGACTTATGAGAAAAACCATGAAACTAGACCCAATATCTATTTAAACGGACCAGATCCATTGCAAGCATGGCAGAACCCATATTTGTTGTTGCAAACGGCACACAAAAAGGATTCATCTTCTTATATGAGATTCGTAAGGCTTCAATGGCATCATTAAAAACCTGTTCAATAAACAAAAGAACAACAAAATAGTCAATTTTATGATGTTACAACAACATTCAACCAGCAGCTGTTACAACTTTTAAAAGATGTTACGATGCTTCTACATATAAATCAAGCATCTGAATATTACAAAAGTCAATTTTACTCAAGTATTGAATCTCAACATGTCAAGGAAGGTTACCTTCATGCCACCCATAGCTGAGCCGATCAGAACTCCACACTTGTCTTTATTTAACTCATCCATAACATCTTCAGAAATTCCACCATCAACCAAGGCTTTTTTGCCAGCTGTTAGCATATAGAGCATAAATTTATCCATTCTCTTTGAAAGTTTTGGTGCTACCCAGCCATCGGTTGAGAAAGACTTGATTTCACCAGCAATCCTCTGGAAACAGATAATATTGAGAACAAAATTTACAGCATGCAACAACTGAAAATACAGTTTTAATTAAGTATAACTTACTGTTGGATATTCTGCGCAATCAAATGTCTCAATCTCACTTATGCCACTAACACCATCGAGTAGGTTATTGTAGAAGATATCTGGATCATGACCGAGTGGTGTAACCACACCCATGCCTGTCACAACTACTCGCCTTTGCTTTGTAGGAGGTTTTTTTGTTGTTGTGACCTCTTGGGCAGGTTGCAAAGCTACAGCCATTGTTTTACCTTGAAATTTTACAATTCCAAGGCATAGATCAGCACTCAACAATTATAAGATGAAGTACAAATAATGGGACATAAATCATGTTCACAAATTGGCTTCCTTCTACATCAGCACAACTTTGGAGTTCAAAGTTTAAGACAAATGCCTATCACTCCGGAAAGTATACCATAAGCCTTGCAAGAAAGTAAATGTCTACCACATAAAAATAATGCATGTGTATCTTTCAATTTTTGAGGAATCATAATGTGCTTAGGCTTGTGTTGGGCAGGGAATATGACTACTAGCCAAGAAAAAATAAGCTTAGGTTTAAGTAAACATGTTACAAAAGACCTACAGCAACAAAAATGTTACGGAACCTTGTTGTATAGAATCTGCCTTTCTCTCCTCCCAAGATTAGGTTATATATTTGTTAGAGACTTCCTTTGTCATTGGAAGTTACTCCTAGATCATTGACCTTTAAAGGACATCATGACCATACTGAGATTTACACGAATTTATCCATGTGTCTTGAGCAAATCCTTCAGGTAAAATTCAAAAAGGAATACGAAAAAGGATGGACAACCCAACAGGAAATAAGATGGCCGGGTGGACCAATGGAGAAAACAAGAGGCATTGGCATAGGCATGTCCAAAGAGCTTAAAATACTGAAGAACAAGGGGGAAATCACTTGTGATGCAGTTTCTGGCTTTCTGAAAAATTTGTGTATTTTGCATCCATAATAGCGAAGATTTGTCATTTCCTCATGTTTCTACAAACCACCAAGCTTGTAAAGGCATTGAATATTGCCAAGATTACTTTAAATAAAAAGAAAAATGAAAAGAACCCAAAGCAAAACAGAGAGGGAGAGATGCCCATGCATGGGGCGATATTTCCAAATATTAGCTTCGGGAACACATCAGTTGAACCATTATGTGAAGAGAAGAAAAAGCTCACAGGTGCTTTATCTTGTTTAAAGCAATTCTCGGTGCACACATAGAAAACAACAACCTCTATGAAATTGTTATAAGGACAAAATAACAACTAGAAAATTAATCAACAATTAATAAAAACTTCAGAATAGGTTTTATGACTACCCGTACGATAAATGCAAATTATACGCAGTCAAGTGACGCATGTGTATCCAGTGCTAACCTAACAAAATCATTTTCCTTAACCAATGAAGCAACGGAGCAGGTAAGATACAACTATCAAAATTAAAACCAACTGAACAACCCCACATAATTTTTTTCTAAAAAAAAATAAGAAAACTAAAGGCAACGATCCAAACCAAAAGCACAAACTTTAATGAACAACTCAAATTAAAAAAAAAAAAAAAAAAAAAAAAAACGCATCCTTTACTGGAAGATAGACATAACCCACCCAGATTTAACGACGAACAATAGAATGAAAAATAGAAGATACCCAATAGTGTGGAGAATTTTGAATCTCAGAAAAGAGGATAAAAATCTAAACTTGAGATTACCGGAACGAGTGAGACGCTTGTGTCTGGGATTAAAATTGGTGTAATAGTGATTGCAGGGTTGAAAGAGAGAGTGAATGGTGGATCCACAGAGAGAGGAAATGTTGAACTGAGAAGCTCTGCGAGACCTCTTGGATGACCCAAAGATGGCGTGAGGGGTTCTGGAACGGTCAGCATCGCACGTGACTGACATGCAAGCGGCCACGAGCCACGTGCAGAGAGACGAGGTTGTGGTAGCCGTAGCCATGAAATCGAAACAAACTCTAATCAAGCAAGAGAAACAGCAACAGTAACAGCAACAGAGGAAGAAGTGGTAAATGATGGAAACAAGACACGCATAAAAAGTGAAGTACTGGGTCGTTTTGGTTTCAAAGGGATTATTACAGATTGAGATTCAGAAACCTCTTCACAAATGCATTCGATCTCTCTCTCTCTCTCTCTCTTTCTCTCTACACTCCCAACACAAGCCGTTCCAATACACGACGCTGCTTTTCTGCAATCTGAGTCGTTCCAGCTCTTCTCACTCTTCTCTCTCTAATGACACAGACACAAATGAAAATAAATAAGAATCACATTTTTTATGAGGTTATACTTTGCTTTATTGTTGCTGTTAGCTTGCGTAAATATGATAGTAATTTCATTTAATTATTTTCTCTTTTTTTAATTGGAGCAACTTACTATATTTTTATGTTTATTTGAAAGCTGTGTTTCGATATATTTTTTTTACCAGTCGAATATGCTCGAGATTCATATGGAAGTGGCGACGGAGATCTAAATTTAATATTATAATTTAGCTTGTTTTGCCCAAAGAAAAACAAAATGTGTAGTTTAAGATTTTGACTGACATAGGAAATGTGTGTAGTTTTACAAAGAAACAATATGGGATGGAATATATGATAAAAATACAAAGAGCCATAAAATTACTTGGCTTCTATTATTTTGGTATCTCTATTATAATAATTAATATTTGGGGGTAAGTGGGTCCACTGGGATACATGACCTAAATCTGTATGGACCAAGAAGCATCCTTCCCTTCGACTCTTGGCTCTGTCCTTAACCGTCCCAAGCATAGCAAGGACTATTCTGGACCTACAATGTTACATCACTATTTTTAAATATTAATAATAATTTCCTAATTTCACTCCCTAGCACTACCAAACATTTATCTTATATTATTAAATATTTTATTTTATCCTTAAATTATATATACACTTATATTATTAATTTTTAATTTTTTATCTTCAAAATTATTTTACCAGATATATTCAACTATATCAAGTCACATATTTTTCGTTCAAAATTTTATGTTTGTTAAATATTATAACAAATTTAAATTATTTAAATTTAAATTTGAAACACTATATAAAATTAAGGCTGTTTTTTAGATAAATTAGTTTTTAATATTATTGTAATCTTAAAATTCCTAAATTGGTTGTCTTTTTTAAATTTTGAATGTAAAAAATATTATATATTGATTAAAGTAGTTTGTTTACATAATTTGTATTTTGAAATTTATATATTTATTTGTATATAATAAATTATTTCTTATTTTTAAATAAATAATATAATTCCCTTCAGTTTTTTATAAATCTTACTTAAATTTATAAATTCCTGGCAATGCATGGAAAACAAATTTGATTAATATTAAATGTCATGGCAATTGATTGATGGTAGGGTTACTTTTCTCAGAAATAACATTTTATTTAAAATATTTGAATTCAATATTTTATTCTGAAAAGAATTATATTACATTATGAACTAAAACTTGTTAATTTACAAGGATTCATTTTTTCTAGAGCTTTAATATACACTTTCACATGTCTTCTTAATAATTTTTTTATTATTATATAAAGTAATTATTAAAAAACTGTTTTCTTTGTTTATTTATTAGGATAATTTATACAAATAAAGATAGAAGGATTTAGGTGTTGTGTAATTTGTGAAAATAATTTTTTATTTATAAAAGTATCACTTTATTTTCATTGTATCTTATTTTTTTTTAAATTTTATATTTTTTAACTCCTTCAATGATATTAAGAAAATATTTAATATTAAAATAAAGAAATTATAATAGAGTAAGTAAAGAACATTTTATCTGTGATAGGAAAAAATCTCTTTCTCCTTGCTTTTCCTGTTTGTTTTTGTTGATCATTTTCTCATTCCTTTTCTATAAATCGAAGTTCAGTTAACTCTTTTGAGAAATCAAACAAATAGTTGTTATGTGGATTTATAACAGACTCTTTTAATATATAATAAAAATAATAAAATTTGAATTTAAAGTCTTATACAAATTATCCAAATCGTCTATCGTTAAATTGGTTGTAATATTTTAATTTATAACAAATTGGTAAATAAAAATTACAAAATATAATTAATCTATTTTAGACCGAACTACTGGTTTAGTCAAAAAATTCAATATTATTTTAGTTTTTAAAACTTTTGTGATGTTAAATCTTTCAAACAAGAGTAATTTATTTTAATTTACAATAACCTGAAAAAATTATGATTTTATCATTTGAGGTGATTTTAGTTTAAGGTAGTCCTTAATTTTTTTTTATGACTAAATTAATATCAATGTTATCATATATTATATGTATTTAATATTTTTAAAATAAATATGATAAATTTATTTTTAAAATATTTACTGATTTAAATAAAAAAATATTTAATTTTTTATTAATGAAATGCAAATAATTAATATATAACATTGCTTGTTTTATGAACCCATACATCGTACGTGACATCAAATTCATTTGATTTTAAAAAGGGAAAAAAACCATATTCTTTAACTTGATTCAAACTGAAAAGGTGGCAAGAGGTTGATGAATAATACATTATTATGTTTTTATAAATATTAATAGAAATTATAAGTCACTCTTTTTTATTTTCTAAACCCCCCTAACAGTGGATGTTAGAAAAACGAGAAAGTTTAGTTATGAAAGAAATGTAATTTTAAAAGTATAAATTTAATAGACCTTTTTGAAGTAACTTAATTATAGGTTTGTTTTTGTTCTTTAAGATTAATCATAATGACACATGATAAATCGTATACTCAAAGTATATACGTATTGGAGTTTCAAATAATAGTAACCAGAAAAATTAAAAAGGAAAGATAAATCAGTGTATCAAATGATTGGTACTCTATGATATTTATAAGAACAACATATTATTCAAGTGCATCCAACAATTAATCCTTTAAGACAACACATAGATATTAACATCATAACTAAAATAAATAATGTGTCATCAATAGCTATAAGATATAAATAGAACATTTTAAATGTTATCTCATAATATTGCAATTGTTTAAAACAAGTCTTAAAAGATAAAAACAGTTTAAAAAGCAAATGTTTCATATGATATTCCAATTAAATGATATATATATATATATATTTGGTTTAAATAACAATCCCATATTATATTTTATTATCTATATTAGATAATTAATAAAAAAATTAAATAGAACTTGAAAAATATGAGATTTGAATATAATATGCATGTTTTTATCAATAATATTTCACCGCTAATTTTGTAAGTGACAAAAAGTTACTTTTAGAAAGAAAAAAAAGTTATTTTTTACTTAAATGTTAATATTAAAATGTTTGAATTTACATATACTGAAGTAAAACAATAAATTTATATAAAAAAATGCAAACTAGTTAAACCAAATTTAAACCCAAATTAAAAGAAATGAAAATGTGTGATATTGACTTGTTTACAGCTTCTATTATTCTATTTATTTATTAAAAAATAGACTTAAATTTTTTAAAAGAATTTTTAAATAAATAAATTAGATTTATATTTACAATAATATTTAATTTTTTACAATTTTTTTTATTATATATATTGATTTATTATTTTATAATTTATTTTAATATTATATATATGTATTTTTATTTTTTTAATATTGTTATGTTGTAATTTTTAAACAAATTTATAATTTTAATAAACCTTATAACAAGTTACATGTTGTTAAGAAAGAAGAAGCTTATAATAAATAACAGGTTAAACCTATTTCTATGAAACTTATCATGATATATTTCCATCTTTATTGAGTGGAGACATCATAATTTTCAAATATAATAATAAATATAAATTAAAGCATATGATATATTTTTATTATTCAAATATTGTATTATGCAAATCAGTAAAATTGATTTAATAGGAAATAGTTGAAAATTAAAACAATTTTATAAGAAAATGCTGTGTTTTAATAACGTTACTTTCTTTATTAAAAATAAATAAAAAATACACTGCATCATGAATATTAATATATCGGTGCTAATAGTCTGCATTCTGGATATTAATATATCGACAGAATCGCGCCAGATTGTCATTGGATACAAATATAGTTTATATATATATATATATATATATATATATATATATATATATATATATATAATTAGTGTGTTTTATAATAATATATATATTATTATAATTTAATAAAATGGAAAACATAAAAGTAATGATTAAATACTCTCAAACACATTGAACCAGAAACAATTTTTACTATGATATCACAGAAATCAGAAAAGTTTATCAATATTTTTAAAATGTTCTATTATCATTACTACTTTTGTTATATTTTCTCACTTACAGTAAAATTTGAAACAGTGTTATAAAAATAGAACGATACAATGAAAATTTAAAAATAATAATATACTATTAATATTTTAGAAAACAATTATTGAAATAATAAAAAATAAAATAATAAAAATTATTATACCAGTTATTATAATTAAAATTAATCTTTTATATTGTTAAAAATATAAATAAAATACTTTAAATATTTAAAAATGATTGTAAATATTGGTATTAAAGAATCAAGACCAGTAAAAGTAACATATTATAAAAAATAATTACATAAATTCAAATAATATTATCAGAATAAAAATCAATATTGCATTTTTGTTTATACAATTACTTTTTATTCAAAAATTTAATAATATAAATATGATTGCTTTTGATTTTTAAACAATTTAATTAGTCTAAAGTTTTTGAAATATTAAATTATTAAAAAATAATATTAAATATATAATTTATGTTATTTTATAGTACATTAACATATTTTATTTAATAAATATATAATATTTCGCACTTCCGTTTTTGCTATTGCAAAATTATTGTTATATATATATATATATAATTTCACTTACAATCATATAATTCTTTTATATTTTTTTTAAAAAATAAAAATTGTTAACTATTAAATTTTAAATATAGATAGATATAAGATATAAGATATTTTTTTATGTAAAAAAATCATTATTATTTGCTGTTTGTACTTCCTCAATTTTTTAAAAATTTCATTTCTAATTTTACTCTGTAAATATATTAAAAAATGAAAAAAATTTTGAATGTACCTTTTTAGGTTCTGAAATAATTATTTAAAATATATTTTAAAATTAGAATTTTGAAATTTAATTTTCATAATATATTTTAAAAATTATTCCAAAATATAAAAAATACATTCGAAGATTAAATTTTTAAATTTATTTTTTCACATTTACATAAGGGTGAAATTAAAAATATTTCTTTAAAAGAAGATGCGAAAAGAAAATAAGTGAATGTAAAAAGCATGGACCTACTGTAAATTAGATTTAAATAACTAATATTATAAAAATAAAAATAAAAACAATTTACATCCGTGCATAGCACCGTTACAACGGTACAGTTTCATATAATAAATATGTTGTAATTTGGTAGAATGTTCTCTGTTTTTGTTTTCTTTTGATTGAAAAAACGTAAACATCGAAAATCACATAAAATTAAAAATATTGTATTGATAATTTAGTATTGATGACGTAAATTAATTGAGAGAAATTGATGAAGTTTAATTAAAGGTTTTAAATTTAAATTTTTAATATACATCTATATTAAAATGTAGAGAAAATTTTACTATATAATAGTTTTATCCAATAAAAGTAACATTATTTCAGACAAATAATATATGAAATTTAGATTGAGAAATAGTGAAAACATCTCTCTCCCAATGGTTGAATTAATGAGTAAAAACTCTCGCTTTAACATCTTAAATTGTAAACGTTGTTTATTTTAATTTATGATTTTATGAATTTTTTTAAAATATTCATTTTAATTTTTTATTTTATTGTTTATTGTTTATTGTTTATTGTCATCTTATATTTAAAACTAAAATAAATATCATTTCATAAAATTAAAGAATTAAGTACAAACTTTATAAAATTATAAACTAAAATAAATAACACTGAAGATTTGAATGACAAAAATGAGGAGCTTACTCATTGTTTGAAATCCTAACTCGAAGCAAAAACTGCTACCTTTAAACAGTGGGAAACTTTAAGTAACATTCTAATTTTCCTATGAATCTCAGCATAGATATCAAATCTTAATTAATTGAACCATTTTACACTGTGGACAAAATTTGAACTATTAAATCCAGTATCCTAATAATAATTTCAAGAAAAAATGATTTTGATTAAAAATATTATTAATATATTATTTTGTATTATTTGTTAATTAAAATTATTTTTAATTATTTAACCAATATTTTTAAAATGCCGATGAGTATTTAACTTTTAATCACTTCTGATCCAATTATAAGGATTTAGACGAAATCAATGATTTAATTATTATTAAAATTAATTCGTTGTATATATATTTGTTTTATTCGTAATATATGATTGACCAATAATTAATTTAGTTATGTGAAAAATAATCACAGTTAATCAAGTGATGAGATTAATTTAATAATTAATTAATGTAAGATTATATAGTACAAATTATGGGCAATATATCTTACCAACAAAGAAGGAAATTAAATTCAAAATTATTTTTCTTAAAAGTATATAGAGAGAGAGAAAAAGGATTGTTGACTAGTATTTTAAAGAAATTGAAAATAAAACTAATAAATAAAGAAGTTCATTAAAAATACATATAATTAAGTTAAAAAATGAAAATAAAAATGTGATATTACTATTTTAATAATTTTTAATTTTAGTTATCTAATCATTACTCTGAAGACACGTAATAATATTCTTTCAAAACCATTGTATGATTCACAGGTTCATAAGCATCTTATACATTCATGATCAACCACTCATTATTTATGGCATATATATTAAATTATTTGTGAAGTATTCTGCTTGCTTTTTTATGTTTGATCTTGTAGTCAACATGTGGCATACATATAACGATATGCACGTGTATGTGTACATATATCATACGCTTTTTTTATGAACTCATATATTACCGTACGTATGCTCTTATATTATAAATGAAGAAATTGTAATAATTATTTAACATTTATTTTTTTTATACAATATTTTAAAAATAGAAATAACATATTTTAGGTGACTCATACGTTAAAATAAAATGACAAACATTTATTTGATTTAGTGCTTGATTGATTTTCTCATTCAACAAAGGTTGCATGACATTCAAGACATTAAAACTCCATTAAAGCATAGTTATCCTAAAATATTATAAAAATATATATAAAGATATTGAAATATATATTTTTTAGAATTTGCTAATAAGGTTGATTAGAAAATAAATAAATAGATTGAAGAAGTCTTTGTTACTAAAAATGTAATGAGGAGATGGATGAGAACAGGTAAGCGAAACTACAGCGTTAGTCAACTAATTAAGTGTCTTATATCGTATATATCATGCAAGCAATTCAAAGTTCATAATTCCGCTGGCAACCAACATACCAAATATGTTAGAAGTCTACGCTCACACCTTCATCACATTTCACTAATCACAATTCACAACCAATTTTAAAGTTGTTAAGAAGTTGTCATTTGAAAATAAGTGTTAAGTTTTCTCTGTGTTGGAAGCCAAACTGTGAACCTAATACTACAAGCAGACCTTTCGTGTACCTGGGAGTTCCAGTTATAATTTTATTTATACTTAATTAGGATTCATAAGGTTTTTTTTCTAAAAATACTAAATTAAAATAATAAAATAATTAATTATTAATTTTTTAAAAACCATTTTTTAAAATAACATATTTTTTCAAAACTAAAAAATTCAATCAATTTATAGTTATTTTATTTTTTATATCTTATTTATTTATTTATTTCCATTCACCTTTTAAATTTTTTTTTATAAACTAATTCTTAAGAAACTAAACAAATCCAAAGCACAATCAAACATTTTCTAAGTGTGTATTTTTTAAATAATTTTAGATTTTAAAAGTAAAAATAAAGAAATTTAATAAATAGTTTTAAATTATTAAAAATGTCTTTTTTAAATTTTTAAAATTTTAAAAATTAAAATTTAGACTGTTTTGTTTTATTATTTATAACTTTTCCACTTCGCTCTAAAAAATAGTTTCAGAAAATAGTTTTATAGAATACTTTTTAAAATTTAAAAATTAAAAGTTTAAACAAGTACATCCAAAATTTAGTCCCTTATTAAATATATTGTTTTTATTTTAATATCTATACATTTATCTTATAATTTTAATTTTCTATTTCAAAAAAGTTGTTAATTTTGATTTCTAGTATTAAAATTATTTATAATTTTAGTTATGATTTGATCTTCAGATATATTTATTTACTCATGTTTTGATCACTTAAAAAGTTAATTAATCTAAAATTTTTGATAAATTAGTTTATAATTATGATTTTTTTTTATCTTGGTTGTATTTTTATAAAACAGATCAAAATATCAACAATTTTACACATTAAGAGAATAGATTATACATGTTGATACTTTTGAGGGCAAAATATAAAATGATACAATTTTTAATAAAAAATTATATATTTACTTTGATAAAATTATTAGTTGAATTGAATTTTTTAACGAGAGAAATAAAAATAAATAAATTTTATAAAATAAAATATTAAATCATAAAAAGTAGCAAAACTTTAAATTTAAATTATTTTAAGATAATGAACTAAAAATTTATATCAAGCATCTTATCTATTAGTATTAACAAAATTTATTTAGTAATGGTGGTAAAAGATAAATAGTATGAATTTAAATTTTTGTCAATTTTTTTATAAATATATATTTTTTAAAAATTATTCGTTTAAATTTTTTCAATTATGTTTCAAATCATATAATTATTAAAATTTAATATATTTTATATTAATATATATATATATATAAAATAATTGTTAAAAAATATATTTTTAATTATGTATCAAACTAGCAAGTTATGTGCATAAATTGTATGAATTTATATAAATTAAAATAAACCTATATATAAAAATTAAATTTATTATTAATAATAAATATTTTACTATATTAGATAAAATTAAATTAAAAATATAAACTTATAAAAATAAAGATAAAATATGAAAATAAATTATTAAAATCAAAACAAAAAATATTATATTAAATATTATATTAAATTAAATTAAAAAATTAGTATTTAAAAAAATAAAATTTTAATTCTATATATTAAATTGGAATTTTCATTTTTCAACGAAAGTATTTTTTAAAATTTACTTTAATTTTCATGAGTCACGTGACTTCTTCTATATTAAACATGTATAGTATTTGTTTTTAAAAGGATTCAATTTTATTTAAATTTTAAATATTGATAGTTTAATAAATTTAAAGATATTTTTATTTCTTGAGTATCCTATTTATTAAAAATATCTTCATTCAAATTTATAATATTAAAAAAATTATTTAAAAACCTACTCCTTTATTTTTTTATTTTGTCTATTTTAAAATTAATTAATGTAATTAATACTTTGCTTTTTACTTTTTTTAACTTTATTACATGACATTATCTATTCTCTTCTATTTATAATAAATGTATAAAATATTTTAAAATGGACAAATAGTAAGTAGAATTAAAAAGTAATAATTATATTTTAAACTTTTAAATATATATATATATACAAATAAAAACAAATTTTCCTTTTAAAAATCAACAGAAAAAAATAGAATGAACAATTAATAATTTCAAAGATATTAATTTAATATTTATATATTTTGTTAATAAAATTTTAATATATATTTTAAGGTACATAATAAATAATAATAATAATATTTTTTAAAAATTACAACATTTAATATTATCAATATATTGAATAATGTGACGATAAATAATTACTATGTATAGATGTTTGTTGTATGTCCTTAAATATATTAAAAAACTATTTTATTAAATATTCTTATTTATTTAAAAAAATATTGTATTTTTACATGATATAATATGAAGTTTTAATAAACATGTTTTAATTTATTTTCTTAATCAACATCCAAGAATACCGCAAAAGTTAACATTTGCTTTTATTGTAAGGGTGAATTTCGCTCCTCATAATATTCCCATTTAATTCAAGCCGAAGTAATTGGTCTCAGTTATTAATCAATTTTTAACATTTATATTAAAAGTAAAACATTAAACTTTTTCATAAGTTATTAATATAAAATATTAATATAAAGAAGAGAATAACATTAAAATAACTTATGATACTTTGTATGGTTAATATAACTCGGTAATTCTGGTCATTAATTCTAAGCAAGGATATAACTTGGTTGAGGCATTAATTACTGCTTTTTGGTTCTACAGTCTACACGAGGACAAAGGGAATTTTATTTCTCTTCCATTTTTTTCCTGGATAATTAAAACAATTTTAGGTCCTGAAAAAATAATTGTCATATATTGGAGCAAACCAAGTACAGTATCTAGATATGGTCCCCTAATTCATTTCTTGTTTTTTCTGGTGAAATGTTTTTGTATTTTTCAGAATTCTTCATACATGTCTGTGGATCAAGATAATGTTATCCAATATTGCCGGCCGAAACGTGTTTTGGGCCAAAGGTTGATAATGAAAACCCGTTAGAAAAATGTTATCATCAGTTGGCTGATGAGATGAAACCAACAGAAATCATTAAAGGTTTTTGAAATTAGAATGGTTTGAATCGGTTAACATATCAGTTTAAGGTTTAATGTTTTAGGTGGGAATGAATCTATATTAATTAAATATTACTATTTTTAAATATATAATAATAAATATATTTAAATTATAATTAAAAATTGAAAAATTATATATATTTTATTTTTTAAATTTTAAATTATAAAAATAAAATAAAATAAAAATTTATTTATTTTTAAAAATAATATTTTATATCAAACTAATTTTTGATTAATTTTCTGTTAATTTATCAATTTTATCAGTTTGTTATTATTTTTTATTAAAATAATTTTATAATTCAATTAATTTTAAAAAAATTATTTTTAATTGAATTCATCTAACCAATTTAGTTCGATCAAATTTTTAAAATAATGGTAATCATTATTTTATCATGTTTAAATTTAAACTAATAATGTTATATTTAAATTTTGTGTCTATTTCTCTTCTCGTAAATATTAAATAGGTGAGGCTTAGTTTTTTTCTTTGTTTCATTCATTTTACATGTTTACTTTGAAATACTATTAGATGAATTAAAATAATAATCAATATCTTTATTTATATTATAATTATTTTGAACTTTTTAATTAATATAACATTTGCTATTATTTTTCCTTTATTCATAATAAGTATGTAAAATATTTAAAAATTAGACCATAAAAATAATGACATAATTAAAAATAAGAATTTATATTTTCTTAAATAAATAATTTTATTGAAAAAGGAATAAAAATGTATTTTTGATGTGTATTAGAGTATTAACTCCCCTCTTCTCAGTCCTTTTTCTTAGGCAGATAACAATTGCCCATTATTCTACGCAAACATTTGTGTTTTTGGATTCTTCTTAAAACAAAAAAGGCATTCCCTATATGAAAGTTTGGGATTTGTTGGTCTTCACACATTTCCAAGAAAAAAAGTTTTCTAGTAATAACTTTACAAGATAGATAGTGAATTTTTAATTTTTAGCATATTTTTATAAATTTATATTTATTATAAATTATCTATTATAAAATATTTTAATGATAGTTTAAATGATAAAATTTAATATATATAATATTAATTTATATAGCTGTAAAAAAATCAATTTTTAATGACAGTAACAACTTGGCTAGTTTGTTTTAGCTTAATTGGAGATTTAGCTAATATCTAACCTAATTTTGTTTGAGTTTTATTCTTTATTAAAAGGACAAAAAGTCAAATTAACTGTAGATAAGCTTTTTAAAATGTTTTTACTGTACAAGTCAAAAAACGTAAAACTTTCATAAAAGTTAATTAAGACAGATGAAAATTTCAAAGTATCACTCTTTTGAAATAGAATAAATCATTTTTATATAATAATAATAATAATACAACTTGATTTTATTGAGTCAAAAATATTTTAATTAAATAAAAATACATTTTAATTAATATTTCAGATTTTCTACTATTAGTCTTTATTAAATTTTAGACGAGTGTTTCACCATTTTTTTTATTGATGTTTAAACTGTTCGATCAGTGATCTACTCATTTAGCTAGTTTATTGAATAATAAACTAACATAAAAATATTAAAATTAATTTAATTAAAATTTTAAATTATATATATATATATATATATATATATATATATTATGAATTACGATCTTTCTATATTAGTGACTAACGTTATCGTGTTAGAAGAGTAAAGAATATGAAAATGAAAATAATAGGTGTTACGGAAATAATAATAAACACTGATATAATTGTTTGGTATATTTAATAATGTGATAATGTCACATTAATCACAAGTATAAGACGGTTGGAAATCCATTTTATATCTTATGAAAGAAAAACTATTAAATAAAAATAGTAATATTAATAATAAATAGACAAATAAACGTGTTCCTTATACATGTGATTTTATTTTTATTATATAATATTTTAAATTAAATATATATTTTAGAATAGTTAACTTTTTTTTACCATTTTATTCTATTTTAAACAGGTTTCTCTGATTTTTTATTATTGATATTTAAAGTATTTTATCTTAACAAAAAAAATCCGATGAATCTTTTTTAAAAAAAAATCCTATCAATGATATAACTTATTTTTTTTAATTGATTTACTCCGATCTAATTTGATTATCCACAATATTTTCATAAAATGAAAAAAATTATTAACTGTAGTTATACTTGTTAATTTTATCTGTAATTCGTATTTAGTTATCATAATTAATTATTATATATTTTTAAAGATTAAATATATTTTAATTTTTTAAAAATTTTAAATTTTAAATTTTAGATCTTATATTTTAAATTGATTTTGATTTTTTTATTGTTTAAAATAAATTGTTTTAATCTTTTATCATTAATTTAAAAAAACATCGATATATCATAAAAAAATTAAATTAAATTTATTTGATATAGATTTACAACTTATTTAATTTTTTTTTTATCTAAGTAGATAAATTTAAATACATAAACAAATTTATTAAATAAATAAATTAGATTTATGTTTATCAAAAAATTTATTTAATAGTTTATTTATTTTTATAAATTATATATTTATTTTAATATATTATATTTATATAATATTAATATATTTATTTATTAAAATTTTAAATTTTAAATAACAAAAATTTTAAATGGCTTATTATTTATTCTTAAAATAAAATTTTAATTGATTTATTTAAATAATATATATATATATATATATACTTTGGATATATTTAATAAAATTTTTTATTTTACATTTTTAAATTTATAATATTTTTAATTATTTAGTTATATAAAAATTTAAATATTTTTATTAATATTTTAGTATTATATACTTTTAAAACAAATTTATAGATCTCTTAGACTTTAAAATAAATTGGATCTTAATAAAAAAAATATAACAAATAAATGATTCAAATTCAAATATCAAATTTTTTAAATAAATTAAATTTAAATATTTAAAATTTAATTTAATTTATTTCAATTCTTAATATCACATATCAAATATTCGAAACGTAAAAATCAAACATTTTAAAAATAAGAATTAAAATTAAAATTTTAAAATTTTTAAGGTATAAATTTTTTTTTAACCTTGTTTTTATTTTTATTTTAAGAAAACCTTTCATGAGTAAACTTTTATGTAATGGTGGCTTCTGAAGGATACTATTCCATAAAAGTTTACTGCATCCTACATTGGAGAGCTTTGGGACATTATACATTATAGAAGGACAAAAGCTGGTCCAGAGGTAGAAGACCAGATACTGCACCTAGACTCTGAAATTGTTGTCACTGCCATTATTAGGACAGAGGGTTTTGTTGGTCCAATCAAACAATATTTATGCCTATGCTTTGTTCGGAGTAAACAGGAATAAAAAAAAATGAAAATAAAATTAAAAAAGAAAAAAATATTTTTTTTTTATTTTTATTTTGATGAATGATAAAGAAAGAAAGAAAATATATTAATTATAAATTTAGAATAATAAATATATTTTTTTCTATATTCTTTTAAAATATGTAATAATTTTAACAATTTAAAATAAAAAAAAAATTTCTTCTATTTGAATGGATATAAAATTTTTGTAGAACTTAAGAAAAATATTTACTTTTTATTTTTAACAAATAAATAAAAAAAATTTCATACTCATTTTTTTTTCTTCCTATCTATTTTTTATCCAAACAAATCATTAAGATTTTTAATGCAAGAAGTAGAGATAATGATCATAATACATGTAAATATGATAATTTTAAAAACATTAAAATAAAATATGATAAAATATATTGAATAAATTATATTTTTTATGTTTTATTAATTTGTCTTTCTTACTATTTTTAATATATCTAATATTCATATGAATTGTTTCATCATTATTAATTCATCATCTTATTTTTATCAGTTTCTTAACTTTTTGAAAAATATTAAAAAAATCTAACCATAACCAGATTAAATATAAATATTGTATTTGAGCTAAGATAGTAATTATTTTATTAAAATTTTTATTCTTTTATATATAAATGATTATTACATTTATTTACCTTCAAAATTTAAGATATTAATTGATTATAAAAATAAATTTTAAAATTTAAATAGATGGATTTACTGTAATTATATTTACTAATAATTTTGTTTTATTAATAAAAAAATGTATACTAAAAAATTTACATATAACATGATTAATTTTTTTATATTAAAATAATTATATAATATGTATTGGATATTTAGAATATAGATTAGAAATGAAAATGAATCTTTTACCTATTAAATATCTGCCACAAAAGGTAAAATAAATATTTACTTCATAGATTTGGAATGAGAATGAGTAAATAATTGTAAATTTGTATTAATTTATTTATTATATTATGTTTATATAATAATAATAATAATAGATAAGTTTTAGTCTTTTGGTTTTTTTTTTAAATTTCTAAATTAAATTTAGATACTATTTATAGACTCGTAATTTGTTCTTCTTCTTTACTCTCCAAGGCTGCCGCTCTTTGTTTCCTCACTCATTTGTAGATCTTAGCTGTTCTCTGCTTTTCAATGCAATCAAAATTTGTATTATAT
This sequence comes from Canavalia gladiata, assembly GCA_037954105.1. Classification (NCBI taxonomy): domain Eukaryota; kingdom Viridiplantae; phylum Streptophyta; class Magnoliopsida; order Fabales; family Fabaceae; genus Canavalia; species Canavalia gladiata. The sequence goes on along the minus strand of CM075658.1, from coordinate 76,884,099 downwards.
TTATGTTTTGATACCTGTCATAACTTTATACTATATTTGATGTATTTTTAACAAATAATTTTTATTTTATAATAATATTAATGGTTTTAAAAATCTGTAAACAGATTATATTTTAGTTGACTAATTTATAAGCAATAAAAATAAACACAAAAATTTTGATATTCAACATATATAACAATAAAAATAGAATTTATCATCCACACAAATATAAAAATAGATACAAATAATATTTTAAATTACTGATATAGAACCAAGGAATATAATACCCTATTCAAACTGGGCCTTTTTATTCTGTACAATTCAATTACATTGTGAAATTTGATGTATCTGTAAAACATAGGTAAAAATCAAGCACATCTATAGAAGAAAATGAATGCACAGACTTCCTAACAAATTTGGTATGCTTTCATGAAACCAAACTCACGAGTCTCCTTATCCTATATTTAGGTGATATTAATGGAGTTTCTATTTCCATGTTATAATCTCATTGTAATTTTCTATTTTGGTCTTAACTCCTTTTTCATTAAAAAGAAAAGAAAAGAGAAGAAACATTAGTGCTTTTCTATTTTTTTAATTTTTTTAATTAGTGTTGAGGAGGTTTACGAAAACTTAAAACTCATACAGAATGGCTCTTAACCCTTTTTCAGCTGTGTTGTGGAATCATACGGAACTTCCTTTGTCAACCTTCGAACAAACTTGGTATTAAATATTCATTATACCAATTTTTCTTTTGGTGGGGTTGGGGGTGAGTCAATGGTAAATGAAATCTTCAACCTGCAGATTTTGATGTTCTTCCCATATCTTTCCCTTTGTCTTCTTAATGTGATTTAAGCACCTAAATCAGTAGTACCCAATAACACATAGGCTCTTTCATGGGATGAATTTTAATCTAATGTAAAGTTTTAGATTGAAATTCGAAAGTCCAAGCATAGAGGATATGACACCCCTGTATCTTATTCATGAATGAAATTTAAGAAAATTAAATTAATTTGTAGTTGTCTATAATTTCATCAAAATTTTAATCAAACTCTTGTAATTTTGATTTCTTAATTAGACTTTATTACTTTTAAAAAATTTATAACGAAGAATACTTATCTTCAAATGCTAAATCATTGTTCAAGATATTATCTCTTTCTGTTTTTTATGGTTAAAAAGTCAAAAGTTGTATCTAATCACTTTAAACGGAATAGCTTGTGCATGTTACATCAGAAAATAATTAGGATTTTTTTAAAGAAAATAAGAATTTTTATATTCTTGTGAACGAAAACATCCGAGTTGTCCAATTTCTGTCTCTAAGTGCCTTTTTTATAAACGATTAAAGAAAATACAATTCAAATGAGTAATAATAAATTGATAGACTGATTATACAAGTCATCCAAAATACATAAATAATGATAAGCTTCTCCTTTTCAATGCAATAGATTGATTATATTAACTAATCTACCAATAACAGTTGTGCACGTCAGTTGTTGTACTGGACATCCTATTTACATGTATAATAATTAATGGCTCTCTCTCTCATTTCTTCCCCATTGTTTTGTCATTATTTATTTGTGGTGCTTTTGATGGTTTAGCCTTTTATGGAGCTCTTTGTAGTAAAGTTCAATTAAGCTCTTAACATGGTTTAATTTGGTAACAGTATTTTACTTATCATTTTGTATTTTAGTAGAAAGATCAAGTAGGGATTTATCAAGAAATTCATTAAAAGGTGTTATGCCTGTATTTAAACTTTTAATTAATCCTCAAGTTACTCCTTAAATTGTACATGTAACTGAACATGCACAGGTTACTTATTTTTAAGCGATTAGATACAATTTTTTGCTTTTTTTTTTGTTTGTCTGTAATGAATGACCAGAAAAAACGATAATATGTCCTCCTTTTTAATGAGTTAGTTGGACTTGAAGATTAGTATTAACTTTTGGAAGTCAAAGTTTTGTAAAGAAGAAAAGAAAATAGGGTAGAAGAAATCACAAAATGAGTAATAATTAATGATAGTTTAACTGAATTAACTTCTATATTTATTTATAAAATTTTAAAATTATAGAAAGTAATTAAAAAAATTAAAGTATAATGATTTAATTAACAATGTTTTAAAGTTATACAAATTAGTCTTTGATTGTTGGTTAAAAAATATCTTTGGCATGTACATATAAAGATTAACGATTTTATAAAATTATAGGAACTTATATATCAATTTAACCACTTAAGAATTGTATTAGTATAGAATATGACAGTGCAAAGCTCCTCAAAAACATCAATAAAAGAATTGTTGTATTTCTCACAAAAATACATTTCACCAATAATGTGATGATAACCATATAATCCACTTCCTACACACAGAACCCATTTTTTATTTGTAAAAAATAAATAGGGCTAACAATTAACTTGTAGTATTTTTGAATTTGATACATTTTATTCGAGTTCAAGTTAGATAAGACGAATAGAAGTAACAAAATACTCCCTGCTAAATTTTAATGCAGCCACACTTCTATGCTTAATTATTGGTGAAATTAGAGATTTGTGATATGTATGATTCTACATAAGACGCAGAAGCAATTTTAGATGTGTTTACATGATTTTGTCTCAGACTACGTTTGGATTCGTTCAACCAAAATTAATTTTGTTTCTAAAAGCACATTTAACTAAACTCAATTCTACAAAATCAAGATTACATAAAATCTAGTCGAGGTAACAATTTTATATTACAATATCAAAATTATAAATATTATAATAAACCATTAATTTCTCAATAAATACATAGCGCTTAATTTAAAGATTACTATTAAGAAAATCATATGATTTGATTTTTGATACTCTATTTAAATCTTATTCATTATAGTGATTATGAATAACATGTCATGCCTAGCACATGAATCGGGAGCAGTTTTGGTAGGAAGTCACTTTTCCTAAAAACATGATAACATGTTTAACCTTACATGTATGTATGCATTTATTATTTTGAAACAAACTTGAGAATGGTACAACATTAGAGAGTGTAGCTTAACTACCATGAGACTATGAGCCATGAGGAAACACTCTCTCCTGTCTTCTTGGACCCAACTAACCTAACCAAAATACTTACCATTTGTTGGTGCCACGAGTGAAAGACTCAATACTTTAAACTTGCTCACCACTCGTGGCCTCAGTTGTATTTGCATTGTGTATACTGGCTTCAATTTATGGGCCATCTTTTATTTGAATAGATGCACTTCTAAAACAAGGTAAGGAAAGTGTTAGAATTTACTTCATAGAGAGGGACAAACCTAACGGTTTGTTTGGTTGGGTGGGAAAAGAGGGAGAAAGGAAAAAATGAAAAGAAAAGATATTTATATAAAAAAATAGGAGAAAAGAAAATATTTTTTGCAGAATTTTAATCTTCTTTTTAAGCGAGAAAGGTTAGAGAAGAGTGTTTTTTTTAAATTTTTTTTTAAAATTATTATCTATTTTTTTAAAAAAATTAAAATCTAAAAATATATTTACAAAAAGCATAGTAAAAAAATAATTTTTTTAAAAATATATATAAAATAAAATTTATACTACTAATATATATATATATTTCTCTTTTTTATTTATCTAAATAGAAAAAAGAATTTTTAATTTTTTTCTTTTTAATTTTTACTTATTTAAATAATTCACTTTTTATCTTATTTTATTTATTTTTCTTTCTATTTTTTTGTTATCCAAACAAAATATAAGTGCTAAAGGAAGAGGGGACTAAAAGAAATGGGCAAAGTATAAGTTTTGTTTTTGTTCATAATTTATTCTTTTTTGTTATAAAGGATTTTTGTTTTTTTTTATGTTTATAGGCACATGATAAGAACTACAAAAGATATTTTTCTTAAAAAAGTACTTATTATATTAAAATATTTTATTTTTTTAAAATAGAATATTTAATATTTTTACATCATGTGTCACGGAAAAATAATAAAAAACCCCTTAATAAAATTCCCATTATAACTTTACTGGTGTAGGTTGCATAATTAAAGTAGTTGCTTTTGGTCGGGTCATAATTTGACTATGGGAGCATGTACTTCACATTGAACATTGGGCTAGACCAATGTTCTTTGAACATATTGATATTGATTTTCAAGCCTTTTGAACAATGAGATATCTATGGACCCCCTACCTCCGGAAAAAATATAAAGAACAAAACACTTTCAGGCCTCTTAACTATGTTGAGCCCAAAAAACAAAAGACTTCTGGGTTGAATCACGACAAAAGACCAAAAACAAAAGAAATCCCGAAAAAAAAAACTTTTAGTAGAATTAATATAATTAGGAAATGAAAATTTTAACATAAGGTTTTGTTTTTCTCAAGTTGATGTTCCAAATATTAAAGTATTATCATATTATTTTTTTAAAATTTGCTATTAAATCAAATTCTTAAAGATCTAAAATAATTAGTGATTGTGTTATATATAATCAGTATTTTGTAGAGCAGTGCTTTGGATTTTTTCAGTGACAAATTTTACAAGAGTATTACAAGGTAATATTTATGATATCAAAGAGATGGTTTTACTGTGCTTTTTACGGTTTCGAAAAGTAGCATCACAGTGAGGTATTCTGATGGCAGCTTAGTTATACTGCAACTCTGCTATATATTCTTCTCTTTGTTACAGTCTCAATTGTTTATTCTGATGGAACTAAAGGCCATAACTTTTCAATTTTTCCTCTTTTTGGTATCTTTTCTTGCTTTCCATCACAGACTCCAATGCTGCACGTGACTACGTGAGTGAACAATATATACTATAAAAATGTAACTGATGCAAAATGGCAACTATCTCTCAGATAAATAAGAAAATCGCAAATGTGATGACATGTTTTATGTTTACTTGTTAGCACTATCTATGATCCACCCAATATACCGATGTAGCTTGTGGAATTTTGTCAAAGCATACTGCAGGATATATATAAATTTCTTTGAAAAAAGTTTAAAATATTAGCGGTAAGACATTTGTAGTGTTGTGAAAGAATGTGGCCTGCAAATAATGACATTGATTAATGGACACTGATTTGTTGGTAACGTGTTTGTTGCATTTCCTCTTGTTATTGATGCCATTGTTGTCAACAATTTACATATACGATGAAAAAAAGAAGGGCGTGTTATTCCAATAAAAAATGATAAACTTATATATGCAGTGATAAATATCTGGATACATCCAGATTATTTTTATATTTTTTTGTGGTGATTTCATAAAATCTAGTGGCGATTTTCTTGAGATAGTTTTTGGATTGAACGGTTATGATAATATTGGATATGTACTGAGACAAAAATTTCCTGTTAAATGGGACATTGAACTTTATTTTATATATATATATAACAATCAATGATTTTGATATATCCACTATGTTAATATTCTTTATCTTTATCATATTAGTTATTATAGCTCATATTTTTTTATTATTGTTTTGGATATATTCATCCTATTTGATTGTACACTTGTAATTTTCCTATATTTAATGGCATCCGTGTGACTTAAATCAACTGTCACTCTCGCATATAATTTATATTGAAACTTGATTGCAGACATGATGGCTAAATAGATGCTGCTATGAATCGGTAATTAACGATTCTACGTCATGGTGTTTCCTATAATTAATACTATCATGCGATGAAATTATTATGCATCTTAGAGTAAATTTATCGTGGTAATTATACTTACCTTGATTCTTACAAAAATGACATAAGTAAAAGTAATGATTTCTTAAGTAAAATTGTGGGTTTCACCTATGCGCCATTGTACTTTTCACTTGTTTTAGCTGACCGTGAAAAGAGAAAAAAGAGCAAACCGTTTCATTAAGAAAGCTATTCTTAATTCTTAAAATTTATATGATCCTATGGCTATTAACAAGCATCCTAAGAATCCTAAGAGCAGCGCCAAGTAATCAATAAACCTTTTGTTTTATTGAGAATTAAGATTAAATACATTAATAATATTAAATAATATTTTTTACTTTAAATTGTTTATATATCTAGCATTATTCCTTTTTGTAACATTCAATTTTTATAATTCTTTTTATGAGAATGATATGTGAAGTTACAATTTTAATATTTTTATATAAAAATAGTATTATTCGTCTATATATTTACATTCTTTATTTAATAATTAATTTTTTTTTAAAAAATTAAATCCAACAACCTATCTTTAACATAAAATATACATATATTGAACATAAACATATATACATTACACGTGTAAGGATATTTTTTCAATAGTTTGCATTAATAAGAGAGATGAAAGAGGTAAAGTCTTCAGAGAGGAAAAAGGACTTCTCCTTAAGTATATTTGAATTGAAGTAACAAAAAGGTTAAGTATAAGGCACAAGTTGCACATGGCATTGGTATAAGCGGCAGTAATATGTAGTGGTGGATGAGGATTTTGCAGCAGACATTATGAGTGGTGGCTTGAGCTTGTGCAAGTTTGTGGCATATAAAGTGATGCATGAGATGGCTCCTGCATTTGTGAACAAAGAGTGGTGTTAATTAGTTTTGGTGTCTCACTGCTTGAAACAATTAGTGATGTCTATTCCATTCATCACGTCCCATCTGTGTACCTTGTTTCATCACCTATTAGCATAATAATTAAAATGGTTTTATCATTAAGATGTAGACTGGTGGATATGGTTTGGGATATATATGTAGCTTTGCATTGAAGTGGAAAGTCATTTGGAAAGTGAGGTAAATGCACAGATTGAAAATAGATATAATGATGAAACTTTGAATATTGGTTTCATGATTATAGAGGGTTCTGGTGAGAACGGATTATTATTCCCACCGATTCTCATATGCATTCATCAAACTCTTCCGTTGTAGCATACATTTGGAATTGCATACAACATTTTACGATTCCCATCATCTTCCTCCCATGCAATATGATTCACGCTCACTTTAATTTTCAATTTACTTTCATTCTTAACTTTTCATGAAGTTATCCATTCTAATTTTTTTCATTAAAAAAATTTAATCTAATTATTTTGGGTTTAGTCTTTAGGATTTTTAAAATTTATTTATTTATTTATTCAGATAGGAGACTATTTCGTTTAAAAAATTTAGTATATTTTGATATATAAATATACCAATTTTGTTCAATTTTTTATATATATTATCCCTTCTTTTATAAGAAAAGAATCAAAATAATAACAAATCAACACTTTTTGAATATTAACAATACATAATATGTAATTTTCTAAGTTAAATTTTATATTACTTAAGCAATATTATTAATCATTTGACAAAATTTAAAAAATAAGATTAAAATTTATAATTTTTGTAAAATATAAAATATTAAAAATATAAAAGTGGCTAAAATAAAATAAGAAATCAAAAAATTTATCAAATCAAATTAAAGTGGACTGAATTTTATAAAACTAAAGATACTAAAATGAAAACTTTATAAACTTCAGGACTAAAACAAATTATTGTTGTCTAGAATTGTTTCAGGTACAACATTTCTTCATAAAATATTATATAAGACTAGCAAAAATCTGATATTCTGACGCTATGCCATATGTATGCATCTTTTTTAGCCAGAAGGATATAGTATACATGCAAATGTAAATTATATATGTTCATTTTAGTTATCCTAATCTATATATTTCTGGGATTTAGATAATATGTTCATTGCATCACAAACATTCATTTTCATTTTCATTTTCAAATCAACAACATATAACCAATAGGAGTACAATGAAAATGAAAGGTTTAAAATTTTAAAACGGGAATAGAACTAGGACCATCAGATTCGGGTTTTCTTAATTCTGACTATCACTGTTATTATTTTAGAATCAATTTGAAAAATTATCAGTTTTTTTATTTGTTAAATTCATCATTAATCTCATTTAATTTGGGGTTTTTCATTTTGGTCATGGCTAAACTAATTAAGGCACTCTAAAAAGAAAGATTAGGACCTGACTTAGGAAATTGTTCCAAAATAGTGTTATATTCCCATGACATGTGGGAAGTGAATGTGGAAAGGTTGACACAATGGATTTTAGAAAATGACTCTCTTGTAACCTGACCTTGTTTGTTTGCATCCCTAAAGTTGCACCCCCACAATGTTGAAAGAACGATGTATGTGTCAATGTGCTATTTCTCATTGAATATTCATGGCTTGCATAACCGTACACGGAAGCAAGATTGATGCAAACGTTGCATTCATTTAACCATGCGAGAGAGGTGCTAGAAGCATATAGATTTGTTAATCTAAACAATAATATGTTATTGAAGTTGTCCTTAAAATGTTAAATCTACCCTATCCTTGCCATTCTAGAATGACAGAAAATATTGTACCACATCTTCAGGTCAACCTAATTCATTATTGCTACATAGCACATGCTTTTGTTGGCAATTATTAAACATATTCAGCTGATAATTCTAAACCATCCATATTCTTGAATATGAACCCACTGCCTTTTCTAGTTTGAAACAAACTTCAAGTTGGTCTCATATCATATTTGGGAATTAATTGAATTACCTATTTGTTTTAGAGATATATTATTTTTACTAAATATTTATACAAAAAATTATATAATACAAAATTACTTATCATATTTCACATTTTCTTCAATTTTTTTCACTGTTTTTATTGTACAAAATGTAATATACGTTTATAGTAAAAATACCATTTCTTTATGTTTAACTTTTATATTACTCTTTTTTTAATTTAAATTAAAAAATAACATCTCATAAAAAGTACAGATTAAGAGAAACAAAGTTGTTTTTTCATAAGAAAGATATTTTTTTTAATTAAAAAAGAGACAAGTAATCCATTCCTTATATATTAGATGTAACATTAAACAAGAATGCTTTAGATGAAATTACACCCAACTCTTACAATATCTAATCAAAACCTTTTTATTTTGTCTATTTCTTTTATTTTTCCTCTTTTTTTATCGATCCACATTTAATGGTTCACACACATAATTTAGCTTCTCTTCCGTGTAATTATAACTTTCATCTTGGTAGCAATTACAAGTAATTTTTTTCTTCTCATTTTTACAATAACACGCGTTGAGGTTTGAACCTTAATCTTATATAATTAAATTTCTCAAATTCCTTGCAATTAATCCAATTTTTATCACATTTATTTTTCATCTATATGATTTTTTATTTGATTTATTATCTTTTTTGTAGGATGCCCAAATAGATGCTTTTCAAAAGATAACTTGGTTAATGAAAAACTCAATTAAAAAAACAATTAAATTTTGAGGAAGTTCGCAAATAAATAAATAGTGGTTTATAAGTTTAAAAATAAATTTCAAAAAAATAATTACTCACTTATACTTTATCCTTTTTAAGGAGTAAAATCAATTTTCTCACTAAAAGAGAATGGCTGCATTTGTCTAGAGCCTTCTTAAAATATACCAGTTTTTTTTTTTACATACGCCTAAAGAGTTGGAGATTTCTTATTTTAATTTCTCTAATAATCGTCCTAATTTTATTTTATGAGGTATTCTAGCAACTTTTAGGTGTGAGAATAATTCTCATTTAAGTACTAAATCTGCTCCTTCCCCAAAAGTGTTATCCAATAGAATTCAAATACTATATTGTTACAGGTAAAACTCATCTTACTAGGACCATAAATTGCTTATCACTATCACATCATTATGAATAATCACCATGCATTATGTCACATATATCTTGTAAGATACGCTCACATGGGTATGTGAGGAATTTTTTTTTTATCTTTGACACATCTCACTGTTAGAATCACACACAAATTTTAAATATTTGAGATAATGTCCACCGCAGAGCTATAAGCATGTTAAGAGACATGCATGGTTCATATTAGACCCCTTTTGAAATTCTAGTCCAGAGCTTTTTGGAAAGGATAAAATGATGTTAAAGAAAGGAAGATACCAATTAATTAAGGTAGAAAACTTACATCATTTGATGACTATAAAATTTTTTGAAGTTGGGGAAACAAATCAAAATTATAGAAGAATTGAAAAGAGAAAGGTCTTTTTTTTTTCGAGGGCACATGAAAAGAGAAAGATCTTACTCTGTAATCATATCAAAATTATTACTTTTTTTTTTACAGAAGGTACGGAATAAATAAAATACAAGTTTGTAGTTATAATATTTGCATGCTCTAGGGTTTTTCTCCGTTTCATTTTGCTTCTAAACAAGAAAAAGTAACTGATATAGGAGATATTTTTGGATATTAAACATTATCTCAAATACATTGCCAAAAAGTAAATACAGCTGGAAACCGAAGTGTCTGTGTGTGCTAACTACAGTCTATAAGCTGAAGAAAACTTGGGAGGATCAGACTTGTATGCTATTTATATTGATTAATAGTGTATGTACAAGGCCAAAATGAAAATCATATTATTAAATAAAGAGATATATTATTTATATAATAATTTTTTATAATATAATTTGTTTTTCTGCATTAATTATTTTATCATATTTTTTTTCTCCTTTTTATGTTTTTTATTGTATAAATTTTTGTACAAAAATGTATAAATGTATTTTCTTTAACCAAACTTTTTAAACAGAAAAATTGTAATGTGAAATTGAAATAATATTTGATATCTTTAAAATTTACTATAAATTTAAATATATATATATATATATATATATATTTCACTCTAAATAATGCAACCATACATGGTTCGTCCTTGCTTATTAATAATAAATTAATACTCTAACTATTATATTTTTTATGCAAATATCAGTAAATATTTTTATAAGTGTTGATTAAGAAATAAATTTTTTATTAAAATATGATATTTATATATTTTTATTGTAACTTTTACTGTATTTTTAAGTAATTTTAATGTAAAATATATATTTTTAATTAATAAAACTGATTATTAAGGTCTTATTTTTTTAACATAATAATATATGATAGTGCTTTTTTCAGAAATGATTGAAAATGTTGATATGACAGATGTGATTGAAATGAATTTAATCCAGAAAATATTGTAACAATAACATGAAGAAAATTAAATATGCATATCAAAAGAATTTATTGGTAATAGACTAAGAGAAATTATTTCTACAATCATTTTGTATAATTTTTTATTTAAATCAATTATAGAAATAAATAAAAAATAAAAGTAAAATAATAAATAATAAATATTTTGATGTAAATTTAGTTTTTATTTTTGATTGAATTTTTTTTAATTTTTAATTTTCATTGAATCGTATAATTTTTTATAATTGCCGCATGACTAATGACTTATCTTAGATTGTATTTTAAGAGTATTTTTATTTCATTTAAATTTTAGGTTTTAATATATTATATTAAAGTAAGATAAATTTTAATATTATTACAATCTTAATTAATTTAAGTTTAAATTTAAATTTTTAAATTTTATATAAAATATAAATAAATATGATATATTTGAATTTTAATAATGTTATTATTTTTATTAAGTTTTCTATTTTATTTATTATTATTTAATACAATTGAAAATTCCTTATTTTTTTATTGAACAAAAGATTAATTATTATTTTTTATTTTTAGATTTATAATTATACTTAATTTAAAATATTGATATAATAATACACAGAGAACCTGCCAGCTAATAAATAATAATGTGAGTCATTTATTTTGGAAGGTGAGTCAGTGTTCAACGTCGAAAGGAAATGATCATAAACACAGCAATGAGGTGTCCGTACCATTTCTTCACGTCAGGTGGATCTATCATCTGACTTTTGTATTCTCAAGTGGGCCCATTTCGGACCCGAACTTTAGGCCCATTACAGGGCCCACTTTATATCCTAGCAGAAGATCTCTTCCCTCCACTTCTGTCCTACTTTTTTCTTTAGGATGGAGACTTGGCCTTCTCATATCTAACTCTTGTTTATTTTATTTTATTTTATTTTTCTAGGAGGTAGAGATACTGAGATATCACCTAAAGTAATTAAAAAGACCAACCATTTTTTTCTTCCTTTCTTTGGGAAAAAAGGCTTAAAAGTATTCAAGTTTTGTTAGTCTTGATGATGTTAAAACAATAAGGATAATGACCAATTAAACTATAATGTTATTCGTTATATTTCGTTCTTGGTTTAGCATTCTCCTTTATTATTATAATCTACAAAACAGAGTATGATGTAACAATCCTCTACACTAACATTGGAGACTTGCTGGTTTCAGTGGTTTGTTGGTGAATAAAGCTTCCAGGATAACTAATGTTGGTTCATGATGTTTCTCGTAATTGCTAATGATTTAGGGTGTTTTCCATTGGAAGTAGAAAGGATAGAAGTAAACATGATTAACAAGGGGACACGAATGCTAATTAACAGTATTAAATGCCTTTCATAGACACTATAATGGCAGGAAAGAATTGACCTCATACCCAAAAAAGTGTTATAAAAGATCCATGTAATAGACACAGGTGTTATCACTGTCAATAGCAATGCTAATCCACAGGGAATTAGTAGTCTCAATGAATAAGGATATTTCATTATCACTTCTTTTCTTGACCACTGGTTTTTTAATACTATCAACTTTATCAAACAGTTCAACGTGAACTAATAATGGATAGGGAATGTGGCCTTAAAAATAACGATGAGGAGAGTACACATGATGATGTTATTATTGAAGTTTGATGCCATACACACCACCAAAATCCACATGTAACCATAAAGTCCAAATTAGTCAACGTCAAACATTAAACAATGAAAATCACGTAAAATCCGAGGTATATGTTTACAACTGCGTTGAAAAATAAATTATATACATAATACATACAATCATATTTATTTTAAAATAAATATATATTTTTTGCTTGTTCCTAATCAAAATTAATTTTATCTTTAATTCAACTTGATATTGTAACTTTTGCATTGAGTTAAAAAATTTATAATAATTTTATTGTAAACTTACTTTTAAAAAATTAAACATAATTATATCATTTAAAACTTATTTAAATTAAATTAAATTAATTCTACATTAAATTTATTCAAACTGAAGCTTACAAAATGCTTCCTTATACATTTCTTGTCTTTTTTTTTTTGAATTTTAATTTGATAAAAATTTTAATCTTTATATATCTATCGAAGAATCAAACAACATCAAAGGTTAAATTTAGGAAAATAATATCCTTAAGAATTCGTTATCAAAATAAATCTTATCAATCTAATTATAAATTTATCTAATATTATTATAATAATTGTTATATAAAATTTTATACAATTTAAAATATTTTTATATGTAATTCTATAGTTATTTTTTACATTTTAAATAATATATTATATGTTAAAATAAAATTGAATGATGAATTATTAATCAGTTTTAAAATTATGTAAAAAAATTATAATCTTGATCAAAAACTTTCAATTCAAGGGTTAGGTGGATAAAAAACTTTCTTACAATATCTGTAAACACCAATATAAAGAATAGAACCGATTATAACAACATAATATCGATATATATAACATGGATAAACCTGCATTTCTTTGCTCAAACCTCATATCATGTTATATCTGAAATGATATCTTAGCATTTAGCAGACATAGTTAATAGTTTTGGTGAAGCGCCTATAATCAGTAAATTATTGATGATTTTTTTTTTGTGTGTGTATTAAAATTAGCCTCTGAACACTTGCATAATAGATAGATGCCATCACTAGCAGTAACTTGTACATTTCAATACGAGTGTAGTGGGGACCAATGCTCTTTTAAAGAGAGAAGTTCTGCTGAAGAAAGTTACATAATTATTACTTGTGGTTGGGATTTAATTCCAGTGGTTAATTTGTGACAGTAACTTTATTCACATTATTGTATAATTTTGGCAGCTATAGCAATGCAATCAAAATAATGCCGCTTTGAATATGACAAATTTTTATAATTACATATTATATTGCTATTTCAATATTTGTGACCACCGTTTTTTTCCTCATCTTTATTTGCAATCACAATCTTAATCTTAGAAAACTCTGATTACTTGTATAAACTAGAGTGAGATCAGTGGCACTATTAGAAGAGGAAAATATTGTTAAAACATTAGCAATTATTGTTATTTAACCATTATAAATTGAAGCTCAAGCTCAAATACAATCTCTCTTCTCTCTCTTTTGTGGCGTTAGGATAGGGAGATTGATTACATTTAGAGCCTCTTCAAACAAGCCAACATGCTTCTTGAGGAGTGTTTATATTACATAGTAAAAAGGTATAACATGCTCAATATTGTAATGGAAACTTGCTAATTAAAGTAAGAAATGGTGATCTAACGTTGTTCTGCAACATGTCCTGGAAGGGAAGCAATAATTTACAAGTATATATATTCCATAGAAATGAAGATGATGATATTAAAAATAAAAACACACGAATCCACATGAAGGTCAATAATAGCAGGACATTGGTTTACTGCGAAGTGGAATTACTAAGGAAAGTAAACAGATGCATTATTCTTCTTGAGTAATCTGGTGTCGGTGTTAACAAATAATCAATTTTGTTAATTTCTTATGATATTTGATTATTTCAGATGAAACCTGGTGTGCATTGAGTATAAGATTTTGAGAATTTTAAAGAAAAGAAGCGTGGGGTGTGTGAAATGCAGGGGACAAAAATAGAGGACATGTTACGGCCTTATAAAGATTTATATTTATTAATATGTAAGAGTACCCTTGGAAGGGAAGGTTCCCTCCAACAGTTGTTCGTGCCGTGAATATGGCTTCGTGCTACCTTTTAAGGGCTCCATAACAAAATTTGGATTCCAACTTCACTGTACTCTCACTATGCTATCTTATGTGTTATATATATATTTTGGTTGTCAAAATTGGCATTGTTAGGCTCTGTCATGGTTTAGGATCTCCAATTCATCAACACAACCCGTTTACCCGTTATATTTCCACGGTTAATCCACAACTCCATAGGATCAAGCTTGGACCCATTATCATAGCATGAAGCATCATATTTTTTTATTCAAGAAGAAAGTTATTTCCTTATAATTAAGCCAAGAAAGAGCCTTTATTGTATTTAATACAAAAATAATTATTCTAATTTTGAAAAAAATTAGATTAATTGCTCTTTTTCTATCATCAAATAGTATTTATTATTTTATTAATTAAATAGTATATAATATCAATAGTGTTGCTTCTTGCTTAATAAACTAACCCAAAACTAGACTTCTTGTTATTTTTATTTACATAATTAAATTTTAACACTGTCTTTTGTTTTTATTAAACTAAACTTAAAGTTAATCATTATTAATTTTAATTACATATATTAAATTTTCACTTCCCTTACTTATTTTTTTTTACTCCGTCCTTGTTTTCTCTCAAAGCAACCAATTCACATTATAAATGCATGGCTCAGGCTGAAGAAACAATTAAAACAGAAAAAAAAAATAGTTATTTTTTAATTCCGTAAACAAATATTTATAAATAAAAAATATTTTCAGATAGAAAAGCCCTATTTCTCTCCCTAATGCAATTATTCACTTCAGCATTGAAATACTTTCCCATGTGCATCTCTCGTAGTTACGCCACGGCAGTTCTAGGACCACTAACCATTCTACTCACCTTTAGCGAAACAAAGTAACCGGTTAGCTATTTTATTTTCAGTTTATTTAATTAAGTATAATTATTTTTCATAATATTAATTTTAAATTATTAATATATATATATATATATATATTGATGTAAAATGTATATTTATTTTGAAAAATATAAAAAATAATTTGTTAACATAAAAATAAGCAGGTTCTTAATTCTATACAAAAAAAATACTTAAATCTTTCACTGTACAAAAAGAGAATTATAAGCATGAAGCCTTGATAACAAAGGAAAGAACTCTATGATCTCAAAGTATTTAGAAAGACAGTGGAGGAGAGGAAGAAGTTTCTTTTAGAGTAAATAATTAATTTAGTTTCTGAAAAAGTTGTGATCGGTTATTTTAGTCATGTTAAGTTCTTTCCATTTTTATTATAATGTTTATAAAAAGATTAAAATATCTGATTTTTTTTTGTTTTTTAAAATGAAAATGAAAATTTTCTTTTTTTTTAATGACTAATATAATTAATTTCAAATGTTTGAAGAAATTAAACAATGGTTTACTTGGAATTGAGTCATAAGATGTTACTAGACACTTTGGATAAAGTAAATCGTCTATATGAAAATGGGTAATGAAAAGAAATACAAAGGAAAAGAATGAAACGTTTTAAACTGTATATGAACATAGTAGATTTTGCTTAAACCAAAAGTAAAAAATGTGTAATTGATTTATAGCTTAAAAAGGAAAGGAGCAAAAATTGAAAAGAAGTGATGATGGAGAATGCAGTTTCAGTGCAGATATATGGATGTGATATAATTTAGGTTTTGTAGTTTTCATAATTAATGTTTGTTGTGTGTTATTGGTTTTTGATTCTTGTACAGAAGCGTTTAAAAGATGGAAGGAATTGGACTGGGGTTGTCGCTGCATAAAAAAGGTGTCCATGTGGATGTGGATGTGGATGTAGGTAGTTCATAATGGACAGGTAGAGTGTCACATTAGCAAAACCTTATGGCTATCCCACAAATACGCGTCCAAATTAATTTAATTCATTGCAGCAGATTTATCCAATCCAAATCTACTCTTTATCTTCAAGTTGTTGGATGTAGGAAAGGGAATTGATTGATTCAACCCCACCCTTCTAATGCTCCCATTAAAGTGCTTACTCAAATTGGACCCATACCACTTCCACTTCCCCCTTCTAACTTCAACTCTCTATTTTTTCTTAAGGGAATACAAATAGTATAAAAATTAATCAAGAGGATCAATAATTTTTCATATTTATTATTTAATACCATCCGCATGAAAATATATATATATATATATGTTTTCTTTATTTTTTTAATTTTATAAAGGAAAAAAAGTGAAAATACATGTGCACATGACAATTTTTTTGTAATTAATGTGTGCTTAACAATAATATTAAGACATTTTTCATTAAGTGATGTTGAATATATGGGTTAAAAGACGGAATGGTGGTCTATCATAAATCATGAGTATAATTAAACAAGCTATGATCTCTAAACCTTCCTAATTTTGTCGATAATTTTTTTGTTCTCTTTTTTACTCACTCATTCGTTAAAATTGGAAATCAGTGACTCTTATCATTTGACAGTGAATTCAAGCCATACAGCACATTCGAGAAAATAAGTTAGCATTAACATTATCACTGCATTGATCTGGATCGACTTGAAACCTACTATGCAAAGATTCATAATATAACACAACATATATAGTCAGGTTTGTGTTTGCACATAAACAAATGAAAAAAATATAAATAAATTAATGATGGGGTTTATAAAATTTCTTTTATTTCCTTTCTTTTTTGAAAATAGAAAATACAAAGTGATATTAACCTTTCAAATCTTTTCCGTTCCATTACTAAGTATTACTGAAACCCGGAATAGGTCCAGAACTAATGGGTTTTATGTTTCTTTCTTGATTGGGTTAGAGTACTCAAAGCTTAGTATTCAGCGTTTGTGACATTTTGATGAGTAATTTTACTTTCTTTGTTTCCTTGTACATGGGTTGAAGCACACTTATACTTTAATTAGTGTATTTATCTGTGGTTCACAAAAATATAACGGAAATAATTATCCTACATACATATATGATATTACACCTATATCTATTTTTTTTATAATCATAGAATCATCTTTTATATTTTAAAAAAAAAATAGAAAAGTTTATACACATTAAATTTAGTATATATATATATATAAATTACTGTAAACATATAAGTATATTACTTCTCAAAATAAAAAATAAAAATTAAGCATTACTGAACAGGGGATGTGGCATTTCCTTTCAATCCTCTATTTTTCTTTTTATTCCGGAAGCATATATACCAAACGATTACTAATTAAAATTTGGTTGTTTGAAACAGATATGAATTTGTGAGTAATATTTGAAGGTGGTGCAAGTCCAGGGCAACTAGTAACCATCGTTGTGTGTTGTGTATGACCCCAAATCAAGTGAGAAAGAGTACAAAAACCATAAAGACCCATAGGCCATAACCCCACAAGAGGGCTCTCTCACTCTCTCACTCACTCTTTAGCTGATTCTAAATTCAGCGGTGTACTAAGTAGGGACAACAAAAGACTCGTGTTTAACGGTGGTTTTGTGAGTGAATCCATCAAAGAAATATGCATGTCATGTCATGTCATTATCTACGGAAATATTAACATCTCATGCATATAATTTTTCAATTGGTGTTGCCAAAGACTTAATAATTTAGGGCCCGTTATTATCTTGATAAAAAAGAAGAGGAAGCATGCCTTTAATATTTAATTGAATTTTTAAGACATAAAAGAGTAAAGAGAAATTGACAATGTTCAACACAAGACACTTTTAATTTACTTTGCCGTCAGTGACGACTTGTGCGTGCACTATGGACACCCCCATGTGCATATACACCTAACATGCAAATGGATCATTCCATTGGCGTGTCGAGTGGCTGAGGCAACGGAACATAAAGAGAATGGAATCATTCCGTTTGCTTCAATTCCTAAATTCTTAAAAGCTTGATGGAAGGGCTTAACTTACATCGCTAAGCATTACATTTATAGCTATAACCGCAATATGCATGTGTCATCAAGGATCTTGTACTTTCTCATAAATTACAAACATCTTTGATCGTAGCATTTCTGCGTGGTGATTCGCTTTTGCTGTTAGTTGCTTCTAAGCAAATATTTGTTCCTCCAAGCTGTGAAAAAAAAATATATATTTGGTCCTCCAAATAGCAAATTAGATAGCATGAGACGGAACCCACGAGTTTAGTTGTGTCATGTCATGTTGCTAATTTATGGATTTTCATTTTAAATGAGGGAATCTTTCACTAATTTTCTAAAAAGTTTTCATATACTAACAGTTAGTCCTTTTATTTATTTTCAATAATAATGAATGTGTTTGGATAACAATTTAGATATAAATTGTTTATTATATGAATGTTCTATAATTTGATCATAAAATTTACTCAAGTAAGTTCATAAGTTATATAAAAAAGTTTATGAAAATAAGTTAAAAAAATTGTAGTTCTCATAATTTCTTTATAAAATAGTTTTTCCAAACATCTTATATATATTGTTTAACAAATATTAAATAATTAGTATAAATATTATTGATTTAAATATGAATAGATTAAATTAAATAATAAAGTTATTACATGAGGAGGTTTCGTGGATATTGTGTTGGTAGGGAACTCGTATTATCCATCCTTTATTGATTTGGCATCTCTCTGAAGGAAACCACGCCGTCTCCTCAATCTATTAATGTCATTAATATATAGTGACTAGCGCAAAGGAATATGTGGCAACACAGCCACTTTCCACCATCCGATTTAATTTTCGATTACGTAATTGACCTAACATCGTAGATCGATGTTATCTAGGTATATCATTCATTACTTAAATTGAATTAACTTTGCTTGGATATGTTCTTTTAAATCTTTTCTACTATTTATATGTAATTACTCTAAAGTTAGAATATTGTTCTTATCTTGCGATACAGAGAAAAAATATGAGAGCTTTCAACACGGTTCTATTAATAATAAAATTTAAATGAAAAATCTTAGTTAATCAAATATATATTTCTTAAATCTATCGCTTTTTAGTGATGTTAATTGGATGTATTATGCTGCATATGCATATTCCTTGGTTTGAAATATAAATTAAGTTGATGAATTTGGATGTGTATCGTGAAAATTTAAAGATAACAAGATTTGGGTTCCTTTCCTTTTTCTCTCCCTACTGCATTTTTTGTACTGATGTTATCTTCTTTTTATCTTGTCTTTTGGGTGCTTTAGGATAGACTGGATTCTTACCTTTTGTCATTCGACCAGTCATATTTGAATCCAATCTGAATTCGGTCCCAAACGAGATAATGTTAAATCTATTATTTGAAATGGAATCAGATTCTTTTCTTCTCGTTTATAATCAGATTTGAAATGAAATTAAAGACGAAATTGTGATAAGGAAATTTGACTTTAGAATTTTAAAACGATCAAATATCTTGGACTAAGATGGATATCAATCAATTTATGATGCTTTATTTGTTCTTATATATTAAATTAAAATTCTCATCATTTTTTTAAATGATCACGTTTTTAAGAGTTATTTTTTTTTATTAAATCATATAATTTCTTTTACGTTGAGTTTCTATTATAAATATTTAAATAATCTTAAAAATTAGTTTGACAAGTAACTTATTATTTTTATAATAATTTATATAAATATCTTATTATACTTAATATTGATAGTAGAAATTTAAAATTTAATTTGATGGAATAACTAATAAAAAAGGGAATAATATTAACTTTATTTGATTTAAATTTTTATAATATAAATGTAAAAAAAATAATTACATAATATTTAGATGTAAAAATTAATTTTTACACACCCAGTAACTCCGCTGCATAAATTTGATAAGATAAAATTGTTGGTTATGTTGTGCGTTACCGTTTGGATTAATGGAGTAAATAAATGAAGAGTAATAAAATAGAATAATATTAGTTTTCACGGTTTGTAGTATTGAAAATATAATAAAGCCTCCCAACATCGATTAAAAATTTCTATTTCATTTGATATTTTTTTTCTTGATTTTAGAGTAGACAAATTTTCTTCAAATATTTTATAAAAATCAAATAAACATATTTTAATATTTTAAAATATAAATTTCAATAATTAATTCATTTGATAGTTAATAACTTTATTTAATTTAAATTATTTGTTATTTTGAGATATTAATAAAAAAAATTATTAATTAACCATCATAATAAATCCAATATTATTCCAAATATAGAAAAAATATTTTATTACTTTAAAATGTTGGTGATTGATTAATATATTTTATCATTTTAATGAAATCAATTTATTTTAATATAAAATTGACAAAACTAATTATTCTTTTAAAAAAATGTATAGTAATACTAAAATATTTAAAATGAAATGGAGAAAATACTTTTATAGATATAAAATAATTCCAAACCTTCTTATTTTAATTATTAAATTATAAAAATAACAAATATTTTTAATATAATAAATACACTTTTTTTATTTAATAGTTACCTTATACAATATTAAAGAGTACATAAGATAATTTATAGTAAAACATAGCAAAATTCATAAGTATAATTATAAGATGAACCTCAGGACCTCAAGTTAGGCTGGTGGTTAATATTTTTTTCCTCTAAAATCACAATACAAAGGTTCAACCTCCTTACGAGAAGGTAGCTAAAGGTTGTCTGCAATCCCCATTTTATTGTGTTTATTATCATTCTCATTTGATTTTTATTTCTTTCTCTCTCACACACATACACATCAAATTAATAATAAAAATATTTAAGGATAATTTACTTTTAAGAGATAATAAACTCATAAAAATGGTAATATTTATTTTTTAAAATATAGATATTTAAATGTTTATGAAAATATGTTTTATTTATAATATATTAAATATTTAATTTTTATTTCTATTTTGAGATTTTAATTCAATCAATATTCTTAAACAATCTATAACATAGTTTTTTATTTATAAAAAAAATATTTTTAAAGGAAAATAGCTGCTCCACGGTTGTTTTGAGTCCCACACGTACCCAGCGAATCAATAATAAACCATTGATTATATGGGTTAAAAAAATGAACAATACACAAGAGAGAGAGAGGGGAATAACATGTGTTTGGTAAATTATTCTAATTACTTTAATGCTTATTTAGCTAATTTAAAAACTTATTTAATAGAAGAATTTCATATATAAATTTATCGAATATTTTGAAGTAATATTTAAACTTATAATTTATTTATAACATTCTTTTAAACATGATTTTATGTAATATCTAAACTTGTAATTTATAGTTTATTAATTTTTATTTTTATCCTCAATTCCTTAATAATCTCCATTTATATTTTCCCTTTCTATTACCACTTTTTAAAAGATTTATTCCTGTTAAATTATGTTTTTTAGCTTTTTATGATCTGCTATCATTTTAAAAATATAATTTTTATTTGTTATTTTTAAATTTAAGATAATATTTTTTTTATATATCCTTGCCATTTTAATTCCATTAATTAATGAACGAAAATATTAATTTTTCTAATATATATGTCTGAGCCAACTTTAAACAACATATGAAAAAGAACCTATGGAGTATTATTTTTACCATTTATTTTTTATTTTTATTCAAATATTTAAAAGTAATAATAGTGTAAAATTAAAAAATAAACTAAAATTTTAATTATTTTAATATATATATTATTATCTGAAGATATGTTTGGATAGATATTTTAACTAATTGAAATTAACTTTTTTTAAGACAGTTATTAGTTTTTTTAAAAAATTTACTTCAAGTAATTTTTATATTTTTAACTTTTAGCTAAAATATTTTATAATTTTTATTTTTAATATATTTTTGTAATCTAATTTTTTGTTTATCTATTTATTTTTATAAGTTTAATATTATTTAATTTTTTTTATAATAATACTATTAATTTTGATAGATTTATTTTTATATTATTATAAAATATTATATTTTAAATTACTTTTTAATATATACATTATTTATTTTATTTTATTAAAAATATTAAATTATTTGATAAAAAGTTAAACTTACAAAAATATTACTTTAAGAAAAGTTTATTTAAAATTTATTTATGTAAAAATTAAAAATAAATATTTTTATTTTAAAAATAAACTTTTATTTAATTAAATTTTAATATATATTTTATAAAAATATAATATACTTATTATGGTAATTTATTATTTAACTATATTTTTATTTATTATTTTTATATTTATTAGTTCAACAATTAATTTTATTAAATATTTTTTTAATAAGTAAATTATCACCTTTCAATTAATTTTTCAGCTTTAAACTAACTTATGTGCTACACATCCTAAAAAATTTATATAAATGAATTTATAAGATAAATTATATTGTTTTAAATTTATTTACAGTTATTCAATTAAAATTGATCATAAATATAATTTTTTTTAGTAATTATTATAAAAATACAACAACTTATTATAGGATATAGTATTAAAAAATATACTGTTTATACAATTTATTTAATGTTTTTATATATATATCAACATTTTAATAATTATTTTATCTATATTTTTAAATTAATATCAATACTAAAAATTATACTTTAAACTATAAATTAGCTTACCAACAAATTTTGTCAAATATAATAAATTTTTAACAAAAAGAGAAGAAAGAAAAATATAAATAATTTGGTTACGAGTTATTGTAATCTCTATATATTATAAAGGTTCTATGCACGATGTCTTATATATATGGTACTCGTGAAATTTTTTTAGTTCTCGTTTCCTATTTATTTCACGGAATCACTAACTCTAATATATATTTTTAAATGTTTTTTTTTTACACTTATGAAGAAGCACATATAATAAAATAATTATATGCTAAGAATAAATTAAAATTATAATATTTCACATTTATAATCATGTTTCTTAATAGATTAATATTTTTTCCGCCAGTTCTTTAGCAGTTGGTTGAACCTTAAATAAATAAATAATACTTTCAATGTCTTTATTTATATATTTAAAAAATACGTAAACCAAAAAATGTAATTATTATGTATTAATTATTATTATTATTATCTTCCCTCTATAATTTTTGTTGTTTTAATTTTTTTTATTTTGTATTAAAATACTTGTTAATTTTAACTTTAAGATTTTGTTAAATATTTTTTAATTATACCTTCATTTAATAACTATATGTTAACTAATTATAATTTTTATGTTTTGCTATATATTTTTTATTTTTATTTATTAACATTTAAATAAGATAAATGAATAATGAATAAAATATTTTTAACATATAATAATATCTTATATTAACTAATAATTATAGTTTTTGTACATAATTTTAATTAAAATATAAAATGGAGAAAGTAGATAATTTTTAACCTAATTTTTATTTATTGTATTATATTATATTCTAAACTTGTTATTTTTAATAAATAGGTAAATAAATATAATAACTATAAAGGAGGTGTGGTCAATAGAAAAAGAATGGAAGGGGGTGGATGAGTGAGTGCAATAGTGTGTGGGTGGAGAATACTGAGAATAGTTGAGACCGAAATGGTGAAGCTGAGAACCGCAACTTTTACACAGCGGTCGGAGTTTGACTCAGCTGTGCCGACAAAAGCTGCAGTACCTTCACATCCTCCCTTTACCACATTCTCTCCTGTCACCTATCCAACCTATCACTTTTCTATTTTCTTTAATTTAATATTTTTAATTTACATCAAAATTATTTATATTTAAATATCTAAAATAAAACATCTTTTCCATTCTTTTAAATTTTTGTAATAAAATTATTTATAGCAATTCATTTGTACTTAAATTAATTGATAATCAAATATAAATTAATAAAATAAATTTGAATTAAAATAATTTGTTAGTTTTTAATCATAACTTCTAAAGTTTCATTTATTATTATAAAATCTATTTCTTTTACTAAGATTCTAATCTAAATTACCAATTATATTTAAATAGTAATATTAACCTTTTTTCTTTAATCAGATTATACTTTTCAAATATAATCTCTTTCATGATCCAAACGCACACCATTAAAGGATAATGGTAAAGTAAAGTTTCAAACTAAAAAAAAATTATATAACAAAAAATTAAAAAAAAAATGTATATTTAGGGTGATGAATTTATAATTTAAGTTTCCGGAATTACATATAATAATTCATCTACTTTATAACATAATTTCAATTAATCCTGAACCTACACCTACTTTATTATTTTATTTTATTTTATTTTAAATTTGTTATATAATTTTTTAAAAATAATATTAATTAATTATATTATTTTTATTTATGGATTTTAAAATATATTTTTAATTCATTATTTGTGATAATTTTTAAAAACATACAAATATTAACCATATATATTTTAAATTCAAAAAAATGTATTTATTTAAACTGTAAAATGTTTATTATTATTATTTTTTATTATATGTAAAAATAATAATCTATCTAGAAATGTTTTTATCCTAGCATAAAATATTAAATTGTACATGATAAAAATGAAATAAATATTTATATTTGTTTCTCATTTTTTTATCTGTTCTTTTCAGTTAAAACGTAGCATATGATAAATAATAATATTTTTATTAATCATTAATGTTTTTTTATTGAAGTACTGTTTTTTTAATTATAAAGATAAGAAAAAAAAATAAACATGTAATTTAATTACAATAAAAACACAACTGGGACGAAAAGGTTATGGGGTCAGGTCTTGTCACACTACTTTGGTATTTTTTTTAGGTTTCTGTTAGAATGTGTTGACCGTTGAATTTTATCTTTGTATGATGCCCTTGTTTCATCTCCCACTAATTTCAGTAAAGAAATAAAAATAAATTAATGTATTTTTTTTGAATTGAAAAATAAAAGAAAAATGTAAAATAATAATATTTTAAAATAATTTTTTTGAATTTATAAACATTTTTAATTTAAATTTATTTTCCTTTCTTTACTCTTTTTCTTCCCATTTAAATAAAGCCATGGGAGATAACATATAAGTATATTTCTTGTAACGAGGTCAAATATGATAACCGCGTTGAACTGGTGTGGAATATTTAATAATTCTCATTGCTCACAATAGTTGGCTAATTACCACCATAAAAACAACCGCAATGTGGAGAAACATACTATTTACTTTTTAAGATACGATTTCTAAAACTGTGGAATAAATTAATTGAAATTTAAAAAATTAGTTAAAAATTTGAAGATAAAAATTTAAAATTAAATAAATGATTAATTAAATTAAAAATATTTGATAAAATAAACTGGTAAAATTAAAATTAAAATAATTTTAGTTAAATAAAAAATTAATATATTATAATATGATATATATATTTTTTAAATATTAAAATTTTATTAAATAAATAATTTTTTTTAATAATAATTCGTTTTTATAATTTAATTTGTTACTAAATAATTTAATATTTTAATAAAATAAATAATATATTAAAATAATATTTTAATATTTACTATTTTATGATATAAAAATAAATCTATTAAAATTATTAATTTTATTATAAAAAAATAAATATTATTAAACTTATAAAAATAAATAAAAGATAAAATATAAAAATATATTAAAATTAGAAATTAAAAAATATTTTAGTTAGAATATGAAAAATATAAAAATTATTTAAAATAATTTTTCTAAAATAACAGCAGATATTAAATAAATTATTTTATCAAACAAAATTGAAATGATTTAACAAATTTTTTATAGTAATTTTAATTTTAAACTAGTTGAAATATTTTATTAAACACATTTTTTATCTATTTAAAATAATAAGAAGGTTAAAAAATTTTAATTATTATTATAATTACCTTCTAAACTGTTTAATTTTATTTATTTATTTATAAATAAATATCATAAAACTAATTTTGAATTGTTAATATTATTTTAAATTTTACATAAATAAAAGTTGGAAATAATTTTAAATAGTTAATAAAAATAATATTTATTAAAAATTTTGATAAACGATTTTCATGATTTAGGATTTAGATAAAATAAAACAAATATGATAAGTTATGTAATATAAAAAAATAGCTAAAAAAATGAAAGATACATAATATATGTTAATGTATTTGATATAGACGAATTATTTGTATATTTTGATTTTGATTTTGTCTTGATGATTGTTGCGATTATCTTTCCGTCATTCATAAATTATTGAATGTTTGTTTTAATTACTCTGAACAAATCTAAAATCGTTTATTAATGCTCAAACTACTTATTGTCCAACTTTACGAAGATGAAGCTATAAGATCCCTTTTAATTTCCAAAGATGAAAGTAAATTATATTTATTTATCCCCCAAAAGTTCGTAAACACACAAATATTCTTAACAATAATGACGTTGGATCCAAACTACATGAATTTTAAAAATAACATAAATATAATAGATACACGATTTATTTTAAAATGAAAAAATTTAACTATATTCTAAGTATTTGGAAATGGAGGATCAACTTGTTGGATTATTAAGGGGAACTGGTTGTTTTTGTTTTAAGAGAAATAAAGCAATACTTTTCTATTCATATATTAAGTGTATCATTTTAAAATTATTAAAGTTAAAAAGGATAAACATGAAAAAAATAAACATTTCTAAAATTTTACAAAAATCTTATATTAAGAATCATTAAAAATATCTTTAAAAAGTTTTATAAAAAAAATTTAAAAAAATCAGTTGTTAGTCAACTTAGCACAGTGATGGAGCCAAGCATGAAAATTGATCGAGCACTAACACTTTTAAAAACTTATGATTAATTTTATTAAGAGCGTGATGTCATACTTAAAAGAACAATAACAATTAACTATTCTTGGTTGAAAAAAGAAACCTATAATTAGTTTTGAGAGAGAGCTGCTGCTTACCCTGGAATCAATTTAATTCCGGCAATGCTTCGTATATACATACCTGCGTACGTTAAGGATGTCTCTTCAATTGAACCACTTTCTATTTAACACTCTGTTTTATACATGACCCTGCTAACTTAAGTAAGGGTAATAAACAAAAAAAAAAAAGTGGGTGCAATGGGATTGTGAAGGGTTGAATTGGAATTAAGCACTTCTCTCAATCTAGAGGCACGTCCCACTACAAATAGAGAAAGCATTTTATCTGTTTTTCTTAAATAATTGTCATGAAATATTTTGATTTTTTTTTCCACTTAAATAACAGGAGAAATCCAACATTCAAGCCGCAAAAGAAAAAGATACAAGTTAGTAAAGCTTTTTAGCATCCTTTTTTTTAGGAAAATAATCAATTGTTATGTTTTAGATTAAGGTATAATGAATATGATCTCTCAAGTAGGAATCAGACCTTTGACATGTGAAGAATGAATATCTCCTGCTTTTACGACTAGTGGCTGCCGTAGTCTTGTATATAATAATCCTTCTTTTCCTTTTCTTTTTCGGATACTTTTCCATTGGTCAAGAATCACATACTAATTATCCACGACATGAAGTAAGGTTGAAAGCTTCTTATTTTAATTTTATTTTTATTTTTATT
Organism: Canavalia gladiata; assembly: GCA_037954105.1. Taxonomy (NCBI): domain Eukaryota; kingdom Viridiplantae; phylum Streptophyta; class Magnoliopsida; order Fabales; family Fabaceae; genus Canavalia; species Canavalia gladiata. The sequence goes on along the minus strand of CM075658.1, from coordinate 76,856,099 downwards.
TTCAGACTTTGTGATATGAAGAAAGGTAGAGTGGAACTTAAAAAATTGTGGTGGTGGTAGGGAGATGATTGTAGTATAGAATAAAAGATGAAAAATTACAGAAGTAATGAGAACCCTTAATTATGAGAAAGAAGAATTGGTCTTTGCCAATAGGAATTTACTCAACTTTTTAACATTTTACTTGTTTATACTTTAAGGTATAAGTTTGAATTTTGCTGGTCATTAAGAAACAATTCATATTAATAATAGCGTGTGAGCACCTATTTAAAAGATTAATTATTCTTTTTTTTTATAAAGTAAAAAGTAACAAGGATCAAATCTTGAATCTATGTTAAACTATTATAGTCTTTAATTTTTTTATCATTAGGTCAATTATATTAATTATCCTATTAATGGTTATATGTTAATTTTTGTCCTCAATAATGATTAGGAAAAATTATTTTGTATAAAGGATATAGTTAAAAAAGATCAAAGAAAATTATCCATCTCCGTCCGGTTATCTTATACTTATTTCTTATCATAATTACCAAAACATTAGGCATCAACGCTAATCTCTTACATAGTTAAAATAAATCCTAAACTAATTCTATAGCAATGTATCGATCTTATAAAATTTTGGCGTGCCGAAAACAGAACCACTGAGATACAAAATATGAATATGTACACAAATACTGAGAAGAAACAGCGAAGCTTTCCATAACTAAAGCAGTGAAAATTACGCATACTTAGCTAATCATGCTTTTGATAGTAAAAATATGTAGAGAGGAAAGTTAATAGAGATGTGAATATAATAATTTAATAATATGTATTTTTATTGCTCTTCATCATATCATGATGTATCATATCACTTTTTTTTCCCCTTTTTTGTAATTTTGTTTATAAATTAGGATAGAAATACCATATCTGAAGTTAATGTGAATATGATAAACAAAGTTTAGAAAGGTTTGGGCCAAGAGAATCATCAAACATCATATTTCATAAATGGCTTTTATGGTCTCGTGGGTCCAAGCATCCACGAAGAATCTCAAAAAGAGGCAATACAGTAACACTAAAAAATTCCATGAAACAATGAAAAGAAGAAAAAAAAATTGACCGAAATAATCAATCTACACAGAGTTCAAACTTCAAACATCAACTTGAGAGCCACGTCATCTACCATAATTAAAAAATAAGAAATAAGTTTAATAATGTATATAATAGCAGATCTCTATACAATTATATCAGAAAAGATGAATTGTTGTTGAATCCAAGTAATCCGCTTCCTGGCATGGACGCTCAATTTCGTTTGGCTTTTCAGTCCCTTGACACAATTCACCGTGGCACCATAAAAAAGATGAAAATATTTTGATACAAATATTTATCCTCACTAAATCTTCCACAGTTACAATTTATTTGGACCATGATAGCGAAAAAGAAAAAAGGCAGCACGAAAATGCGAATTTTCGGTGGAATCTGAAGTGAATATGGGACCCAAGTTTTATAATGACGAAGAATAATAATATTTAGTAGAGTAAAAAAGAAGGAGGAGGAGTATGATATGTGTTGTAATTAATCAACGTTAATATGTGTGTTGTGTTTAACCGTGCCTGTCTGTGACTGACTCTGGTTTGGTCTATATTTCATGTCGGCTTGTTCAGGTCACACACAGAAAAATAAAGCTGTCTTGCTTTTGTTCTGCCTCTGTTTTTGTTCTGCCTTCTTTCTCTCTCTCTCTCTCTCTCTCACTACTTTGATCTTGGTTGTGCCACCTCAATTCCCAGAAACAACAGTACCTACCCATTTCATGCTTTTCTATTTTGGTTACTTCTTTCTGTTTCCGTGTCCATGCTTATTATGAATATGGTGCCCGGAAGCTGATTCTTTACGTCACAATACTTGTATATATCTTGCGTCCATGAGTTTTTACTTTTTCTTTTAGAAAAAAAGTGGACTTTGTTTTGTTTTTCTTTCTTTTGTTATTGAGAGATGGTTCTTTCTGCTGCACAGATTTTGGCTTCTTGGACATGATCAGCTTCACTTGTTTTCCATTCTTTGCTGATGCGGATGGTTTCAGCTCATGTTCCATTTCTGGGATTTGTTTCTGCTGATTTTAGATTTGGTACTGACAGGACATTTGTGCTGTGTGGCTTGAATCCAAGGATGCTAACCTTCTAGTTGTTGAATTTGGATTTTGGAGTGGTTGTACTGTGTGGAGGTTGGAGCTAGTAACTAGTTGCATTTGAGGGGGGGAAAGGGTCAGCTGTTTTTGTTGATCCTTGTACTGGATATTAGTGGACAATTTTGTTGTAGATTCTTCAGGTTTGTGTTCGTTTCTGGGGCAGTGCTGGATGAATTGGAGTTAGGAGTGTCATGTTATGAAAAACCTGTGGAACAAGATCAAATCTTGGTGCTAAAAAAGCCATGTGGTGAATTTGTTTGGGGTTTATCATTTTTTATAGGTCCTAATGAAGGCTCCATCCAATGCTTACTTGCCTAATTCAGGCGAAGGTGGGTTTTCTCAAGCTTTACTGCCTCATTATTTCCTCTCTCTCCCCCCCTCTGCTTGTGTTTTCCACTTTCATCATACATAACCCTGCTCGATGATTTTGAGGAAAATGCTGCTATTGTGTTGTTAAATTAATTTAATAGCATTTTTAGATGAAATTTTGTTTTTGAGCATCTGACATGTTTGTGTCCAAAAATTGCATAGCTGTTGAATGGTTTGCTTAGATATGCAATAATTGACCAAGTTTTCTTGTAGAAAATGATGAAGAAAACTGTTTTCCATCTTCCTGTGTAGTTGATGATCTTAATTTTCCTGGAGTTGTTTACTTGATTTGGTTTGTGATCCAATATAGTAATAATATAGCAAATTGTGGAGAAGGGCCAGTTCTTGCCTCTGAAGTTTGATGGCAAGGAGGGAAATAATGAACATGTTTGCGTGATAGTGTTCGGAGAGAATCTGGTTCCTATGTACTAAAAAATTCAAGAAAGAAAAGCCTTTTAACCTGAATTTAATTACCTTCTCAGTATATTCTTTGTGGGTGATGGGTCTACCGATATCAATACAAAAGGAATATGCAAGATATATTCTTTTGCTTTTTGCACTAATAATGCCTTTTGGCTATTGCACATACGTGATTATGCTACTGCCCCCTGAGAAATATTGATCGTTAAAGATTTTCTGTTTTCTGTAATGTATCCTTTTAAAGTCATGGAGCTCTCTTCAATAAAATCATTCACATATCTTTATTTAAGCTTTTATGATTCATAACCTTCAGAACAAGATAGGTGTGTTCTTGCATTATTCACGCTGGACTCCATCATGTCACTATACCCAATGTTTATATTTGCATCTGAGACATCTTACATTTTCACATGGAAAGGAGCTTCTTTTCTGATCCCATGCCCATTAGGAATATTTGTATTTATTGAGCTCTTAAAATTTGTTTTTGTTGTATTTTATAAAACATAGATTCTACAGAGTTTCAGTCTTTTTCTTGTTTGTTTCCATCCAGAGTCTTAAAAAATATTTAACTGTTATGTTTGTGTTGAAAGGTGAAATAACATTATGTTTCTTTTGTTAGCAGGGGAAAGGAAAACAATCAATTCAGAGTTATGGCATGCTTGTGCTGGACCGTTGGTTTCTTTGCCTCCTGTTGGAAGTCTTGTGGTTTACTTTCCCCAAGGACACAGTGAGCAAGTATGTTTCTTAAGCCACCATTCTGTGGGCGTCATATTTTTGCATTTTTGGTTGCTCATGCAAATTCCTTTTGATTTCTATTGTTTTCAGGTTGCAGCTTCCATGCAAAAGGAAACTGACTTCATTCCTAGTTACCCTAATCTTCCATCCAAGTTGATTTGCATGCTTCACAATGTTGCCTTGCATGTACGTGCACTTTCCACATGTGACATTCAGATTTATTTTTCTGAGCACATGCCAACTTTTCAACTTGTCTGATATTACTAGAAGTTAGATTATTTGATCATGCCAACTCATTCCAAGTAAAAATGTGTTTTTGTATTCAATTTTTTTTTTTTTTTACATTTCTTGATGATATTATAATTGTAAACTAGCTGCGTTTTTTATTCATCTGCTTTTCTTGGTGTATGTCATTGGCTAAGGTAGATAAGAAACAGCATGGTACAATGTTAATTTAGCAATAATTTGATACAATGATATGCAGTTTTCTTATGTGGGAATATATACTATTGTGTATTTTGGACCAGGCTGATCCTGAAACTGACGAGGTCTATGCACAGATGACCCTTCAACCTGTAAACAAAGTAAGTTAGCTGTTCAATTTGTTTACGGTAGCTGGGATTTATTTCCTTCCTTTTTTTAAGGTCTTCTCAGGCAAATAATGTGTAAACTACCTCAAAGATTGTTTGATTTGCCTCTTTTGCAGTATGACAAAGAAGCAATACTGGCATCAGACATGGGTCTCAAACAAAGTCGTCAACCTACTGAATTCTTTTGCAAAACTCTTACAGCTAGCGACACAAGCACTCATGGTGGATTTTCTGTGCCTCGTAGAGCAGCTGAGAAAATATTCCCTCCTTTGGTGTGTATAAAACATTTTCAATTTTTTTTTTACTTCTTTGTAGGTAGAATCAAGAGGTGTACAAGCTGACCATAAGTGTGCTTGATTACTTTGATAGGATTATTCAATGCAACCTCCTGCTCAGGAACTTGTCGCCAAAGATCTGCATGACAATACGTGGGCATTTAGACATATTTATCGGGGTATGGTCTCTTTAACATATTATTCATTCATTGTTATATTTTTTTAATATAGTCACAAGTATGGTGCATGCTTTATTGATACACCAATGTTTTCTAAACCACCAAGACACATATTATCTCATTGGTGGTGTAAGTATAACTGCAACCTCATTTTAGTTGAACCAAAACATTTCCTAAAAAATGTTAATCATCGAATCATCTTTTATGTGGTTTTGACCAAATTGTGAACAGAGAAGATGTGTAATTGATGTTTTACAGAGTTTGAATGCTAATGCTAAAATTGGTTGCACATCGGCTACAGGACAACCGAAGAGGCATCTATTGACTACTGGTTGGAGTGTATTTGTCAGCACAAAAAGACTGTTTGCTGGGGATTCTGTTCTTTTTATTAGGTAAGACATGTATATTTTGTATGTGGGAATCTCAGGAATATTTTGACCCCTTGTTGCTGAATAAATTTGTTTTTGGTTATTTTAGAGATGAAAAACAGCAACTTCTTTTGGGTATAAAGCGTGCTAATAGACAGCAACCAGCACTCTCTTCATCAGTAATATCCAGTGACAGCATGCACATTGGCATTCTTGCTGCTGCTGCTCATGCTGCTGCAAATAACAGTCCATTTACTATATTTTACAATCCAAGGTACTATTTGGCATGTGTGTGTTATCATGACATGGAATGGCATGGCATCCATTGAATGTTTGTGACGAGCCTCTTACAGAAAACGGTGAATTTAACAGGGCCAGCCCCTCTGAATTTGTTATTCCATTGGCCAAGTATAACAAAGCCATGTACACTCAAGTTTCTCTTGGAATGAGGTTTAGAATGATGTTTGAAACAGAAGAGTCTGGAGTACGTAGATATATGGGTACAATCACTGGTATTAGTGACTTGGATCCTGTCCGATGGAAAAATTCACAGTGGCGCAATCTTCAGGTATATCATTAAATCATTTATTTCTATGAAGAAATAGATGTATTAGTTAGATAGGTAGATATGATTGTAGAAAAATTAATTTCTACAGAATGTTTTTTTCTTCTTGTTTCCTCAGTCTTGAGTACCTTATGACATCCATTGTGGTCCTATGGTCTGTCTAGACATATGCTTAGCCTTCTGTTACTGTAGTAATATTGAACCAATCAATTGGCTTATTGAGATGGTCATCTTTTTGAACAATTATAGGTTGGATGGGATGAATCAACAGCTGGTGATCGCCCCAGCAGAGTTTCAATTTGGGAAATAGAACCAGTTGTGACTCCTTTCTACATTTGTCCACCTCCATTTTTTAGGCCTAAGTTCCCCAGGCAACCAGGTATGCCAGGTAACAAGACTTCATCCCTTACTAGTTCAGCTTTCATTTAAAGATTTCTTACAGGTCTCCATTAATTTCTCTGATTCACTCACTAGCTGGCACAAACTTTCTTTGATTTTTTTCTTGTCAACAATTCATGTCTATTTTCTCTAGTTGCCAATTATCTTGATAATATTACTGTTCATAGAGTCAGCCTCGCAATATGAAAAAGAAATCAAGTTGCTTCTGTGTTGAATGTACAGTCTCGTTTGTAATATCATTTTTGAATCATTCACAAAGCCAGCAGTTTATTCTTATTCCCATCATAGTACGTGCTGACAAATGATCGTTGGGATTGATTTTGCAGATGATGAATCAGACATTGAAAATGCTTTCAAGAGAGCTATGCCTTGGCTTGGAGATGACTTTGGCATGAAGGATGCCTCAAGTTCAATATTTCCTGGTTTGAGTTTAGTGCAGTGGATGAGCATGCAGCAGAATAATCAGCTTTCTGCTGCTCAATCAGGATGTTTCCCATCCATGCTTCAATCCAATCCCCTTCATGGTAACCTTACCACTGATGACCCATCCAAGCTATTGAGCTTTCAAGCTCCTGTCCTCTCTGCACCAACTCTTCAATTTAACAAACCTAATTTGCCAAGTCAAATCAACCAATTGCAACAGCCCCAAGTGTCATGGCCTCAGCAGCAACAACAGCTGCAACAGCAACAGCAACAGCAGCAGCTGCATCAACAGCAACAGCAGCAGCTGCATCAACATCAACAGCAGCAGCTGCATCAACAGCAACAGCAGCAGCTGCATCAACAGCAACAGCAACAGCTGCATCAGCAGCAACAGCAACAACAGCAGCAGCAGCTGCAGCAGCAACAACAGCAGCTACAGTCATTGTTGCAAATACCAATGAACCAGCTCCAGCAGCAGAGGCAACAGCAGCTGCCTGAACCACAAAACCTCCCATTGCTGCAGCAACTGCCTCAGCAGCTAGGACAGCAACCTCAGAAACAGCAACAGTCAAACCAGCATGCCACGGTTATGAATAATGGAGTAGTTGCTTCTAACCAGCTTACAAATCAGTTTGTTCAACAACCAGTAGGCTATGCTCAGCTTCAGCAACAACAATTACTCTCAGGAGGTATCCCACCCCAACAAAGTATCCAATCGGCTAGTAAGAATACATTCCCATTAACATCCCTACCGCAAGACTCGCAATTTCAGCAACAACAGACACAGTTGCAACAATCTCCATTGCAGTTGTTGCAACAAAACCTGCCACAGAGGGCGCCACAACAGCCACCGGTGACTCAAATGTTACAGCAAAACCCCCCAGAGCAACAACTACACCTGCAGTTGCTACAGAAATTGCAGCAGCAGCAACAACAACAACAACAACTTCTTTCTACATCCAGCCCGCTTTTACAGTCTCAGATTTTACAGCAACAAAACACTCACCAACAGAACCAGCAATCACCACTTCCACCATCTATATCTCAGCATCAGCCTCAACAGTTTGGCAATAATGCATTCTCTACAGAAAAGCTTCTCAACAGCAACAACTTCTCTTCTTCATCTCTTGTGCAATCACAACAGCTTCCTGTGAACCAACCCCAGAATACACAGAAATCACTTACAATTACTAGAGCTCCGTCTACACTTACAGATGGAGATGCACCATCATGCTCAACCTCCCCATCTACTAATAACTGCCAGGTATCCCCTCCAAACCTTCTGAAAAGAAATCAGCAACTACCAGCCACATTAGGGGGGAGTTTGGTGGTTGACCCCACTAGTAATCTGATACAGGAGCTTCAGAGTAAGCCTGATATGCAGATCAAGCATGAATTGCCTAATCTAAAAGGACCTGACCAATTGAAGTATAAGGGGACAATTCCTGATCAACTAGAAGCTTCTTCTTCTGGAACTTCTTACTGTCTTGATCCTGGTAATGTTCAGCAGAACTTGCCACTTTCCAACTTCTGCATTGAAGGGGATGTCCAATCACACCCTAGAAACAATCTACCATTTGACTCTAATCTTGATGGTCTAACACCTGATACAATGCTTTTAAGGGGGTATGATTCTGCAAAAGATTTTCAAAATTTGTTGTCTAACTATGGTGGTGCTCCAAGAGACATTGAAACTGAGCTGTCAACTGCTGACATTAGCTCACAGTCGTTTGGAGTGCCAAACATACCTTTTAAGCCTGGTTGCTCCAGTGATGTTGGCATCAATGATACCGGTGTTTTGAATAATAGTGGCTTGCGAGCTAACCAAACTCAACGAATGCGAACATATACTAAGGTTTGTCATTCTTTGACAGTTGCAAATCTATTTAGATCTGATCTGGTGTGTTTATGCCTCAAGGTTAAAGACATTGTTGGTTACACCATTTAGTGTTGGTTGCCTATGTTTTAATTTGTATTGTTATATTACATCCGGTGGTATATTCAAATGCTATACAAATTTTGTAGGTTCAAAAGCGTGGCTCTGTTGGAAGATGTATAGATGTCACTCGTTACAAAGGATATGATGAACTCCGGCATGATTTGGCTCGAATGTTTGGGATCGAAGGGCAGCTAGAAGATCCACACAGGACTGACTGGAAATTAGTATATGTGGATCATGAAAATGACATTCTTCTTGTTGGTGATGACCCTTGGGAGTAAGTACTTAACTCCTTAGTAGTTTGTTAGGCCTAACATTTGTGCAATTCTGCTTTGTTTTCTTGACCACCAACTTATATTTCCTTGCAGTGAATTTGTAAGCTGTGTCCAGAGCATAAAGATATTGTCATCTGCAGAAGTGCAACAAATGAGTTTGGATGGGGATTTAGGTGGTAATGTTCCAATCCCCCATCAAGCTTGCAGTGGTGACAGTGGCAATGCATGGAGGGGACAGTATGATGATAACTCTGCAGCCTCATTTAACAGGTAAAGATGTCAACTTGCTCATTTCAAGTGGTGGAGAACCAACTTAACCTCATCAAACTTGTGCTTGCTCATTTCTCCTCTATATCTCAAATGGAGAAGAACGGAGACATTCATTACAAACGATGCAGTTGATGGGGTATTCTAGAATAGGTGGAACTGGACACAGCCGCATCCTAGTTCTCTTTCCCCCACAACTTTTTTACGGGTGACTAGTTTAGATCCTTAAAAGTATCTAGGCCAGATTCCTTTACTATCAATGTTGTTACAGATATTACCTTGGAATCAGCATTTCTTGTGGATGTTGGGTTAGGATATCGTTTTTGTTTTCTCCATTTTTTTGCAAGGTACATAGGTCAGCTAGTGTATAATATGATCGTTCTTATATAAAGATTAATTTTTACTTATCTCTTGTAAATATTGTGATGGTTAAAGTTACAAACGGAAATGTGGTGTCCTAAGAGATGACTGATACAATTAAGAATGCATGCCAATTCTAGCTCTTGTATGAAGTGCCTACGCTATTTCCACGGTGGCAACTATGAAAAGTTCATTATGGATGAAGAAATGTTCAAGCGGTAACAATTGTGGAATTGCTTTCAAATTACAGGTAGCTTTCTGCGTATCCAAATGATATATAGGAAATACAGGTTTGACATATAGTTTGGTAACTACCTTCAAGTGTCGCTTGTAAATTTCAACAGAAACAATTTTACCTTTTCCTAGCCATATATTAACACCTAGACGTCCTTTGCAATGTTTTTTTTATTATTATTTATTTAAAAATTGATATTTTGTGTTTCTAAAGCTTAATTTTCGCAATATCATGATGCGGATCTGCTTATTTAGAGAATGTAGTAATAGAAACAACCCAATGAATTCATGTCAATGATAGTAAATATTATTTCATGCCAGGCTTGGTTCGGGTTTATGCTCTTTTTGTATGAGATAAACTTTATTTCAGGTACTGAGATTTTCTTTTCTAGTAATGCTTTTTGACAGGTGTGAGAATGTTAGATTATATGATATACCTTACGAATTTGATGGAATTAATAAAATTTTAAAATCTAAAGGACTTGATAAATTCAGTCTTAGTTTTTAGAAGAAAGCAACAAGTGTGGTTTTTGCAACGACTCTGCCACTGTCATCAATCAATCGGTATGAGTTTTCGGTACACAAATCGTATCGTGCATTTGATGGATATTAAAGGACAGTACAAACACAAGTAGAATACAAATAATTGAATCATAGCATAATGTTCAGCTCAATGCTAACTGGATCCGAATTACAATAATAATACCTAAAGCCCAAGCAGCCAATAGACTGTTCTGACACAAAACAAAAGGCAGTGAAACACAAATATTTGAAAAAAGAAAAGGTAAAAAATATAGGCGTGCATCGACTTCCTAGTGAGCAGAGCAGAGCAACATATCATTTTTCTGCATGAGGAACGTATCAGACATAAAGAACCAAGTCGCATATTCTTGAAGCAGAACAACATTCGGATTGCTCACTAAAAGTAAATGATTCGAGAGAAACAGTTCGCTCCAGCAACTTGGTGTTCATTATTGTTCAAATTCCACGTGTCATGAGCTTTTAATTGGTCACTCACAGACACCATACTAAATTACTAACCCAATAATTGTTCATTCTTGAGTGCTAGGGGAAAATACCAGACTTCACGCTTTAACCGTAATATGGGATCGTTAGTCAGTCGCTTTTAAATGACAATATTACTGTGTTAGTTGTTAATTTATTTTTTTATGTTAAGAGTAATTTCTTAAAAATCTTATGGAACAGAATAAATAAGACTGCTGATTTGAATCTATACTTTCGGTTAGTTGATTCTATGAAAACCGGATTATCTTTAGATTGTCTTTCAACTGAAAAACAGACTTTCTGGAGCAACTTTTATCAAAACAAAAATTTATTACTTCCACTTAACCTCCAATGTCAACGGAAACAAATAGGTTATTAGATTTGTATAAACAGCTAGGTGTCATGTCATACCTTGATTGGTTTGGTATTAGAAGTATAATGCTGCTTCTGTTTTGGCGTAATCCACTCTCGGTCTCTCTGCTTATCTATCCATATTCATCGTCCAACTAGTTATCCATTTTATTTTCTGCCTCCTTTCATTGATATCAAGCGTTGCAATCAACCAAGTTTATGCAAAGTGTCTAAGGAACAGAGATGCAATCGACTATATTTCATGCGTTGTCACAATAAAAATATCCATTTCTCCCGACTTTAACACAGAAGTTTAGGATACAAAATAATTGTAACTAAAATTAGGTCAGGATAGCCATGACATCTGAGGCCCTCAGGGTAATGTAGTCAGAATCATCGTTGCCCTTGAAGTCATTCCCCGCATATTTGGAGTACATAACTGTATTCCCCGGCACAATGGACAGCGGTTTTCTGTTGCCTTTCTCATCCAGAGGCCCCGGACCAACTGCTATCACCTGTAACATCCAAGTTAGAGCAGAAAGATTCATTAGAAAGCATTGTTGCAGCAAAGCATTGTATTCCACAGCTAAGTTACCCATCAAAGACAAGGAAATATAACACCGGCAAGTATCAATTAAATTGTGCTGTCCTGAACATATTCTTCTGTCCACTCAGGCAATTTTTTCAGAAGTGTTTTCAGTTTAACTGTACTATCATTTCAACACAAATAATAGGAAAGCTCACAGTTCCAATAGATGATTTCTCCTTGGTTGCCTCTGTAAGCAACAAACCTCCAGCAGTTTTCTCCTCAGCATCTGCAACCTGTAGTACATATTTAAACAAATCCATAGATACCATAATTAATTCGTTGTGACAAGCATGGAAAATAAGCAGATATCATATTGTCAGTAAATGCCACAGCCTTAAAGCAAAATATAGCAAAAACAAGTTATTAAATGGCCAGAGAATCAATACACCTTAAGTATAAGATGATTAAATATATGATTGACAAACTTATCCAATTCCATTCTCCACCTAGCATCCAACATCAAAATAAACAAAACTCTGAAGAGTAACACACCTTTATCAAAACTCTATCATTCAAAGGTTTAAGATCCTTGATCTCATCAGTTTCAAGGATACCAATGATGTCATCATCCTTCAGTATAAGATGTTTTGAACCATCGAACTCCACCTCAGTCCCTGCATACTTTGAATACACAACTTGAGCGCCAGTCTGTACAAAGAAATGCATCACATAAGCTCAAAATTAAGAGAAAGCTACCCCCTTCCCCAAATTTAGCAAAAGAAAATTAAGAATAGATAGATTTAAATGTTAATGATTTTTTAATATAGTAACACCACCTTCACACTAATGTCCACTTTGGTCTTCCCAACTGACTTCCCGTCTCCAACAGCAACCACTTCACCCCCTTGAGGCTTAGTTTGAGCAGTTGCAGGCAGCAAAAGCCCGCCCTTAGTCTTCTGTTCAGCTTCCTTAATTTTTACCAGTACTCTATCACCCAGAGGCTTAACAGATGTGTGCTGCAAAGTGAAATTACAATCAGGCACATGTAGCAAGGAATAGAAAAGCCTACCTTCAAAAACCAAAAACTAGAAACAATTCCAGGGGGCAGGACTTATATTCGTCAGTAGTCAAGTAAGGTTCAATTACAAAATCCACCTAGAAAACATGTATTTAAATTATTTTACCTTGGGACTCCCTTCAGGAAGAAAATGAACACAGGTGCTAGAAAAGTTGGTCAATAAATATATATATATATATATATATATATATCATAACGTGTGATGAATTTGGAAAGAACAAATTCACCAAACCTACCAGGCTCTCAATATACAGGACAAAACCAATAAACTGATGATACTAACAATTTTTCTAATGTGTGAACAATAAGATGTCAACAACAATGATAATAAAAGAGTACCTTGGGGGCAACAACAGTGGCGGCTTTGACAATGAGAGAAGGGAACGATCGTTGTGTGAGTGCGCCAATTCTGACATTCCCAACTGAGGGAAATGGAAGCGCCGAAGGTGGAAACCCTTTGAATGTGGGGAAGTTCCTCGACGCAGTGAGCTGAGAGGTTGCCATTGGTGCTTCTCAAACAATGCTGTTAGAATCCTGCATTTCCGTGAGATTTGGTGAGTCATTCTAACAACAGTGTAAAATGGGGGAGATAGCACACAACATTAACTTTTCTATGTTAATTGAAACAATGGCTTTACCACTTAGAAATAAAAGATGAATGGGAGCAAGGTAGAGAGTGGAGAGTGTACCTTATCAAAAGTGCCCCAAGCTTGGAAACTGTGAGGAACTGTGGAGAGATAAAACCCTAACCAAAGATTGGGGGTTTTACTTTTATCTAATAATAATAACAATTAATAGTAAATAGAGGCTTCTAGAAATTTCAAGCCAAAGACATGTGTGACAGTATGGCATACCCATCCGATCAGCAGTGCGGTGCACCCACTTTCCAACCAAAATAATGATCTTATTTCAAAATTATTTCTTCCACCATCACACACATTTTAGTGCAACAAAAACTGGCTACTTCATTATTTTCAAATTAATTTTAACCATATAAAAGTAATAAATTTAATTTAAAAAATTAAATATTTATGACTACTTCTGTTTTTTTATATTTTATGTTAAGGTTATATTAACAATTAAACAGATAGTTAAAATCTTAATTTTAAAAATCTAATTATTTATTTTTTATAAATTCTTATACTTATTTTATTAGTTATTAATAAAAAAATTTAATATATATCTAAATACATATGATGGAAATTAGTAAATAATAATTTTATTAAAAAATATAATATATATATATATATATATGTTTTCAATGTATTAAATTAAGTAATTTTTTATAAATATTTTATATTTATAGGATCAAGGTCACACATTAAAAAATAGTTAAAACATTAATTCTTTTATTATTTGTTATTTATTATTTAAGATTGATTTACACATATTGAAAAGGATTATTAATATTTTCATTTGTATTAAAATATTTATGTAGCTTCCTACCATGTCTTTGAGTTACCTTATTGCTTATTTTCTATCATCAATCAATATTCTGGTAAAAAGTAACGATTAATGAAAATAATAACTAATATTATCTTAACTTTTTACCATAAATATACTAAAAATTATTTTATACAAAAAAGGGAAAAAAATAGGACATATAATTATATAAAAATGATTAAAATTAAAACTGTTTAATATTATATAAAAATTTTAAAAATTATGTAACTTTTTAAAATTTTATATAATTTAACATTAATATTTCTTATAATATTTAATAATAAATATCTATTTTATTCACATGAAAAACACCATGCTATTTTATACATGAACAAAAAGGCATAATTCAGATTTTAAATTACAGTTAATCATTAATTTTTTTTATCTAATTATATAACTAAGAAAATAAATGCACGTTTGGAATATGTTTTGGGGTATTTTTTAATTAATTTTTAACTAATCTAATTAACTTAGAAGTTCATTTGACTAAATTAAAACTTTTGGTAAACTTAATAATTTTAGGAGCTTATAACACTTCTTAGAACGCTGCTTCATATAACATTTGTGCATATAGGTCCTTTATTTATTTTATTTTTTGGTTATCTTATCATTATTTATTTGCTTGTGTTCTTTCATGAACTATTTAACAAAATTAGTTAATAATGGAAGTAAACATTTTTAAAATAGATGAAAGATAGAAGTTAAAAAGTTTTAAAAATTAAATAAAAGTTAATAAATTAGTAAATTAAATTTAAAATATTTGGTAGAAATAATTGATACAAATAAAATGATAGATAAAAATATAATTAATTAATAGATTTAAACTTTATAATATGATATCTTTTAAATATAATAAAAAATTAATTAAATAAACTTTTATTTTAAAAAATATCAAATTTTTATATAAATGAACTTTTAAATAATTTTTTATAAAAAATATGATTATTATAAACTTTGATTTATTATCTTTTATTTTAAATTAATTAAATTTTAAATATTTTTTATCTATTCTAATTTTTTGTTATGAGATATTTTATTACAAAACCAGTCAGGATTACGAGCTTTGTAAAAGCTTACGGTGGCATAAAATTACTAGACGTAAAGCGTGTATATTTATTAAATTAAGATGGATGCAATTTGTATCATATATTAAAATAAATTATAAAAAATAATAAATTAATGTATAAGCAAGCTTCTTAATAGGTTTAATAATTTTTTATAAGATCAAGCTCATCTTATTTGTTTGAAAATTTTTTAAAAATTTAAATTTATTTTTAATAAACAAATTAAGTTATAAATCAAATTTTAAACAGGTTAAATTATAAAATTTTATAGTAAAATTTAACTTGTTTCTCCTCTAACTAAACATAATTCTCGATTATAGAAATTAAAATTGTTAATGGAAAAAATAAATAAGTATGAGAAAACTAATATAAAAATAAATTTTGCGACATTAAGGACATTTTTAAGTTATAAAGAAATAAGATCGCTAATACCAATTGCGACGGGTAAACAAGAAGATCGGGCCACAATTGGGCCATTGGGAGGGTTGGGGAAACTAAAATCACTATAAGAGATGGGTTTGACCAGAACCAGATAGCAACAACCCACATATTTAGCAACTTTATATTTGTGAAACTAAAACATTATAAGAGACTGAATTTATGAAAATGAATTCTAAAAAATTATTTTTAAAATTTAAACTTTAAATTCTAAAATATATTAATATTTCTTGAAAATATATTTTTAAAAATATATTTATTTAATCTTTAACATTTTAGTTTAAAAAATATACTTTTAAAATACATGAAAAATTATAAAGATATTTTTAAATGGGGAATGCAAAAGATATTGATTTGCGGCGGGTGCGAATAGCAATTCGCCGCTGTGTTTCATACCAAGCCCATAGAGTTCGTGCATCACGTAAATAATAAATATATATCTATTAAGTAATTCTAAATTTCTAATCCACATTATTTATATATTTTTTGAAATAATAAAAATTCTGGTATCATTTAATGTAGGATTTGAGGTGTGGATATGGAATTCAGTGAGACAAGAGTTGTTTTAACTAACACCTGTCATGTATAGAGAAAAAGAAAATCTCGTGCCCATTTATGTATATACAGATAAAAAATGAGAAAAAAATTTATGTAAATTTTTTTATTTGACAAAACATCATTTTAAAGTTAAAAAATTATATTAAATATTTTAAGCACCTAAATTAAAATATTAAAATAAAATTAATATAAATT
The DNA here is from genome assembly GCA_037954105.1 of Canavalia gladiata. Lineage (NCBI taxonomy): Eukaryota > Viridiplantae > Streptophyta > Magnoliopsida > Fabales > Fabaceae > Canavalia > Canavalia gladiata. The sequence continues at coordinate 76,839,882 of CM075658.1, read as the reverse complement.
GATTTTTATTATAATTTTCAAAATATTTTATATAAATTTAAAATAAAAAATATATTTGAGTCTTTAAGTGAGGTAGCTAACCATTAGAGGATTACACCATGGTTCGAGATCCTTGCATAGGAAAGGTAAATCCTTTCCGAACCCTTCAGCCCAAAGGAAATCTGTTAATAATTTGTCAAGACAAAATAATTTGCCGAAAAAATAATTCTGGTTACTTTGCCTAAACAATTTTATAAATATTAGTACTTATTTTTTCTAAAAAGAATTAATACATCACCTTGCAATAGAGTTCTATTTTTTTTATTTGTTTGAAGAAATAAAATTATTTTTATAGAAAAAGAAATATATTTATATTAAAAAATAATATAATAACATTTAAAAATAAATTAAATTTTATGTTATTAATATTTAAGTATATTTTGACTCTATCATGGAATATAAAAACTAAATGGTAGATAAAGGATTAATTCAGCTTAATCAAAATTAAAAATTTATCATATATAATAATCATATTCGATTTAAGTAAACTTAATTTTAATAAAATATATCAATAGTCTAGATAAAATTTTACTCATATTAATATAATTAAATATAATTTAATTTTTAAATTTTTTAAATGAATTTTTATAATTTTAAAATATTTTAAAATAATATGATATATACTTATCATGTTAAATTGATGATTATTCTAAAATATTAAGTGATATTATATATTGATATATTATATTATCAATGATAATAAAATTATTAAAAAAAATAAAATGTACGAAAATTAAAATTAACAAAAATTTAAAATATGCCCTTTATCTAAACTGAAAAGGACAGTATTCAGGGTGGGGGACAGGTGGTTCGTTGACTGTAGGGCTCGTGTGGCATCGTTGACTTTGGACCACTTCTGATTATAAACTTAAACTCACACCTCTCACCTTTTGTTTTCATCTATGACGTCAAGCTCCCATGTCAGCACCTCTGTCTCCTACCTTCTATGTAAACTTCAAAAATATTTTTCATAATAATTTTTTTTTTAAAGCTAATTTGTGTTGCTACTTTACTAACTCTATGCCCTTTTTAACTGTATTAATACAATGTTTGGTTAGATAAACAATTTTTTAAAAAAAAATTCAAGGAAAAGTGAATGAGAAGACACTATTTTCTTTTCATTATTTTTGGATGAATGTAAATATGTAAAAGCAAAAGGAATATTCAATAGTGGGATTCGCAAATCGCAACCAATACAATTTCTCTCAACAACTATGAAATAAGATGGAATAGATTTTTATAAAAAAAAAATTCCATAACAAAAAAATTCGTAATTATGAAATATATAAACAATATTTCCATATCTATATTCATCCATGATTTAACGATTCAACGTTTAAAAAAAATAAAATCCAACACTGTATAGTATGTGAAAGGAAAATTATCATAAAAAAAGAAGCATAATCGCTAAGCAAGTCTAAATTTAATTATAAAATTTTACTTGCAAAAAGATGGAAAATAAATAAAGCTACAAATACTTTACTACCCAGCTTGCATCATACGTGTGCGAAGTTAATATATTATTTTAAAAATAAAAATATAATATTTTTCTATTTTTTTATTTGTTCATAAAAAGTAAAAAAATTATTTTTATTTATGTATATAATTCAGATTTTAAGCAGATATAATTATTATTTTTATATGTACCTTATATTTATCAACTGTAATAAATAAATAAAAAGATTAAAATAAAATATATAAATAAATGATAAATTAGGAAAAAAATATTTAAAAAAAAAAATTAATAATATTAATAATATTTTTAATATTTATGATTCTTCTATTTTTAAATGGATAAAAAAACAGATAAAGTATTACGTTTAGATTACTACAACTTTACATTGCAATTAATAAATCCTATTTTAGTGACTAATATTTTCATGTTAAAATTAAAAATCCTAATTCTTTATATATTATCGTCTTCCAACATCTTCATATTCGTAACTATATTCCAGTATTGTTATGAGTTCATTCTTCAAGCTTATTGGTTGAGAAGTATCATTAATCTATCATGTGAAATCAACAACTTCAACAAAAGTTTGGATGATGAATCGAGGTTCTTGAGTACTCACCATGATACAATGACAGATACTGAAATTTAGAACTCACCAATTACCATTATAGGAGAACAAACACTGAAATTGCTATCCACGGAAGAATAAAATTTAGATACAATATTATCGGTACTATTTTTAATTAAAATAAAAAATTTATTTCAATAATTGATATTAATTTTTAATACCAGAGTTAACACTAAAAACTTATATTATTTACTAAGGCAAAACTCAAATTTTGATTCACGAATAATATTAACATAATTTATGATATTACATATAAATTTTATACTCCACATAATTGTATATAAACATGTCATTTGTTTTTAAAATACGAGTATAAAAATTAATACTTTAGTGCTTTATCCAAGCTTGTAATTTTGTAATATAATGTATCATTACGTTTTATGTTTTGACAGAACATCAGAGATCCGGGATGACTTAGATATGTTTCAAAATAAATTAATTATAAAAATTATTCAAAAAAATATTAAAATATTTTATTTCAATCAATTTACATTTTCATCCATATCCATGAATAGTGAACTCAGACCAGTTAATCGATGGACACTTCTAACTCAGCACACCCTTCCCCCTTTTTCTAGAATAACCAATTAAAAATATATATAATTTTGATATAGTAAAAAATGTCTCAATCGGTGCTTAATGATGATATATTATTTTGTTATCTAATGAAATTGATGATAATACTATATTTATGAATAAAATGTGAAACAATACTCCAATTAGACCAAAACAGCAGTATATGTTTAGGATGAAAAGCCACCCTTAGCAAAAGATTAAGCATGGTGTTGGTGCTTTTTTATAAGAAAAATAAAACATGAGTGAACTTGTTGATCAAGTCGGAGTACGTTAACAAGCGTTGGATAATTATTAGCATTTTCAGATAATTGTTAGTTTTTTTTTTGTTTTTTGTTTTTTGTTTTTCTATCATAAGCACTTAACTTAATGTACATGTTAAAGTAATTAAAAGAAGTAAAAAATTATTATAGTAAGAAAATCACTTTTTATAATGATATAATACTTTTTATTTTAAAATTGTTGTATATTTAAAAGTTTAAATTTATTTTAAGATATTTATAATTTTATAAAACATTACTTTCCTTTTGTTTGCTTTCGTCTTCAGTATCTTTATAAAGTAAGAATTTATTTTTTATATGCATTATTAATGTATACATCTGTACATCATTATAACTATTAAAAATTACTATAAATATATAAAACTTTTCATACTCAACAAATACAATTAATTATCTATGATGAATGAGACTGTTTAACAATGAAACAAATCTAATTAATAATTTTAATTGCATTAACAATTGTTAAATTTAATATTAAACATCGTGAATCTTAGTTGACTAAGTTTAAAAAAAATAAAAATATAGTAAATTGAGATGGAAAATAAAAATAAAAATTCAAGTAAAAATATATTTTTTATAGTCTGGATAATTCTTTACAAAAAAAAGTAAATATTAAATAAAAATAAATATATTTAATATTTTAGAAATAAAAAAATATTAAATGCATTTTTGATAAAATATATAAAAAAATAGAAAGATACGGACAAAAAAATTTAAAATTAGTAAAAATGAACAGTTCCTTTATCCATTTTAGAAAGGAGAAAACAATTTGCAATTTGTATTAAGTTCACGTGGATTACACCACACACGTGGTCCAACAATGTTGTCCTCTACGCGTAACGACGAATAATCGTTGCCACATAGACACTGAGAAATGAAAATGAGTATGTTAGTGTTGGGTTTCAAAGGACGAGACGCGCCTCGCCAAGTGCTGACCGTGAGTCAAACTTGTTCACTCGCTTCGGCAATCAGCACTGGCATACACGCAGTATGGTCAAACTCATTCTCCCAGGTTACGTATAAATAGAGCCGCAAATTATCCCACAACACACAACACTGCAACCCAACAAGCACCAAATTCTACCCAATCCAAAAAAGAAAAGAAAAAATAAAAAAATCCTTTTAATAAATTGGAAAATGTTGAAGCCCAGCAATGAAAATCCTGAAGAGCATAGCGATTCCAAGTATAAAGGGGTCCGAAAGAGAAAATGGGGCAAATGGGTATCCGAAATCAGACTTCCCAACAGTCGCCAGAGAATTTGGTTGGGATCCTACGACACCGCCGAAAAGGCGGCGCGTGCCTTCGACGCGGCAATGTTCTGCTTACGTGGCTGCAACGCTACCTTTAATTTCCCCGACAACCCACCGGATATCGCCGGTGGAAGGTCCATGACGCCCTCTCAAATTCAGATCGCTGCCGCCCGTTTCGCGAACGCAGGGTCCCACAATGAGGATTCGGGTCGACCCGAATCTTCGCCTATAGAATGTTCCTCGGAGGGTACAACCTTACAAATGGAATCTCCGTCGCCTTCTATCTCGGAAGGGACTGTCCAAACCGACAGCGACGTCACCACACTTAACGGTTCTCTTCCGGATTTGTTCAAGCCAATCGGGTCGGGTAACTTGGCTTCCGAATACGGATATTTCCCTGGTTTTGATAATTTAAGTGGCGATCTTTATGTGCCAGAAATGCCAATTGTTAATTATGGAGAAGAAAACATGGATGGGTTCGTAGTTGACGACTCTTTCTTGTGGAATTTTTGACGCGTTAACCAGCAATGCGGGTCATGGTCGCGGATAGTTTTATTGTTTCCGGAACTGTGACAACAACCCGGGATTCAAACCGGTTTGGATCGGTTATTTTTTAAGACGACCAAACCTCATCTTCCTAATTGCTGCTTTACGGAATAAACTTGCCATCCATTCTAGCACCAAAGATTAACGCAACTGTTAAGACATAGTTGTAAAGATATTGACAGATATTGTAGTTTTCTGTGATTCGTTCAATTATTAAAATGAGTTTCGCCATTTTAAGATGTTTGTTCCTACAAGAAATTTAACTATTTCAGATTTAATTACTATTTTGTAAATGGCCAATGTTTTTTATATAAAAAAAATTCTGCTTAAATCATGAATATTCACAATATAGGAAGACTAATTTTAAACCTCACATATATATATATATAAATTTAAATTTAAAACTTATTAATATAAAATTAAGTATATACAATTTGGATCAACTTCTTGTTAATAAATTGTAAAAAATGAAAAAAATATTACTTTTACTTAATTCTTGTTTATATATTTTCATTAAAAAAAGTAAGAATAAATATTAATAAAAAAGTGATTAATTTAGTTAAAAACATTGAAACTATCTTACAATATATTTTTTATTCAAGTGTTTTCTGTCATGTGTTGATAAATATAAAATGTTAAAGTATTAAGCATATTATATTAAATGCTTCAATGTACATAAAAGGTAAATATTTTCATTTTTTTGTGTTTTTGATTTTCTATTTCTAACTTTTTATCATGTGTCTGTAGACATATAATATTTTTATTATTAATTATCTTATTTAATCTTTTATATTATATTATTATTTAAGGTAATATATATTTTAGAAAATTATTAATTACATTAATTATTTTGATAAAATGTTTATTTTAATTAATACATATTTTATAGAAATTAAAATATAATCACAACCACATAAAAATACGTCATTTATGCTGCACTTCACTTTAAATAATTTTAGTCAATTTAAAAAATTTATAATATGTACTTTTTAAAACCATATCTTTACTTTTTTTCAAGTTTAGTATAGCCTTAAAAAATAATTAGTTAAAAATTTAATTTGATTTATAAATTTATCTTTAAGTCAATTATTTATTTTTTAAATAAAATAACTAATTTAAAACATTTTATCACTTAAATTACCTAATATAATATTTTAGATTGACAAAAATAGAATCGAAAAATAAAGAAAATTCTCTATTAAAATTGTGTTAGCCAACACAAATGTTGTGTTATATAAAACAATTGGCTGTACAGCACAAATATATAAAGAATACTTTCTTTTAGTTTTGGATAGTTTTAACATTTCGAACATTAATATATTTTGTTAATTTTTTAATTTTAAAATTCCTAAAATACTCATTTGGCAGATTTTAAGAAATAAAGTGAAAAATTTATTAAATTTTAGATTAATATATAATATTTTAAAATGTCATGACAAATTAAGGTTTAATAAATTGGATAAATATTTATAGTAAAACTGAAACGATTAAAATCATTTTAGTTTGAAAAAAAAAATGCATCTTTGTTAAAAGATATTATATGATGTATGATTTTAAAATCAAATGTCGGAAGATGTTCACATAAGAAAAAAAAAATAACAAGACGCTTTTGCACCAATAAATTTGAAAAATCATGAGCATGTATCTTAAATAAAATTTATTGGTATAGAAGAAAGGGGAAAAAATTAGATAGAAAAGAGATAAAAAGAAATGTCTGAAAATTAATAAAATTGTGAGTTCATATTTTAAATAAGATCAATTGGAATAAAAGAAAGAAAAAAATAAAAAAATAAAAAATATATAATATAATAAAACAATGTAATATATTAAAATAAATATATTATAAGAATTTCAATAATTTTTATTAAAGTTTATAAAAATAAAATATAACCACAACAATAAAGCAAAGAACACATTTTCATGTGTTAACCAAACATGAACCATGATCAACAACCATAAAAGAAAAATAGTCTCATAATTAAGTTCTTAATTAGGGCTAGAACTCATCAAATCTACACTTGAATTCCTCTTTTTACTTAATTTATAAATAATGAAACAGTTAGCAAATTGCCTCCACTGCAAGCTTCTTAATTTTATTTCCACAATTTGTTGGACCAAATGTCTTATCTGTAACACGAACTGAACATGTTTTGTTTCCAACACAAGCCTACAAAATAAAATATTAAATCAAACCAAATATCATGTAATTAATCTTAAAGAAAACAATACAAATAATAAAAGAGTCTTACAGTTTGCACAAGAGACAACACATTTTTCCTGCTTCCGCAACTACCCTTGGTGAATGACCCACATGCACCATGTGGATCACCAAAGCTTGCAAATTTGATTGCAGAAATCGGATCACCAAAGCAAGATAACTGCAAAGTGCCGTTCTCAGATGCAAATCCACACGCACTACCAGCATCAACTGTTTGAGATTTCACTGATGTTGGGTTCCCACCAATCTCCTCAGATACACTTGAAGTATTCACATCATCAACTTGAGGAGAAGAGCAAACTGCCTCCACCGCAAGCCTCTTAGCTTTATTTCCACAATTTGTTGGACCAAATGTCTTATTTGAAACACTAATTGAACATGTTTTCCTACCAACGCAAGCCTAGAAAATAAAATAATGAATGAAACCAAATATCATGTCATTAATCTTAAAAAATTAACAATGCAAATGATAAGAAAGTCTTACAGTTTGCACAAGGGATAACACATTTTTCGTGCTTCCACAACTACCCTTGGTGAATGATCCACACGCACCATGTGGATCACCAAAACTTGCAAATTTGATTTTAGAAATTGGGCCACCAAAGCAAGACAACTGCAAGGTTCCATTCTCAGATGCAAATCCACACACACTACCAGCATCAACTGTTTGAGATTTCATTGGTGTTGGGTTCCCACCAGTCTCCTTGGACAAAATCGAAGTATCTACTTCATCATTTTCACGAGAAGAACAAACTCCCTCCACCACAAGCCTCTTAGCAATAGTTCCACAAGTTGTTTCACCAAATATTTTCTCTGAAACATCAATTAAACATACATTCTTGCCAAGACAAGCCCACAAAATGAAATATAAATTCAAACCAAATATCATTTTACTAATTTTATAAAATAATAATTATACAAACAAGAATAACTTACATTTTGCACAAGAGACAATATATTTTTTTGACTTTCGCAACTGCTCTTAGTGAATGCGCCACAAACACCTTGGGGATCACCAAAACTCGCAAATTTAATGGCAGAAATTTGACGACCTTGACAAGACAACTCCAAAGTCTTATTCTCATATGCATTTGCGCATGCAGTACCAACAACAACTGTTTGAAAATTCACCAGTGATGGGTTCCCACCAATTTCCTCAAACAAAACCAGAGTATTTACATCGTCTTGAAGAAAAGAGCGAGGAACATGGTACCTAAATAATTTATCGCGTAAATATGTTTTTATCATATAAATAATTTATAAACATAAGAAATTTATGCGTGGAACATTTCTAAAACCAACCATCTTTGTGTGGGTTGCCCGCAATTGGAAAGACATTTTTTATTATCATATTGTCCACGATAGTCACAAGGATCATTACTACAACCATCTTCATCAACATTATAACTAGGCCAGATGCGTCCAAGATTTTGACCATTCACCCAAGCATAGCCTTTACCCAGACCTTGCAAATCCACCACTACAGGATCTGACCCGAGAGGAGGTTTGAAAGTAGTCTTCCAATTATAAACACATCAATTAGTTTTTAGCTTATAACAAATTCTCACAACATGATTAAAAGAAAATACAGATTAATTACCTTGTACCAAGTGAGCATCCTGTTTATGGGTAATTCTTTAGATTCCCATTTGATGGAAGCATTGAGTGAGTCTTCATTGAAGAGTTTGTTATCCCAACCTTGAAACCCAACCTTGTATAGCCATTTATGTGAGGATAAATCTTTAATGATGGTCTCATCGTCTTTTACACTGACCAGCTCAATAGGCCCAACAAGACCAGTAGGCCATTTATCATAGTGTCCCCCATAGTTCTAACCACAAAATAAACATAATATTAAGTATTTGACTTTGTACAAAATTATTATCATATGCAAAATTAAATCATCAAAGCAATAGGTACCTGAAGTCCAACGGTGACACTAAGCAGGCTGATAACATTCTTTCCATGCTTCAAATTAATCTTCGTCTCAAATTGATCATTGTTAATTCCATATGTGGCCCAATGGGAGCCTATTCATCACACATTTAGAAATGTTGTTGAAATTCTATAACAAATATGGTTAATTTAATGTTAATTTAGCATTTAAAATATTACCAATATGTTCTCCATTGACGAATGCATGAATTACATGACCAGTACCGTTAATCCTTAAAGAAATATTATCACTCAAAATTGGATCATCGTGTTTGAGATCAAGTCTGCATAAAGGAAAATGAAACCAACGAAAATTATGAACAGAGAAAAGAGAAATAAAGGAATTAAAAAAAAAAGGGGTGTGAATGTGTGATTTACCTTGTGATGTACCAAAGATAGTCACTAGCATCATTAGCAGCATTTTTTTGATCTATTAGTGTGTCTGCAGTGACATTAACTTTACCGAGAAGAGCATCATCAATGTTCTCAGGGATCCACACCCACTTCAAAGCTATTGGCTCATCTTCTGCTTTATTTTTTTCTTTAACCATGAGAGAGGTTTGAACATTCACCTGATGAAGAAAATATAAAATAAGCATATCAATTAGTAACAAAATAAAGGATAATTATTCATAATGAAAAAAACTAGTAAAAAATTTTGGATTTTATAGAAAAAGGAGGTTTACCTTGGCTGTGTTATACTCTTCATTTTGACAATCAGGAAGAAGACTGACAGACCAAGCGGGAACTATATGGTTCTTTCCTCTAAATGTTATAGTAACATCTGTAGTATTGTTGCTATTGCTCAAGAAGCAGCTTGATGATTCATTTGTGGCAAATACAGTGGCCTTAAATTTGAAAGTTTATCATATTAGGAATTCTTATTCTTTGAAAAAACCTTAGCTATAAAAATTTTAGTGTAATTCATTTACCTTGACAGAGTTGCCAAAATCAGTCTCAGAGATGTTTCCGTTTGTAATACTTTCCTCCATTGACTTCAAAACTCTATGAAGTTCTTTAAGGTGACCCCATTTTGGTTGGGCAATGTTGCCTGCAAATATTTTTAAAAACAAATCAAAGGTTTATCCTTGAAAGTTGATATTTGATGAAAAAAAGTCAATAAAATTTTAACTTTTAAGATTTTAAAAATTGCAATTACCATATTCATCGAGAGGAGCATCATAATCATAGCTAGTGGTAATGTATGGACCACCGGCTGTTCTACCGAAGTTAGTCCCACCGTGATACTGAACAAAAAAATCATACACATGTATGATGAATTAACTAAGATTGAGAACATAATCAATTATTAAAATTTGAACTGGAAATTGTTTACCATATAATAATTTTGGAATGTTCCTCCCGTTTGAACAAATCTAGCCACAGCATAAGCAATATCTTCAGCAGTTCTATGTGGATCTTTGCCACCCCAATTCTTGAACCTTCAATTCACCCGAAAGAAAAATGACAATTGTAAAATCCAATCATAAAAACATGAACCTAAAACTATTGAATACGTGTATATAGAATATCTAGACGTACCAGCCTACCCAATTTTCAGTCCACATCTTAGGACTGTTTGGATTGTTGGGTGTAAAGTCGTCACAATACCAGCCATTGCAAGTATTGATCTATCATCAAAATGTAAAAGCATCAGCTATACTTATTGATATTATATAAATTTAATTAAAACAAGTCGATAATGTAAATATTTTTTATGCTGTTATTTACATATAAATCATTACATCGTCAAAAAATTATTATCAATATACTAAAATTAAACTCTACTTATATAACTATATAATATAAAATATTAAAACACATACCATTGGTTGAGGAGCATCAGCCTGCTTGCACATGACCCATGGAACTCCTATGTGCAAGGAATCAGCCATGGTCGCGCACCAATTAATGTAAGCTTTTCCAGCATCTCCATAGTCCGACATTACATTTCCATATTCATTTTCGATCTGAAATTATTCACCAATTTTTTAGTATACAAATTAAAAAAAATTAATGTAATCACTGATCATGAGGAGAAGAAAAGAAAAATACCTGAGCGAGAATGATGGAACCGCCTTGAGAAGCAAAAAGTTTCTCTTTCTTGAGCATATCCACGATCAAAGTAGTGAAATTTTGCATTTCATTCTTAAATCCAGATTAAAATAAAAATCAGCAAAATATATTTTGGATGAAAATATAAAAAACTCAAAATATAATACAATTAAGTAAAATAATAATAAAATAAGCATTACCATGAACACACTATTATTAGTTCGAATTTCAACACCAGGTAGATTGTGTACCCACACAGGAATTCCTCTGAAAGTTACGATAAAAAAAGAATTGAAAAGTTTATAAAATTATTCATGATAAAAATATGAAGCTAGTATACATTAATATAAAAGTTGATTAAATGTACCCAAAATCCCATTCCGCACAGACATATGGACCAATGCGAAGAACAGAATAAAGTCCAGCCTCTTGGATGGTCTTGAGAAACCTAGCGAGATCATTACGGCCACTAAAATCATACACACCACGAACAGGTTCATGTGCATTCCAGAAAACATATGTTTCAATTGCATCTAATCCTCCTTCTTTAGCTTTTTGGATTAAATCGGGCCACATCTATGATTAAATTGACAAAATTTAGTGTCAATAATGAGCATACAAATATTAAAAATAATAATAACAAAAATTAGCATGCAAATTAAAACAAAAAATGAGTAGTTACCTGAGGTGTGCTTCTGGGATGATGGATTGCTCCAGACATGAGCAATCTACGCTTGCCATCAATTTTTATGGCTCTTCCATCATGAGAGACTTCAACAGCATTCGTGACAATGAGGCAAAAACAGACCACCCCACAGAACAAGTTCTTAGCAACCTCCATAGTTGCTGAGGGAAGTAGAATAGTGCTAGTGATCCTAATTACACAGCATGATTATATATATAGAGAATTGTTCAGATCAAAATGGTATTATTGTTTGATCGTATCATCTCTATCCAATCCAAATTTTTAAAGGACTATAAATATATTTGATATTTTTAAAGGATTCATTGAAATATGAGTATGGTTAACTTTTATTATCATTATAGGAATCTTAGATATTCACTTCCTTCTTTAAAAATATTTATGTAAATGATAATTTTTTTAAAAATATTCATATCAAGCATAAAAATTAACATTTAAATTAAGATTCTTAATTACTTTTGAAAAAAATTTCAATTAAACATCCTCTTAAAATTTAAATAAACATTTGATCCATCATGGAGTGATCGTAGTTCTCTTGTTACCATTCTTCAAAACTTCCAACCGATGTTGGCCATCACATTCTTAGCTACTATAAACTCATACAATTGAATACCTCCAACATTTTTCTTGGATGGAGGTGAACACTAATTAGATCCAAGACAGTTTCCTTAAGCTCAATATATATGGACTTGTCTACAACGGCCCAAAAAGTGTAAAGGTCTTTTGAAGGACACTGATGGTTCATTGATCAAAGGTTTTAGTTCTAGCTGGGTGTATTTTGGATTATACCATTTGATTTAATTAATTACACCACTTTTTATTTTTTATAATTTTTATTTTAAAAATATTTCTCCAAAATAATATTATCTTTCTCTCCTCCAGTCCTCCACAATTTAAGTTCCAAATCTAAACTTTATTCTTCTCTTATTTTCTTTCAATATTCAGATTTGACAAAGAAGGAAAACGTGTAAGCTTAGAAGCAAAATAAGAGGAGTATCTCGAACTTTCAACTACGAAAATGTTTTTTCCATAATTAAAAACATAAAACATTGTGAAAATTTGTGTAATTAAAAACATGTAACATTATGAAAATATATTTCCATTATTGAATATATTTAAAATATAAATCGGAAACATGATTATGATTATAACTTAAAAAATATGATTATGTTTTGATAGTATGGAATCTAAATTTTATAATTATGTAACGTTTACAACTATGAAATTTAAACTTTATAATAAATTATATAATAGCTATTAATATCATTGAAAATGATAAAATTATTATTAAATATTGTAATCAGTAAAATTATGATTAGATAAAAAAAAAAATAAGATTAATAATAAATCTAACCAACTTAAAATTAGTTTATGATCTTACTTGTTAAATTTGATTCAGGGATTAAATGAATCAAACTTAAGTTAAAAATTAAACAAGTTAAACCTAAATTATATGTAACTCGACTTATTTAATTTATGAATAAACTCGTTATACATATAAATTAAATTTATATGATAAAATTTATAATATAATTATAATATATTATTATAAAAAATTATATGTTTAGAAGATTTTTTAATTTTAAAATTAGTAATAAAATATAAATTTAAAATGTTCATATCACAGTTCCTAAATTATCTATATTTTCTTAAAATTACTCGTACATTATTTCTTATATATACATACTAATTATGAAATAATTGTATGTTCATGATGTATATGATTTTTTCATATATATATATATATATATATATATATATATATATATATTTCAGTTATATCAGTTCCTAAATTTTAGAATATAAATAGTAGTTTAGGGTACTATGAATGAGGTGATAAGATATGTGCATACAAAATTAAGTTATTCTACTTAAACTATAAACTACAAGATCCACTTATGTTTTTCGACATGATATTCCTGCTTTATAGTTGTTGCCCTTTCATGGAGTGAGAAATTTTTTGTTTACTCTCTACGTTGACTATCACCTTGACGACAAAAGGAATGTGATCCATGTTACAGGCTTATTAGTAAATCACATTTATAGATATAGAATACAATATAGGGGAGTACTAAACAAATAAGTTCTTTGACCTTTTCATCAAATTATCATAAAACAATCATCCTATGCAATGTAGAAATGAAATTATTCTATCATCTCCTTCACAAGTTCATATGATAACAAATTCAAAAATAAGTTGAGATCATTGCATCCTATACCACAATAATTTTCACTAATTTAAAATCGATAATTCTTACAATATACAAATGCATGTGGACCCAAACTTTTCAGTGTTTTATCTAAATAATAGGGGTAACAAGATTCAATTTTAAATTATAGCATGCCCTTAGCAACACTAAAATTATCATCATTTTATACTATTCCAAAATTGTTCGACCGGTAATGATAATCTTCAAGGTTTAGTTAAGGCGGTTAAGTCCGACCAAGACGGTCCTGACTACAAGGAACAATCATAGATAATTGAAAGCTCAAACTCAGTTCACATACTCCTAAGCTCGGAAATTCTTATTGTTATAAACTCTGATCTACCTTTATGTGAATTAACCCTTAGATCTCCTTGCTCCATTTCATAGAAAAGCTCACAGATTATCTTCCGTTACAATTTACAAAACACTTTTATGCAAACGATACATACCGACTAATTATTTTAATTTCTATCTCTATCATACTTGAAGGCATCGCCTTCTTCTCAAGGATCATGATCTCATAATCCTCGATCAATTATTTTATTGTTTAGTTATATATATATATTATATACTTTCTAAAAAATTAAATAAGGTTCCCAACCTTCAATAAATATCTTTTAAAACTTTGACCAATAATTTTATATAAATCATTCTTAAAAAATTTTAAAATAAATTATTAATAATTTATTTTTCTCTAATTTATAGAAAAGAATTTAGAGGAATAAAATTAATTATTCTTACTCTATCTCGTTAGAGAACAATTTAACGAGTTAAATTATAACAATTTTATAAATTAATTTTTAATATAAAATTTTCAAATATTTATATATTTTATCCCTTATATTAAGGTATATATATATATATATATATATATATATATATATATAAAGCCAATTAAATATTAATTATATTTTTTATACATAATAAAAATATATTGAAGAGAAAAAGAAATGCTTATTATAAAATATTAGATTTTAGATATTTTAATAAAATAATAAATAATTTAATTTTTTACCAAACTTTTTAATTGGACACTGCCCTATATTTTTTATGTGGAAATATATTTATATAATTTAAAATTTATTAAATGTGGTTTTCTTTTAAAACTTTTTTTAACATCTCCACGTTTAAATATTATAATTCTTATAATATTTATATAAAGGTATACAACTGGATAATACCTACAAAATTTATGAACATTGTCCATAAATATATATATTACTAAGTACCTAAAATTTTATATCAAAATCTCATTTATAATTAATCAATTTAATCCTTAATCAATCCAATCACTAATCAATAATTATATAATATTTTATTTGAATTTAAATTTAAATATAATCAAAGATAAATCTTAAACTATCACACAATTCGTAAAATTTTTATTATAGAATGAGGGAGCTCTAGCACTAGTTCTATAAACAATTGAATTTCATCTAAAATTAAATTCAGATGTAATTAAATCCAAATTTAAACTTTATCAAACAATTAATAAATTTTATTTTAGAATAAGGATATTCTAGAATTACTCTTATATTTTACTTGAGTCTTTCCATTACCTGAAGTTTGAAGATCAATGTAATTCTTTAGTTTTTTTCAACCAGGTTCACACATCTGCGGTAGATCTGTATCCCATGCTTTGCCAATTTGCAATAGGTGAGCTTGCTACTTTTCAAAACTTTCCCCCAAATGCTCAATTGCATTTTGTTGTATCTTTATACAACAATAGGGTGTGTGCATGGTTGATTTGTTTACCATGTGACAGCATGTATGCTACCATCAAATAACCCTTTCGTCTTTTTTTGTTAAATAAAATACAGAACGAGTATTAATATCCAATGTACAAATTAGTTATTTGATTTATTAATTAATAATATTTTAAATATAAATATATATTTATTTTATAAAAATTATAATTATGTTTATATTTTTTAATTAAATAATTATTATATAAAAAATATACTAATAAATTAAAAATTTTAAATTTAATTTATTTTAATTTTTAATTTGTATGATTTGAATTAACAAACTAGCAAGTTGAACTGGAAAATTTATGAGTTTGAATCAAGTTAAAAAAAAAAAAAGAAAAGATTTATACTGAATTTGAGTCAAGTTTAAAAAAATAGATACTAAATAAATTCTTATTAAGTGAAATCTAACTAAACTCAACTTAATTTAAATGATTCATTTATGACTTTAAAAGAAAGAATGATGTAAGAAAAAATATAAATAATTATTATAATTTTATTTAAATATAGATGATGTAAAAATTTAGAATAAAATTTATTAGGTTAATTATTGTAATTTTTTTATATAATTTAAAATAAAAGATAAGATATTAAATTTATTAATTTTTTATAAAAAATAAATTTTTAAATAAAATTACAAAAATAATAGAAATAATTAATAAATAAAATTATATGGTGCAAATAGTACATATCTATCCTATCGGGTGAAGGTGAATTTTGGGGGCGTATTTCATGGGTTGCGAATGGCCCTTGATACCAAAGTTCAAATTCTTATAATGAAGGTGAATTCTACAATTGCCTTCGGTTCTTCATGATGTCAACGTTGTCAAAAGAAGTATTGACTATTGACCATCACCAAACATGTGGCATTTCATGCAACACTTTTCTGCACCTTTTCTATCTCTCCCCAGCTCTCTCTCTGCTGCCTATCCATTATTAGTTATAAAACTTTTTATTTAAAAAATTATTACTTATTTTAAAATTTTATTTTATGTTAAAATTTTCAACTTTAATTACTTTTGAATTCTTTATATTAAATTTGTGTTTTTTATTTTAAATATAAATCACTTATACTTCCAAGTGATTTTTATTTATTTATTTTATTAATTATATATATATATATCTTAAAATTTCAACATTGAAATTTTATTTGAATTAAAAATATCGAAACATATTATACAAGTAGTTGATAGCTCTTCTAAATTTCCACAATATAAATATGACAATAATGAATTTATTAAAATTATTCATATTTTAATTTCCCCTATAAAATATTATTTACTAATATTTTAATATTTTATTAGTCATTATTAATATGTAATATTTTAATAAGAGTTAAAATAATAGTATAAACATATTAATTTTATATTAATAATAAAATATTTCATACTAACATAGAATTTCATTACATAGAATAATAATATATATTATCAATATATATTAAATATTTGTATGATAAATTATTTGTTAATATAGATATTTAAATTTATATACTAATAATTTAAATTCTATTAAATCATATTTATATTAATAAAAATTAGTCTAACATTTAACAATTTTTATTTATTAATAAAATATTTTTCTGGTAATAATTAAGAACAATAATTAAACATCAACTTAATATTTATAAGATTACTAAATATACAACCTTATTATCAAATTATCCATAGTTGCACTAAAAACATGAAATATTTTTCTTTGTATGTTTTATTTAACCATAGATTCCTTTTATTTCAATTTATGGATAGATTATGACTCTCTGACGTCCACCTCGGCATGATTGTGTAACCTAAACAACGAGGTGGTATTCGTTGGTTATATTTACTTTGTCCAGTTAAAAAAAAATTATATATATAAATAAGAATATATATATATATATTTATGGTTAAATTATTCAATTTTTTTTAAAAAAATTATCAATAGAGATAATAATATCTGTACATAGAAGAATAGTTACCCAATTTATTTATTTTTTTAAATAACGGCCGTGTTTACTCTGCCAGGTGTTTTCATCCATATGATCATTTTATTTTTCAAAATGAATAAATTAACATGTTTCTACAACTTTGGATTGACTAACATATATGGCTCCACGTTGTCCTTGACGATAATTATGTATTTTATTATTATTTGAGGTTTTAAATAAATAATTAATTTTTTTTATAATTATACATTTTTATTGAATAAATTTATTTAAATCGTTAAAAATCCACATTATATAGTTTTCTCTAGTTTTTTTTTCAAAATTTTTTAGTTACATAATAAGATAAATTATACATATTTTTTATGTTTTTACAAATTTTTACATGATATTTTTATCTTTTTTATATCGATATATATATATATATATATATATATATATATATATATATATATACTTCTTTAATTATTTGGAATTGATTACACCGACCGCTGAAATTAATGCCAGCAATAGAGATTAAAAAATAGATATATGATGTGCACATATTATTTAATGAAATTTTATTTTTAAAATATTCTTAATTTTGTATATAAATAATTTATAATTATTTTTAAATAAATTACATTAACATTCCCTAAAATTTATATAAAAATGTATTTAATATTCTTCTATTTTTACATTAATCTGATTTCGCTTATGCATATAATAGTTTATTACAAATTACGAATGTTTCTTTCTTTTTATAATTAACTAATATGTTTATTTTTATAAAAACATATCTTTTATTTATTATCACATGCAAAATTAAATCATCAAGACAATAGGTACCTGAACTCCAACAGCGACACTAAGCAGATCGATAACATTCTTTCCATGCTTCAAATTAATCTTCATCTCAGATTTATCATTGTTAATTCAACGTATGGCCCAATGGGAGCCTATTCATCAAACATTTGAAAATTTTGTTGAAATGTTGAAACAAATATGGTTAATTTAATGTTAATTTAGCATTTGAAATATTACCAATATGTTCTCCGTGGACAAATGCATAAATTACATGACCAGTACCGTTAATAGTTTGGATGAAATATTTCAACATTTTAAGGAATTTAAAATATTTGAAAATATAAATATTTTTAATTTAAATACTTTTATTTTAAAAATATTTTGTTTGGATAAGAGAATTTTAATTTATTATATTTAAAATTTTTTATTTGAATAATAGAATTTAAATTTATTGAAATTTAAATTTTTGAATTTTTATTTAGATTACATAATTTAATTTTCACTATATACAAAATTTTATATTTAAATATTTATAGGTTTATCTTAATTTTTTTCTTACTTTTTTTTTTCACAAGAAAATTTAAATATACAAGTATTTTTATTATACAATATATTTAATTAGAATAATAACTCAATAAATGTACATAATTAAAATGATAGAAACATATAATTATATCAATTGATATTAAAAGTATTATATCTAGAGATGAAAGATGAGGGATAAAGATGTAAGAGAACAAAAAATAATAATAATAAAAGATAAAGTAATACAAATATAAAATAATGAAATAAAAGAATTTTAAATTCCATCTATTTTGGAAGAATTTGAAATTCTCTCATCTTAGTGGGTTAAAATACTCTCTAAAAATGCCTACAATTTGAAATTTCTTATCAAACAATATCCAAACAAAATATTTCAATTGCTAGAATTTTAAATTCTTTCAAAAATTACTTTCCCTCTTTAAAATACCTCATCCAAACAAAAGGTTAGAGAAATATTTTCACTCAAAATTGGATCATCGTGTTTGAGATCAAGTCTGCGTAAAGGAAAATGAAACCAACGAAATCTATGAACAGAGCAAAGAGAAATAAAGGAATTAAGTAAAACAGGTGTGAATGTGTGATTTACCTTGTGATGTACCATAGATAGTCACTAGTATCATTAGCAGCATTTTTTTGATCAATTAGTGTGTCTGCAGAGACATTAACTTTACCGAGAAGAGCATCATCAATGTTCTCAGGGATCCACACCCACTTCAAAGCAATTGGCTCATCTTCTGCTTTATTTTTTTCTTTAACCATGAGAGAGGTTTGAACATTCACCTGATGAGGAAAATATAAAAGAAGCATATCAATTAGTAACAAAATAAAGGATAATTGTTCATAATGAACAAAACTAGTACAAAATTTATGATTTTATAAAAAAGGAGGTTCACCTTGGCTGTGTTATACTCTTCATTTCGACAATCAGGAAGAAGACTCAGACCAAGCGGGAACTATACAGTTCTTTCCTCTAAATGTTATAGTAACATCTGTAGTATTGTTGCTATTGCTCAAGAAGCAGCTTGATGATTCATTTGTGGCAAATACAGTGGCCTTAAATTTGAAAGTTTATTCTTATTCTTTGAAAAAACCTTAGCAATAAAAAATTTGTGTAATTCATTTACCTTGACAGAGTTGCCAAAATCAGTTTCAGAGACGTTTCCGTTTGTAATACTTTCCTCCATTGACTTCAAAACTCTATGAAGTTCTTTAAGGTGACCCCATTTTGGTTGGGCAATGTTGCCTGCAGATATTAAAAAAAGTCTAAGGTTTGTCAATGAAAGTTGATATTCAATGAAAAAAAGTAAATAAATTTTTAACTCTAAAATTTTAAAAATTTCAATTACCATATTCATGAGAGGAGCATCATAATTGTTAAACATATAATTTTGTAACTGTTTTTAATTTATTTGATTCAATTTAATTAATAAATAACTAATATATATTTAAAACAAGTAAGTATTTTCTAGATACTATACAAAAGTAAATAGTTTTAAATTTTAGAAGAAAATAAGTAATTTCTAAACTTTGATAATAAATCTATTTTTTTATTTTTAATTTATTATAAATATAATATTTTAAATAAAAGAAATAAATATTTTTTATTTTTTATTTTATAATTTTAATATCTTGTTTCTTTACTTTTCTGTTTTATTTTTCTTTCTAAACTTCTTTACTTTTCTGTTTTATTTTATTTTTCTCTAAACTAACAATAATTATAGCCAGTGGGTAATATATGGACCACCGGCTGTTTTACCGAAGCTAGTTCCGCCATGATCCTGAACCAAAAATCATGCACATGTACAATGAATTAACTAAGATAGGAATTATTTGCTATATAATAATTTTGGAATGTTCCTCCCGTTTGGACAAATCTAGCCACAGCATAAGCAATATCTTCAGGGGTTCTATGTGAATCTTTCCCACCCCAGTTCTTCAACCTTAAATTCATCCAAAAGAAAAAAGACAACTGTAAAATCCAATCATAAAAACATGAACCTAAAATTAAGCTTTTTTTTTTAAAAAAAATAAAATATTGAATACGTGTATATATAATATCTATACGTACCATCCAGTTGTACAATTTTCAGTCCACATCTTAGGACTGTTTTGGATTGTTGGGTGTATAGTCATGACAATACCAACCATTGCAAGTATTGATCTATCATCAAAATGTAAAACTATCAGCTATACTTATTAATTATATGAATTTAATTAAAACATGTCGATAATGTAAACATTTTTATACTATTATTTAATTATAAATTATTACATCATTAAAAAATTATTATCAATTTATTAAAATTAAACTCCAATTATATAACTATAAATATAAAATATTAAAACACATACCATTGGCAGAGGAGCATCATTCTGCTGGCACATGACCCATGGAACCCCTATGTGCAAGGAATCAGCCATCGTCGCGCACCAATTAATGTAAGCTTTTCCAGCATCTCCGTAGTCTGACATTATATTCCCATATTCATTTTCGATCTGAAATTATTCACCAAATTTTTAATATACAAATTAAAAGAAAATTAATGTAACCATTGATCATAAGGAGAAGATAAGAAAAATACCAGGGCGAGAATGATGGAAGCACCTTGAGAAGCAAAAAGTTTCTTTTTCTTGAGCATATCCACGATTAAAGGAGTGAAATTTTGCATTACATTCTTAAATCCAAATTAGCAAAATATATTTTCGATAAAAATATAAAAACTCAACAATATAATATAATTAATTAAAATAATAATAATAAACGTTACCATGAACTCACTGTTGTTAGTTCGAATCTCAACGCCAGGTAGATTGTGTACCCACACAGGAATCCCTCTAAAAGTTACAGCAATAAGAATTGAAAAGTTTATATAATTATTCATGACAAAAATGTTAGTCTTTTCTTTACACATGGTAGATAAGCTTCATACCATGTTAAAAATTATACTAGCTAATTTATAAGGTAAAGGTTATCTTTGATATATGAACTTATGATTAATTTTTTCTTTACATAATGTGAAATTTATAATACATTTTACTCAAGTATGATATCATGTTAAAAATACTGAATTCCAAAAAATATAATATATTTTTTTCCAAATAAAGTAGACTCTAATATTATATTAAAATTTAGACTTATCTAATTTAATCCAAAAGCTAGCTCAATAACTTTAGGCTCTACACTTACTCTTATGTTTTATTTAAATTCTCCTACTTTACCTAAAATTGGAGAACAGTTAAGGTAGAAAATGTGGTGGTTCAACTTTAAAATTTGTAATTAATTTTTCGTTACAACATTAGCATAAGGTAACCTACTATGATAACAAAAATGTTGAAGGAGATTGATAGACGAAGGTAAAAAAAGAAGAGAAATTGAAAGTGATTGTTTTTGTTTCTTTAATATTCTGAATTGAATTCCTAATTTTTTTCAAAACTCAGCAATTAAGTAGGGGAAGAAACCTACGTTACTGCACATGAAATCACGGAAACTGGAAGTGTGGCTTTCCTTTGCCCCATAACCTGAGTCTTTGTAAATAGTTGCTACACCCAAAACAAGAGTTGAACACAATATAATTTAAATTTAATGGTTGGAGTATCAAATTCTTATAATATATATTGATTTAAATTTATTTAATAAAAATATTAAAATTTTAAAATTTTATAAAAATAATATATAAAATATTTATTAATTTAATAATTAAATTGATAAAATTTATTTATTTATAAGAATTATTGAATAAAATAATTTTAACTAAAGTTATTTTTAAAAATAATTTAATATCTCCTATATATTATAAATAAAAAAGTGAATATTATAATATTTATGAAAAATTTTAAAAATATATTTTCAAAATAATTATACGTGTTCCAAAAATATATTTTTATGGGAAATTTGATTTTAGAAATGTAGGAAGAAATTATTGGGAGGTGCAAAAATAATTGGCTGAACATTCAGGCCGCCAGTCCATATTCACTGGTTCAAGTCATTTTTGTGTGGCACACGAAAAGCCCACCACCATAAGTGTTACACTTAATTATAATCCGCAATAGGAATGGATTGGTAAAATATGCATTTTATCTAAGGCTTCACACTGTATTTCGTAATCTTCGTTTCAATCTCTTAAATAACATCCTATCGGATAAAGAGTGTTTGATATTAATGGTGTGTTATATCCATTAGAGATAGAAATCATATCCTATTGGATAAAGATTGTTTAATATTCTTAATGGTATGTGTATTCAGGCAAAGAGATAGATAATAATAATATTAATAAATGTAAGATGAGTGAAAACGATAAAATATAAAAATAAAATTATTATACTTTTAACTATTCGTTTTAGACTTATCTATTGTTTAAGTATAATGTATCACTATAAAAACAATATTTATTTATTAAAAAATTGTTAAATGAGAAGTTTATTTTATTTAATTCATATTTTATTTGATAAAATTTAAATTGTTAGTGTAACTTTTAAAAATTTATATTAATAAATAATATATTTTATCAATATATGATACATTATAGTATATATTGATATTTTATATTAATAAAATTATTTGTTAACATAATATATATTTTTTTATTATAAACTACTCATGATGTTTATATTAAATTATTAATAATTTATTTTGATTATAAAAAATTATATTAACAAGGTATAGTTTAATTTTTACTATCATAATTTTTCTTTTATATCACCGTAATAAACATCATTCATTAATTTTATTTTCACTTTATTGTTCCTTCTACTTATTATCATAATGGTTGATATCACAATTATTGTATGTAAATTTTTGTTAATATTATTATTATCTTTACTATTAATAATAATAATAATAATAATAATAAATTATTATTATTATTATTAGCATAATTTAATATTGTTATTTTATTAATTCTTTTATTTTTATTTATCATAAAATTATTTTAATATAATTATCGTTAATTATTATTATTATTATTATTATTCTAATTACTATTTAATTATTACCATTAATCATCCATCATTATTATCAAATAAATTTAAATGTATAATAAATGATTTGTATATTTTAAATTTTGAATTTGATATTAAAATTTTAAAAATAGAAAACTATAAAAATTAAAATTAAGATTTTAAAATCAAAAACTAATTTAATTTTTAAAAAGTTTACACTGAAAGTAAAAAAAATAACTTCAAACCCCCTCAATCATCTAATATTTTTGTGAAGTTGCTTTGAGTTAACGTGTGAATAAGATTTATTATTATTATTATTATTATTTAAATTAAATTTATTTTATTTAATAATTTTTTAAATAGTTACATTTTATTAATTAAATTATTAAATTAATAAATTTTAATACATAATTAAATTTTATTAATCTAATTATTAATTTAGGAAAGATGAGCATCGGTTACACGCGGATTCAATTTTTTAACCTGGAAACCGGTGCAAATTGATTTGAGTTGTATTGAGATTGAGTCAAATGGTTGGATCAAATACTGAGCCTGTTCTAAATTATAATATAAATATTTTCTTGCTTATAATTTGTTTAAAATTTTTTAACTATAATTATAATGGATATAAAAAATATGTTTTTGTCCAAAACAATTTTAACAATTAAAAGTTTTACCTTTTTTAAAAAACTTGTTAACCAAAAGAATAAGAAAATAATGCATTTGAAGTTGTTTTTATGCTCACATTTTTGTAATATTTATAAAATATATAAAGCTTATTCATCAAAACACAAAAGCATAAAATATAATTATTTTTATTAACAATATAATCCATGTAACACTAAACAATGATGAAGGATAATCAACAAGCAACTTAAGTGCAGCAACAATATTTTCTTATTTTTGATAAAATTGTAAATTAAATTTGATAAAATTGTAAATTAAATTTTTTTATTCAATTACTAGTTAATCAATGAGTATGGTTTTATAATAGAAACGATAAAATTGTGTTAATTTTTTTAACTTTAATCTACATTACCGAGTAACTGTCTTGTAGTTCAAAAACACAGTTGTGATAGATGAAATTGTACGGTTAAGGTCAATCCATTTCATGAAATGTCTTTCTTCCACAAAAATCAATCTGCTTCAGTCTTTGTAATTGCCTGCATAAAGTTAAGCAAACAAGTTAGCTATTCATATAGCTATTCATAACCAAAAGTCACACAGAACATTATATTTTCAATAAAAAAGAAAAAAAGTTAAGATAACATAGCATCTTATCTTGCATCACATCAAATTGATTAGAAAACCAATTAATTATAACAAATTTACAACTATAACAATGACATTGAGGATTGGCAACACTAGATGCCAAAATATTTTTACTATGAATTAAAGAATCATCTTAATATTTATGATGCCAAATATTGTGAAAAAATATTTTACAAAAATATTGTTTAAAAATTTTATTTGTAACATAAAAAAAAAAGAAGGTAGAATGATAAAATCGTTTCGTGTTTAGTAACAGCTTGGCTGAATAACAACTCGATGTGGTATGCTCCGAAGACATAATTTTTGTAAACAATAACATACTGAATCATAAAATGATCTAACTTACTTTAAAATTATAGGAAAAGACTTAGTAACCAGCAAATACAAACATATTAAAAAAAAGGAAAAAATAAAACAAAAATTATTAAGGAAAAATCAAACACAAATCATAAAATGATTTATCACATATGATTGTGATAAAAAAAATAAACAATAAAACAAAAATTATTAAGTAAAACAAAAAAAAATTTAACCAAACATCAAGAAATTTTTAAATACATCTTCACTTTCATTCCTGCACAAAATAATTTTTTTTTTAAATATAATCATGCTAAAAAAATTTAAAACCTGAGAAGAGAATAATCACACTCAAACCCATCATACCTACCAGATAAACATACCAACAAACATTTTTTGAGAGTTAGAAATTTAACAGTTATAGCTTTAAATAGTTTTTTCACTTCAAATTTTTTCACATTTTAAATCAAATATAAAGAATAAAAATATTAGAAGTAAGAACGGAGGCACTAAAAATTCTCATACTATCAAAAAAATATTTACAAAAAAATTTATTAAAAGGTTTGTGATTCACTTAAATAACTTCAAATGATCCAAGAAAAAAAATTTCGTCATTTTTTAAATTTTATAAGAGTTTTACATGCATTTATAGTGGAATGACTCAGCATAAGAATGTAAGGATAGAAAAAAAAAATTTATTTTTTTAAAAGTCAAATTAAACATACAAAAACGAAGAAGATGCAAATAGATAAAATAAAAACAGAAAAAATAAGGAACAGAATAGTCAAGAAATAGAGAAAATGAGAAATTTGTAATCCTAACCCTAAATGTAAGAAATTCAAAATGTAACACCCATAAGCAGCATGAAAGACACTAAGAGAGCTGGAGGGGAGGAGAAGACGAAGTTCATTGTTTTGAGTTAGTGTGTTTATCATCCTCAAACCAAACCCTAACACATGTTCAACGACATCTTGTGAAATTAAGGCAACATTAAGCACTCATCCCTTATTGTGATCAAATAAGGCTAGGCTAGCAATAACGCAGTTTTATTTAATTACTACATGATAATTCTTTCTCGGGTTCGTATACAGTGACCATTATCAATTTTATAAACTAAATCTGATTGTATCAACCCAATCAAAATTGTTTTTGCCAATCCGAATTAATTAAAGACTCAAACCGATCCATTCAAATAGCTAATTTGGACCTTAAATTTAACGAGTTTAGTTGTGAATCATTTCTGACGGCCCACCCCTAAATTTTGGTGTGTAAATTATATTTATAAAATTTTATAAATAATTTAATATTTTATTAAATAAATTTAAATTAACATTATTATAAAAGATATATTATATATTAAAATAAAATTATTTAATAAAATATTAAATCTTTTTTAAATTTTATAAAATCATTTAAATTTTATCTATTTAATAAAATATATTAATTTATTAATTAGATTGGTAAAAATTAATTATTTAAAAAATTTATTAAACAAAATAACTATAACTTGAGTTACTCATGAATTAATTTAATTTAATTTATTATATATATTATCAATAAAAAAATATAATTTTTTATGATAACTATTTTTTTATTGTTATATAAATGAATAAAAATATATTAAATTGACAAAAAAAACTTATATTTAACTTTAAAGATTATATTATCTAATATTTTATTAAATAATTTTTAAAAATATAAATTTATTAAAAATTTAATAAATATTAAAATAATCATTATTTATATTTTAAAACTGTAACTAAAATATTCTTTTAAGTGTATCTCGATACCTCGTTTACTAAGTTTCATTATGTTAACAATTATGGAAGGTATCAAATTAAAATCATTAAATATAAATACAAATATAATTTTATAACTGGGTAATAGTATAAAAAACTACACATTAAATATATTTCAATTAAATTTTAATATATCAAAATTAAGTTCACAATTCTTGCACTACAAACGCGCTGCGATTTGTCATTTTAATATATTCGTATGGCCATTAGAAGTTAATAAAATAATAGGGTATGATTATATCAAAGAAAGCTATGTCCCTGTTGTTATGGATCTCATTAGATTTGTTTTGATTTAAAATTCGCTATTTGCTCATACTTTTAACCCAAAAGAAAAATAATGTTAATAAATTATAATATCAATGCCCCGAATCAAAGCAGCACTTGCTTAATAAAGCAGGTGAACTCAAATAGAATTGCACGGAATCATATAAAAACAGTATAAATCCTATCATGTTCGATTCCCAGATAAATTATTTGGGCAAGATCATACCGATTTGCTTCCAGTTCAAAAGCAGTTAGTGTTACAAAATGGATCATGACATAAGACGTGAATTTGTGACTTCCTTGAACTTCTTTTGAGAATAAAAACAATTCCTTTTAAAATAGTATCAAACATATGTTAGCAATCCGGTGGACAATAATAAATTGGCTGGATTACGTAAATTATATTGTAAAAATTGCATTTAAAAATTATGATAAATATTCATAAAAAATTATTCTAAATATTTTTTGACCATGTGGATTCTTGAATTAATTTAAAAAGGACTCGTAAAAAAAACTAGTTAAATGATCTGTACAAAATCGTGACAACTGTATCAGAGGAGAGCTATTAATATTCAAGAATGTAAGGTCAATTACATATAAATATAACAATATATATTTCTACATCAAAATGGTCCGTAAAATAAATAAACCATGTTAAATACTGCTTATTCAATATTAAGCTAATGATGAACACATAAAAACACACATATTTGCCTGGATTTATGTTGTGTTATAATTAATTTGCATCACACTTCTCTCTTTTTATTCGATTTTGTATTAATTTTCTAATTCGTGCCATAAATTTACGCTAGTGTTTTAATTATGAATTGGTTTTACAACTATAATTATTGGTATTTCAACTATCTTTTATCTGAACATGTATCGTCGTGTTTCATATTTTTACTTGGTTAATAATAGTAGCGGATTTAGATATTTTATTACGATGTCATTTTATGACAGAGAAACATAAACATAATTATAATAAAGCCTATCATTATTTGTATAAAAATTATTAATTTTATTTGTATTTTTCTCATAAAATAATATTGTCATCCTAACCATTAACATAGAGATATTGAAACATTATCAGTTATTTTCTGTTTGATTTTAATTTTATAATAATTTACTATTTTATTCGCCAGGAATCTGATCGATATAAAGTAAACAGCGCTTCACGTGTATATATGAAGCGACTAACCTCATCAAAAGATAAGGAAAAGTGCCAAACTGGTAGGAAGTGAGAAACAAGTAATAAGGTAGCAGCTAAGAAGTGATGGCCTAAATGTCAAATGTTAGCTAGCGGTCAAAGTTTCTCGTAATGGCCCTCCCATATCCTACATGCCACGGCACAAGAATTTAGACAATTTTCTTAAGCAGTTTGATCGCAATTTTCACAGCATTATACGAGGAAGATGTTGGGGGTATATTAATATCATGATATCCTTAACAATACATTTTTTGTTTTGGTCATACGTTAACGGTACATGTACTAGGAAGATGTTGGGCTTCTTGAAGCTTGTGAAGATCCTAGTATATGGGGAACATTAGGGTATATGAGCTGAGTCGCAAGAAAGTAATATATTAAGTGAATGAAGTGAGGTCACAGGGAAAGTCATCTACTACTTTGATTAGAAAGGGGCCATTCACTTTTCCGTAGACACATCACAATCATTCGTAACATGCATGGTGCGTCCCATGATGAGTGGATTGCTACTCTTTTTACCCCCTCCGATGGGTTTCATGTCTCACATCTCTCATTCTTTCTAGTTTCTATATCATTCTTATTTTCTTTATTAAAAATATTCTTAGACAAAAAAAGTTAGAATATAATTATAAATTTAAATTTTTTTAAAATCGGATGAATATCAAAAAATATAATCATTTATATAAAATATGAAGTTTAAATTTTATTATTTTTATTGTAAAAAATATATGATTATAAATTTAGTTAAGTATGTATTTAAATGAAATACCGATAAATAAGAATATTATTGAATAAAAAATAATTTTTGTATTTTAAAAATAAGCATTTTAAGATAAATTACAAAATTTAAAATAGCATAATTTTTAATTTTTTATTATTGGTATATTTAAAAAATCACACATAAAATTTAAAATATATAATTAATACTTTATTTTATATTAAAATTATTTTTAATTTAAAAGTTTTTTCAAGTAAATAAATAAATAAGATAGAAGGAATATAATATAAGAGAAAGAGGATATAATGAGGTATTGGAGAAATTCTGCTCCTAACATAATTCAATTAATAATGGTATCTGTTAGTTTTAGTTCTATTTTTAATTAATGGTAAAGTTAAATGCAGTCTTGAATTGAACGGATCTAATTTATAAAGACGGATCAGTGAAATATATATATATATATATATATTAAAAAAATTATGATATATATAACGTTACAATCTTTTAAAAAAAAAAGTTGATGAGTCTGCATTTCATCATAATAAAGCATTTTTTATTGATAAGAAAAAATTTAAATATAAATTTAAAAAAAAAGAATTTTATTAATATATTATATTTAGTAGTTGTTACCTTTTCAATTGAGTATGAGAGTTTATGATTTTATGTTTGTAATATATAATGAATAACTTGTGCAATTCAATATATAAGATATAATACATTTTTTTTCGTCCTTATGACATCCAAGCAGCACTATCATATTAGATGCAATCAACATAATTTTATTACTAGAAATAATGCATTAAGGGAGGAGAAAATTGAGATTTTGAATAATGGTGTTTTTCACCACATGACCAATTTATGTCATCTATTTAAAGAGAAACATCATCTTGATGAACCATTCCACATCATTGTATAGATAGGAAACATAATGGTGGTAAATAAAATAGAAGATTATAAGTTTGAATGATAATATTAACCTGTATAATGTTCTTTATGTTCTTAATTTTAATTGTAATTTAATCCCAATTCATTGGTTGACAATGTATTTGAACTACACACAGTAACTTATAATGCTGCTTCTTGTATAATATAGGATCAAATCATGAAGAAGACAATTGGATTTGGTGATCTATATGATGAAGTTTATATGCTCAAGAAGACAAGATAATAATGTTCCTCATTGCCACGTAGAGAACAACAACACTCTGGCATCCTCGAATGAGCCACCCATCAACACTGGTGTGGCAGAAGCTTTCTAATTTTCTTAATTTCAATTTTTGATAAGAACAAAGTATATTATTGTTATGTATGCCATAGAATAAAATAATGTCATTCTCATTTTTCATTGATATAATAAAGAGAGAAAACTTTTCGCTTTGATTAGTTATGATCTTTAAGGAAAATATAATACTTCATCATCTAACGGTTTATATTATTCTTACCATTATTGACAATCGTACATGAGCAACAAGGGCATACTTGATGAAAGATAAAATTGAGACCATATACCATCTCATAAACTTTTGTAGGATGGTCCAAATCAATTTGATCTAAAGGTAAAACAAGTTCATAATGACAACGACATAGAATTCATTAGCTTTTTCACTCAAGAATTCTTCCATTAAGAAGGGATTCTACATGAAACATTGTGCATAAGAACCCATCAATAAAACATACAAGTAGAATGAAAATACACACATTCTCAGTATTGCTTAGATTCTTCACTTTTAAGCAACCCTACCTATATCATTATGGGGAGTATGTATCTTAATAGCCACCCACATAATTAATTAAATGCTAACAATAGGTCATAATGGAGATACACCATATGAAAAGCTATTTGAAAAAAACTCCAAGTTATGATCACCTAAGAACCTTCAAGTGCTTTTGTTATGAAAAAAACTTGATCAAACAACAAGATAAACTCAATTTGTGAGTAAAAAGATGCATGATTGTGTGGGTATTTCTAAGGCCAAAAAAAGTTGAAAAATGTATAACTTAAAGATAGATGAGTACATAATTAGTAGAGATATGATTTTCTATGAGAATGTGTATCCTTTCATGACTAAATGAGTCCTTAAGACAAACGATCCACCTATCATATCAACTTTTCTTAACTCCACAATCCTACCTAAAGATGATACAACTTTGTGTGAACCTAACATTGAAGAAGGTGATTGTTTTGTTGATGCAACACATGGATCATAATGCAAATGAGGGGGAAAAAAAGAAAGTAGGCAGAACATCCACCACTCTAGATTATATGCCCAATTAGAGGGAGTCTAATCCATAGCAAGAATTGATGGCAATAGTACCACACACCAGACAACCACCACATTACTTACAAGACTACTACTATCCTTCTATCATACAAACCCCTTCAAGCACATCTCCAGCTCCCTCAAATTCTTCTGGTCATGCTTATCTAATCTCACACTTCATTGATTATAATCAATTCTCATCACAACATCAAGCATACCTAGCGGCCATCACCATCCATGATGAGCTAGAATCATCTTCTCAAACAATCAAGGAACTGCAATGGAAGGAAGCTATGAAAATGGAGATCAAAGCCTTGAAGGACAATGACATGTGGTCATTAGAACCACTACCCACAGGAAAAAAGGTTGTCGATTGCAGGTGGGTGTACAAGATCAAGAATAAAACAATAGGTGAAGTAGAAAAATATAAGGCTTGACTAGTTCTCATAAGCTTTATTTGATACAATTTTCAGCAATCTCTTACTAATCATAAATTGTACAGCTACACCTGTGATTCCACATTCATGACTATCTTAATATACATAGATGATTTGGTAGTAGTAAGGAATAACACAAGGGTCTATGCTCACTTCAAAGAGTATCATAACAAATGCTTTCACATGATGGACCATGAGCCTCTCAAATATTTTCTTGGTTTAGAATTATCTCATGGTCGCTTTGGGATGTTCCTGATTAAATACAAATATGTTCCTTATCTAAGGGATCTTTCTACCTAAAAACAATGACTTAAGGTTGTTGTCATTTTGTGCTTTTGGTTAGGCAGCTCACCCTTTAACCAAGAGATTGATGAAGTTCGAAGCAACATCAATATTATTGAAGACCAAGAAGTAAAGTACAATATCAAAGTACTTTGGTGAGGTGGAATATCAAGCAATGACCTATCCACTAGTAAAATCATTTGGAGTCGCAATATCCTTACGTCCTTATAAGTTCCATGTTCGATACCTATTAACCTCCCTTGTGACAACTAAACTTTTCTTCACCTTATTGTCCATATGGTGTTTCATGAACAAACTAAACACATAGAAGTAGGATATATCATTCCTCTATACATTCCAACACAATACCAACAGATATCTTTACAAAAACATTAGGGTGCATGACAATTTCAAGAGTTGACAGTCAAATTAAATGTTCATAACACTCACACTCTAACTTAAAAAAAGGTAATGAGATAGAAAAAATTGTGTTCCTAACAAAATTTTGTAAATATAATATATATATATATATATATTAATTTCAAATATAATTCTATTTTAAACAAAATTTTATTAATATATAATATCAGTTAGATATTTATTTATTACTTAATATAGAAGTTTATGCTTTTATACTTGTTATATATAATAAATAATTTATGTAATTTAAAATATAAAATACAGCACATTCCTTTTTTTTAATTTATTTATATATAATTTAAGATTAATGTGATAGTTAAATAAAAAAATAAAGATAAAATCTAGTTTCAATGAAAATCAATAAAAATTATCTGTGTGTTTATCTATTAAGTTACAAGAATTCATCGTTAAAATTAAATTAATTTTTAGGTTAGAACTTACATAATATAATTATAAAAATATATTTTAATTAGGGTTTAATTAATTTGAATAAAATTTAAATTTAATTTAATTAAAATTTAAAATTAATTTAGATTAAATAATTTTTTAATTTAATTTAAAAACGGTAGATATACTATTTTTAATTGAACTTATTTTTTATACGATAAAACTTATATAATAAAAAATATGAAGCATAATAATATTTTTCAATTAGTTTAAAAATGAATAAACTTATAAATATATTAAAATAATAATATATATTTATGAAAACTAATAAGATATAATTTAAGAGTAAAATTATAAAAATAATATAAATATTATAATTTATAAATATATAATCAATTATATAAATATGAATGTGAAGTTCGCTTAACAAATAAATTAAATATATAACTTAAGTTCGATTTGCATCAGTTTATGAAATTTTGATGTAATATAATAAAAAAATTGATTTTTATAATTTTTGAACATTTTGTTTTTATATTTTCAATTTGTTTTATATGGTTTACCTGAATTATATCTGTTCATCTTGAATTTGTGTATAAGTAGTTATCTACAAAATTATGTGAGTATGAGTATTATACTATCTATTCCTACCCATACTCGCATAATATATTTAATATATTTTATAATTAAATTTTAAATATAATTTTAATTAATTTAAATGGTTTTTTATAATTTATAATTAGGAATTAAATTAAGTTATGCTAAAGTTACATATTTTACTTTTAATTAATATTTTTTATTAGTTTTTATCATTAATATTAATATTATAATATCTTACATAGTTTATTAATTTTTCAAATAAATATGTAATAAAATTTTATATTTAAATTAATTAAAATGCAAATAATAAGTTAATGTATATAAGAGTAATTTTAACGAAGTTCGTTTTCCGGTTTCTTAACTAGGTAGTGTTGCATTGTTGCAGTGGTACGTCTCGCACAAACAATTTTGCTTAAGTATAAAACCGCTCCATTATATTCATATTTTACTGTTAATTTGGGTATGATGGATAGTGAGCGAGAACAAATTAGGGGTGTTTTGTTTATATTTGACTTGAAATTTTGGTGACGTAATTATTTAGATCTGAATATTATTTAATTAAAATTTAATAGTATATGAAATAAGATTAAATTTAACTAATTATATATATATTTATTTTAATATTATATAGTTAAAATATAAAACTAAATATGTTTTTATTAAATATATCTTAAAATAAATATATCAATAAAAAATAATATTACGTTAATTAATAAGTTTTGTTATTAACATGTATTATTAAAAAATATAAATTTTAAAATAATATAGGACACCAAATTAACTTAGAATAATACAAAATATTATTTTAATGAATTTTTAAATATATTGAATCTTTTTTAAAATCTCAAAATGATTAAAACTGACTTGGACTGAAGTGAATTATTAAGATGAGACGAATCATAAATACTTTTAAAAAAATAGGTGAAGATGTGCGGAGATATAATTACTCTCAATACCCAATAAATAAAAATATGGATATTAAAATTATTATTCAAGTAAATCTAAATTTATATATGAATATTTTTTTTCTAAAATTGTTGATGCAGAGAAAGCTTTCAGGGGGAGGTGTTTTTCGTTAGAAAATAGTAATTGTACAGTTAAATGGAATAGATATATAAAAATATAAGATAATAAAAAATGAGAGAAATGATGAGAAAAAAGAAAGAAATAAAAGGAAAAAGACAGAATTATGAAAACAGGTTATTGAGTCTTGCATCAAACAAATTTGATACCGATCTTTCACTTTTGCATATTGGAATATAAAAAATAATTAAAAATTTTAAAATATTTGTTTAGATTTGTCAAAAGTTTAATTTTAGTATAGATTAAATTTAAATTATCATATCAAACTAAAAATTAAAATTTTATATTTTATTAAGTTTGATAAAAGTTCAATTTTTTATAAATTAAATTTAGATTAAATTTTCAATTAAAAAATTAAATCCTATATTTTTTATCGAATTCGATTAGCCCGTTCTGATAACTTTAGGATGATGAAAAAATAAAAGTATATATTTATAGCAGTTGTTTTCGTTAAGAAGAGATTTGAATATGTTTTTTAATACAAAATGAGCCAGTGCAAGAAGCACACGTATGCATTGACACGTGATGCATGCCTCTCTGATTATTGGTTTTGTAATGTTTTGTAATCAAACCCGTTCCGTTCCGTTTCCAAGGCTCCTACTTTTATTTTTCTTTAATACTGCTAGTGATGAAAGCTCCTTTATTTCAGCTGTCTCTCTGTACATGGGCCACCCTCTTTATTGCTTCCACCTCATTATTGATATTCCCTAACATTTCAATCACCAAACTACCCTTTTCTTTGGAATCAATTACGTTCTATCCTTTGGTGGAATTTTTTTTTTTAACAAAAAGAGTATTTAACTTTTTCTAAATTTTAGTTTTTTGTAAATAAGTATTTTTAAATTATATTTATTTCAAATTGTAATATTATGAAATTTAACTTAATTTAATTTTTTAAATAAATATTTTAAAATTTTAATTTTATTTAAATCAATCATTAATCTTTAGCTTTTTAGTGAATAGTTATTTTATAAATTAAATTAAATTTAATTTAAGTTTTCAATAAATATAATATTTAATAATTGTTATATCTTAAATCTTAAATTTTTATTAAATTTTTATTTTATATATATACTAAATTTTTTATTGATTTTTTTAAATTTATAATTTTTGTGATGTTTTAAGATTTAGGGTTTAAATTTTGAATTAAAAAAAACTAATAAAAAACTCGATATATATATATATATATTGATATTTTATTTATTTATTTTCTAAAAAACTCTGAATTGATGAGACTTACGGTTATGAAAGTTTATTTTAAGTGTAAAAAGAATAAATGAATTATCTAAATTGGATAACATCATAAATATTTTTTTCAAAATAATATATCATATGCATGATATTTGGAAATTTTAAAAAATATTTTTTTTAAAAAAATACTACTACTAATTATCCAATTCAATTCAATTTTAAAGGTCACTATCCTTTGAAGTTAATTAATACAGATCATCAACAAAATAAATTTAAAATTTACATATATATAGTGATATATTAAAAATTATGCAACCCAAATAAAATTATTTTTTATAAAATATACTTCTAGTATAAATAATAAAAAATAAATAATTATGATTGTGAGCCATGAAAGCTTCAAGCACAGAATCTGTAGTTTATTTTAAAAGTTCCACCGACTCTTAATCTAAATTTTAATTAATTTTAATATATTTAATTTGATTAGCGTAGACTAACCATACAACTAAAGAATAAACTTTATTATATTATTACTTAAAATTATATGGATAAGATATTTTCATTTTGAAAATTTTAAAAGTGGTTTATTAGTTACTGCATATTTCATAAAATAATATTTTAAATCTATATAATTTATTCTTGAGAACTGATTTCAAATTTTACTTTAAGATTAAGTCATAATTCAAAATTGCTTAATGACATTAAAGTTATTGAACTATCTTTTTAAGTTCTTTCTTGTCAGATCGATTATTGTATGAATATTTGTTTTGAAATTTATTTTTTTCAATACTTCTTTGTGCATTATTAGCACCTTTTAGGTTTTTACATAAAAATTATATGCTTGTTTTTCTTTTAAAATTGCAGTATGATTTACCAGGGACAACTTCGTTTGAGTTAGGTAGATCCAAAATTTAAATTCAAGATTATTAATTAAGAGATGAAATCACCCGTACAAGTGGCTCAATCAATACCATGAGAAAAATAAAGAAGAGCGATTATAAGAGGGTATTAGAGAAACCCCATAAAAAAGCAGCACACTGAAAATCTAAATGCTTGTCAATGGCAGCTAGATCCACGCTAGCCAAATCTTCCACTGATCCTATAACCAACTATTACATGTAACACAACAAACTTCTCCTTGACACATGTCTGGGATAGTAGGCCCGAAAATAAAACACATCATACTTTAAATTTGAATGCTCTAAAGCTGAATGGAAAAATATTTTTACGAGTACATATTATATGTGTTAGATATTTCAATAGGGTTGAAATATTTTATAGATCTCCTATATGATTCATAGTTTCAAAGTCTATAAGTTAAAAAATTTACTAAATCATATGGATAAAAGACGGTTCATAAGGTTAATTTTTTTTTATAAAAAAAGTAACATGGTTTAAACAATTGACCAAACTTATTTAATGGACTAGTATATAGAGGTTTCACTCATTCTACAAACTAATTATCTATTATATGAATGTTAAAAATTTTGATTAAAATTACAATTAACATTTTTCATAGTTAAAAAATAAAAATACGAGCAAATAATAAATTTAATTTTTTATATCAAATATGAAAATTATAAATTTTCTCTAACTCTTTAAATATTTATCTATCTATTAAATTAATAAGGTCAAATATTTTTTCCACAACATAGTAAAAAAAATCAATCATTTATAAATTTTAACTTTTTTTTAAAAATCATTTTATCTTCTTAAACTCACTTTCTTAATTTGTTATTTATTAAAAAAAATTATTTTCCTATTTCATTCTATAATTTTTTTAAAAAAATTAAAATTAAAATAACTAAAAAAATAGAAAAATAATATAAAGAAAGAATGAAAAAAATCTAGACAAAAAAAATAAATATATTTAAAAAATATAAAAAAGTAGGAACTTTTAAAAAAATTGAGAGGAATTTTTTTATATTTAAATAAATTAAATATTTAGATAAAGAAAAATAAATAAATTAAAAAATATTTTAGGATGATAAAGAACAAACTGAAAAATAAAAAAAATAAAAAAAATGAGAAAAAATAAATTTTAAAAAAATAGATAAATATAATATAACATCGGATAGATTAACTTACATCAATTACATTTAATTCTAAAATTACTTAAGATAGTTTTAAAAAATCTTATTTTTAAAAAATTACAAAACATAAAATTATAAAATAGAGATAGATAAATTAGTTCATAATCATCCCATCTAATTTAAAAATGATGTAAATTAGGAATTAAAAAATTTATATTTTTAAATAAACAATAAAAATAAATATTCATAAAATAAATTTAGATGATTCAACCTATATTATCTCATTCATTTTAAAAATTACATGTATTAAAATTTAAAAAAATTAATTATAAAATAAAATTTAAATATAATAATTCATATTTATTTATTTAATTTTAGAGATATATGAATTAAAATTTAAATAAAATAAATACAAATAATTTTTTTAAAATTGTTAAAAAATTTATCCAACTTAATTTGTTATTATGAAAAATTCATCTATTTATTTTGTTAACTAACAAATTGGATGAAACAAAAATAGAGATTTAAAATAAAACTATATTGATATTAATTCACTTCATTTATAGGTATACCTCAACTTTATTTTTCATCATTCTACGGGTTTTTTAATAGGTATATAAGAATATATAATAAAAACCTATATTTAGTAAATATTTGTTAAAAATTACAAGATTCAATGTATTGCTAATATTAAATGTTGCAATTTTTAATAAATAATTGTTTATTAATTATTTATTATATATTCTTAAAAATATATTAGAAAAATCATATATTATATTATTATATATTTATTAATTTTTAATTTTTAATATATTTTTATGTGTTTATTTTGTTAAATTATTTATATTTTATTATTTTATTACATGTTTATTTTTTGTTATTATATATATATATATTAATATATTTTTAAACATTTTATTATATTTATATTTGTTGTATTTTACCTCGTTTAAAACAAGTTTATGGTGAAATAAATCCAAATCAGAGCAGAGTGACCAACTTTTTTTCATCTTCAATTTTTACGACTTTTTAAAAACTGAAACTTAAAATTAAAAATTAATTATAACTTTTTAAAATTCTAAACTTAAAACATAACCATCTCATACCGGATTTATGGATGTGTCATTTTCGTTTATCATTCTAACTGTACCTAACTCAAAAAATACTTTATAATCTTTCGATATATTTTTGTAATAACGACTTAAAATTGTTTATACATATAATAACAACGACGGTTGGATTTGAAAAAAAGGGATTAATTTTTTATAAATTGGTAAATTACGATTTAAAGTTGTCTTAAAAATACACTTATGTTTAATATCCGATCATATTTTTACCTTGCTTCAATATCATAAGTTCTCCATCGTTGCTTTAGATTTTTAGGCTTATTTTATAATCACAATTTTGTAAAATGAAATTGTTCACGTCGGGATACGTTTTCACTCATAGAAAATGAATTTAATTTTAACAGATTATTAATAAAAAAAATATACTATAAGTTATTTAAAAGTTATAATAAATATGTTTTGTAAATAATTATTATAAGATTATTCTTTTAATAATATATAATCCGTAATTGGAGTTACACAATTAATTAATGTATTCTAATTAAATTTATAGAAAATATCAACGACGGCAAAATGAAAAAATGGACGGTAAGTTACAAATTTACGATGAGTGTTGTGGTGAAAGAGAGAGTGAGGTATATTTCATTTTTGTGCTTCTATTCATTTTGGTAATTTAAAATTGAAAGAAAACGACAGATTATATCAGGGGTATAAAAGTAATTTGGTAACGATAGGTACATTTATGTTCGGAGTGGGCTCAACCATGTCGCTTTCAATATCTCAAAATCAGTGGGCTCGGTGATGTGATTCCAGTAATAGCTGTCCCAGAACACTGTACACGTGGTCCTCCATCCAACGGTCTAAATACTATGGAATCCTCATCGAATAGAACCATCGATATACAACCTTTTCTTTGCCTAGAGTAAAATTTTTTAATAATAAATAAATAAATATATTTTTTATTATCTACTTAAAAGGAGGAAATAATAAAGGTTTACTGGCATTTGATTTTTTAAATTTGAATGAGGTAGAAATTTTATTTTTAATTTTTTATCAAACTAATTAAATTTTCTAATTTTTAAATTAAATACATTTACTCTTTTCATTAGTCTTTTATTCAAAATCTTTTAATTATTATTTGATATTGAAATATTTAAAAATTTTAAAAACAATAAATATATTAAAAATTTAGTTAAGTTTAAATATTTTTTTTATAAGATATCAAATTAAGGTTTAAAAAATTTTAAGATTTTTAATTTAGTTAAAGCTTGGTATTTTAGTTTGTGATAAGTTTTAAATAAAATATAATTTAATTCATTTAATTTCTAAGGAATTAGAGTAAAAAATAAAAATTTTAATTTTTTAGGTAAAAATTAATAAAAACTATATTTACTTAATTTTAAAATAGAAATATTTAATGTTTTTAAAAAATTAAAGAATCAAAATACACTATCCAAATATTTTTTATTATTTAGATTAAAATGAATATATTATTCATTTTTAATAAAATAAAGCAATAGTAACTATATTCCTTTTAATCTAAATAATAAAAAATATTTTTGTTTTTTCTTGTTTTCTCTCTACATCAAAAGAGAGCATATGTTAAAGATTATCTTGTTGGAAATTTTACAACAAAAATAAGCCCGCAGTATTTTTTAGGTGAAAAGACTGAATAATCATATAGATATATAATTCGAAACTGAAAATGTAATAAAATATATCAATTTGGGATAAAGGCTGTATACTTGAACACTCAGTTGAAAAATATTTAAAATCAATTTTCGTTTTATTTTCTTTTTCTAATTTCATTTCTATTCTTCCAATAACAAGTTGTATTTTTAGTAGTAACACTTTAAGTAACCTACACTTAAGAATCAGTCGACCACAATAATTATAATTGAAATCAAATAAATACAGTGATTAATAATATATTCAATTAATTATTTATTTGTAATTATAATTAATATACCAAACCTCAACAGTTTCTACTTATTTGACCGAACAATCACATAGCCTATATTAAACAAATGTCTACAGAGTCTATACGGTATCTCAATAATTGAAGATGACAATATTTTTCAAGGATGGGGCCCACTGAGAAGTGACCTTGATATATTATTAAGGCAAAATTAGCACAAGAAAGGAATCAGTTGAAGCTAAAAAATAAATAAAAAATAAAATGAATAAATTATGACACCACCTGTTAAATTACATAATGAATGATTAAAAAAATAATAATTGTAGGGTATTTGTCTAGCAATCATCACCCATATAATTCCAAACAAAACCAGGGGCTTAGCCTAACCACTCCATGAATTAATATTAAGACATCTAAGATGGCTTTATAGTTGGTCTTATAAAGACACCCACTTCTCACCTTTCAATTCTTCACAAAATAGTATTCCACAACAACCCATTTCCTTCATATTCTCCACCATCTCTCTCTCTCACTCACTTCAACATTCTGATCATGTTGGGGAAAAGGCCCCGGCCAATGATCGGAAAGTTGTCGGAATTATTGGTCTCCAGAGGCCGTGCGGTGGCACTTTTGGACACCGCCGGAAGCCCAAGAGGCCCATTAGACATGAAGATGCAATCACCAAGAGGCCTAAAAAGCTATGACGTTGGTGGTGTTGGTCTTGGAATTGTGGTGGCTCTTGATAAATCCAATGAAGCTGGGCGTGAAGTTTTGCCCAAACACGCTGTTTGTACCTCCAATTTGAACCGATCCGGCCCAATCCCGGTTCAGTGTATAAAAAACCGAGATGGGTTTTTAAGGGAGAACGAAATTGATGTAGGAAGCTCGGAGGAATACACATATGTGACATGCCACGTACCTAACAAAACCTTCACCAAGGTATACTATGATGGTGGTGAAGGTTTAGAGTATAAATACAATAACAATAACAACATCAACGTTGGTGTTCTTAGAAGAACCACACCAACTTTAATTGAGCCTGAATCATCATTTCCTACCTCAAATTTTCTCAGTTCGTGTCACTTATGCGGAAAGAAACTCCATGGCAAAGATATATACATGTACAGGTATTTACTCAAATAATATATTTTTTCCCCTCAAATTTTGCGTTATGTGAGATAGAGTGACAATAATTGATGAAATTGTTGTTTTGTACAGAGGAGAGAAAGCGTTTTGTAGCCCAGAGTGTCGTTCAAGTCAAATAATGATGGATGAGAGGAAAGAACGGTGTAGATCAGAAGCTTCAAGGTCTGTGGAATTGTCAAGCTCACCTTACACAAGGGAACAAATATTTTCAACCGGAATTCTTGCGCTTTAGCGTTTGGTGTTTCACTCTGGCCGTGAAAATAAACCAGAGAATAATTCAATATACCTACCTACGTACATAATATACGGCTATACTATTATTATTCACTATGTGGAATAATATATATGAGAATTAAGATAGCTTGATCATAACCAAAGGGGATTTTTTGATCGGCATAAATGGTAGATATTGTTCTGATGTATTTATTTTCTTGTTACCAAGACGGCAAAACCTATGAATTTTGAGATCTCACTTCCACATATTTATTTTCTTTCTTTCTTTCTTGGTTCAAATACCGAATAAAACATCAACTCTGCCCTTCAAAATTACATCATCATCGGATTAGCTCTTCGGAAATTTTGATCATAAAATTAATAGATTAATCATTTAAACTATTATTATATTTTGTGATATTTATAGCTAAATAGTTGTTTAAACATGATCGAATATATAAATCAATTGATAAAGATTAATTTAACCTAATTATTTATCTCATATTCAAATTTTAGATATAATAACT
Source organism: Canavalia gladiata (assembly GCA_037954105.1). Classification (NCBI taxonomy): domain Eukaryota; kingdom Viridiplantae; phylum Streptophyta; class Magnoliopsida; order Fabales; family Fabaceae; genus Canavalia; species Canavalia gladiata. Next base: position 76,796,938 of record CM075658.1, on the reverse strand, counting down.
CCATTTACTTCTAATAAACTTATCTGTTATAAAAAAAATTATATGTGATTTTATACTAAAAATAATTTTTTATTATTTTAATATTTTTTAAAAGTAAATATGGCGATTTTTTAAATTTTAAAAAATATTGTTTTGGTTATATTAAGGGGGGAGAAAAAAAAGCTAAGTCCTAACAAAAACGAAAGATGAATGGGTGAGAAGCCAAAAGCTCATGGCTGCCGGAGAATCTTGAAGAGCAAGAAACAACGAGGACAGAGATGAAAATGATTTTACACAAAGAGATAAAACAATAATTGTTTACATATGAACCAAATTTTAAAAAAAGAAATATAATATAAAAGGATAGTAAATATTTACTTTTTGCCTTCTATTTCTTTGGTGTTTTGTTTTTTAGCCAATTGCTTTTATTGCAGCCCATAAATGGTACATAAGTCATCTAAGACGACAAAAGGCGAGGACTTGAGGGGAGAGAAAGTGGTGCATGTATTGGGACCCTTTTTTGAACACAAGAAGAAGCTGTCTCATAAATGTGTTATTTCGTCGTTTAAGTGGATGCCATTCAGTGGGGACCGTTGGATGGACCCTTTTGAAAATGAAAACACCACTAATGGAATGAATATGACAAAGGGAATCCAACTATCAGTGTGGCCACCCATCCCCACTAACCAAAAAAATAAAAATAAAAAAAGTAAAAGAAAATCATCAAACAAGCTCCGATCTTAAAGAGAATCATATCATGGCTTCTCAGCTACTTTATGCTTTCGAACCCCCCCTTTTATTATTCGGAGGCATATGCCCCATTACCAAATTGTATCTCCGCTCAATGTGTTCCCTGCTTTCAAGAGACCCCTAAATCATATATTCACATACCTATATATGTTACTTTTTCCACTTTTTTCTTTTAAGCTATGTAAGCATTATTAACAAGGCTGATTTTCAATTTGAGTCATCTTTCACCCACATGATAACTTCATTCATAGTATCCAAAAAAGGGGTAACTAAATCAAGTAATATTGTTATTCTTCATAGAAACTTAAATAGTTTGTATGAGTTTGACAACAAGTAAATAAATAAATAAATGCTTTCGCATATCCTACCTCGTGGATGGAATACTTGTTTTGATTTACGGAATAATCCAAGGCATTATACCTCATGGCTCAATCTCAATCGAAGTGATCTTTCAGCCACATGATAATTTTATTTGCAGTTTATGAAAAAAAGAACGTTTACTTTTGATACTAACAATAAAATTTTGTGTACTCTTAACTAATTAGAAATAATATTGAATACGATTTTTAAAAAAACTATTATAAAAATTTAATCATTTTTAATTATATGATAATTTATAATTAAATAATAATATAGTTTTTTTATTTTATCAATATATTTTAGTTAAATTTATAAAAATTTAAAATATTGTTATTGTGCATGCAAACTTACATATTTTGAAAATAAAAACTTATGTCAAGCTTGACTAAATTTTTAAAAAAAATTTAAATTTAATTAAAGATGAAAATAAGTCACCTTCTCATCAAGAACTTATGACTATACTCACGGTAAATTAAATCAAGATTTTTTTAAAAAGATATTTTAATTAAAAAATTCATATTTTAAGCTAAATAAAAATTCTTTTAGGTTTAATAGGATAGTCCATTTAGATAAATACAATTTTATTATTATTATTATTATTATAGTATTAGTTTCACTGTAATTTTTTAAATTATATGCATACTAGTCTATTTAAAATATTAAATTTGTTAATATATATATTTAAACACACAAACTTATTTAATTTTAAAAAAAATTAATTTATGCAAAAGCTGATTAAGAGAGGGCTAAGTGATACATTTATGCACATACATATGTTACTTTAACTACTATTTCTCTTAAGCTATATAAGCATTGTTAACAAGGACGAATCTTAATTTAAGTGATTTTTCCCACACGATAACTTCATTTCCATAGTACATAAAGGGGGGGGGGGGGGGTAACTAATATTATTACCGCGTATAATAAACACATATTGTTTGTATATGATTTTGACATTAAAAAAAAAAAGGCTCTCCCATCTCCTATGTTGTGGACGGAATACTTTCTTTTGATTTACAGAACAATCCAAGGCATTAAGTGATCTTTCACCACATGGCAATTTCATTTGCATAGTTTATGAAAAAAGGGGAGGGGAGCGGGTATAAAAATATTATGGTTAACACCTACACTTACATACTTTGAAAAAAAATTTATGTCGTTAAAATTTTTTTTTCAAACTTAATTAGCAGCAGAAATAGATCAATTCGCTCATCAGAAACTTATGGTTATACTCATGTCAAGCTTAAGTTAGTAAGCCAAAACTAGGCAAGTCTTAGGAAAACTATGCTAATCTTCTTCTTCTTATTATTATTATTATTTTGGTTTATTTAAAGATTTTATAATAAAATTGGTATTTAAATAGATTTTTAAATCATGTCTTTTTTAAAATGGTTTAGATTATATCTTTAAAAAAATTAAGTGAAAAGTTCATACTTAAGTCATGTATTTAGGAGATAAACTAAACTTGTTTGATTAAACATATTGGTCAAATAACTTATTTTAAAACATCAATTTATTAAAAAATGAATCGTGGACCTGTTCAAAGTCTCTATAAATTATAAAATAGACATTCAGGTTAGCTTGAAGTATTCAAATTGTCAAATCAAGCATTAAAAGTAAAAATTCATATTAAGTAAATAAGTTAAATTCAAGTAATATATCTAATTTTTGGTCGGTAAGTCATACGTCTAAGAGACAGGTTATAACTATTGAAAATGGAGTAAAACCCGCATTTCTTCTCTAATGAGCCCAAATCTTTACCTCTTTTAATAGCTGTGCCGATACTTCTTCCATACGATAGGTATATAGCATCTATCAAATACAATGCGTGTCTATGTATATATACTACCTTGTTAATATATTCCTACTTCTGCATCTGTTTTTATTATTACTTTTTCTTTTAAAAAAAGCATTTTAAAAAGTTAGACGTTTTAGAAACTTACCTTTCTTTATATATTTATTGCTTAATCTTTATTATCAAGATTCGAAGAAAAAGATTATGAAGATAGTTCTATAATTACACAATGTTTTATTAATATTTAATTCTTTTAATAAGTAACTACAACTGTTCAAGAAAAACAAAAGAGAATTAAACAAAATCCCTTTATATAACTACATAAATATTTTTCACTGAATTATACTGTGAACGTCCTTTAGCTATCTTCAAACTATTTATAAATATTAAATACTACAATTTTCCACAAAAAACATTTTTTGATGAACTTTTATTATGTGCTCAACAACACATTAAAAAAAGTCGACAACATTATTTTAGTTGATATGTAAAATAAATTTAGAAAATTTGAGTTTGATACCATAAAAAAAGACCAATATGTATAATAAACATGGGCTTCTAGAGACTTAATGAACGACGCAATCGAGTCATGCAATCTTGAACATTTGAAAATAGAAGATACGATTCATGCATACATAACAGCTAAGATATTGTAGTTATACAAAAGTAAGCGCATAAGGGCGCAAAAAGAAAAACTGGGAGGATAAAGTGAGAAGAGCAGACCATAGGGCAGGGGAAGGAAGAAACTAACAACATTGTAGAACCGTTCTAGCGGTTCAATTAACTTTTAATTCTCCCTTGTTTATCGTAGGGAGTTGAACAACAGAATTTACTGATAGTACATGGTGGCAACACTCTGGAATCTTGCATCATAGCCTGCCCCGGGAGCACCCATTCCCATGGCTGCCTGCTTTAGGGCATGTTGACCTTGCTGATGCATAAGAGCATGTGCACCACCCATTTTACTCAAAGCCATCTGGCGTTCATATGCTGCAAGACCAGCAAGTGACAAGCCTGGGACATGTGCAGAGGTAGGTGGAGGAAGAGGAGTAGAGGCTGTTCCAGGAGGAGTAGGCTTGCTACCCCATGAACACTGCAAAGTACCAATTAACAGGATTAATTAACATTTTATTCAAGAACCTTTGATTTGGAGAGCAAAAGATCAAATTATATATGGTCGAGAATATGATGTAGATCTTTGAGAACAGTGGATTCTGACTTCTGATGAAGAAAGAACAAAATAGTTGGTATTTAGTTCAAGTAAACTCCAGTTAAATGAATCTGTAAAACGACACATATTTTTAAAAGTGCCAAAGTATATGCCATGATCACCAAACACAACCATTAATAATACACAGCTACAACAATCGAACATAAAACATACTAGAATTACCATGAAATAAATACCCTATCAAATTAACAACATACCTTGATAGGTTTGCCAAAGAGAATTCGAGCATTACCCATCTGAATAGCAAGAGCTGCTTCAGCATGAGTACTGTATCTCACAAACCCAAAACCTTTGTCCCGTTGCACCCTAACATCTTCAATAGTTCCAGCACCAAGAGCATGAAAATGGTGATGGAGATCAACAGAAGTAACCTGCAATTTCACAAGCCTATGAGAACTGACACAGACAAGTTTACAACTAACTGAAATTAAAGGACCCTGCTAGACATTTAACACAGCTCACAATCTAACTGCCTAATATAGCATTAGCCGAATATAAGACTGGTTTATACTACACAGATACACATTCAGATAGCCAGCAAAAGTATTTCCATATATATATATATATATATATATATATATATATATATATAAGAGCTACTACTGTAAAAACTGTCACAAAATAATACTAATCCTTGCCTCTGGAGCAAGATTGCCAACATAAACAGTGGTATATTGAGGATTCTTCTCGGGAGCATCATCATTGGTTATTTCTTGGCCTTCTTCTACCAAAGAAAAAACCAACCATTAGTAAAGATAACTTAACAAGCAAAATATACAAGCAGGCCACTATGATCAATAGATGGAAAAATATCTACATATTTGGAAATATATATATATTTGGAAAATATCAATCATGATGTACATTTAGAAGATAATCCAAAATATTATATCAGCAACTTGAAAAGCTAATATTTTTGGAAGAGTTCCATGAAAAATTATTTGAAATGAACTTTCATGTCTGACAGCAATACATTCAAAGTTTACTTTCAATTCCATCAGAAATTATTCTAAGACTTCATAAGCTTTCAAGAAAAAGGCAATGAAAATTAGAACTCAATGATCTCTGAAGCCAACTGCAAACCAAAACGAATGAAGGAAAAATGAGGAGCTCTCTAAATGGAATCCAAGTACAATAAACTCATTCTCACCAGATGTTCCATTAGTTAACTCAACAACACTTTTAGAATCCGAACTTTGCTTTTCTTCATTGGCATTGGCTCCTTTTGTGGCCCAATTACAACGAATCTGTCGACTTCCAAGCCATTTTCCTGAAGTACCAGGGGAAAAGGTTATAAAATTCAGATACAATTGAAGCTGCTAATGCAATTGCAATTAATAATAACTTTAAATTATGAAAAGCGTAATTTAATGAACCAAACATCCCATGGAATGATGTCAATGTCAAGGACTTGATTACCGAAAATCTACGTTCAAGGACGGAACCAGTCAAAATAGTTATTTGATCATTCAGAATAAATAACAGCTTAACTAGGTCCCCATTATTGGTTTCCCCTATAAAATGTTTTAGAACACGTAATAGGTATCACATGTATATTAGATTTCACATACAATTCCTATTAAAAGAAAGAAACTGTAAGATATGGTATTATAGATTTTAAACAATTTTACATTTTACACAAGGTGAAAATATTTAAAATTATATAGTAAAGGTTCAATTATCATATATATACTTCAGGAACATTCACACATCACAGGGAAAATGTTAAAAATGAAAAACTAGCATTCACATAATGAAAACATCTTACCAGTTAAATCATTTATGGCACCTTGTGCTTCCTGGTCAATTGAATCACAAAACCAAGACACTCTACCATTAGCATGGGAAGCACACAGAAAACACTAAAGACTAGAGATAAGAGAACAAGTGGGAAAATGAAATTATGATTGCATGCCTGCTGATTCCGAAATGAAACAAATCCAAATCCCCTGGAGCGGCCTGTCTTCTGATCCCACATTACCCTTGCATCACTGTAACCAACAAACCACTACTGTCATCATGAAACTAGGAATATGAATTGATTTCAGATATACATTCACACATCAGTACTTCTGATAAAAATATCTCAAGTAAACCATGAAAAAATTAGTAATGAGACAGGAAAAATAGATAGGGTATATAAAAACTTACGAACAACTAGGATATGCAGAGAAGCAGGCATACAATGTTGCATCTGTGACCTCAGGACTAAGATCACCAACAAAAATATTATAGTGACCTGAATCCAAATAAAGAGAAAAATGTAAGGCTGCCTTTCCACAAAATGAGGCCGAATAAAATGACCTCGAAGAGTACATGGTCAGCAAGAATATAACCTGATGTATCCTCTCTCTGGCTGCTAGCATAAGCCCAGTTAACTTTAATAGGCAGCCCAAAACTGAGGACAGTGTGAGTGTGTTAAAATAATAAACTAATAAAAGTTGTACTGTAACTCAAAAAGCAAGATCCCACGTACATAGTCCTCCCATTGAGAGTTACAATAGCAAATGCAGCTGAACTGCGATCATAGTAGTCCACAAAGCCATAGGATGACTGCAGATGACAATATAAAGCATATCATCATGATTGAGATGAAGAAGAACATGGTATAGAAGATATGCTTATAGCCAAGCCAAATTTATTTTGCCCAATAAACTAGTCAATCCCAATATGCAGCTACCAGGAATCATGAACTCTATCATACATTATTAATGCTTAATTTTATTCTATGTTTGAAGATATCCAATGGAAACCCAAAAATAGTTAGGCCCAAACCCAAAATAACAAAGGTATATGTTAGAAAGAAAAAGAGTGGCATTATAGGGGACCATAACCAAATGAGAGAGAATGAGGACTCTTCCATGTAAGTTGTAACTAACTGCTGAGTTGGCAAAGTGGGAAAAAGAGTGATTTGGTTGTATGGCATATAAGTCATAGTAGCCATCCCAAATAATGGCACCGAGGCCAATCCCAAAAATGATTTAGCAAGTAGCAGGATCACTGCTATTCTGAAGTTTTAAGGTACACAAACACAACATAAAATACACTACACAAGCACGCACTTGGGGAGGAAGGGGGGAATTAAAGACAAATTCTTAATTAATCATTAAAAATCAGAATATGAGAACTAAACACAGATGTCAATAACAACAAAATCAAAGAACCAAACAAGTTTAACCCTCCATCTGGCAGTGTGATAGGGACTGGTGATAAAGAATGATTCTTTATTGCTGAAACCTAAGATTCTGACCCCAGTGCCAACATGAAACTGAGATGCAGAGTCAGGGAAGAAATTTACAAAGTAATCCTCACAAGTTGAATTTTCAAGAGACCCAATCCACTCCAATTACAGAATTCCTTTCAAAATTATCCACACCCTATTCTCTCCTATTACCTTCTATTAAAAGGCTTAGATTTCCCTGTGTGTCTGTTACAGCATTTATTTCTTTGTTACTAACTTGGGAAGTTATCTCCAGTTACAGCCCTTATTTCTCCAAATGGACACCTGTCTTATTGGGGGTGTATCACAGTGCTTGGTGTTGTTCTTTGTAGCTGAGTAGATGAAGCCATGACTGTTTCAGACTTTTAGAGAGATTGAAAGACAGCAAAGAAGTAAGAAAGCACAGCAAGGGCGAAATGGTTTTGGGCAGGCCAGATAGTGAAAAGCATGCAAGAAAATAGCCCAAACAGAAATGGGTCTTCATCAGAGATGGAGTGTGCCACTTGAAACTGGCTGGAAATGAAGTGTGCTGTATTTCCTTTTTTGCATGATGCAGTGTGCTGTATTTCGTTCTTTAAAACAAAATGTAGATGACTGACAAAAAAGCAAATACAGTCTCTTACTCAAAATGTAGATGACTGACACTCAATTTTAAAGAACAAAAACTAAAACGCTTAATAATTTAAGGAGAAAAACCAGGACAGTTAGAACTCATAAAATATCCAAATATTTGCCATAGACAAATTCCTTTCTCATTCTCATTTTCTATCCTAATGCAGTAAGAGATTGTATTATCAAATGAAGTGTGCTGTATTTAGTTCTTTAAAATTGAGTGTCAGTTATCTACATTCAGGCACTTATCCCCTGATGCAGGTTTGATTTCAGCAATAATACAGTCAATATTCATCTCTTTTTCTGCTATATTTTTGGTACCTAATAAAATCATTATAAACAAAGCCGACCTTCTCTTTCTTAATAAGCTTGCATCCTTCAAGGGCACCTGCATTTGAGAAAAGCTCTTGAAGAAGAGATTCTGTGACCTGAGGATGAATGTTGCCGACATAACTGCATTTCATCAAAGTGATTAGATATTTAAAATGATAAATACAAAGTAAAAGAATTTGACTTAATAAGCTTGTTGGCCAAAATAGACTGGATTCACAGACTATTAAAAACAGAAAACAAGGTAAAATGCTGAGAACATCTCAAGGCGAAAATTATCTCAGCGGCAATGAAGTAAACAAGTCGCTTAAGGCGGCTAAAGTAGAACAGATGACTGAATCAAAATAAACAACGAACAGTGGAAGATATTTATTTTAAAAAAACTAAAGAAAATTTCTATTAACACTCACACACTGCGGCATGTACTCGAATCAAAGCCAGGAGGCAGATTTCCACTCAAGATAGGCTCTATCTGCAAAATAAAAAAGTAAAAAACAAGGGGAAAAAAAGGAAAAAAATCCTAAAAGCAAAATTATCCACTCTCCTCTCAAAGAAATCGCATATACCAAGTCATAGAAATACTTAAAATTTCAACCAAAAACAACACCAAAACGCCAAGACGAATTCGAGCCACTTAGTTTCAGTTTTTCTTATCGTTAATAAGAAATCAAAATGGTAGGGTGATTCACAAATATCTAGCCCAAAAAACTGCTAGTTGATCAATTACCGGGGATTGAAGTACGAGCAATGATCACGAATATAATATGTGAAAAAATGGAAAGAAATGAAGCTGAAAATATCAACAATAAATACTATAAAAGGAAAAAAAAGATAAATAAGAAAATAATAGGAAGCAAGGAAAAAGAGGAACCTGAGGAGGAGTAAGAAGCGCAGGGTGCTGGTAGAGAGAGTGCTGCATCATGGCATGCTGCCTTAACCTCTGTGGCTGCATCTTCAATTCTAGGGTTAGGTTTGCAGAAGAAGAAAAAAACGGGGATACAAAAGAAACTTGATACAATCGAAACTGAACAACAAGAGAAAGTGAAAAGGAAAATAAAAGAAAAAAGAAAAAGGAAAAAAGAAAAAAAGAAAAAAGAAAAACCCTCAGAAGAGAGGGAAGGAAGAGAGACAAAGGAAAGACGAAGAAGAAGAAGATGATACTGGATTGGAGGGACTTCGTTTCAGACAAACTTGCCCTTTAAAATTAAGTTAAAAGACACGCTCGTAAAAAAAATAAAATATTGTTAATTAAAATTAAGAGAGAGTGTGATAAGCTACTGCAGGGACCATGATAGATTTCGTTTCTGAACTGGGATAGTGGACTTCGTTTTCCAAGTCAGAATCCAATCTTAACGCAGCAAAGCCCAAATTGAAATGACATCAAAATATATGGTGCGAAATAAGAGTTTTTTTATTAAAAATGTATTTTTAAAACTATTTATTAAGATGGAATTTAAATAATTTTTTTTATTTATTTGAAATAATTTTTGTTAAGTAACAATTTTTTATTTTTTTGAAAAAATCCACTTTATATAAGATTAAAATAACTTAAAATAAAAATAAAAAATCATGCCATTAATTGAGTGAGATAAATTAAAAAAATTAAAAATTAGTGATGCCCAAGGTTTGAATGACACTATTTTTAAAAAATTGAATGATGTCCGCTAAATAGATTTGACTTTTTTTTATTAAAAAAATCCATTTATAATCAGCATTAATATTAATGGGTAAATTCCTAATATCAAAATAAAATAATAGTTGAATCAAATTTTTAAAATTAAAATATTTAACACAAAAACATCGTCAATCTCTATTGGTCATTTTCTAACTTTTAAAGATAAAATTTGATGTTAGTAGTATATTTTTAACACATGTTTGACTATTCAGTAAAATCATCACATAAATTCAAGATACTAATATAAATATAATAGCATAATTTTAAATTTTTTGTTTAACTAATTATCCTATTTTGACTAAGCAGTGAAGTCATCACTGTAGGCTTTATTTAAGGATCAAACCTCAAGGCCCCAATAAATTGAATAGATGTAGAGTAGAGATGCTAAAACTGAGTTGATCTGATGTATCCTATTCTAAACTAAAAGTCACAATTAAGCTCCCTATCAATTGCCAGCAGTATTAGCTGTTGAAAAGGGAACAACTACACTTCTAAAACCAGAAGAGAAGTCATGTGTGTAACTCTTCCTCACTCAAACAAAACGAAAGTGCTAATAGCCCCACAAGCAAACACTGCCGCACAGCAGCTACTAGAAATTGCTGTTACCAAAATGCTTAATTGGCAGCAAGATATCTGGCCATTGACACTATTATACTCTTACCCAAACAAAGTCTAACTGAAAGAACTCACTTCGGCTATGATTGATAAAGGAAACCCATAATAAAAAATGAAAGAATTGCAATTTCTGTTGAAAGAATCATGATGAAATTGCAAAGGAAATTTCATCCACAATTCTGGGTCCTTGGGATAAACAATGGAAGGTGAGACCAATTTCAAACCATTCAATAACTTTCCGTGAGACTCATTGTAATAAAATCCTTTAGTAGAATGTATGCCCTGAATTCTTTTGTGTGAATTAAGCTCCAACTGGAGTATACGATCTCTTTAACTTTCCATTTACAAGAATATCATATGTAGTGTCGTCAGGCACAAGACCTTTATCAAGCATCTCATCATGCAGTCTAAAGGCCTCTTGCAGATTCCCATCCTTGAAGTGTCCGGCAATTAAAGTGTTATAAACAAGAACAGTAGGAGTTATATTATTCCCATCCATTTCCTTTAGAATCTTGCTTGCATTTTCTAGTTGCCCATGGTTACAAAGTCCATTCATCAGAACAGTGTACATGAAGATATCAGGCTCAATATCCCTTGAAAGCATCTCTGTGTAAAAATCTAAAGCAACATTCAATTTACCCTCTTTTAGAAGGCCACTAATCAGTGAAGTGTATGTTTGCAAATCACATGGAACGTTACTATTTATCATTTTCTTGTGCATGTTCAATGCTGCTTCCATATTATTCAAATTTCTGAAGCCACTAATCATGCTGTTATAAATAACAGCATTTGGAGCCAAGCCAACCTCCAAAAGTTCAGAGAATAATTTGCTTGCACTTTCCATATCTTGCTTTTTGCATAAACCATCAATGAGGGCACCATACGCTGTAATATCCATATCCAAACCCTTGTTTTTCATATCATTATACATTTTCAAAGCAAAATCAATCTTATTACTTTTGCAAAATCCATTAATCAAACTAGTATAAGAGATAACATTTGGCGAAATGCTACTTTCACACATCTCCCCGTAAGCAGACTCTGCAGAATCAATTGCACCTTCCTTGACAAATCCATCTATGATGCTATTATACGTCATAGAAGTGGGAATAAAACCCTGTTTGATAAAAGTGTTCAACTGATCTTTTGTCTCAGCCACCCGGCCAACTTTACACAAGCCATTTATAATGGTGTTAAATGTGTAGTCTGTGGGCACAATGTTTGCAGCCACCATTTGCTCATACACATTAAAGGCACGCTCACTATCACCCCTTTTGAAAAAACCATCAATCAAAAGAGTGTATGTAATGGCATTCGGCTTTAAACCACTTTTAAGAATATCATTCATCACACTATATGCGTCATCCATGCATCCTTTTTTGCAATGACCAAGTACTATGTGGTTGTAAGAAACTAGCGAAGGTGCAATGCCCTTACCAATCATCTTGTCCCACAAATTACAAGCCTCATTAACCTTACCCAATTTACAGAGCCAAGATAAAAGGATGTTATATGTAACAACAGTAGGAATGCCATTATCAGCTGCCTCATCAAACAATCCATACGCATTTTCTAGCAAATTCTGTTTCAGGAATCCTTTTACCAGAAAATTAATAATAAAGACAGTGGGTTGGATACCCATTAGTTTCATTCTATTGTAAAGTTCATTTGCCTTCTCCATATTCCCATTCTTAGAGCACCAATCTATCAAAACTGAGAAAGTAGCCACGTTGGGAGTGACACCAGCCTCAACAACCTCATCAAACAGCTGCAATGCACTACTCACATCCCCTTGCATACAATGCCCCTTCATCAAGCTCGTTGCAGCAATTACGTTCACATGCATACCACTGTTCACCATCTCATCCTTAAGCTTCAATGCCTCTACAAGATTCCCCTGCTTGACACAAGCACCAATCACAGACGTATACGTACCCTCTGATGGCACCCAGCCCAACTCCTTCATCTCCTTCAACAACTTACATGCCAAATTCAAGTCCTGCCTCTTACAAACAGTTTGAATAACAATACTATAAGCAGCTGCATCAAGTTTCAACCCTCTTCCCGCTGCCTCTCGGAAATACCTCTCGGCCTCCTCAAAATTCCCTCCTTTCAAACACCCACGCATTAAAACATGCAGAGTATAGCAATCACCATAGATTCTTCTCTCAACCATTTCATCATACAAGTGGCACGCATCATCAACCATGTTTCTCCTAACCATTGCAGTCAAAAGGATGTTCACAATTGGAACCCAGGGAAGCACATTATGCTCTAACATGGTTCTAAAACACTCAACAGCGCCTGTGATCTTATTAGCTCTAACGTAACTATTCAACAGATAATTTGAAACCCGCGAATTGGATTCAAAACCGTACCTTCCTGCACACTCCACCAAGTGTTCCACGAGCACGCTTGCAGCTGGAGCTGAATCTCCGAAGACATAGTTATTGAGCAAATACTTAACGTCTCCGTGAGTGTCAGGGCTCGAAGCGAGGATCTGAAGCAACAAGCATAGAACATCAACGGTTTTCACAAACCCTCGTTTTTTCTCTATTCCTTTGAAGAACCCCAAAGCAGATTTGGGGTGGGCCTTGTGGCCCAAGAGGGTGTCAAGTACATGATTTTGCGACAGATTCCAAGTGGGTTCGGGGGATTCAGCTTCGGGAGAAGTTTGCTCCGAAGAATGGTCTGTGACGGGGTTTGGTGTTGGTGGGTCCGTGGGGAAAAGAAGCTTTGATGAGATTTGTGAGAAGGAACGAAGAAGGCTCTTCGGAGGGATTGAGGAAACGGTGTTGGGAAACCTCTTTGGCATTGTTTCAGAGAGAATGGGAAACAAGGACGAGTGAATTCAAACTTCCAAAGGTTTCAGCGAAGAAAAGCGTTTCATCGTTTGCATTAACCCGGTGCTCGGTTAGTGATTACAAGTTTCGTGCGCCACCAAATTTACACTTCCTAAATGGGACATATATTATTGAAGTAATCATTTTATAATTTTAATTTTAGTTCTTATTGATTTTTAATGATATTGGCAACATTATGCAATAAATTACTCATTTAATTTTAATCTGAAACAATGATAATAATATATAAATTTTTCTAATTTTAATTTCTTTTATCAAATCAAAAATCTAATATTATAGATGATATAATAACATGTAACTTCTTTTTAAAAAGATAAAACTACCAAACCTTGTGTTTTGACGAGACGTTTTAAGAAAAAAAGGTAATTTTAAAACAATTTTAAATTTTAAATATTTTGTTAAAATTTTAAACAAATCAGTTTTTAAAAATTAAGTGATATTTTGAATAAAAAATTTCTAAATTACGTTAAATTTAAATTTTTTCAACTCAATCTCATAAAAAAAAAATTTGTAATTTTCTATTACACCTTTTTTACTTGACATTCTCTCTTATCTTTTAATTTTTAATTTTAATTATACTTTATTATCCATTATAATTATTGCAGTTGCTAGTTGTTGGTTAATTTTGTTAATATTTTCATAAAAATTTTGTTTATCTAAAATTTTTTATAAATAAAAAGTAAAAAAATCTATAAATATTCAAAAATAAAGTTTCATGTAGAGTAAAAATTAAATTATTTTATATAAATAAAAACTTTAAAATACAAAACAATAAAATTTAATAAATTTAAAAGCTATCATCCAAGCAAAAAAATTAAATATAAAAAATTGAAATTATTTTATTTTAAAAATAAAATATTTAATTTAAAACATTTAAATTTTTATTTTACTTTTATAGCGTTGGAATGCTACGTCCAAAAGCCGAAAGAATTAAAAAACAACTCCTTGCACAATGTAGATTTTACATCGATCCATTCCAATGTTATGCGCATAGAATATGAGTTGGACCAACCACGGGCCCATGCTCTTTCTCTGTTCAATTTCAGGCTCAACTTTGTCAAATCTAATTAAGTACAGGAAAGACAAATGTGGAAAAATACAGCAACACATTACACGAATAGAAATACGTTAAAGATTTGTAAAATAGTATCTTAAGATATTCATTGAGTAGGTAATAAATAATTTTATAAAAAATCACAATGAGGTTGTATTGAAAATTATAGTAAATTTATGTATAATATTTTTTTTATAAATTTTAACATAATTATATTTGATATTTTTATTTATTTAACCATTATAAAAATGGTTTTTTAATACATCATCCTATAAATTTTAACATAATTATATTTAATATTTTTACTTTTATAATTGTTATAAAAATATTTCTTAATTTATATTATTTGATTACGATATTAAATTTTATTGTAAATATTAAATTATTATTTTTTATTATTACAAAAACTATCTCATTTATTAAGAGTATTGCAGAAATTATCTTTCATTACTTTTTTCACAAATTCTCAATGGATTCATTCGCTCTTCCATCTTAAAAACTAAAAAAGAGCTTTTCAAAATTTTTAAAATTTATTTCTTTAACTATCCTTCAAAATTTGTCATTGATATTACTTATTTTTTCTTTTTATCCCATATGGATTTTATTAAAAATTTATAAAATAAAAATATACATATTCAAATTTTTAAAAAAGGTGTTGATGGTAGAGAAAGAATTAAAGAAAAATGACACTAACAAAAATAAAATAAAATGATGATGTTAACGGTAAAAGAAAAAAATATTCTAATATTAAAGATAAATATTTTATTAATAGATATAACTTATACATAATCATGTCCAACAACATCATCAGACTTATCCGGATAAACATATAATGAATCTCAAATAAATAAAAAGTTTATATTATATATTCATAAAATAAAATTATCAAAAATAATTACGTTAAAATTTAAAAAATGATCATGTAATTTATCTTATATTTTATATAAAAAAATAAAAACTTTACTTTTGATTTTTTTTTAATTAACCGGCATTTTGAAGATATTTGTTATCACTCTCCATGTATTAATTCAATGTGAATGCATGAAGCTTCTTTTATTACTAGTTACCAGGAAAGAAAAACCATAATAACATGATTATTACTTAACATGGAGCCAAACTTCTAACACTGCCTTGCACATTGCAGTGAAAATGGTGGATGTTGTTATCTGCATACATACACATATAAAAGTTTTTTTTTTTCGAAACAAGCAAAAGTTTAGTTTTTGAACCGGGATAGTGGGCTTTTTTAATTAGGCCGAGAAAGGACTCGCAGGACAGAGAAACTCACATTGTAATGACATCATTGATGATGGATACTATTGGAGAAGGCTTAGAATTATTTTGTAATGTTCTTAAAATTACTTTATAAATATATCAATATAAACTAGTATCGCTATCAAATATAATGAATTAAGTAAAATAATAAAATGTAAAACTCTATTTCTCTTATTGCTCTTAAATGAAGTTTGACTGTTTCATGATATTTTAAAAGTTATAGATTAAAAACTTAAAATTAATTTGTTATAGTGGTAGATGTAAAAATGCGATGCGTCAGGATGTGTTGTTTTCTTATGAAAAAAAAATGATATAAAATAAAGTAAGTAGACGTAAAACAACCAAAATTTTCGATGTCGTGTTTCAATTTCACAAATATTAAGGATTTTTGTAGAAATCACTTAATTAAATATTTACTTAACAATTCTTTATCAAATGAAAGATTATTAATAAGTATGAATGTGAGATTTATTGAAATAAAAATAAAAGTCTTATAAGAATCATAAGTCATTTTATTACAAGTCTAAAGATATGTTTGTGTAATAAATTAACTAAATATTTATTCAATATTTCTGTATATGTGTATTGATCATAAAATGTATTTAAAACAAGCTAAAAATAGATTATTTTGATAAATTGTATAAATAATTTTATAAAAATAAGTATAAAATAACTTATAAAAGTTTTAAACTATTTTGATAGTTTCTTCGTAAACTTTTTCAAATAAGATTTAAAGTTATTTCACACACCTTCTACTATGATTTTTAACATTTTATTTATTTAGTCATTAAAACTATAAGTAGTGTTTTTAAGAGTTTAAGACATTTTTAAGGAAGTGCTTATTATCATTCGCATGTGTGTATCAGCTTCTAATTTTTCTTAAAAAATTATTTAAACAACTTTATTATTAATTTGATGAACAAAGAAGAAAAATTATTTCAAATAAAAAAAATACTTGAATATAAGGGACAAAATATTTTGAAGTGACAAAATATATATATAAGCACGATCCTAAATTATTTTTTCAGTTTTGTTAAATTTAACTCTTAGATTAAATTTAAATATTTAAGAAAGTAAATTATTTATCAAGAATTTTATTACACTTTTATATGTAATAATTTTGTTTGATAAAAATGTATCATATGCTTAAAATCATCTTTACGGTTGAAATTAATTAAACCTTTATTTTATTTATATTTGGCGATCTGCAAACAACCCGTTTTGCTCTCTTTTTTTTTTCAGAATATTTAAATTTAATCATCTAATACTTCTTTTTGCAAATTTTGACCTCGCATATTCAAATTTCTAAACTTAAGAACCTGGTGGTTAGGAAATTGCTATAAGTAGGTAATTTAACAAGATTGTTATAATCGAGTTTAAAAGAGGCAATGTCAAATATAGGATGATTCGCCACCTCACCTAAAGTTTCAAACAGGAGCAACGAGATCGTAGAATCCTCCGATGCTGGTTGATTTTATCTTGCACAAGTACGACCCAAGAGGAATTTTAGTTATTATTGTTTTTGCTTTTATACTTCCATCTTTTTATGGTATACCAATATATTTTAGTTATTAGATACTTTATAACTAATTTTTTTTATCGTATATTGAAAGATACATAAAAAAATAAATAATATTTTTTATTAAAAAATAATATTAAATTTTTATTGGTAATATTAAATTTTATAACAACTAAAATCTATCAACTTAACAACTTAAGAGTATTATTTAAATTTTATTTTAATATTTTTTATATAAATCTCTCACACACACACATATATATATATATATATATATATATATATATATATATATATATATATATATATGTATACTATCTTTAAAATAAGAATGTTTACTTTCAAGAACTCAATAAATAACTCTCATTGAAAATGCTCTTATAAATTTTACTTGTTATATATAGATTTTTATTGTATATCCTTAACATATTAAAAAATCATAAAATAAATTTATATTTGTAAAATTTATTTTGAAAATTGAAATTGAAAGTTTTTCCTTAAAATAGATGTTATGGTTATTGTGAACACAATACTAGAAAAAAAAAATATTCCTTTCATCTTGAAATTGGATTAAACTCCCCCTAAAAATTTATGTACAAAAAAAAAATCTTTAAATGTTGTACCATTCTCGCACAAGAATTAAATTCAAATTTATGCAAATAGAATTATTATCCCTATTAAGTTGGTGAGATTATTTTGGTTGTTCAGGCTGATACCGTTTGATTGATTTTTTTTTAAAATACCAAAAAAACATAAGAGATGAGAAAAGCAACGGAAGGAAGAAAACATAAGAAATGAGAAAAGAATGAATACATGAGTTTGAAATACTAATTACAGGAAATATTTCGGATTATAATAATTAGAGCCAATAGCTAGCTGGACTAACGTTAGATCTATAATAGTCATAGCAGAGCAGAAGTTAAAATGACATAGACCTAGCGGATCAAATATCAAAAAGAAAAGAAAAGAAAAGAAAAATTCATTAAAACTGAATCTGCTCTCAGTTTTGAGTTGATTTAGCACCTAGCCCAAGCCATGGCGTGGATTCAACCGGCTTTTCAATGGCAGAAATGTGATGGGCTGTTTGATAAGGCGCTTTGGCAGCAATTCTGCAAACACAGCATAAGCAAATAACAAAATTAATAAATTAGGCCAAAATAACATTATCTAGAGGATCCAGTTTAAGTTAAATTGCAGCATGAAAGGAGGAAAATCAATTTGCAGAATGGACTAGATTAATCTCTTCTTTCCTAAGAAAATAACATGATGTTGATGTATCAATTACCCACAAAAGCCAGACATACACATATCACACAAAAAGGTTAGACATTCACCTCACAAACAGGTTGGTAATTGGTATTGAAATTGTTTCAAACATTCAATCACTAATAGAAAGGGCAAAAAGAGTTTATTTTGAGATGCAAACACCTGACATACTCACTAACTCATGAATGATTTCATTTTCATTTTTTATGCTACTCACAGGACACATCAGAAGGGCCTAAGACTCACTATAAACAGATGCATTCCTTGTTTAAATTTTCACAATCGTTTTATAGGCTTACCTATCTTTCCTCTTCTCCAGGAACCGATGAAGTGAAGCTTTCCTAGCAATTGGCAGGTCTGTATAGAAATGAAATTTAATATCAGAAAAAAAGTGATCCATAATACAAAAATATTCAGTTTGGTCATCTCAAAATATCAGTGATCAAAGGAAATTACCACCAACAATTGGTCTAGATGGTGCTTGGGGGACGATATTAGGAACAACTGAAGGGTGACTATGAGTGTAAGCACATGCAGAAGGGTTCTGGCTTTGGGAGATCCCTTTATTGGCTAATGTCATTATCTCCTCCACTTTGTCAGCGGGAAAATCATCAAATACCACAACTTGCCCGGCATAAAAAATTGTCAACTGAGCAGCTTTAGGCTCCCCCTTGGCCATAGAGCTAAATAAAATAAAGGGATCAGGTATTAATCATTATGAAACAGCATACATTCATGACTCATGATTCATCAACTTTTTTCCACACAAAGAATGATAAATGAAAAGCTGTTAACTGACAACAAAACAAATTAAAGAAGCATAACAACGCACCTTGCGTTGACCATGATTGGAACCTCTGGGAAGCGAGGATAAGCAGTCTGTGGAGAGAGCAAATCCATAGTTGTCAGGTTTCGTGCTGTCTTGTTCCCGGGAAACAGCTCCTTGGTTGTTGCAGAGTGGCAAGATGTCTCAGGTGACCCTGTGAAAAATACACGTTCAGGAAATCTCATAAATAAAGCACACAAGTCCATAGCAGCGGGAGAGTGGCATCTTTTACAGATCGTCTTATATAGCAGTCAAAACTAATTTTATCTTTTTAGAAAAAAATAAAAATTAATGACAATATCTGGAAAGTAATCTTATCTTCATTCAATTTTAAAGAACGAAAACTAAAATGCTTAATAATTTAAGGAGAAAAACCAGGACAGTTAGAATTCATATAAAATATCCAAATATTTGTCATAGACAAATTCCTTTCTCATTCTCATTTTCTATTCTGGTTAAGATATTCACTCTCCGAATTAGAAGGGAAATTTGGAAGCTAAGCTATAGATCCGTCTTAAATTGGTGAGGTTGAACCCTAAGAATGAGGGGAGAAAAGGTAAAATTTAATTAAAACACAAAATATTTCCTTCTAATAGAATTAATTTCAAAACGAACCAGGGGGAAAGGAATAAGTGACCGTCAAGCTTGTTCCTATCTCGAGAAAAAAATTAAAATAAAATAAATAAATAACTTTTTTGCTTTCATGTATAAACTCACTTTCCACACGGAGAATTTAAACGCATCCGAAATTTTGGAAGAGAATAAGAGGGCAAAAAAATTAGGGCTAAGTGGGAAATTAAATCCATACCATTTGTATCGACAGTGCAAGTCATCCCCAGAGTAAGGTCTCCGAAGCTGCCCTTCTCCTTGAGGTATTGGCTCAATAGACTACAAGTTTGAGAGAACGAGGACTTCTCGGCCGGCGACTTGGTCGGTAGGTGGCCGGAAAACCCTGAATACTCCGATGAGCTCGACATTTTCCCCGCCAAATGAACCCAGAAAAAACAGAAATCCGAAAGGAAGAAAAGCACAGAAATCGTGTTCACAAAATTGTGACGCAACTGGGAATGAAGAGCGAAACGGCACGCCTTGGCGATGGAAGGTAAAGGAGATATTAATACATCGATAATCTTGGTGTGGAAGGCTTTACATTATATATAATCGTAATAATTTTTAATTGGAATAAGGAGGGAAAACGATATTGAAGCACGAGGAATGAATGGGGATTTTATTTTGTTTTTTATTATTATTTTTTAAATGTTTGGGTTCTTTACTTCTTTTCGTTGCCTCCTATGACCTAAAATTGCATTTGTACAAGTCCACTCTGACGTTACTTTATTATTATATTCAGCGTTATTATTTTTGTAGTTTTGTTTGAGTAATTTCCACCACGTGTTCTTTGCGTTGGTTAAACGGCAGCGGCAAACTTTGTCGTTGCCCTTTGTTCTCTACGTCCTGTTATTTACGTATACTTGCCTATGCCTTTTGAAGACTGCGTTCGTCAGTGCCATAAATGCGACTACTTTACTGTTTTTCTGACATTATGAACCAACTCAGATCAGAGGCAAGGATCACATGAAGAAACCGTGTCTATTCAATTATTATAATAATTAATATACTACCTGTATTACAATAAATTTTATTTATTAAAATCGAATGTTAGCAACTTAGCATAAAGGACGGGACACATGCAGACACCGGCGCTTTTACAATATTGTAACGACTCATTTTATTTTTAACAATCTTTTTAAAACAATTTATTTAAAATGAAAATTAATAAATTAAAATCAAGATAAAAATATTAATTTATATAAAATCTATCTTGTCATTAGATTTTATAATTTTTTTTAAATTACAATTACAAAGTCTAATATTTTTATTAAGTTTTTTATTTTCTTAATTATTTTCTTTTTAAAAGGAAACGCCTATAATGTGATATTCTTTCATTTTAGCAAAGATGAAGATCATTACATTATAAACTTTAACTTCAGCGGTATTTGGATTACATTATTGGCTTTTTTTTTTTCAAAAAAAAATTAAAATTACAAAAAGTTAGCGACGAGATAATATATTTTTTTATTTTAATTTTAAAAATAAAAAATTTATGCAGTTTTTAATGACATAATAAACTTTGTATAAAATAATATTTTATCCTTAAAAGTGAGATTTTATTTTAATATTCTTTCTATCCTAAACTTACACGCTATTTGAACAGTTCTTTTAACATATACCATTTTAAGATTTTTTTTGTAGAAATTACCTCACAAGAGAGCGACAAGCTCTTTTTGCAATGTTTTCTTAAATATTATAATTGAATTTTGATTATCAATAATACTTGTTTGAAATAAGAACTTTTAACCATTTTTATAATATAATTTAAACATAATTTTATAAACTATTATAATCCTTTATCATTATATTAATTCTAAAAATAACTTTTATTACTTTAGTTTGATTTATATATAATTTTTTATATTTTTAATATATTAAATGTTTTTACTCTTAAAATTTAATAAATCTAACTTTTTTTTATTGAAATTTAAATATTTAAGTTATTATTTTTATCTAATTTTTTTGAAAATTTTGTAATGATATTGAATATGAACTAATTTATAAAGTTTATAAAAAAATCTATAAATTTAATAAAAATAAATAAGTTATTTTATAAGATGTGATTTTAAAATTTAAATAAAAATTTCGGATGAAATTTAATACTTTAGTTGGTATGTTTGAAGAAAAAAAATCTTATCAATTCAATCTATAGATATTTTGAATATAAAGTTTTACGTAAAAAATTAACAGACTATTAAATTTATCAAATTTGGAAAATAAAAGAATTAAATTTTTTAAAAATTACACATAAATCAAATTAGAGAGATAAAAAAATATAATTAAGATAAAAAAAATTAAACTTATTCTTTAAAGTTATTTTAAATATATTTATCCAGTTTTTTTTAAACTTTGATAAAAAGTTTAAAATTTAATTTTTTTTCAATGTACCTCGTATTTTTAAAAAATTATATAAAAGCTATAAAACAAAATTTTATTTTATAATTATTTAAAAATAAAATAAAATATGACTATTTATATAGTTATTCATAAGGACAAAACTGAGAAAGTATTTTGTTAACTGAAAAATTACAGTTTCCTGGAACCAATCAGAAGACGGCCATGGCATTGGAGTGGATCTCATTACGCTACGCGTGCGGGATTCTTCAATCTGCCTGTGGGTCTCCTCCACGCTGATGCGCTACACCAACAACTCATACAGTTTCAGCTACATTATTAAAACCACCCTCGTTATCAGACCCATACAACCACGTTCACATACATTCTAACTTTATTTTTAGTAATCTATTATCAATTTTTAATAATTAATTAATTCAGAAAATATAGGTAATATTATAAAAAATAATAATTAACTTAATTACATATATAATTATTTAAAATAAAATTATAATTGTATATAATTATTTAATATAAAAATATAATTAATTATAAAAATACATAATAAATTACATATTATTATATTATCAATTATTATGTTTGTATTGAATTAATTATATTTTGTAATTAATTATAAAAAATTATAATCGATTATTGTAAAAAAATTGAAGTATGAAAAAATGAATTTAGAATATTTTTTATTAAAATTACTTCTCATAACACGTTTTTAAAGTTACAATATTAATATTTTGAGTCCTCAAGATATTTTATAAATAGAGCTTCATGTTTGTTAAAATTTAAAATGGATCCCTCGCCTTATACATCTGAAATTCGTTTTTTTTTTCCTTCTTCCACCCAACTATCCCCAAATTTGAATCCTTTTTTAGCTAAACCCAGCTTGTCTTTCTCATATTTCAGCGACAGGTTCTATTCTTAGACTGCCGTATCTTATATTCGGGCCAATTTTTTTAGTTTATAGTAATCTCTTCTCCAACGCACAACATGTGCTTTTCAATTTTTGTCCCTTCCATTTCTTTATACTCACGTAAATAAGGATCCTACATAGAATGCTCAATTAATGAGAAAATACATGGTACCTGTTCCTTTTTTATCTGTTAACTTGCTTTCATTGGTTTGCCATGTATAAAGCTAGCCTGAAATTATAGCCACATACAATCATCATTATTCATTTATTTAATAGATAACAATTTTATAAAATAAAAATTAAAAATAGATCAAATGATTTATATCTGGATGTTAATAGAAATATATTCTTATGCGTATAGGTTAAATTATTTTCTTTATATTTATTTGAATTCCTTGAAGTATATTTTTGAATGATAATTACATGAATCTCTTACAAACATAAACGGTGAGCTATCAACTTGGATGGATAAAGAGTAGGTGTGTCTTTGATGCAGAAATTTACTACTTGGTAAGAGACGAATTTATTTTTAAATGGTCTTAATACATTTAAAATACGTCCACACATATCCAAGGTCCAACGATGCTGATTATTTGCAGACAATAACATATGTAGCACGAATGATACCCCTTAGCATTATGCACTATAACAAGATATGGTAAAGAATGGTAATTGTGTGTAGAGAAGGTGAAGCAGCGTGGCATGCTCAAAGAACCGAAACGTGGCTCAGTGACAAAGGATACGGAATAACATTGTTGCTTATGATTTGGGGCTCATGGGTGCCTACTTCTAAGGATGTATAGGAAACATAGTGAAACGAGAGTGTTGTCTGGGAGTAAGAAGCATTAACTAGATTGCAACCTTTTATACAAGTTACATGTAACGAATTTCATCCATGTAATAAAATAATGGTTCAAACAAGATGTTAATCTATATCAAATTGGGTTTTAGTTTTTTTTTTTATTTTAAAAAATAGTTCTTGTAAATTTAACTTTTTTAAAAAAATTATTTGTTGCATATCATGCATCTGTATATACTGTATTATGTTATTTCAAAATTATGGTTAATTTGATATAACTAAATATATATCAAGTGGAATTTTTTTTTAATTTTAAATTTATACATAATAAATAAAACCAATAAAAACTTTAAAATATAATCAAAATTCATCTTATTTATAAAAATTAAAGACTTATTTAAACATAAAATGTTTTTATATCTAACAGCTATAAACGGTGGTGCATAGATACATCACTTGTTGAGGTGGTGTACCGTAAACTTACCCACAACGCAACCCGCAAGGATATTATTCTCTTTCAGTCTTTTTAATGTTTAATTTTAAACTTAAATTTTTTTTACAGAATTTATTTTTAATTCTTGATTTTTAAATAACAAAACAAAAAAATAAATTCACTTTTAAGATTTATAAAGTTGTATAAATAGAATTAATTTTTTAATTTAGTCCTGGATGTATAAATTATATTTTAAGTAGTTAAATATGTTTAATTTATTTTAAAAATTATTAAATTACTGATTTTATCTTTATCCGAGGATTTATGTTGTTTACAATAAGATCTACTAAAAAAATAATATAAATATTACGATTTTATTTTAAATTGTTTTACGATTGATTTAAAATTTAATAAAAACTCAAAATATGAAAATTAATCATTCCAAGTATATTCATTAGCTGGCTTCTATTCATGCCAAAATATTGTCAAAAAGTGGGTGTTGAATTACGTTTAGAAACATGTATCGTTCACACCATCTTTAAATTTGAAGAGGCCATGCGAGGAAGAGGTTGATAGATACGTCTTAAAAATGATTCTGAGAAAGGAGAAGGATTATATTATGTCTATGATAATGAAACCCTCAACATTATTAAAATGAAAAGAAAGAGCATCCTTGTAGGGAACGCGGAGTTTTGTGCCGCTGCAGAGTTCACAACGCGCAATTGCGCAAATAACACCGGCAGATCAATCAGCTTCTTACAACGCATAGCTTAATAACAATAATAAAAAATAACTATTCGTGAAAATATATATAAATATGAACTTAATTATTTGTACATTGATAATATTGGTACATTACGTTTATATTTTTTTAGAAAATAAAATATGTTAGAATATATCATTAAAATAATATAATAAAGGCATGTACTCAATCTGTTTTAGATAGATTATCATTACAAAAAAATAATTTTTTTATAAATTAACTATCGTTTTAAGATATTAAATAAATAATTATTTATTTTTCCAATTCTATCCCAAACAAATAATCAATGCAGCGGTTTAAATTTTAAATAATGTGTGCTTCTTTTTATAAGGAGTAATAAGCAAAATTCAGTAAAATGTTTGAAGTTCTTAATATTTATAAAATAAAAGTGATCATAGGGAGGAAGGATTGATGAACATAGCTGTCGGTAACCGTAGGCGTTGTTGATTTTATTTAAAGTAAAAATGAAAAGAAGAAGATGAGAAGTGTAGTTGGTTGGGTTGGGACATGTGCATTGTAGGAAGGGGTTGAATTTTATAAGCAATGGAAGCAATTATTCATTTCATGGACGTGTTGTCACGGGCAAAGACTGAGTCTTAAGGGAGTGGTTCACTTGTTATTGGTTTACCTTGGGACACCTGCTTTCCATCCATGCATCCATATTGTTCTTCTTTGTCCACATCCACGTGATATTCATGTTCATGAATCATTTATGCTCCTTTACGAAACCCCCTTGTTTTTTCCAACAATTACAAGGCCTAATTCTTCACCACTCAATTCATTTGGTTCATAGACAAACCAAACCGGAAGAAAACCCAATCAGAGGCTTATTTGTGGAACCGCTGACTCTTTGCTTCCAATTCGTTGCAACCTGTGTGGACAGAATTCCAAGTGGACCCACCACGAACGAACTCTAGGCCTTTTCCTCAGTTCAATTTCGGCTCAGGTCTGTCAAATCTATTTCAGGGCATCAAAGTCAAGTGCAAGTTACACACAGCTAGAAATAGAATTGAAAAACGTTAAGGATATTGGTTAAAAATATAAAAATACTTTTTTATTAAACATTATATTAATATGCATTGAAATCATAATAGAACTCTATTGACAATATTTTCTAAATAATTTTTAACTTTTCATATTGACAATGTTTTGTTTATAATTTTTCATTTTTAATTTTTAACTAATATTCTTAAGACACTGATGGACATTTTCATGCATTAATATATGGCATGACCATTTTCCCCCACATGAAGTTAGAGGGAAGTTTCCGATTCCAAAGTAAAAGAAAAAGAACATTAGCCTTAAATATGTTTATTATTATTTGTTAATATTTACTATTATGGACTAGTGTTGCATATGTGCCTTTTTAACCTATATGCCCCCTTTTAAAACTAATTACCGAAATAATCTCACTTACAAACTAGTTGTCAACACACTGTAACTTTTGCCATCATTTTCTTCAAACATGGAGGTTGGAACATCCAATATCGTCATCGAAATATCATCCGGGTTATTGTTTATTGTATTTAACTGATATAAACACACCCGAAAAAAGAGAAATTGGCTTTAAACCGTGAAACAACCTAGGACGTGCTTAAGGAAATACCCAGCCAACATAGTTCTTTTGCTTCTTCCAGCAGAAAAATATATGGAATGAAGTTAAGGGTCAAGATCCACCCCAGTTAGTGGAAAAGTTAGTTTGGAAACAAAAAGATACAAAAGATGTACGTAAAGAACTTGATACGTTTATAAAAAAGAAAAAAGAGATAAAAAAGGAGGAAAAAATAAAAAGATTATTTACCCAAAGTCAAGATATTCCAAATAGTGGATTCCAGATAAGTTATAGAAAATGACATGTGTAGCTTACCAACCGAACATGTATCACATGGTTCCACTGTAAGGTTCACCAGTTGACGCAATCAATTTCACTTGCATTACCAGGTTTAGTAGTTCTTCATCATCTATTGACATCACTGGTAGGTATAATGCTCAGCTTGTTTAGCGAGAAAAATGATGGCACAAAAGGCAAATTCATGTAACTAAATCATATTGCTTGCAATAAATTCCCCTAACGAATTAGAGCATTTGTGTGATCTAGAAAACTTATGTAAGCATCTGAAAACTTCCGTATTTACAAGTCCACTTCAGAAAGGTATAAAATGGAGTAGGGAAGGGAAATTACAAAATGAAAGAAAGAAAAGTATGACGTGACCTTCTCCAACCCCCACAAAAATGATCTAATACAGACATAAATTGAGGCCCCGGTGAATGGAACAAGGGTAAGAAGTAGTGAATCAAAAATCATAATCTATATCGGTTACATTCTGGGATGCAGAATGCTTAACCAGCTGTCCTTGCTCATTGTACCGATCAAGGTTCTCACAGGGAGCAGGAAAGATGGTTCCTATTACACGACCTTCAACAAAGGCACACTGAAAGATGTGTTTCTTCTTGTATGTTAGACCAACCGACATATCTTGAAAAGTCACATTTCTCACAGGAATCTCTTCACTACCATGAATACGCACCGGCACACGAACTCCTTGGCCATGGACTGTGGTAAAGCTTATGTCTCTGAGTATTGGAAGTGCCGCAGGGTCATACCCATCATCAGGGTGTTCATTGTAATCTGTCTTCATCACAATTCCAACACGTACATTCTCAAATGTTAGATTCCGGTAACTTATTTGACTCACATATCCGCCTCGTCCAGGGGCAGTCTTGATCCTCACAGCACGCCTAGAATCCCATACAAGAAGATTCTCCACCGTCACATTGGATACCCCACCAGACATCTCACTGCCTATTGAAACGCCAGCACTGTTCCATTTAATAAAATCATTATCAAGACCATAATACAAGATGATGCAGATGCAAACTAATATGCATTCGTCAAGTTAACTAAGACCGGTTTATGCAAAGAAAAGCTAACTAGGAATATTTCCAATTATAGATTGGATATCAATTACAGAAGCCACCATCGGTGAGCCAAAGCCCTTGATTTTACCAGGAGTCCACGAACCAGATCAAGGCAAGGGATTTAATTTATGCCGACTGCTATGATCCCCTGATTGAGGTTATTTTATTAAGATTGAAATGGAAAGAGAGGCTCCAAAGATGATTTTAAACAAATGAACACATTACACATGGTTTCATACTAGTGGTACAATAACCAAATCAGGTATGGCATAATGGAAAAAAGTTTACATCCTGGTCTCTTGCTAATATGAACTGTATTCAGATGATTGATAAAACAATATAAGACATGAAAGCTGTGTTTCAGGGTATTTATGACATTGTGCAGATTTGAGAAAAGCCAAATCCCATTCTAACACAGACCAAAAGTATCACAGCTCGAGGCAATAAAAGATAATTTATCTGCAGTTAGGATCTTAGATTTATGCAGGCATACTTGAAAGCAGTTACTTTCATGTGTTTGGAAAAACTTAAATTATGGGGAATAATCTCTTCTTTTTTTCACAAGCTTTCTCAAAAAGTTGCCTAAAAAAGCGCAAGTATTTTCCCAAATGAAAAGATGCTGAAAGGCATACCAAAAAATACAAGTTGGTTGAGTTAGGGATTCACCTGACCATAGAGCGAACAACAAGGTTACGAATCATTATATTCATGGAAGGCTTTCCATAATCAATTCCATACTGATCCCAGCCACTTTTTATTGCAATTGCATCATCTCCCACACTTATGTAGCAGTCCTCTATCAACATGTCCTCACAAGAGTCTGTTCATACCATAGAAATTAGGGCTTATTAAAATTCTTCATAGAACCATAAAACTAACATAAATGAACATTCCAGTAAAAATGACCCAACTGGTCATCTTGTTGGTTGATAATTGAAACACAAACCAGATAAGTATAACAGGTACCAGGTTAAATTGAGTGCATATTGTTTGTGCACAAACAGACAAACATTTCAGACATAACATGGAAAACTAAATTCCAAAACAAATCAACCAGAGACTTGAAGGCACATTTACCAAAAATCTGACACCTCAAACGGGCTTACACAACAAAGAAAAAAGGATCACTTAACCTATTCTTGCCTTATTAATCCTCCCATTGAATCAATTAGTGTTGATATTCATGCAGAGAAATGGTTCAGTTGGCCAGAAAAATCAAATTATTTACAGGATTGAGCGACTACCCATTCAATCCACCGTACATAATGACAATCCCCTACTTTACGGCTTCCTCTTCAGGTAGGTTTCTTAGCAATTGCCAACCATCAAGATGAAGCTATCCCCATCCAACATAGAAACTATTTACTTAACGATATAAGCATAACTAACCAGAAAATCATTGTCATACATTAAGATATGAAATGAAGTTTAGTATTGAAGAGAAGATACTTGCCAGGATCTATGCCATCAGTATTTGGAGCTTCAAAAACAGGAGCCAATATTGTGACATGTTTAATTGTAATGTTTTTGCAGTCATATGGATGAAGTGTCCAAAAAGGAGAGTCACGCAAAGTAATATTAGTGATCACAATGTCACTAGACCACATGATCTGAACAAGTGGACCCCTTGTGTGGTTAAGACGCTTCTGGCGATATTTTTTCCACCATGTTTGTCCCTGTCCATTTATGGTACCGTTATGCCCTGTCAGTTATGACAATGGATGGAATCAGAGAAATTTATAAGTTAAGCTCAAGCATCACACAAAAGCACCATGGGAAGAAAAAAAAAGGAGAACAGTGCTGTGTTAGCAATGCCGATAATGATTGCCTCCTGACTAGTGCACCGCTTACTCCTAATCAAGGATTTCCCATGACTAACGCATCATGTCACCCATCAAGGTGATTGCTTAATTAATAACTCTAAGTTGCATGAGAATTGATGCAAATGAAGACTAGTGTGATGCTAAGCCTTTTTCCTTTAGTGAGGTATTGGGTTCACCAAAATAAAATACACCAAGGAAGTATTAGTAAATGCTAAAGCAACCAATTTCTCAACAAAAATTGAAACATTTTTTAATCAAATCAAGACAAACACTTGAAAATTAAACTTGAGAAAATATCAGTCAACAAGGAAAAATTCCAACGCTATTCACCATAAGCTTAAAGCCTTTGAAATATTGGTATATCAGTATATCAACTATAAATCTAAGCTGGATAATATTATTTTCTTCTTGAGATCATAAAATGAAGGATCAAGAGCAAATTTGCTGATTTTCCTTCTTTTTCATCAAAATGAAATAATTAGATTGTATTGCAAAATAAAGATTAGAATGTGCTTACAATGACATTTGATCCTAAGCAACGACCTTTGTCATGAAAAATGATGACCTTTGTACTCTTTCATATATTGAAAGCAGGATGAAAAATTCTCACCTGTTATCACAACATCTTTAAGATTTTGACCATGAATCAAACTGCCATATCGAGGCCCAGGATGTTCCCTCCCATACCCATAAGAAGGCAATGGAGGCATTAGTGGCCAATATTTTTCATCCTGTTAACCATCCATAAGAAGACAAATATACTGTAAGTAAAATGTTTAAATATGAGAGAGTGGAAGAGATATGTAGTGCAAGCAATAGATTTATCAAAGAGAGAGATAGAATTACAAATACAAGTGACACCAATCAAAGAGACCGATGATAAGATTTAGCAGAATACATAATCCAACCTAGTGATAACTAACTTGAGTCATGGATTTTAAGTCCAAATTCTCCTACTCAATGCCAACTTCACAATGTAAATGTATATATACTCTTAATTTTTGACATATTGTATGATGGGTATTCATGTTGACAACTGTTGATAAATATTATACATTAATCTGTTGGTATCAAGAAATTCAGCAAGACAGAAAAATGACTTCGGACATCATCAAAATTTATTATGATCCAAGTACAATAACTACTATCAAAAAGATAAATCAAGCCAAATTATATTCTAAACTCTAGAGCTTAATTAGGAGTTGTCATGTTGTATAACATATGGTCTGGACAGCAGCCCTACCCCACTAATATAGTGGTATTCATAAAATCAATTCAGTCACCTAGAGTCTAGAACTCAGTCCTTGGTGCTCTTCATTAATCCTATCATATTGGTTTCATTTGCCATAAAATTAGCCGCACAAGTCTCTGAGTAGCAGTTTAAACAATTATTTTGATTTTTCATGCTCCAAATTTGATCATACATCTCGTATTAAATTAAAGTGTATGCCTACCACAAAGTACATTTACATAGCAAACCAGCATACAGCAGCAACAACAACTTAGGGTCTAATCAGTTCAGCATTGAGTGTTGCTAACTCTGTTTCCAACAATCAGAAAAAGAAAAAATCATGTCCATCCAACCGAGATTTGGGATTTGTGAAACATGGTTATAGAGTCTCTCAAGAATGTGTTTGGGCGAACATTTGCAAACTTGAGTTTGAATGAACTTTATTTTGTAGATTTAATTTTATTTAAAAGTGTGTTTAAAGTGATATAATTTAAGTAAAACTTGGTATAAATTTTTCAATTCAACATAAAAGTTACAATTTATCACATTGACACAAACATGAATTTAAAGGCAAAATTGATTTTGGACAAGAGCAACCAAACATGAAACATCCAAAGCTTTTATAAAAGCACGATAAACTGCAAAGATCACAATTATGGAGCTTTTTAACGCAGATCCAGGCATGCACTTAGCTTTTCCCCACTAAGTAAGGTTGGGTACACGAATCATGCCATGCCACAGTTCTGGCATGTATCATGTGCAGAGATATATCATTTACCTCTAAATCTCTCTCAATGGTCTGCCCTATAATTTTCTTTGGTCTCCCTCAATCTATAACTATTGAATTATTTTCCATCCGTTGTTGTTAAAATCACAATTTAACTAATAAACTTGTACAATTTACAATCTCAAGTGCTAAAAACAGGTTGAATCATATGCCTCAAGGCTGCTGCTCCTCTTATATTTGCCCTTTGCTTGGTGGATTCAGATGAAAAGCCCACCATGGGTTTCATATATGATGCAATGGATTCTGCCAAAGAGAAGATAAAAAGCAACTTCAAGGATGTTAAGAAAAGGTGCATATTCCTAATCCCTCTCGTTTGAGATTTATTTATCTGTCTTTAATAGAGGAATATGCCTAAACCCTAATTATCTATTATTTGGTATTTGTATTCATTTGTTGTCATGAACCAATATGGAAAATTATTGATGAAAGGTGGGGATAACCAGCTCTATAGGCCTTTACATGCAGCTGCATATTACCTCAATCCCCAGTTTCACAGTGATGATAATTTTAGAGATGATGATTTTGAGGTTAAACAAGGGTTGTACAATTGTTTAGAAAGGATGATGGATGACCCAACATTGAGGAATAAGATTCATAATCAACTTCCAGAGTTTTATTATGCTAAAGGTCTTTTTTGGTCTTGAAGATGCAAAGTCCAATAGAAAGAAGATGCTTCCTAGATTATGGCAGGAATTCTGTAGGGATGATGTCCAGAGCTAAAGGTTTTCCATCCGTGTACTTAACTCAACTTGTAGCTTTTTTGGGTGTGAGCGTGATTGGAGTTCATTCTAAATGGTAAATGAAGTTGTGACTTTCTTTTAAAGTTTCTCAATTTTGGGTATTGTGGTTTTATTCTAAATGGTAAATATGTAGGCTAAATTTTGGGCATTGTGGTTTTATTTCTAGGTTCATACAAAGAGAAGAAATCATTTGCACCAAAAGAAGATGAATGACTTGGTTTATGTCATGTACAACACAAAGTTAAAATCTAAACAGATAAAAAGAAATCTTATCCTTCCTTTTGATGATATTCAATCTGATGATGAATGGATAACTGAAGAGGTAGAAGTAGAAGACAGTGTGGAACAACAACCTTAGGGGGATGAAGTTATTAAAGTTAGTAATGTTGAGCTAGTTGGAAATTCAAGCAATCCAACTTCAGATGATCTTGAGAATTTGGTCCTTCATCCTAACATTGAAGAACATCTTTCATATGGAAAAGAAGAATTTGATGATGATGATGATAGTGGTGATGAACATGAACATGTTGGAGGATTGGAAATTTAAAAATTATGACTAATTTGATCTTGTTGTTTGAAGTTTTTACTTGTCCACTTTATGAACGTGCGTTAGGTTATGAGCCTCTAAGATTTGGATATTTGGTCATTTTTGTATGATTTGAATGTGTTACATGACTTTATCATTCTATAAGTTGCTTGTTATTATTATTATTAAGTTTTGCTTTATTATTGTGGTTTTTTTAATAATTTTTTTTTGCATGAGGTCTTACAAGTTTGAGTCAAGTTATGTACGCTCCAAGAGGTTATGTAAGCTCTCATGTTTGACAACCTTGTTTCCATCTGATCAACACTTCTTACTGCTGCTTGAGTCTTCTCCACACATGCCCAAAGCATCTGAGATGAAATTCTACCAATGGGAGGTACACCAACTTTCTCTCCATTAATTGTATTTCTAATCCTATCTCATCTTGTGTAACCATTCATCCATGTAACATTCTCACCTCTGTCACATTTAACTTAATTTCTTGTTAACTCTACTGTCCAACAATCAGTCTCATACAACATGACAGATCTTATGGTTGCACAGTAAAATTTTCCATTAAGCTTGAATGGTACTTTTCTATCACATATCACACCCAAAGCATTTGTTCATTTCATCCACCCTACTTGGATCTATGGTCAACATCATCTTCATCCCCTCGTCATATTGCATTATAGACCCAGGATGCTTACAATGTGAGACTTGTGGTACTGTATGTTCTCAATTTTAGCCTCTAAGCTAGAATGAGGTCAAATACTATTTTAAAAAGAAAAATTGTGCCAAACAACTGCAGTAAAAAATGCCAGACTACAATAAACTAGCCTTGAACTTGAATAAATGCAAAGAGTGATGCTGCAGTTCTACTCGAACGATACTTTATTAGTTTACCTTAGCCAACATTAAACAGGTTAGTGCACTACAACTTCAACTGAACATGAGATATTCAACTCAGAAAGATATATATGGTATTATGAAGGCAATTTGTGAATGAAACTACTCCAAACCAACTATTGGATGATTGCTTTAACATATCATACAGTAATAATTGCAGTATCCAAAAACATTTTATTATTTGCTAGGGTTGGTTTGCCCTGTCTTAGTTTCTGAAATTATCCCAAGGCAAGTAGCATTTTACTGCTTCTGTTTGAGACAGAACAGACAACCACAGTGCCCGAAGAAAACCATTCCATTTAAACATGAGAATTTGTGCCACAAACAAACAGATTTAAGACAGTGATATAATATTCAAAACTAAAACAGAAGTATTTATCGCTGTGCTTTAGAAAGGAGAATCAACTATTCCAAAATGTGCACCACTTGCCATTTATCAGTTTATCCTATACATTTTCAAGCTTATCATGACGCACCTAATCAGTACTAACACAGAATACAGATTCCTGACCTTCTTTGCTATCATCTTGTCTCATAATCCTATGTACCCTTCAAAATTTTAATCCGGTAAGACAAAGACAAAACCCAGAATGTAGTGCCTTCAGTTGGAAGACAAAAAATCATTCAACATCACAGTTTTGGAAAGGCAAAATGCTCACGTACTAGAATAATAATGCCCAGGTCTTTTACCACAATCAGGAATGACTCAAATTATCATCTAACTTAAGAACCTTTCCATTCTCCAACTAAATTATTTCCTTCTTGGGGGCCTCCTATTTATTTCAATTATACCAGATCATCACACGTTCTAAAAGAGAAATTTACTGTCTTTCCACTGAGAAGTTAAATTATTAAAAAAGAACAATCGTATGTTTATGATTTTAATTTTAAGTAAAATAAAAGACATATTAAGCATGACGCACACATAAAACACAAAATTAACACTGAATGAAGAAATAATAATAAACTCACATCAATGCCCAGAATAACCGCATCTTGAGCTAGAAATAGAGTCATATGGCTGGTAAGATTAAACGGCGCCGTAAGCCAACGACCGGGAGGCACATTTAACTGTGCACCACCTTTCTTCCCAAATTTTGAAATGGCAGAAACAGCTCTCTCAAAAGCCTCGGTGTTAAGAGTGATCCCATCACCCACCCCTCCGAAATCCGTCAAATTGAAAGCCACCGGCCGGAGCTTCGGCATTGGCCTCGTCGGAAGCCCGCCGCCGAACACGAAGAACCCATCCGCTATGTTCCTCTGCCACAGGAAAATCGACGCGAATGCGGCGATCCACAGAACCGTGAAGAGGGTCTTGTGCGAGGTTAAGAATGCCGGAACCAAGCGCTTCAAGTCGAGCCTTTGGTGGTGGAACCGCCCTAGCGTTGAGGTCTCCACCATCATTCGACCACGGAGAAAGTACCCTTTTGCGAAACGGTGTCGGATTTAGCAGCTCGCGAGGTGGGTCACTCGGAACTCATCGATTCCTTTCGTGGGTATGGGGGTTTCGGAGTATCCAAATCCGAGATTGGAGTGAGAAATGATAAAGGACGAAACTTTGAAATGGTTTGAGTAGTGAAAACGATCCGTTTGGGGACAAATAAATTGATGGAGTGAATTGAAAGCGAAGCTGAGAGATGACGAGAAGACTAGTTTGGGAACTGAAAGTAGTTGGTTCCTGAGGCTCAGATAAAGATAGGCTAACACTCGATCCAAAATGCAAAACCGTCCAATTTCACAATTGAATATGCCATTTTTCGCAATTCCAAAATGCGTCCAATTTCTTTTTTTTTTTTTTAAAGAAAATCCTAATAATAAACAATAAGCTATTGTACTTGGGTTGGGCGCTTAAATCATATTAGGTTGGTTATCTTTATCTTTCAACGAATGGCAAGCTACTGGGAAGGGAAAATGATGTGGCAGTAGTTGATTTCTTAATCTTATTTAAAGTATGTTTAACGGTACTTTAAAGGAATACAACAATAATAAGAGATTTCTACTTTTTTTCTCCCACGAGACATAATTTCTGTCCATTTAAGTTGGGTGTTCAAGAAGAAAATGGTTTTATTTCTGTCCTTATTGTCGTGTTTAAAACTTCTAAACATAACTTAGTGATCAGGCATTCCAATGCTTATGATGTGAAGACAAAAACATTGGCAAAATTTAATTAACAAAGAGAGAGAAATAGAGATTGGTTGGTTCTATAAATACATGCATGCTTTATATGAATGATATTTTTTTTTTCATTATGTAAAGTAGGTATTATAACTTAAAATTAAATTTTAAGTATTTAAATATAATTTATTTTAAAATTTTAAAATATAGTTATAGATTATTTTGTTATTAAAATTTAATCTGTTTTTAAGTTTATCAAATTTGTAAATCTATTTAAAAATTTATAATAAAATAATTAATAAAAAATGTAAAATTTATATTAATAATTGGTTGAAAAGATTGTAAATTTAAAATTTATAAGATAAAAAGATTATTAAATAGTTCTAAAGTCTATATGTATAATTTAAAATGTTTACAAATTAAAATTTTTTTAAAAAAATATTTTTAAATTTTTTATAATTTATAAAATTTGTTAATTTAATTTTTAAATAGATTAAATAATTTTTTTAACCATATATTTAATTTATTTATCTAATTTTTTAATATATCTAAACTTAATTATTTATTAAATAAATTATATTATATTATATTTTAAACAAATTAAATTATAAATTTTATATGATTTAACTTATTTTCATTCTTAATTTTAATAAATTAAAAATAAAAAATATTATATAATATATATTTTTAAAAAAGTCCGTTGATGTAAAAATCATTAGACAAAGCATCATTATTTTACTTTGAAAATCATAAAAATTCAAAGGAAGAAATATATATATATATATATATATATATATATATATATATATATATATATATATATATATATATATATATATAAGATGTTGATAACCCAATTGATAAAAGCATGTTCTATAGAAAAATATTTTTGATAATATGTTATATATTATAGATACAATAATTATGTACTTATGGTAATACTTATTTTGATAACTTTCATTTGAACATTTCATTAGAAAAGGCGTTAATCTTTATTTATGTAGGTTTTTCATTCTACATTTTAGAAATAATATAATATAAATTTGATGTTAAATAGTATATGACTATATTTCGGTTTTCTATTGAATTAAAACTAAATCTATGTTTGAATTAACACACACATAAAAAACGGAATACTTTTACATTTTCTCTATTGTATCATGTGCAACGACTTTAAGGATAACTAAATATATCCGATTATTTAAGATGAAAATTTTCTATTTTGACCTAAAATGATTTGTAACCAACTGTAAGACCAAGTTTAATGTTAATGTACGAAATAATGAAATTATATGAATTATTCAATACAACCATTACAAATTAATTATTTAAATAATCATTAAACAACGGTTATTACATTTTAAAGGGGCTTCAAATTTATTGTCTATTTAAATAAAAAATATAGAATCTCAATTTATATGAAAAGAAACTGTTCTATATTTATAACCTATTATTGAAAAAATCAATTTATAATGTCTTTTAAGATAAACTAATTGATGAACTTGATCTAATATTACACACTAATTTAATGTCATATAAGGATCTAACATTACCGACTGGTAATACAAAGGACAAAGAGAATTTCAGACTTTTAAAATCTTATACATGCCTTATAATGTATATATATTTGTATGTATATAAAGACAAAAAATTGTGGCCTTATAAAAGAGTAGGGCCCAACACTTATAAAGCATATAAATTCTCTGCCATATATACTTCTAAGTTGAAGCTTTTGCTAACTTAAATGTCTGATTGTTTTTTGCAAATACTTACTCCTTTACTTGTCGAAACTTTGGAGTAAAAAATTGAAGCATACACTCAGTTATTAAAAAAGAGACTAATAACTGTGGTTAAGTTAGTCTCTTGTGCAACACCTCCTCATACACAATACGTCCAAACTTTAGTTTTCTGGTCCCCCTTGGAAAGTAAATATCAATCTGAACAAATTCAATATTGTAATGAAAATGATTTCGTTGTTTGGTGAAGACTCGAGACTTTGAATTATTTGGTTTTGGTAGCTGCTACCCATTATTTTATAAATGCATCTTGTCGCTGTACCATTCATTCATTCATTCTAGATGTATCTTATTGGAATATGCGTATATAAAATACTAAAATGCTTCTACCCAGAAACGTTGAAAATCATAAATGGAATAAAAGCTCTTCAAAAGAGATATATATAGGAATCCTTTTGAATAGATCTAAGTAGGTTGATTTGTTAGTCTTAAACACAATTTATTAAATCAAATACAGATAGAAAATCAGTTGTGTCTATTGCGGTACTATGAAGTATTTAATCATCTCTCAGCATATGGAGTGGGTGAACTGGTGGGAGGTTCCTATCGATCCATACATACACTTAGCCTTTCAAACTAAGATTAAATTACACTCAACTACCACCTTTGGATTGACCCGATAATCCTAAACCTGTCAAGAATATCATCTGAATATCAATATCATATCAATAAATGTATAGATCGTCCATCACATACAACACAAATATCAGTTCCTCAACATCAATATTATGCCATGGACCCTAAACAAGTTTCAAAAACATTCTCAGTATAAATTTGACTACAGATTATGAATTCTCATCAA
This sequence comes from Canavalia gladiata, assembly GCA_037954105.1. Lineage (NCBI taxonomy): Eukaryota > Viridiplantae > Streptophyta > Magnoliopsida > Fabales > Fabaceae > Canavalia > Canavalia gladiata. Next base: position 76,758,056 of record CM075658.1, on the reverse strand, counting down.
AGATAAAAAATTCCTTAACCTCCTTTGTTCTTCTGAAAAGGATAGGAATTCCTATAGCAGATATAGTGGATTTGGAAAGGAATTTTGCCCCAGAGCTAGCATTTGCAAATGAAAACTCCTCTGGGCTGAATTCAATTATCCCAGCCCAAACTTGAACCTTTTTATTTTTCATTTTAAATTGATACCAGCTTCCCTAATCCATATCTAGAGCCAATTTTCCTTTACTCAAAAGTGATAGATCATTGATAAAAAAAAAAAAAAAAGAACAAAGAAGTGAATTTTTTTTTATCAAAAGAAAGGATCAAACAGGCATCCCTTTTTGGGTCAACACCAGTTATGGCTGTGCCATTTTATATATGCTCAATGTAGGGTCTTTTTTTTTTCAACACCACAAATGTTTTAGATGGGTTTTCTGTGGGGCTATTTTTGTGTTCCTGTTGGGCTTTTGGGCTTCTAGCTTGTTCGTTTATTCTGGTAAAAAAAAAAACACTCAAAATGTTTGGATACAGGAAATTCGTCAAAAGGTTTTCCTCATATGTACCATGACAAGTGCAACAAAAGAAGTGTGTAAGAGTCCTGCAAATGTTTCCTACGTTCCATTGCACAAGGAGTGTCGAATAAAAATGCTGAAGGACACTTGTAAGATAAAGGATGTTAAATAAGTAAGCATTATAACAATGCATAATAGATAAACAACAATAAAAGATGCACATATAATCAAATTTAACATAATTTAGTAATTCTAAAATATCAAATACAACAAAATTTAGAAAACAGTCTTTCATTATTATGGAACCTTGAAAGAGTTAGGGACCTTTATTTTCTTTGTTCTTCTTTAAGATCAGTACATGCGCAACAAAAATTTAAAGCAAGAAGATCCATAACATGAACTCGAAAAAAACACTAGATCAAGTTAGCCCGATTGAAGGTGCCTGCTCATACTTGACCTTTGGTAAGGCATTTTGCGTGCATGCATCTTGTTTCTCCTCTTCCTATTTATCATTACTCCGTAACTGTCTCCAACACCACCAACTTTGTTTGGGTCAGGGATCAGGCTTATATTTTTCCTGATCTTTTTTTGGATAGCTTATTTTAAAGAGAAAAAATAATTTTTTAAGAAAATTTTAAATTTAAATTTCTTTAACGTGATTTTTAATTTTTAATTTTAAAAATTTTAAAAACAAAAACTAGTCATTATTTTTAATATTTATTTAGTTTTTTAATTTTTAAAAATTAATATAAAAATAAATTAAATCACTTTATTATATTATTTTATTATAAATTTATAAAAAAATATATAAATAAAAAATTAATTCAAAAAATTTAATTTAATTAAAATAAATAAATTTAAAATTTTTAAAAATAATAAATTAAATATTATTAATATTATAATAATAGTTATGATAATAATAATAATAGTGATAACAGTGAAAGTAATAATAATTTTTATAAAATAATAATAATGGTGTGATGATTATAATATAAAAATATTATATAATTATATAAATTTATATTTTATATATTATTTAATTATTAGTATTTAAGATAAATAATTTTATATATGTTATTATTATAATATTTTTATATTATAAATAGTTATATAATATAAATTTATATTATAATATTATAAATGTAATATAATTTATATATAAAAATATTATTTATTTTTATAATATATACAAAATTAATAACAATAATAACTTTTAAATAAAAAATAAAATATTATTACCATAATGCTGATTGTAATAACTATAATAATTATAATATAAAAAATATTATATAATTATACAATTTTATATTTTATATATTATTTAATATTAATATATATAAAATAATTTATATATTATTATTATTATTATAATTTTTTATATTATTTAATATTTATTTTATATAAAATAATATATATTATATTATAAAAATTTATATAACATTTAGATATTAAAGAGTATCATTTATTTGTAAATTAATATATATATATAATTAATAAATAAATAATTTTTTTAATATTCAAATAAAATTTTTAAAAATAAAATTTATTTATTTATTTATCTATTATTATTATTATTATTATTATTTTAACGATAAAAGTAAAATTAATGTTTATAAAATAATAATAATGGTATAATAATTATATAAATTTTTATTTTACATAATATTTGATTATTAATATTTAAGATAAATAATTTATATATTTATTATAATATTTAATATATATTATAATATTATAATATAAATTATATTATAATATTATAGATTTAATGTAATTTATATATTGAATAATATTATTTTATTTTTAATATATATAAATTAAATAAAAATTAATAATTTTTTAAAAAAATTAAATCAAAACTGTTAAAAATATATTAAAAATTATTTTAAAACCATTTTTACCGAACATAAACATATCTTATTTTTAAAATTAATCTAAAAATTAAAAATTAAAGACTAGCAATCATTTTTAACAAATTTTTAGGTATTGAAATATTTTTTTAAATTTTTTATTAAAGAATTTTAAATATTATATATTTTAAAAAACTATTTTAATAAACTAAAATGAGAGTAATTAAAATTCTGTAAGATAAATAGAATTTAAAATTTTTTAAGATCTCTTTATCTATTTTTATCAACAGTTAAATTTTTTTTATTTATACACAATATTTTTAATATTAAATAATATAATTATATTTTATTATTATTTTAATTATATATTTATTAAATTATTATTCTATTTGAATATGTTATATAATAAAATTATTATGTAACAAATTTTTTAATAAAAAATTATAAATACTTAAATATAAAATCTTATATATAATAAAATATAAATTATTTAAAATTTTAAACTTTATCATTTAAATATTTTTATTTAAACAACATATTTTTAAAAATAAAAATATTTATAGTAAAAATATTTATTTTATTTAAATTTTGTAAAATGTTAAAATAACTGGCCAAGACATGTGGGGTCTTCTGATTTTCCTTTTCAGAAAATGTCTGCTCATCTTGGGTATCATTGGATGTGCATGAGCTCACAGAATGCGCATAACTGTGACGTATAATACATCACATGTTTAAATGATTTTACTTTTCAATGTTTAATGTTTTTGGTTCCAACACCTCACATGTTTATTGTTTTTATCTCTTGCGCTGCCTCTTCTATGCTTCCTTGTTTTATTTTCTGTTGCGTAAGCACCTCTATACCTGCAGGCCTTATCCTTCTGTGCTCCTTCGGTTTAGGTTTTTCAACCTTTCAATAATATGTTCTCACTTGACCAAACAAATATATTAGGTTGGCAATATTATAAAAAAAATATTTTTTGAATTTATGTTTAAGACTGCATAATAAAAATAAATAATATTTTATATTAAAAATTATAGTATTTACTTTTCATTTAGATGAGGAATAAATAGAGAAGACAAAAATAAAAAAGAAAAAATAGAAACGTCAAAATTAAAGTAGAAATTAATAAAAGGATTTTATTTAAATGAGAAAAAAATAGATAAGAAAGATGTAAAAATATTTTTTTTTATTTTTTTGGATGAATTAAAAATTAAGTAAATGAATTGTATAAAAAGTTTGTAATAAGTATAAAACCATAATTTAATAAAAAATAGTTGTTTACTAAAATATTTTATAATTTTTAAAATTGTATAAATTATTATTGAATATTAAATTATAATTTATTTTAAATAAAACTGTCCAACTTTTTTCATCCCTTCTCATTTCTATTTTTCCACATGTGAGAAGAGAATTTATTGAGGATCCTATTAAATCTTTTATCTTTGGCTCACCATTTTCATAGGATCCAAGAAAAAAAAAACATTTTGGTGAGTTTTCTGACCATCCTAAATATCCCCTTTTAAATTTATTTATCGAAACATACTGTTATTATTTTTAATTTATAATAAAAACTTATTATATATAATTTTTTCTTGTATGTTATATATTTTTACGAAAATCAAATAATTAATTAGATAGAGGAAGATTAAAAGAATATATTCATTTATGATAAAAATAAATTTTAAAAAATTATATAAATTAATTTAAAATTTAATATTATCAAAATTTGTAATTCTTATAAATTAATAAAGTTGAGAGATGATGATAAACTATTTTGGCAAAAAATAAAAACTTATTTTACAAAACCACAGTTGAAAATAAAATACACCTCGAAATTATAAATATATAAATATTAGCTCAATAATACCTTCATCACAAGAAATACTAATATTTTAATATTGTCATACTGACAAATAGTTGCAAAATAATATAACAGAAAAGGAGAAAAAAGGAATTAGAATAAAAAATTCCTAGTTATATTATAAATATAACAATTATTTTTATTAATAGCATATAAATGTTATTTATATATTTTGTGATTTTTACACAATGATGGTGTTATTATTTCATTTTTACGATAACTAAAATAATTGATCATAATTTAGTATATATAATTATTCTCTTTTTTCAAAATTAATTTGTTAGTATTTTATATTTGATAGTTTTATTATTTTTTGATTTTGGAAATAATAAAATATATTAGATATAAATATTGAATTGTAAAAAATGCATGGTAGGTAGGATTTAGAGAAAAAAGAAAAGTTTGAAAGGTTCCACAAAATAGTGTATTGTGAAGAGTAATGGAATGGAGAAGGAGCATATGAAATAAGATTAGAATAGAGAAAGAAGGTGGAGGATGGAGCAGAGTGGACGGAGGGAAGCGAAAAAAGGGGTGACGGGTTCAAATGAATGGGAAGGCATTTGAAAGGGGAATGGTAACTATTCTTAGAATTGTGGAAGGGTCCATCCAACCATCACGAATTCCACCCCCGTCTCCCTCTCAAACATGACAACTTTATTCTCATTTCAACAAAACAAAACAAAAAAAGGCAAATCTCATTCAATCTCTCCGAGCAGCGGCCCATTTCTATCGGCAATGGCCGCCGCTGTTCGCATCCTCCTCCTTCTCCTCTTCCTCACCTTTCCCTCCTATTCCCTCTCCATGCCTGAATCCCAAGCACTTCTCAAACTCAAACAATCTTTCTCCGATCCTCAACCTCTCTCCTCTTGGCTCCCTAATCAGAACCCTTGCACCTCCCGGTGGCTCGGCGTCATTTGTTTCAACAACGTCATCACAAGCCTCCACCTCGCCGATTTGGGCCTTTCTGGCTCCATTGATGTTGACGCTCTTTTGCAGATTCGTTCCCTTCGTTCCATCAGTTTCGTCAATAACTCCTTCTCAGGCCCAATCCCTCATCTTAACAAAATGGGCACCCTCAAGGCCCTTTACCTAAGCAACAACCAATTCTCCGGCCCAATCCCTCCCGAATTCTTCTCCCACTTGGCTTCTCTCAAGAAAGTATGGATCTCCAACAACAAATTCTCCGGAAACATCCCCGAATCCATCACATCTCTTCGTTTTCTCGCCGAGTTGCATCTCGAGAACAATGAGTTCTCCGGACCCGTACCCGACCTCAAACAGGATATCAAATCGTTGGACATGTCCAACAACAAGTTAGAAGGCGCCATTCCCGATTCCATGTCAAGGTTCGACGCCAAATCCTTCTCCGGCAACCAAGGGCTCTGCGGGAAGCCTCTGGATAAAGAGTGCGCCGGCGCGGGCACAGCCTTGGAAGAGCCTGAAGAGGATTCCAGTTCCGGTTGGGGCATGAAGGTGGTTATACTCCTTGCTATTGCGGTTTTTGCGGCAATACTTCTCTTGTTGGCGAAGTCAAAGCGTCGACGCGAGGATGATTTCAGCGTGATGAGCAGGGATCAGGTGGAGGAGGTGGTGCAGGTGCACGTGCCGAGTTCCCACCATAGCAGATCCTCGGAGAGTAGCAGGAAGGAATCGAAGAAAGCGTCGGCGAGAAGCGGGATTGGTGACCTTGTGATGGTGAATGACGAAAGGGGTGTGTTTGGGTTACCCGATTTGATGAAAGCTGCGGCTGAGGTTTTGGGGAATGGTGGGTTGGGTTCGGCCTATAAAGCTTCCATGGCCAATGGTTTGTCTGTGGTGGTTAAGCGGATGCGCGAGATGAATAAAGTAAGCAGAGATATATTTGATGCTGAGATGAGACGCTTTGGGAGACTCAAAAACCGTAACATTTTGACTCCTTTAGCTTACCATTACCGCAGGGAGGAAAAGTTGTTTATAACCGAATACATGCCCAAAGGAAGCTTGTTATATGTCTTGCACGGTATCACATTAATTATTATTTTTTGTTGTCTCAATATATATATATATATATATATATATATATATATATAAATATGCTGATAATTAATGAATGACGATAAGGGTATTGGTATAATGTTTTTCAGGTGATAGAGGGTCGAGTCATGCAGACCTGAACTGGCCCATCCGTTTGAATATTGTGAAGGGAATTGCAAGAGGGTTGGGATTTCTTTATTCAGAATTCTCTATGGAAGAGCTCCCACATGGAAACCTTAAGTCAAGCAATGTTGTACTAGCTGATAATTACGAGCCTCTCCTAAGTGACTACGCCTTTCATCCACTCATAAACCAAAGCTATGCCATACAGACAATGTTTGCCTACAAAACTCCTGATTACGTACAGCACCAGCATGTTTCGCAGAAGACGGACGTTTATTGCCTTGGAATCATAATTCTTGAAATCATTACAGGCAAATTCCCTTCTCAATATCACAGTAATGGAAAGGGTGGTACTGATGTGGTGCAATGGGTGTTCTCTGCAATTTCTGATAGAAGAGAGGCTGAGTTGATTGATCCAGAGTTAACCACCAACCATCCAAACTCCATCAACCAAATGCTGAAGCTTCTCCAAGTTGGGGCTGCTTGCACGGAGAGCAACCCTGACCAACGACTTAACATGAAGGAAGCCATTAGAAGGATAGAGGAGGTTCAGGTATAAAAGGTTGTGTCAATATACTAGCTTAGTACAACTTGCTTTTGTAGCTGAGAGTTGCAGTGCAGGCCTAGGAATCAACATTGCCTTCACCAATCTTCATCCAACGCTGACCTTTGTGCACCTCAAACACCCTCACACATGGGGCAAAACAGAATATGTATATTCAAAGGGAGAAAAAGAGGCAGAGAGAAACAAATATCGGATGGGGCTTCATGGATCACTTGGGTTTCTAATATTATTGATGCCATATATCGTCCATCTCACTCATAAAATTATGAATAGACCATAAATTGAGAGATGCTCAAGCTTGGAGTTTTTCTAATGTTTTTTGTCTCTCCCAAGAGAGAAAAATGTCAAAACTTCAAGCTTAAGTGGAGCGCGGTGCCTCTTTCTGTTGACAACGGCCCTTGTAAATTATGTGCAATTAATTCTTACAAAATGAAACCATTTTTGAGACAGTGTACCCCTAATTTTACTGCTGACGAGTTTGAGCCCCTGGGATTTACCACTTTTCCTCTTATTCCTATCAAATCCAAGGGATTGCTTTCTTTTATTCCTCCCTTCCCCTTTCCTTTTCTTTTTATTCTTTTGTAGATTTTTTTTCCCTTTTCAAGTTAGCCAATACAAGTTGCTCTGAGAAATGCCTAATGTCCTATATTTTTTCTTTTTTTCATATATTTTCTTTTTTGTTTTTCCATTCTTCCACGTTAATTGGACAATCATAGTTGCTAACACTGCATCCCAACAAACCATACCCCATTCAGGTAACACTAATATCTATGTATTTTAACGCAACGAGCTCTCATAAATCTGCAATTTCTCGTGGTGCATGAGTCAGTAGGGTTTTGAAGAAAAAAAAAATGGAGATTTAGTTTAATGTTAGAACTTAGAAAAAAATAAAATCTACAAGAACCAAATTAACCGATAAAAAAATGAATTGTTTGGCCTAGGTTATCGAGTTAGAAATTCATACATATTATAAAAAAATTAATAATAATACATGGATTTAATGTAACCTAAATGATCTCAAATTTATATAAAGTTTTAAAAAAAATTAAATTTTTTTGCAAACATTTAATGAAAAAACTACGAGCTATTAAGACAATTAATTTTATGAGCATATGAACTTCCTATGTGTACATTACAAATTAAAAGATATGAATCAATTTATCCCAATTCAATCACCAGCTACTTGTAATTTATGGTGAGCCCGTCCTCAAGCTTTTATTTGAAACATTTTTACTAATCAATTAAACTTCTTTTAAAGTGCCTTGGGGTGTCTTGTTAAAATACAATGAAAATTTTATGGATATCTCATCCCAATGTATAAAGGGGATGTCTCACCCTAATATAACCTAAATTCTAGGGATACTCCCCCTAGTATACAGGAGGGATACATCGTCCCAAAGCCATGGAAATTCTTTAAATAACTTACCCTAATGTATGAAGGGATATCGATCCCTCTCAATTACGAAAGTCATTCCATTAAGCCAAAGGAACTCTATATAGTGAAGTAGTACAATTTAAAGTTCTAAATCATTCAAAAATCGATAAAGATGCCCAAGAATGTGTTTTGGAATTTTTAAGAGTTTCATTTTAATTTTTCTAAAATATTTTTATAATCCAAATATGATTGCAATGAAAAAGAAAATAAAATCAAAATTAAAAATGCAATAATTAATTAAGCTCCAAAGCAATACATTAAGAACAGACTTAATTGATTAAAAATAACACTAATTACTTGTAAGTTATTTAGAACTTATTTTGACCGTATTTTAAAGAAACAATAAAATAAAATTTTTAATATGTATCAAAGGATTGATGATAAAAAATTAATAAATAGTAATTTTTATTATAATATTTAATATTATCAATGCATTAAATCATATAATTTTTAATTAGAATGTTCTATATAAAGTTATTTTTATGTGATTTTAGGCATATATTAGAACAATCAATAATTTTTTTAATAACATATCTTACCTAAATAAATTTGAGTTTCACAGTCTATTTTTGAATAACTTTTACTGTTTCATATTTATTTGTGGTTTCAACTTGATTTGTTATTATTGTCTGAGCTCTTGTTCTGCTTGTTTTCATTAACACTTCAGTTTAAAATTTGAGATTATTTTTATTTATAAAATTTTCTTTTTTATGATGATAAACACTTTCCAAAAAAAAATGAATTATATTACATCATGAATTATTAGAATTAAAGCACTTTTTGAAGAATTTTTTTTTGCTTTTTGTTATGTTTTCTTGAAATTGGTAAAAAGGTTTAAGAAGGTTATAGAAAGATTAGAGTTGAACTGTGATTCTAATTATAAGAAGGTAGATTAAATAATGTTTTTTTCTCTTAACTCTAAATTGCTAATTGTTATCAGTTTTATTGATTTTAATTTGATAATTGATATTTTTATAATTTATTTTCTTTTATTTATGTAAATAATTTGATTAAATTTTTCTGTAAGAATTGCATCTATTTTATATTTCTAAAGAATTTCTTTAGTTTGACCATTTGCTCTTTTTTTTACGTAATAATCTTTTAAAAAAATAAATTTGATTTTAATGTGGACTGGCTTTCACAATCTCATAGCTCGCATATAAAAAACCAGATTTCAACTATTATTTTTAAGGTCTAAATATCTTCTAAGTTTTTTTTACCTGATCCAGAGAACTTGTTACTTGCACCAGGACAAGCTGGTAGAAACTTATCTTTAAAAATAGATAATCAATAATTCAAATAACATAAATTTATTTTCAAAAGGGATATTAAAGAACAACGAAAAAAAGATAACATTGAAAAAAAAAACTTGTCTAACTTCTATTTTGAATATCTTTATATAATTTAATCCAATTTGAATGAGAAGCTGAAGAAGAGGTGAGAGAAAAAAAAGAAAAAATAATTATTAAATATTAGGAACTATCTCTATTTACACTTTTAAATTTGTCTTTGATAATTAATTATCAAAGTTGTTAACCGTAAAAAATGTTAATTAATAATATAATAACAATTAAAATATGGTAGTTTTATAAAAGTTATTAAGATTAAAACAATGTTATTTATAATTGTAAATGTAAATTAACTTAAATCCTAAGTTAATAATTATAGAATCATCATCAAAATATAATAAATCCATCAATTTTGTTTTGTTTTGCTGATTTTTAAAAAAACTGGTTATATTTTATATTGTTTTGCTTACTTTAAAAGAACGTTTTATATTTTAATTATTTATTATCTTATAGAATTGCAGTAATATTTATCGAATGAATACCTGTAAATTTTTACTTAAATGATTTTTGAAAAAGAAAAATGAATGACATATATTTTGACCCAATAAAAAATTAGTTATGTTTTATCAAATATAGAATGTATAAACAATATTCCAAACACGTCCCTCCGACAAATAACATGAAAGACAAAAGCACTGTACAATTCAAGATGAGAAAAATTTTGGAAGGACAAAAGCCGACATCTCCAATAATTAATTTGTTGGCTTTGAAAAATATAACTATATATACTTGTGTTGTCTACTTTTGAACGTACCTTTGTCATCTTCTGCTCACAAAAGATGACTCGTGAGTGCCATCGTGCCGCAAAATTTTAGAAAGAAAACAATGCTTCTCACATTAATGGAATGTTTTTGGATGGAGAGCAGAGAGAATAAGTTAAGACTTCTCACTTAATTCCATTAATGGGATGTGTGGATAAGGAATGTTATGTTTGGATAAGGAAGAAAAAAAAATTAATTTTTTAATTATTTATTTTTGTATGAAAATAGAAAAGACGAAAATTTTGTTCGGATTCTATCAAAATTTTGCTCATTCTAAATAAAGGAAAAAGCGGGAGAAAGATTTTTTTATTTGTTTTTATTTTATTTTAAATTATTAAAATAATTATATAATTTTTAAAAACAAAAAATAAATATTATGTTAATTTAAAATATAATAAAAATATAAATTAAATTTTTTTATATAAAATAAAATTATATTACTAATATATTTTTTATTTTTTATTTACTTAAATAAGAGTGAATTTCTGTTTTTTTATTTTTATCCATTAAAAAAATATGATTATGATATAATAAAATAGTAAATGAAGTTATTTTTATATGATTATTATAATGTTTTATTATATTTATATTTAATATTTATTATTCATATTATCGATGTTGGCTTCAATTTAATTAAAAGAATTTAAAATTATTATATATTTAATTTTAATTTAATAATAAAAATATTTTAAAACAGTTGAAAAAGATATATGAAAATAAGATATGATTTAATTGATAAGAATTAAAATTATGATTTATAAAATTTTTCTAAGCAATAGAAAATTATACGAACGCTCTTACATCATTTATATTTTTCTTCAAAACAAATTAATATTATTTTAACGTTAAACTGTCCCTCTTGAGGTATGTAAGAAAAAGAAAAAAGACTATTAATTGTCCTGTAGCCAAGATTTTTGTGGCCGACGAGGAAAGAACAAAGAAGTGGTGAACTTGGTTGTAGGCCTTATAGGTCGTAGGGCTTGATTGTAGGTCTTGTAGCTGCAATGATTGACAATATTGCATTACGATTGTTAGAAATTAGAATCAATCTTTAACTCCAAATATGAGGCGCATCAGTAGAGTACTCTTCACCACCCCAACTTTGCGTGGTGCCTCCTGTCTTCCAAGAACAAGCCATTCTCATCTTAATCGTTGCCAGGTATCAATATTAATTATTGGCGATTAGTTAACTTTCCCACACACACCATATGTATATATAATTCTTTCTTTTCTTCTACCAAGTCTCAATATCGTATCACTTTCTGCTATTCCGTATTTTCTTTTCATCTTTATTACTCCTACACTTTATGGAGAATCCTACGCATTCTTTTTTCTGGTGTGACAAGTACAATGCTTGGAGCAAGTACATGATCATCATCTCGGTGGCCTTCCTTTCACGCATCTTTAATATATTCCTCGTCCCCGTGGTTTTTTTTTTGTCAGTGCCACTCTTCTATTTAGTTTTAGAAAATTGTTCACCAATGCGAGCCTTTTTTTTTTTAAAAGGTAGATATATATTCGATGTTTTTTTTTATCTTATTCGTTATATTAATTTGTTTTATTTTTATTACATTTATTTACTTTATAAGTTACAAAACTATTGCATACAATAATTGTAAAATTAATTAATATATGCATAATATATAGTTGAAATTAAGTAAAACTGGCTGATTAAATTCCAAATTTTTTTCAGTTAGAATATGGCTGAGGTGAGGGTAAATTTCCCACCAGCGTTGCATTATGTTATATTTACTCTACTGGGAATTATCATTGGTCATCTCCAAATTGGAGGATGCTCTTCATATATCAGAAACACAGCGAGATCCTAGGGGTGACTTATATGACCTTATTCATTTATTGTATGGTATTAGTGGTAGAGTTTGGATGGGAAAACCACAATAGAGCTACGGTTTGAATACTTGGAAGATTTAGTCCTTTGTTGGGAGTACTTGCCGTAACTATGCATACGTTGATCCTAAGCCCAGGATTCGGTCTCATCATCCTGATCTTATTATGGGCCATCTTTTGGGTTAGAGCTGTGCTGTTGTCCCTTCCAGAAATTCAACAACTCTTCCAATGCTTTTGCGATCAGCTTCTTATCGTTACCGAAAATATTTTCATAGGATTATTGATGACATAACGAGCCATAGAGAGACATTCCACGTGTTTCTATTGTTCGCTGAAAAATGATATAATTCAAGATGTGAACAGGTTACACCTTTTTAAGTCTGGATTCGAATCTATTTTTTATGTAAGTTTGTTTTCCATAGGTCTCGTTCTTGCATGGGTTATCGAGCTTATAAATCTGCTTGAAATTCTACAATGTAATTAAGATAGGATATATATATATATATATATATATATATATATATATATATATATATAAACCAAAATTTCTTATACTAAATATTAAATTTAATATTTATATTAATTTAATAATTTTTTTATAAAATATAATATTTATCAATTCAAATTTTTAAACAATATTATAATATTTTTATGATCATTTATATTAAATTTTAAATAATTATATGTTACAACTTTTGGATTATCTATATTTTTTTAACATTATTTACCCATCATTCTTTATATATACATATTAGTACGGATTAGTCGTACACTAATTAACTAATGATGTACCTAGTTTTTTAATCATACATACAAACTTCTAGTGAATACATATATACATACGTTCTCATTCAAGTTAATTCAGTTCTACAATCCTATAACATACATGGATTCACTTTTATTTTTTAAATTGATACTCCTACACTGTAGTTGTTTTTCCTGATTACAGAGTTAGAACTTATTGTCTAATCGATAATCACCAGGGATTATCCACGTTGTAAACTCACCAAGAAGTCGTAGTTACATATACAAAATACAACCAAAAGAAGTGAAATACTTCATTCAAGTAAAAGTAATGATAGAGATAGTGTGTTAAATTATAATTTAACGTAAAGAATAAATAAGTTCTTTGACCTTCTATACAATGCAAACTCAAAGATAAGTTAAGATTATTGCAACGTATACTGTAGTAATCTTCACTAATCTAAAGTTGGTCATCCTTGCACGTGAGCTTAAACATCTTCGCAACTTTACCAAAATAATAGGAATTTCAGGATCCAATTTCAAATCACAGTGTGCCTTGGAAACATTAAAATCATCATCGTTCTCATTTCACAACATTTCAAAATTACTTGACCGATAATGATAATCTCGAGGCTCTTATCAAAGCGGCTAGGTCCGAATAGAACAGTCCTGGTTACATGGTGCAATCCTAGGCCATTGGAAGGCTTAAACCCAACTCACGTACCTCTTAGATTCAGAAGTTTCCATCATCATGAACTCTAACCTATTTCCACATGAGCCGAATCTTAGATTTACAAGTTTCCTTTCACAAAAATGGCTCAGAGATTATCCCCGTTACAATTTAGAAAACACTTTTATGCAAATAATGCATATCAACTAATTATTCTAATTTCTATCCCTATGGGCATCACCTTCTTTTCAAGGGGTCAGATAATCCTCAATCAATTATTTTATTGTTTAACTATATATATATATATATATATATATATATATATATGTGTGTTTTTCACGTTTAATTATGTATTTTTTACCAAATTAGACGAGGTTTTTAATCTCCAATAAATATTTTTTAATACTTATACTAATGATTTTATAATTTTTTTAAAAAAATCTATAATTAAATTATTAATAATTTTATTCTTTTCTAATTCATTAGGAAGACGTTTAAAGAAAATAGAACTAATTATTTTCGTTCTATTAAAAGATAATTTATCGAATTAACTTATAACAATTTTATAAATTAATCATTAATATAATTTTTTTAAATTTTTTTATATTTTATTATTTCATACTAAAATTTAAATATAATGATTTATATATTAATAAAACTAATTAATTAAACATTAATCTATTAAAAAAAATTGCACACTGTAATTTGCTTTTCCTATGTCAAATGCCTTCCCTTTTGCTTTCCCTATATCAAATGCCTTCCCTTCCTTCCCTTTTGCTTTCCCTATATCAAATGCCTTCTCTTTGTAGTAATGTGTGGGGTGGTAGGCCTCAATCAAATAACAACGTGCATGCGGTTGTTGAATACTTCTTAAGTGTTTTTTTTAATATTAGATTATATATTTGTAGATATATTATTTAACTAATAATATATATATTTAAATAATATATATGTTAAAATAAAATTATAATATAAATTATTTATTAATTTTTTAAATAAAATTTTTTAAATATAATTTACTTAATAAAAAATTTTAAATTAATGATTAAATTGATCAAATTTATATTTATAAAAAATTATTATATTAATGTAAATTTTAAATTTAACATTATTATAATTTTTTAAATATATATATATATATATTTAAATTAAATTTTTTTATTAAATTTAATATAAATATAATATATTTTATTAGTACAATATATTAAAATAAATTCTAAATTTATAATATATTAATGTATATTAACAGCTCCTTTAATAGATTTGATAAATTTTTATAAAAGTTTAAAATTTATTTTTAATAAAAAAATTACATCAAATTAAATTTTAAATATGTATAATTATAGAATTTTATTAGAAAATTTAATTCATTCTCATATCCAACAATAACAATCATAAGATTAAAATTGAAATTAAATAAAAAATATTATAGATAAAATAAAATATATATTATACAAATTATATATATATATATATATATATATATATTAATTGACTCTATCTTCAATTTTAGCATAAAACATGTACATTGTTCAGATAAATTTCTTTAAACAAAATAGAAAAAATTAAAAAAACATTATTATTAAATTAAAAATTTGTATGAAATGGAAAAGGATAAACTTATGTTTAAAGTGATTCATAATAAAATCGAGAAAGCAATAATATTTTTTATTAAAAATATTAAATAATAATATTAAGTTAACAAAATTAAAATTTAATGAATTAATAGAAATAAAGTAATTTAATATATTAATTTAACATCTTTAATTAAATATTAAATTTTCAATTTTTAACTAATTTATTATCCACCTTTACCAAATAATTAACCAGGCGCATTTAAATAAGAGATTGTTAATTATTTGTATAAGATTCTCTTTTTCACTAAAAAAAAATAATACTAATTAGAATTCATAAACGAAAAAAAATGAACATCGAGACTTATTTAGAAGTTTTTGAATTTTTTTTACATCTATAAATAATAAAATACATATATTTTACATTTTTTTAGATTTATTTTTTATTTTAAAAATCATAAAAAATATGAAATTATATAAAATAATTATTATTTAAATTTTTTAAATTATATTAATAATTTTTTTTTACATAAATAATATCATTCATTTATATATATTTTTTATCTAACGATTAATAAATTTTTTAAAAATAAATAAAAAATAAAATAGATCAAACAATCTATAATAAAATGCATTTCGCTATTCGTATGTATAAGAGGTTTTTTTTTCTTAAAAATATATTATTGAAACACTAATTACTTAATATTTAATTTGGATGAAAATTAACATAAAAAATAAAATAAAATTTATTTAAATGAATTAAAAAATAAATAGATATATTTTATATTTATTTAACAAACATTTTTAACGTAAAAATTTAAACCTTTTATTCTATTATTTTTTTAATAGGTTTTTTCTTCTTATTTTTAACTTTTATATGTTAAAAAATAATCTTGAAATAATCTATCTTGTATATAAAATTTAAGTTTGATCATTGCACGAGAATGATTTTGGATTTTTTTTATTGTCATAATATTTTTATATTAAATATTTAATTTATTTTTATTTTTGTTTTAATTTTGAATATTAATATATTCAGTAACAAATGTTAAAATGTTTTTATTTTTTAAAGAAATTAAATTTTAAAACTATTATAATATTTATCAATTTATTTTAATTTAGTTTTAAAATTAAATAATTAATAAATATTATATAATACATTTTTAATAATTTATATCTTAATTTTAGAATTCCTATCCTGATATTTTTATGGATATAACATAACATTTATATTAATAATAAAATGTTTTTAAATTTTCTAACTTTTATTTATAAGCTTTGTTTCCTTTTAAAAGTATTTAAGAAAATATATGTTTGTTAAACTAAATAAAAAGGATCTTTCTCCCCGGCCATTTCACGCCAGTTAAGGGTGGAAATGGTGTCATTGCGAGTCCAATGAATGTTAGCCATTTCAACTTTTTATACATCAAACAATGTAAATTTTTTATTTCATTCTGATTTCAATTTTTTTTAATTTTCAAACATGCTCTAGCAGAAACAAACCAAGTTTAAGCGTTATAAAATAGAACGGTAAATTACATTGAAATTTTTAATTTTAATATAATTACGTTTCATATTTTAATTTTTTTAAATTTATAAAAAAATTTAATTATTTAAAAATTATTATGCTATCCACTTTTATAAATGACCATTCATCTTTATATAAATTTGATGATGTTAATTAAGTAAATAAAAGTTGATCATATATAATGTATATGTTTATTAATAAATTTTTTTAAAACAATATCTCTATTTTCTTAAAAATGTACAAAATAAATTATGTAAAATATATGAGTTAAATTTTGATGATATAAATGTTAACCTTAAAAAATATTTACTTGTATAAGAAAACGTAGTAATACAATAACAATATTATATTGCATTATGTGGATGTGAGATAAAAAATTAATAAATAATATATTAAATTTTAATTTTTTAACTAATTCATCCTCATTATTCAACAATAGATCTCCACCAATATTGTATTATTCGTAAGCAGGTATGTATAACATTACATACAAGTTAGAAATATCAAGATGATGGATGCATTATAATGTTAATTATGCATTGCGGTGCAAGTTTATCATATTGAGCATGCATGAATTATGCGGTAATGATTACAACCACGGCTGAAGCAATTAAAACATTAACTACAGCACCTCTTACAAACTTGCCCCCGGAGCACCAAAAAAGTAAATAAGTAAATTGTAAGGTTTATGAGTTCCGAGAATATCAGTGGAGGAAGGATTGACCCCAATAGTCATAGAAAAGCAACTTAATCCTTATAATCAAGTGTAACGTGGTAGCTAAATAATGTTAGTTAAAAAATATTTTTATAATGATAAAAAAATAGAATATTAAATATCATTATGTTAAAGTTTATATTGTATTAATGTATTTGCTCAAAATAAAAAATATATAGTAGAAGGTTGTCAAATATATATATATATAAAAGGATAAAACTTTAATTTTCATTAAAAAATATATAAACATTTAGAATATTATACCAAAAATATTTATTAAATATTATAACTTTTTCAAGCAACAATTCCGGTAGAAAAAGAGAAAGCGGGTAAAATCAAACTTTTTACGCTAGCAATACACAATTTCAATGGATTAGGAAGTTGGAAATGTTCTAATAGAGGTTTTATTCGAGGCAGATGGCCCAACACGTGGCACTACACTTCTCTGCTACGTTCATCTCAAAACTACCATTTCAACTTCCAAAAAAAAAAAAACCAAACCCTCTAATTTTTTTCCTAACTCGGTGACAGTGTCGGAATGTATCGAACGGCGGCGAAGCGGTTGTTGTGCGGTGCAAGGTACTACAATGTCAATACCAGGCTCCGATTCCGGACTCCTCAGACGTTGACAGCTTCTTCTCGGTTTTCCACACCGGAGAGCCAACCATTTTCTAATCCACACTCTAACGATCCTATCATTCCCGTCACCACCACCGAAACCCCTAACTTTTCAGATTCAGATTCTTCTTCATCTTCATCGACGACAGAAGATGCCCCGCGCTATGAGACCCCGACACCTGGAGCCAAGTACGAGGACCAAAAAGCTCGCGTGCTTCATGCCTCGCTCCCTCACGTCGTTCGTACACGATCACCTTTTCAAAATTTCTCTTCCTTTTACAATATTTCGGTTATTTAATTTTCCAAAATTGCAATCCACTTGGCTGTTTTAATTGCATATCTGAAGTCTATGGCTTTCTTTGAATATACTGCATTATGTAGCAACATGTACTTGTAATTCTGAAATTGTGGTTTTTCAGATTAAGTTGGGATGGACAGAAGCGGCGCTAATTGCAGGAGCGAGGGATGTTGGTCTTTCCCCTTCTATCGTTGGATCTTTGTCGAGGAAGGAAGCAGCACTGATTGAGGTGCCTTTCCTCCTCCACCTTCTATCCTTCATGCATCTAATCTCTCAGCTAAACTTCTTTAGTTTTATTTTAATTTATGTCAGATTAGTTAAGTCGATCAGTTTAGAAAATAGACATGATATAGGAAAAGGGGAAAAAAGTTCCTTCTATCTGTCATATGTGTAGGTGATTATTATTGTTTAGTATTCACGGATGATTGGAGTAGGTGTAATACTGTAGTGTTCTTCTGTTTAATTGCTGTAACTATTTTGAATGGTTCGTCTCCTGTGATGCTTGAAGGTGTTTGTTAAATCTTCATGTGCAGTCATTAATGCTATACAATGATAGGATTGGTCTGAAATTGTTTAATAACTAATTTACACCAGGACCGCACAGCTAATGTTATGCTATGTCAGGTAGAATGCGGTGTGGTACTGTTTATCAGCTGCTCCACTTGTTGTGTTGTAATTATTAACAATTTATACTGTATTCCACTCACATTTTGAGTTGCTGTTACGCAGCAACCCATCGTCTGTAATGCAATTGGGGAGACATGTTTCACCAAAAGAAAGGATGAATGCAAAAAAGGAAGAAGGAAAATATTCTAGTTTTTCTGTTTTTAATATGAAATAAGCAACTCAGAATACTAACATAGATATCTCTTTTCCTCTCTTGCATTGTGTGTGTGTATTCTCACTGGCATCCTATCATTGTAAGATGTGACCATTGGCATGCCATAGTTTCAGGATTTGTCAATGATGTTTATCGGTATTAAGTTGGTTGCTTTATTCAGTTATGAGTTACCAATGCATGATTTCTCTTCCACTAGTATCTTATCCAGTATATTTGAGTATAATCAGTTTAATGGGTTGCCATAATTTGGAACAGTGCTCTCTTTTGCTTGTTCTTGTTAGTTTTTATGAATTGACCCTATTGTCTATCATAAAACTTTTTTCAGTTTTTCATGGATGAGTGCTTACAAAGACTAGTTGATAAAATTGACTCGGACAAGAGTTTGAAAAATCTGACACCAAGTGACTGCATCTCTAAGCTTATCAGATTTCGTCTAGAAATGCAAGCTCCATATATATCAACGTGGCCTCAAGCTCTTAGCATCCAGGTCTCTCTGCTTAAGTCCTTTTTTCTATTTAGAGGCTTAGATCTCTGAATTGTGGAGCTGAAAGAGTTTCTGGGAAATAATATCTTTACAGGCACAACCAGCCAATGTTCCAACAAGTTTTAAGCAGAGGGCAATGCTAATGGATGAGATCTGGCATGCTGCTGGTGATAATGCCTCTGACATTGATTGGTATGCCAAGCGCACTATTCTTGGAGGAATATACTCAACGACTGAGATTTATATGCTGACAGATAGCTCTCCTGGTTTGTTTTTCTTCCCCCTCTATTTAAGGACACAAGCATTCTTAGATTTTTGCTTGATTAACTTTCATCCATTCACCATTTTCCGGGTCAATTCCTGATTCTATGATTGCAGCAATCATTGGATCATTCCGTCCTTTTTTATCATGTTTTCTCTTTGAGAATGCTTTGCAAATATCAACTGGATTCATTTTCTCGTTCTCTTTAATTTTTTTTTTCTTGAATCAAAACCGTCCTGTTTGCTTCCAGGACAATATATATGAGGATCAATGTGATAAAGTGACAGTTGGAAAAAGTTAAAAACAATGGAATTTTATTCCCCATCCCATGGATACTTCTGTACGTTTAGTATCAGTATATTGAATAGATGGCATTTCTGCATATGCTGGTAAATCTGTGACTTGTAAGGACTTTTCTTAATTATTCTGTGGTTCATTTTCTGGCAGATTTCCGGGATACATGGGCGTTCTTGGATGCTCGAGTGAAAGATGCCTTTGATTTAAAGAAAACCATTCAAGAGGTAATCATTATATTGTTACTGTGATTGGTCCCTCAAGTTTTTCAAATTTCACTTATTTCCAAATATCATGCCGGTGCATTCCAGAATTATCAGTCACTGTAATTTTCAGGCACAGTATTTGGCTGAAGCTGTCACTGCCGGGCTGGGGAACTCCTTTCAAGGGTTTGTCGGGAAAGTTTTTCGGAGATGAATCGTGGTGGGAAAAAGTGCTGGTTGCTGGCATTTCTCCTTTCCTTATGTTTCAAACAAGTTTCTTCTAGTTCGTCACTAGATACTACTACACGTAGTTATCTTTCATTTTCTTCAAATTTATTCTGTCTTGGGTGCTTCACTCAAAGCTTGAGTTCCTGGTAGTGAATGAGTGCACAATAATTTTAAGCTTGTAAATAATCCCGCTATCATTTTATCGTACTACGAACTTTCTCTTTTTCCCCCTTCTCAAAGAATTTTGTTTACTCATGCGATCCTTATATTGTAATTTTCCTCATTTTAAAGTAAAGTGTTTGCAGAAAAAATATTTTTAAAAATTGCTAATTATAATCCTTGGTGCATTTATCAATTATAATGATTGGGGAATGCTTTTAGGTTTGCTGGTTGACTTCATATAAGAATAAGGGTGTCCCAGACCATTTGCTTGTCCGGTTATATAAACCAAATAAATTAGTTAATTAAAATTCGAGTAATTCTTCAAGTTAATATTTTAACATTACAATGGTTACCGTATTTTTTTTATTAAAATTTTGGTTATCAAACTAATTTTTTATGATCCAAAACAACATTAAATTAGTTTTCTAAAGATTTTCTTGACTCAATTCTTCAAATGTTTTTAATTTATAAGGATGAATGCGGTGACAATTAATATATCTAAGTGACAATTCATGTTTCTTTCGTCTTTGAAAGTTTATATCTTTACAACTGATTTATAAAGTTTATATCTTTACAACTGATTTATAATTGTATCAAATTAACTAATTTATGTTACAAAGTTGTAGGTTTGTAACACGTAAATAATTTTACCATTTAAAAAACTAACTTGTCTAGATAACAACTTTTTCGAACTAAAATAGCTCATCATTTTAGGCTTTGTTTGGAACGTGAGAAATAAAAAAAGAAAAAGAAAATCAAAGTATTGAATATTAATTGAAAAAATAATGTCACACATTTGTTCATTAGTGAAGAGAAAAAAATGGAGGGGTATTACTTTTCTCCCCTAGAGGGGTGTGATTTTGGGGAAAGAGGGCGATGATTGTATTTTTAATTTTAATAATTTTATTTTACATAATATTTATAACATAAAAGTATTTAAAAAGTAAAATAATTTTTATTGAAAAGAAAATATTATACTAAAACATTAATTTTATATTAACTTCATTTTTAGAATTATTATTAATAATTTTTACATATTTTATTTATTTCTTTTTACAATTTGTTCTACTTTAAATAAGGAAAAGTATAGCTTTGTAGTTTGATGATATCTTCTTATACCGTTAAAGTGTAGAATGAATTTGATATAAAAAAAATTTAGATATTAGAATGACTGAGTTTAAGGATAAAATTTTAAAAAATAATACAATATTTGAAGTATTTGAACAAATAAATTTGATTGATGTGTGTAACTTGGAGAATTTAATTTAATAAAAAGAGGGTTGGTGGGATAATTTGGCAGCGTTGGAATTCAAGTATTCAACTACTCTCTCTCTCTCTGCACCAAGAATCTAAGATATCCATTTTCAAGTTTTATAATTATATTTTATAATAAAATAATATAATATGTATTTTGTAGCATAGGTGTATGAAATGGACAGGAAACCCAAACCCTTGGTTCTACTTTATTTAAATAGAAAAGAAGAAGAGGCGAGAAAGGAAGGAAAGGAAGAAGCATGAGTTTGACGGCATCGGAGATCGCTAAGAAGTTGAATCTGCAGCCTCACCCTGAGGGTGGCTTTTACGCCGAGACATTCCGAGACCATTCCGTTCATCTTTCCACGTCTCAGCTTCCACCCGAATGTAACTTCTTTCTTTCTATTTCTATTTCTAATTTCCTATTTCCTCTTCCACTCAATTCCTTTCTTTGTTTCGCACAGACAAAGTGGATCGTCCTGTATCCACCTCCATTTATTTCCTCCTTCCGTCTGGGAGTGTGTCTCGTCTCCATCGCATACCTTGCTCTGAAACCTGGCATCATTACATTGGCCATCCTATCACCGTATGCCTATCCTATTTTAAATTTCAATTTCATAATTATAATTTTGTTTAACTCTCAATTCTACTCACCAGTCACCATAGGGAATAATTGGTGTTTTTGATTCAGATTGTGGAACTGAATGAGAAAGATGGAACTCCTAAGTTTACATACCTTGGATCGGATCTGAGAGAGAATCAGGTACCGCAGTACACTGTGCCTCCCAACGTGTGGTTTGGTTCATTTCCCACTGAGGATTTTAGCGTCTCTGCGGATGGGGGTTTCGTCGCTGCTGAACCTAGAGACAAAGAGACCCACTTCTCTCTTGTTGGATGCACTTGTGCACCTGCTTTTCAGTTCCAGGACTTCGAACTCGCTAAACGCTCTCATCTTGTTTCTCGCTTTCCCCAAATGGAGCCTCTCCTCACTGCTCTCACATTTCCCGAGTGACCACTCCATTCTTCTTCCCCTATTGTAGCATTATTCCATCACTACTCTTTCTTGTTCAATGTTGACTACTGAATCCAATAATGAGGAATAATATATACACGCTTTCTTCTATGCTTTTAACTTTTAATTTCAAACATCATCTGTAAATCCTCCTCCAGTAACCGAAACGGAAACCAGTGACGTGAGAAGAACTTATCCGATTCCATCATATTGCCTTTTTAGCACGGAATACACGTGCAATGGAAGGGCACCGGCATGTTAATTGTTCCTGTCTCACTAGATATGGAACTTGCCAAGTGTTCTTTTCCATTGACTTTCCTAATTGGGTCGCAACTGCATTAAAACTTTGCAGATGGGCTCAACTAAATAGGTTAATTATAATAATTCATCTGCATAGAAGTTTTATTTAAATATATGCTGCAACGACATTCCTTATGAAAATAATATTGTTGAAAGGGCTGAGCGAGAACACACTTTGGAAACAGAAAAAAATTATATGTACAGCATATAAACTTAACATGCCACCTATAACTCAATTTCCCAACCAAACAAACAGCCAAATGCAAAAATGTGAACCTTGTTCTCATCACCAGTGAAATTGTAAGAGCAGAAGTTCTCAATCATGTAAAGCAACTTATTTCTCTACTTGTAAATGTGATATTGTTACTTCAACATCAAACTGGTTCGTTTTCCTTTTCTGAAAGAATAATTCATAAAATAAAAGCGTGAACAGAGATTTGAAAAAAAAAAAAGAAAGAACGAAACTAGGAAATAAGTCAACCTCTGAGAAACCCAATCCTTTTGTTAGTTAGACCTACAAACACCTCAAAAGTCCATGAGCTGAAACACGCCAGGAAGCTAAGAAAACAACTCGGTCTCTATTTGGAGCCATATATAACTAGGATGGTATCAGTGAACTTGTCTGCAGAGTCACAGTTATTTTTCTTTTTCTTTTTAAATATAAATCGTTATAAACATGTCTTATTTATAGACCTTAGCCAATCAAGCTAAGATCAAATGCTAAGGAGGAGAATCCGGATGTTGTGTAGTAAAAATCATGCAATTAGTGTAATTGAATGTAAAGTATTGGTACTTTGCGTTTGTAAAAATCAGATGTAATTCAATATGAGCCATTGAGTGCAAATTACCGGTACTTTGCATTGTACTATATCAACTGCATGATTTTTTAATGCACCAAATCTGGATCCCATCCGACAGGGGGATGGGCTACGGACCATACCATAATACCTTTGTATACAAAATGTCTTATGGAACTTCCAATTTTTTGAACAATTTGTTTCTCATATTTACCAGGTCTCATCCTTATGGTTGTCAGAATGTTTCTTGTTTATAGAGAAAAGAGCAAGAACTCATCACTTGCCAACCCTTATGATTTTGGAATGGGGATGGAGATTGTGAAGAATATACTGTATGCAGAGTCATTAATGATTACATCAGTAAGAGCCAGTTTCTTCCTCCTATTTGTCATTTTCTACCAGGATGTGGAGAAGTTGCACCAAATATTTTACTACAAAGATAAATACTACCATGTGTATTTCTGCCAAATATATCTAAAAGAACTTTCACGGATGAAGGAACGAAGGTGAGCTGGAGTCCCAAAACTTTGAACTCATAGAAACGTCATTTTCCACTGAGAAACCTGGACGAACAAAGGGAGTTCTAGGGTCATGTTAACGCATAAATCTAGGATGTTTCCCAAGGTATGGTTTCCCGGCATATATATTACACTCGGATGATTGATTTTTACCGATGGATTTTAGGGGAGAATTTGAGGAGTTACAATCCTTAGTTGAAAAATCAAGAGAGTAGTTTTTAGCAATTTCATAATTTGTTATACTATCAGTACATATATTTTATTACTGTGATACAATAACTCTGCACTCTTTCTTATAACAAAATATATATTTTTTAAAATAATTAAAATTGGTTAAGTGATAAAAATTGATATAATTTATGAGATTATACGTTTAAACTCTATCAATTTTATCATTGTATACAAAAACAGCATAGATTCTTTGTTTTAAAGAAGTCAAATTCATAATAATTAGACTTGTTCCAACCTCTTCTCTCATCATGCTTAAGTTGTCAAATACATGCGTATATAAATGTTTAAATTAAGCAT
This sequence comes from Canavalia gladiata, assembly GCA_037954105.1. NCBI lineage: Eukaryota > Viridiplantae > Streptophyta > Magnoliopsida > Fabales > Fabaceae > Canavalia > Canavalia gladiata. The sequence goes on along the minus strand of CM075658.1, from coordinate 76,732,730 downwards.
GTAAATCTTCCTACATAGCACGGAATTTTTCCAAAAAGCTAGTTATTGGTCCGTTTATCCCTTTATTAGAAATTAAAGTCTCCTGCAAGAAACTGGATTATACTTTCTGACATTCTTGTGCTAGATTGGTTAGACTTTTCTCGATTTATTCCCCAGTTTGTCAACTTTTGTTTGGTGTAACTTTATATAAAGTTGAAAATAGGTGTAATAAAATGGAAAGAAAAGATATAGGAAAAAAGAAAGATATGATGTAAAATGTTATCTGACAAAATAAAAGATATAAAAAATTATTAAGATAAAAATATATTATAATACGTATATATTTTAAACCATCATAATCACATAAGAGTTAAGACATCTCTCGTCTGTGTAGGACATTTTTTTTTATCAAAATAATAATAAAAGTAAATATATTTTTATTACTATTCACATAAAATATTTATTAGGACAGTTTATTATCGTCTAATAAATTAATTATATTTTATTATTTTACCTGCAACTGATTTGTTATTATTATATATTAATATAAATTTACATAGATGAGTAAACAGAACTTATTTTTTAATTTCATATATTTAATATTTTCCATTCATATTTTATAATTACCATAGTATTAGAAAATATAATACGTATAAAAGTAATTTATAGCTTAAACTTCAACTTTTAATTAACATTAATTTGAGCTAATTATTTTTTTTCTTTTGTGATACCAAATAATCCAATAAGTAGTAAAGGACATAAAAACAATCATATTTTAATTTTTAAAAGACTTATTTGATACTACAATTATTAAAATGATAGAATTTATATCAAATGTTTAGATAACTAAAGTAGTTTAATTGATTTCTAAATATATTATTATACTCTTTCTAAAATATAATAATTTTAATTATATTAACATAATATAACTAGTATATTTTAAATAGTTAACATCATAAGAATAAAAAATGCATACATAAGCATGCGTTGTTACAAATAGTGTATGTACATCGAAGAGCTAACATCCATTTGGACGATATTCTTCACGTAAGAAGCATTAGAAGAGCACCAAAGGTAAAAATATATTCAAGATAAAAATGCTTCTTTGATGACAGATAAAACTTTGAACAGTTCACTTTCTTCTTTGTTTATACAAGGGTATAATTTGCTTTCTGTTGCAAATTTAAACTTGCACGACTTTCCTCATAGAAAACCAACACACACGAAACAGCAGTAACTGCACAAGGTTTCGCCACAATTTGTGGCCATCTTAAAGATTTCAGCTACTTCAGGCAATTTGGTTTCCGATTCTAGTGGAGTATTTTCAGCAGTTGCAGCCAAGTTGCCAAAGCCGATACCAAAGTGAGGGAGTAAAATCAGTCTCTGGCCTCGGACGTTTGCCTTATACTGAGAATTTCTCTTTTTTGACACCTGTTGGCAATAAATGACGAAAAAAACAGCTTTTACATGAGATTTTATCCATGTTTGATAACAATAAAAGCAAACGGCACTAAAAAATTCAGTGAGCATTCGGTTAAAACAGTCAACGTAGTTGTTATTAGATATTTAAATGTTATATCACCATATATCTAAATGCCAAAGGCCTATTCCCCAGGACTCAATAACAGAAAATAAATTTTCAAAACAACTTTTAGTTAGACACAGAATTTCATAATGAAGACATGATTAATATCTGGTTTATCATTAGACAAAAGCCTCAAAAAGTCAAAATTTCTGATACATACTTTTGTTCCGGCTGATTCCTTGACTTTCTTTAAATGATCATTCTCAAGTATTATCATACGTGTAAACTCTGAAATAAAGCCAGTCTGCAGGCTCAATTTTGCAACCTGCAAATTAAATGGTATGGCATAAGAAATTTTCTTTAATACAAAGGAACTACTGAAAATCCCATTTATACATTGAATGGAGTGCTATAGCATGGACATTATAAAAAAACCTTCTGTTCTAGTTGTTTATTTTCTAGAAGCCATGCTTGAGCAGTAAGGTTCACTATTTGATCTCTTGCAGAAACCTGTTAAAGAGAAAATGGAGCAATATAGTGAATAATAATGATTGAGGAAAGGAAACAGAATGGTAAAAATTGTGGACAGGTGTTTATAAAGCAGCATCAAATCAAAGATACCAGGACCATGACTGCAAGAACAAGATGAAGCAAACATCTTTATGAATCACAGGCATACCAAATAAAGAAGACCACTAAACCATGATTCTTTATGTACCCGAATCAATGGATCTTATAATTATGGTAAAAGCTTAGTAAAGTTTAAAAACCTTGCTCCCCGGCATCCACAAACAAAGCTTAAAAACTCTTCGCAATTGTAGATTTAATTTCAGAAACAAGAAAACTTGACTTGTATGTATGTAAGTGGTAGAGTACTTCACCCTCTGTACAGGCATATCCGCAGCCTTTTGTATCTTCATATCTACTACAAAATTACTGAAATCAGCCAAGATACCTTTGACTTTGAGAGTTTTGGGAAAACTTCCCTTGTATCTTCCAGATAAAATCAATGGACCTTCTGATGAAAGATCTTGAATATGAGAATGGTATACCTATCACAAACATTGCAGATAATCCCATGAGAGAGAGCCACAAGCTCAGGGAAAATTGGACAAATTTCAATAATAGTATATGTGAAACAAAATAAATCGTCATAATTGCCAGGACATGTGGGTTCCATTATGACATCATACATCACTCTTCATTTTCAAATCTCACAATTCACCACATGGTCTTAGGGAGTTGCAGTATTAGGAAGGAAAGGATAAGAATAAAAATGAAATGGAACACTAGCACATTTATATGTCAGAACGATAAATTGAGGATTAGTCATGAATTAAAACGGTCATACACATTGAGAGAAGGGGCTATGGCAGACAAACTGAAGTAAAAGAATCAAAATCTTCAAACCAAACACAATTTTAAATGGTACATGGCATAGCTGAGAAGTTATTTTTTTCAGTTCATTCTAGCCAAGTGGTCGTAAATTTTTACCTCGAGTTCATCAAGATCTTCCAATATGTCCATTTTGATATTTGCAAGAATGAGAGATGAAGCTTTGTCAAACAATGTCAGCATTCGAGGCTCAATCAAATCTGGCGATTCAAAACGGAGACAAAAGCTATAAAATACTTAAAAATGCGGATAGGTGTGATATCCTTCTCAAACTAACAAATTGAACCTGGTTTGTTAAATTTCAACAATCCCATTATATACCAACCAAAGGAGCTTGAGTCCTTAAAACTTTGAGGTCAAAATTTAATTATAAAATCCAGCAAGCAGGGACTAGTCATGTAAAAAATATTAAATAGTTTAAGGACCCCCTGTTTGGAAACAATAAACTTCAAGGACCTATTAGAAATATTGGATGGGTCAATCAATAACTTTCACAAGTTAAAGAACTGTTTGCAAATTCCCTCATAAATACTTCTTAACCAGATATCACTAGAATTATGTTGTACGTAATGTTCAATATTGTAGAGGTTATGGTAGAGTTTGAGAAGGATGTTATAGAAATCACAAAATTCAGATAGGAATCAGTGGAGAAACTTCTCGTATTACATACTAAAATTAAGTTTTTATACAAGGTGCCAAAATGATCAATTAATGCATTTTTCTCAACATTACACTACTATTTAAAATTTCAAATACCAAGATTAAGTTTCTATGTAAGGTGCCAAAATTACAACAACAATTTCAAATATTAAAGCATTTATTGCAATTGGTCAGAGGGCTTTCGAATAATCATTGTGGATGTAAAAATCAGTATGATTTCTCTCTTCCTTGAAGATAACTCAAAAATTCATGCTAGAGTCAATAACCAGGGGCTCCAAATAGAATGCATGGAATATGGAGCAACCTCATGTAATATAATTGCTCGTTAGTCACATATTCATTGACATGGTTTGATATTCTCTAAAACCTAACAATGTCATTTAACTTATAACAAACAGAGATAAATAATGGCAATGCTATTTATTTTTTAAAAAAGTTAAATTTAGAACTTACCTGCGTCCAATGTAGCATCATATCGCCCCCTACCAATCATAGCAAGCATCCGCAAGAAATAATGATTGCAGAACGGACCTGGGGTTGAATGAGGTGTGATCTTTAGCACAAGCAAGTGATAAAATGAAGAAATTTTATCATTACTTACAATGAATTAGAAGAACAAAGAGCAAGTATTAAAAAGGTTTTATTAAAAAAAAAAAGAAATGTTACAATTATAAAATTTATGACAAGTGGCAAGTTCTGATTAGGGCTCAAAATACTAGAACCCATGCTTACCTATGCCAAAAGTGTAAATTCGGGGACATACTGACTCTTCATTGATCATATGATTCTTTACCATAGCGCAAATTTGTCTCTCATCTTTGACAGTTCCATCTGTAACTAGGAAAATTATTGGAACTGAATTTTTAGCATTGGATAGCATCTCTATTGCCTGAAAAGAAAAGGCAACAAATATATAAAATGCATTCTAACCTAATGATAGAGGGCAGAAAACAATTACAATGATAAGAAAACATCAAAAGCAAGTCTGAAAAAACAGAATTCTGAGGGATGGATTCTCCATGCATCTAGTGGACCATAGATTAATTTTTATATTCAGTATATATATTTATTGTACCGTGTTTAATGGATGTGAAATATTTGTACCACCCCCAGCAATAAAATTCGTGTTAATCCACTCAGCGGCCCTTTCAACAGCATCCTTGGAAGCCAATTCCATCGATTTTGAAAATAGACAGCTCTTTTCATTAAAGGCTATAATCGTAAATGAATCTTCAGGATTAAGCTTAGAGAGAGCGGTCAACAGTGCATTCTTCGTGTCATCAATTAGCTTTCCCCGCATGCTTCCACTGATGTCAATTATGAATACTATGTCCTTTTTGAATACCTACAAATTAAGTAGTACCGGAAGTGAGAATGGAAAGACAATATAAATGATATAGACATTAAACACATCAGTAAACCAATGAAGAAACACATTTAGAACAAACCTTTTTATTCTGTATTTCTCCAGGAGAAAGGTACATGTAGAACATCTCTCTTTGATCAAAATCATGCACAGATGCAGATTGTAAAAGAACACAGCCATCTATATAGCTTGAGGAAAACTAAATGCAGATAGCGTGGCAATAAGATAACCTTCCAATTTCTCAAACTAGGAATAAAAATAAAAAATAAAATGGTCATTAGTCTTACAGAATAAGAAAAACTAAAATCAAGTTTTGACCACGAGTGAACTTCAGAATCAGATAAGAAGCCCATACTCCCAGCATGGTGCCTCACTTCCTGAACAGTGACAATAGAATAGGGAATTGAGTATATGATATGTAAAATTTCAAAAGTGGTCCCACAGAAAACGAACCAACTAACCAAATACGAACCCTCAGTGGGTGGCTAATTGTCTTGCACAGAAGCTCACTTCCGGAAATAGCATCCACATTTATCTGTATCTTTTCTCTTTTTGATATTCTCTTCACAACAGGGTTGACAAAATCAGGAAAGGTGAACGGCACATTCAAAGAGAACTGACCATTGGAGTACACCATTTTCTGAGACCAACGAATTTTAATTGATAAACTGGAACCCCCATCAATCTGTTACAAGGACAGTTAGAAACACAATCTGCACCAAAATCGAAGTAAAACGACTAAACGACAAGGATTTTGAAACCTTCAAATTCCTTTATTGACCTGAGGTATGGTTAAAATGAATATATTGGGCTTGAGAAAGCCTCCGTTTAGAGGTGGAGTGCCGTTTCCGTAACCACCGCCATCTTCTTCCATAACAACCAGTTGAGTAGAATACGATTTTGTAGGAACGCTGGCCTCAACACCTAGAATTGAACCCTGTTAAACAAATGCAGTGATATCAGAACACAAAAATCTGCAGCACATAAAAAGTATTACTCAAATATAACAAGCTTCATCATGAAATCTTCCATCCAATAGAAATAAAATAAAATAAATAAAGAACAAAAACAAGAAGAAGTACCTGGTGGCCCATGGGAATAGCAATACGGCAGTCGCAGGAGCAGCTTCCCATGACGCAATGGAGTCTCCAAGTGGCGTAGACGGTGACGAACGCGGTGTCTAAATAGCAATGAGCTTCCATCTCAATTGCGTTCATCTGAAGAGGAATAAGCGCCGGAGGGTCGCACCTTCCGTACATGTATGGCTGATAGCTCGGGATGTCCGGGTTGTCTACCATCCTTGGATCATCGATTACCGTGTAAACCATCGGCGCCGTAGGAAGAAGACCCGTCGCCGACCTCTTCATAGACGGCGGCGGCTTTGGTGGCGCCACCTCCACGTCCTTTCCGTAGTAAATGCGCTTCGAGAGCTTGAGCCCGTCGTCAACCGCATTCAAAAAAGCCTCCGCCATTACAGAGAGAAGAGAAAAAGGGTGTGTAACGTGAAGAAGAAGGAAAGACTGCGGAAGAAGCAGAATCAAACAGTGAAATTTCCCTCCAAATTACTCCACGTCATAAATTATATATTATTTTATTATCGATTTTTCTAATATATCTTCAAAATTATATAATAAATAATTAATAAATGATAATTTTATATAAATTATAATATTTAATATTATCAATATATCAAATCTTCTATTTTCAATAAAAACTTACTATATATAAATTTTAATTGTATTAATTTTTAAAAAATATTTTCTTATTATTATTATAACTATTACTAATATAATAAGTTATATTATAATATAACTATTTTTAACAATATTATACATATAAAAAATATAATATATTATAAATAATTAAAATAATATTATTAAATATGGTTAATAAAATAATTTTAATTTTTTTTACTATTATTTATATAAAACATATATTATAATAATATTTAGATACCTTTATCATCATACCATTATATTGCTTTATGTATAAATATAAATTTATCCTAATTTTCATATAGATCTAATATTTTTTATTATGATAAAATAAAATTTCAAATTCAATTTTTTAAAAATTATTTCAAAAGCATATAAAAAATAATATATCAAAATAATTTTTTTATATTTTTTATATAAAATATTTATCATAATTTCTTAATGGGGTCCTTCAAATACTTGTTAAGAAAATTAAAATTAAAATATAAAAAATATTTTATAGATTAGACTAATGACATCTATCATGTTAAAATTAAAATATAAAAAATATTTTATAGATTAGACTAATGACATCTATCATGTTAAGACCAGCATTCAACCAAAAAAAATAATCAAACTTTTAAAATAAAATTATTGTGGGCCACGCTCAACAAATTGTTAATGTTATGGACCTAAGCTTGTTTGTTTTAGCATTCCGAGCAAACAATTTTTGTACTTTTTAATGTATAATACATAATGTAATATATATATATATATAATTAATTTATAGATATAATTAAAAATATTGAATAATTTAAACTTAATCTTATCCTATTTAAAATAATTAAATTATAAATTAATTACACCTTTTGAGATGATTTTATTTTTACTTAAAAAATTTTAAAATTAAATTAAATTAAAATTTTATTTTTTAATTTTAAAAAATTATTGATCAGTCAACTCATTTATTCTAACACATTATTACAAATCTACTAAAAATAAATAAATAATAAAATTATTCCAGAATAAAATTTTAATATTAATAATAATATATTATTATTTATTAAATTATATAATAAACAAAATTTGATATAAAATTATAATATTTAATATTGTCAATATATCAAATATTCTATTTTTAATAAAATTTTATATATATGAATTTTTATTAAATTATTTTTGAAAATTATATTATTATTATTATAAGTTATATAATAATATAACTATTTTAAAACTACATATATATATAATATAACATATATTATAAAATAATTAAAATAATATTATTAAATATGGTTAATAAAATAGTTTAAAATTTATTATTATTATTATTAGATACTTTTATTATCATAACATTGTCTTGTTTTATATATAAATATAAGTTTATCCTTATTTATATATATATATATAATATTTTTATTTAAAAATCAAATTTTATATTCACTTTTTTAAAAAAAATCGAAAATATATATAGAGAAATAATATTTTATTATTTATCTAAAATATTTATCATAATGTCTAAGTTGGGTTCTTAAAATGCTTGTTAAGAAAATAAAAATAAAAACTATTTAAAACAAATAATTTATTTTATCAAAAATAAAGAAATTATAAAATATTTACTAAATAAAAACTTAGTTTAAGTAATTAAAAAATTTAAGATAATATGTTTAACAGAGATGTTAAATTCAATCCTTATATTAATTTTTAAAAATTAAAAATGATAAATTTTTTATTAAAAATATTTATATAAAAAATATAATGGTTAAATATTTTATATATACTGTTTTTAAATACTTAAAGTGAACTTTAAAGGTTAAAATGTTTGTTGATTTTTTCCATATTCTTTTTAATAAAACAGTAACAATATTAAGAGACCATCATATCTGTTATTCATAGTCTTGACTAATGACAACAAACTAACAAATTATCTTTTACTTTTAAATTTTACTGATGACAATCTTGACAAAAAAAAAATCATTCTAATATAAAAAAAAAACTGTCAAAATAAAGTTATTGTGGGGCATGCTCAACAAATTGTTAATATTATGGACCTAAGCTTGTCTGTTTTAGCATTCTGGACGCACCGTTTTAATACTTCTTAACGTATAATACATATTTTAATATATATATATATATATATAATTTATTAATTTATATACATATATTTAAAATTTTAATTAATTTAATTCAATTTTAAATTAAATTAAATAAATTTTAAATCTATTAGACTCCTTTCCGATGGATTTTAGTATTTGATTTTAAAATTTTTAAGAATTCAATTAAATTCAGAATTTAAACTTTTGATTTTAATATTTAAAAAATTATTACCAAAGTGAATCAATTCATTTCGTTGTAATTTATGAATCTACTATAAATAAATAAATAAATAAAATTATTTAAAAATAATAATAATTAAAAATTAAATTAATATTATAATAATAATAAATAATAATAATAATTTTTAAATTATTAATTATTATTATAATGATAATTATAATAATTATGATAGAATAACGAATGGTATGATAATGGTTATAAAGATGATAATATAAAATAATATTTAAGATAACAATGATATATTTTAAAATATAAATTTAAAGTTAAAAATAAAAAATTAAAATTAAAAATAACAATGAAATCTTTTTTAATTTGAAAATTTAATAAAAAATTGATGTAAAAATATGTTCTATTTCCCTTTTTAGTATAAAATATTTATATTATTTATTTATTAAAATTAACTATGCATTTTTTATAATTTTAATATTTTAAAAATTTTACTTGATTGTTCTTTACATATCCATAGCAATGCACGAAGTATTTGTTAGTATATAAGCTTTTGGTATATTTATAAAATTACCATACAACCTATATTTATTTATTAAAAGAAGATTTGAGCGAGGATAAACCTTTTAATGGAATTTTGAGTGAACATAAACAATAGTTATGTGTTACACTATAAACTTTAAGCAATGTTAGTTGAAGAACCGATAAGATATATTTTATAGGTTATCTTTTAATTAGTATCCTTATCTGAAATTAATTTTAACTGTATTATTTATGTTATGATGCATTAGATGAGGTTTTTAATACTTTGATTTAATTTCTGTCATTTTAATATATATTTTACTATTTCTTAATTTATTGTCTTTTAATAAAAAAAACCAATACAATCTAAATTAATTTAGATTGAAATGAATTACGTCACATTTCAATTTGAAACCAAATTGACTGAATAATGAAATAAAACTATTTAAAATTATCTCAGATGATTTTTCTTTCTATAAAATCAACCTTCTAATCCAGTCCGTGTAAACTCTATTTAGATCAAAGACGATTTTGTCAATTGAATTATGTTACGTGTTACTATTTATTAACATGAACCCGACCTAAAAAATTGAAATATAACATAGTTCCAACCAAAATAATCTACACAACAAATCCCCACTAACCCTAACTAATTAAACTCGAGTAAAAATGGATCTATTGCATTAACATTTTAACATAATAAAATCATGTTACAGCTTTGTTAACTTTATCATAATTGTTTATTGTTGATTTCAAACATAAAAAATAGTAAGTTTTTTTTTTTTGCAAAATTATAAATAATTTTCTGAAGAACAGTCTTATTAAAATTGAGTAAGATTATTATGAACCATAAATTATTTTTTAAATATCTGTAGCTATTTAAATTTAAAATCACTGTTAAATCGGATCATTTTCATTAATTAGTTCATGTATGTGATGATAAATACTTATCATATTAAAAATATTTTTAATAAAAAAATTTCTACTTTTTTTAATACATAAAGTTAGTTTTAACGACTGAAATTTAAAAAAAAAATTGTAAAACTTATATCTATTTCTTTTCTAATAAACATTAAATTGGTAGGTCCTTTTTGAACTTACATATGAGAAGTTCATTCCCAACATATACGCTTTATCTTTCCCCGGTAAAACAGATTCTCCACACAAAAGATATCAAGATACTTAAAAAGCCTTAATTCTCGGTACATTATTTTGTTATTAATATTACTGTATTCTTAACTCTGCATTATTGTTCCTTGTATCATCATCTACAATCCTACATCTACCACAAAAATTAATCGTCAACATCATAATCAGACTCGAGTTAACCAATTCAGATAAACTACCGCAGGAAATAAAGTATTGTTTTAAATGATCCTGAGGACTTCTCTGTCATTGGAGAATGATGCAACACATGCTATCAAAACAATTAAAGAATGCTTACAGGAAGCTGAAATGGAGTTTGGTTTCTTCTTCTCACTGCTCCCATTAAGCTTCTTTTGCATCCATTTCAGAATCTGCGGTTAAGGACAGATAAAAACTTTTAAGAATTCAGAGCAATTGTATTAGTTACAAAAAAAAAAAGAAGTGATGCATACATAGTAATTCTTCCTTTTCTTACCTTCATTTTTTGGTGAATATGTTTGGAGGTCCTTTTGAGTAAAAAGATGGAGATAATGCAAAGTAGGAGTGAAATGTAGGATGATGAGGAGATCCCAAAAGGCAGGTGCAGAAAGTGCTGAGCTCACAAACACATTAAATAGAAAATATGCTTAATGTCTGCCAAACATGTACTTCCCAGGGTTTAGGTTTCCAAACAGTGACTTTCCTTAAATAGTGATGCTCATGATTGACTGAGTGTCATGAAAACAGCAGAATATACTCAATAAACAGTGCATTATTTCATACAATTTTTTGTTAAAATATTTATTTAAATATTATTTCGTGAATAATTTTATACAAATATTACCTGTTATTAGATGAAAAAATATTGATATTTTTTATATTTTAAAATAATAAAAGCATAATTTTTTATTTAATATTTACTTTATAAAAAAGTAAAAAATAGTAAAAGAATATATAGAAGGATATAACAAAGTTTTTATTTTTACATACTCTCTCTAAGCTTTTTTTATAAGAAACAAACAACTAGTTTAATGAGACAAAAATATAATTAAAACAATTAATACGTTAGATATTTAAATTTTTCTCAAAAAATACAATTTTATTTTAAAATATTAAATGGTTGAATTAATAGCATATAGAATGAATGAATTTCTTGTTAATATAAATCTTACGACAATTGTATCTATATATAAAAAGTTAAAAGTTAATATGTTTAAAATTGTATCTATATATACATTTCTTATAATTAGAATTAAAAAATACTTTTTTTATAAAAACACTAAAAGGAAATTTTATTCATATTCACCAGGCTAATTTATTTCATTCTTTATCTTTATGCATCTGTTTCGTTTTCCTTTTTAAAAAAAAAAATCTTTTCATTTATCTCAATTTAGCTTTGCTTTTAATACCCAACAAGAACGGAAAAGTTCTTCCCAGGTATAAAAAGTTCATCCAACAAGAAATGATGCCATACAGTGAAAATTTCTTTCAACATTTTAACAATATTTACATTTTAATATACTTTATTTTTATTTCTAAATCCAAGGTTGTTATTACATCATATATTATATTTTAGCTTTCATTTTTTACTTTTTTATCACTTGTTGTTACATCCCTAGGTTAGATGATCATAACTGCAGCCGTTCCAGTAAATGGTCGAATTAAGGTGTTCAAACCAAAACAACACGTTTTTAAACGGTTAAATTGAATTGAAAAAATTGAAAATTAATTAAACCAAAAAGAAAAATATAAAAACTGTATATTTTATTATGATTTTATTTTTAATGTTATAACCAAATCAAACTACATCATATCTATGATATATTTATATTATTTTCTTACATATTAACTTGCTTTTTCTTTTTTTATTTATTTTTATTCTCTTTATTTTTCTTTTTTGTTAATTTTTTTTATAATTTTATCTCCCTAACTGGCTTATTTTTATTTGTTATTTATTCTTCCAACAAGTTACTTCAATTTCAAATTTATGAAGTTATTATTTTTAATTATTAAACATATAAAAAATAACATCAAACTTTAACAAATGAAAGTAAAAAATATAAATTTATTTTAGTTAAATTTTAATATTATATTTAAATTAAGCCAAATTAAATTACATAATATTTTTATGATCAGCTCAAATAAATTTTTATGGAAAAGCCAAACCGAACACAGCTACAAGTAGATAGCGTAATGCATTATTGCTACTGTATAATACGTGGACAGTGACACAGTGTCGAGTGTCTACACACCTAGAGTGAGAGTTACTACATTATTTTTATAAGAGTTTAATTTTAATATAATATTAATGTAAAAAATGTATATTATTAATTAATTAAAAAATATATGATAGATATAATTTTTAAAATAATTATTATAAAACTTAAGGTTTTTAAAGATATGAAAATTTACGGTTGAATGATAGTATAAAAAAATTTATATTATCAATGTATTCTAATTAAATTTTAAAAGTAAAAATAAAAAACACGTAATATTGTTAAAACATCACATAAATTTTAAAAATATTATATAATTTTAATTATTCATATATGGTTATATCATCTGATTTATTCTTTCTATTTTAACATAAAAAAGTTTTTCTAAGAATTTACATAATTTTTTATATATTAATTTTAATTATTTATTTTTTCATTCTAACATTTAAAAAAATTAATTTTTTAATTTATATAATTTTTATATATTAATTTTAATTATTTATAATATAATTTAATCGTTGATAAGAATGGAAGTGGATGAAGCTGAATTAAGTTTTGAATATTTAAATTTAATCTGTTTACAAATTTTAACATGTATCTATTATTTATTAAAAGTTTTTTTTTATGATTCTAAATATTTGTTTAAAATTTTATATTTTAAAAAAGTTAATAAATAAATTTAAAATTTATATAAATGATTGATTATTAAAATTTACAAATTTAAAATATATAAAATAAAAAAAATTCATTAAATAAACTTAAAGTATATATATATATATATTATAAATATATATAAAGATAAATTAATTTTTAAATAGATTAAATATTTTTTTTAAATTTAAATTAGACTTATTTATTTAATTTTTATAAAAATATATCCTTAATTAATAAATTTTTCATATATCATTAATTAAAATTTATATATTAATGAAAAATAAAGTTAAAATATATATTTTATTATAAAATTTGATACAGTCTCTTCTTTTAAGTTAGTTGTTAAAAGTAAGTTAAATTCAATTTTTTAGTACAAAACTTATTTAATGAAAAATAAAATATTTAAACTAAATCATATAATTATATATAAATAATAAAAAATTATTTAAATTTAATATTAATTTTAATTGTTTGAGTAAAATTTATTTTTTTATAATTGATATATTTTTTTTTCTTTTTCTTTTTTCTTTTTTTTCTAAATTGTAATTTATAGGTTTATATTGTTATTTTATTTTTATACCATCAATTATTTAAAAAATATTCATAATAATGTTAAATAATTTTTTATTTATATAACACTATATATATTTAAATAGATTAATTAATATAGATTGCTTAAAAATATTAAAATATTATTTTAATATTTAAACAGATTATTTGATATAAAAATAAAATAAAAATTTAAAAGACATAAAAAAATATTTTATTAAATTAAAAATAAAAAATATTATATGATTCAAATTAAAAGATTGAATGTTATAAAGATTTAGAAGATTAAATTAACATACTAAAGATAAAAATATTAAAAGTTTAAAATCTAATTAATAATTTATTTGCGTATATCATGTTTTTCTTATATTTTGATAATAATTATATACATGCAGTAATTAATTAAAAAATTTATTTATATTTATCTATTTTCAAAAAAAAAATTGATTGATAATGTATATCCTAGGTCTATGCTCATGTTCAAATTAAAAATATAAATTTTATATTTTTATAATTTTTAATTTTATATATAAAAAATTAGAAGAGTTTAAAGATAAACATTTTTTTAATTTTTGTCTATTTATAAATTTTAATTAAATAAAATGTTTATTTATAATAATTTTTCTGTAATCATTTATTACAATTACCAAAATAAATGAGTTTTTTTAAGGTTGAAATATCTAATATTTTTTAATTTATAATTATATAAATATTTTATTCATACAGTCACAACTCTTATATTACATATATTCTTTTCACATTTTTTTACATCATTCCTTGCATACACGTACTAATACGGAATAGTTATACATTCATGATGTATCTGATCTTTCAATCATATATATTTAAATAAACAAACTTCTGATAAATATATATATATATATATATTCTCATTCATATTATATCAGTTCTACTATCCAAAAATATATAAGTAGTACAGGTATTATGATTGGGATGATAAAATAGGCACATACAACATTATGTTATCTTATTTAAACTAAAAACTATAGAAATCCGTTTATCTTTTTTGAAACAATACTTCTACATTATAATCGTTGTTTATGGTCACATAATGAGAATTTTTTATCTATTATCTACGTAGACCATCATCTCAACGTCGAAATCAAAAGGAGAGTAATTCACATTGCAATATCACTAAAAAATCATGGTTATACGTAGAGAATATAACAGATGTGGAGTGAGATACTTCGTTTAAGTAAAGAAAATGAGTAGTGCGTTTAATTATACTTTAACATGAATGACAAACAAATTCTTTCACCTTCCCAACGTACTATACATAAAACAATCATCATATGCAATGTATGAACGAGATTATTTTATTCTCCATTTCATAGGTTTCTACAATGACAGATTTAAGAATAAGCTGAGATTATTACGTTCTGTAATCCAATAATTTTCACTAATCTGAAGTTTTTCATCCTTACAATATACAAATGCATATAGGCTCAAACATCTTTTCATCTTTTATCAAAATAATAGGGGTATCGGGATCCAATTTCAAATCAAAATGTATTATTGGTAACACTAAACTCTCAACCATCCGCATTCCATAACATTCCAAAATTTCTCAACCAAAAATGATAATCTTCAAGATCTTGCCGAAGCGGCTAAATCCGACCAGAACAGTCTCAATTATAAAAAGCAACCCTGTGTCATTGGGAGGTTCAAACCCAGCTTACGTACTCCTAAACTCAAGTTTCCTGTATCATGAACTCTGGTATACTTTTATGTGAGTCGAACTTTAGATTTTCCAGTTTCCTTTCATAGAATGGCTCGCAAATTATCTCCCATTACAATTTATATAAAACATTTTTATGAAAATGATGCATATCAGCTCATTTTTCTAATTTCTATCTCTATCACACTTGAAAACATCACCTTCTTCTCAAGGGTCAGGATCTTATAGTTCTAGATCAATCATTTTATTGTTTAACTCTCCTCTCTCTCTATCTCTCTCTCTCTCTCTCTCTCTCTATATATATATATATATATATATATATATATATATATATCACGTTTAATCATGTATCCTCTAAGGTTTCCAACCTGCAATAAATCTCCTTTAAAACTTAGATCGATAATTTTATAAATTAACTATTAATATAACATTCTCCAATATTTTTATATTTATCCTATTATACTAAGGTTTAAATTTAATGATTTATATATATAAACAAAGTCAATTAAATACTAATTATATTTAATATATATCATAAAATATATCTTGGAGGAAAAAATAATGTCTATCATAAGATATTATATTTCAAACATTTTTATAAAATAATAGATGATTCAATTTTTCTATCAAACTTTTTAATTGGATACCCCTATATTTATATATGAGAATATATCTGTATAATTTTAAATTTATTAAATAGTGTCTTATTTTAAAAATATTTTTCTAACTATCCTATGTTTAAATATTATAACCTCTATAATTAATTTATATAAAGGTATGTCATTTTATAATACCTACAAATTTTATTAACGTAATATATATATATATATATATATATATTTCTGGACACCTAAACATTTTATCTCACACCCTCACCTAAAAATTAATTTAATTATTAACTAATTTAATCTCCAAGTTATAATCATATAATATTTTAAATATAATCATAGATAAATTTAAATTATCACATAATTGATGAAAATTTGTTTTAGGGTAAGGAGCTTTAAAACTATCGCTATGAACAATTAAATCTCATTCAAAGTAAAATTCATATATAATTAAATGTAACCTTTAAATTTATCATATAATTAATAATTTACATTTTAAAGTACCGGAATTCACTCTCAAACTATTCTTATACTTTGCCGATTTTAAATTTTTCCTTCATAAATTGATTCTCACCTCTACAATTACAATCGTTCAATTCAATTGCATTTTCAATTTGCAAATTGCATTATGCAATTTGATTCTTGTCCCACCGTCCATCTACGGTGGAGTGTGTGTGGCAGGGCAAGTAGCAACATGCATGCTTCCATCGAATACTGCTTGTTATTTTTTATTTTTTTTATCACACATACAGTTTTGTTATTTTATAAATAAAATTTATAAATTTAAATAAAATATTTTTTATTTTTTATTTTTTATTAGGATTTATAATTAATAATAGTTTTACATATGTAAAAAATATTAAATAGGTAAGATGTATACTAATGTAATTTTTATCAATAGTATTTTAATAAAATAAAAATTTATTATATTTGTTTATATTTTTAAAAATTTAAATAAAACTATAAAAATATAAATAAATTAATTAAAAAAATTTAAATACAAAGGATCAAGAAATATATAAAAATAAAAAAAAATAATGAAACAATAAATTTTTAGAAAAATAAAAAAGAGATATCAAGAAAAAAAAAGTGTCAATATGACATTTTTAAATATAAAAAAATTGTGTGATATTTTTAGTGGAAAAACTTTAGTGTATATTCTGCGTTCTTCCGTGGTAACCAAATATATGTTAGATATATTATATACTTGATCCAAATAGACCTAAATGTTTTTCATAGATTTCGCTTAAATTGTTAGTGTGATTAAAATTGGGATTAATTTAAAAACAAATTAAATACAGCTACTTGAAGTCTTGAATGATTTATAAATGTAAAGAGCTCTTCAGCCCAAGGTTTCCGTCTGATGTCCCTTACTAACCGAACCGCTACTGTGAAATCTATAGGCAGAATCTCCCAGACATGTCCCCTATGTGTAATAACATTTTTATGGTGAATTTTTATTTTCTCCGGTGTTTTCAAATTTAAGAGAGTTTTGATATTTTTTATTATATTTCTATACTTATATTATTGTCAACTTATTTATATTTTGAATTAATATTATATAAAATTTATGCTCTCTTCTCTGTATAATCTTAATCATTTGCTCTTGACATTAAGATTATCCATCTTATTCTTTTATTGTAATAATGGTATCATGCCACAGCTGTGATATCCTCAAGGTCAGAAGGTATCAATATTTGTTAATATAAATTTATAATATTTAGATCAAATTACATTCACATTCTATTAATTTTATTAAAAAAATATTTTATATATTTTTTATTTTTATATATATATTTTAATTATATAATTTTTTTAATTTTTTATAATATTATATATTAAAAATAAAAAATATTAAATATTTTTTTTACATATCCAAAAAATACCAATGCAATTTATCCGTGGAATCAAAGAAACAAAAGACTGAGCTGGAAGCCCTCGAAAACAAGTGTCGGTTGAAGGCCACTGGCCAACTGTTGAATTATCTGCATGGGAAAGAGTTACATCACCAACAATTACTATATTGTTTTAATTCTACGATATTCATTAATTCTACACAGGTCCAGGCAAAATTTTTTATTAAAACAAACAAATATTCATATCAGTTGATACTTTTAAATTTAATATTTATATTAATATAATATTTTATATGAAATGTTAAATTTATAAATAAATATGAATTTAATCATTAAATTATATAATAATATATTTATAATTATATTTACTTTTTAATAATACCAAAATTTATCAATTTATTATTTAATATTTAGTATATATATATATATTTAAATAATATATTA
The DNA here is from genome assembly GCA_037954105.1 of Canavalia gladiata. Lineage (NCBI taxonomy): Eukaryota > Viridiplantae > Streptophyta > Magnoliopsida > Fabales > Fabaceae > Canavalia > Canavalia gladiata. The sequence continues at coordinate 76,714,155 of CM075658.1, read as the reverse complement.
TATAATAAAATAAAATTATATGATAAAATATTTATTAATTTTTATTTTATATAAAATTTTATAAATATAATTTAATTAATATTTTTTTAAATTAATAAATATATATTTATAAAAAATATATTAAATTAGTATAAATATTCAGTTTAATATATAATGTTAACAAATTCTAATATTTTTTATTTTAACTTCATTAAACCAGTACATATTTAGTTTATTTTAGCAATATTTTTAATTTAATGGACTATCAATTTTGTTTTATTTTTTAATTTTAAAATTATTAAATAAATATTTATTATAACCAAATAATTAAAAATTTATTTTTAATGGATAATGTATCTAATTCATTCACACTACTTGTATCATAATTTATTTTAAATAAATTGAAGTGTTTTATATTTTGAAAATATTCTAACAATGCACAAATCAGGAAAAAAATTTAAGGATTTTTTGAATAAATAGTTCAATAATAATTAATAATAAAATTGTTAATAGATATCATTATTAAAAATTATAACAATTGATCTATAACTTAGATGTAAGATTAAAATTTGATAGTAATTATTTTAATAGTAATAAAATAATAAATTATTTTAAATAATTATAAACCTTAAGCAATTACCTTATTCACCTAATTAAAGATTGTTCCCACACCATGATTCTGTTTTGACAGCCCGTCGAAAAGAATGAAATATTTTTGTACATAAAAAAAGTAAAAAAATTATATTTGAGTCCGTAAAAACTTATACAAATAATAACCTATTTTAAGTTATTAGAATTTAATTTATTTAACCGTAAAAGATTAAAAGTTAAAATAATTTTATATAAAAATCTTAAATTTAAACCATTTTAATTTTCATGTTTAAAAAAAATCTATTTTTGACAAAGCTTTCATGAAAAACAAAGTTACTTTTATAGACTAGCGAAAAGTTTATTAGACGTAGTCACCATAAGAAAAAGTTGAAAAAGACGTCACTATAGACAAAGGAGATAATAAACTTACAACGATGAGGATAACTTGGAAAAGGCGCCAATCGTATTCCAGATCGACATGATATTCGACAATGGTGGCTGTCCATCTTAAATGATTATTTTGGTGTCCATGGTAGCTCAGTTCTTCATTTATTTTATTTTATTTTTTTTAAAACTTTAAATACATTTTTGTCCTACGTGAACTATTTTTTAGTTGGTTCTATGAAAAAACAGTTGGTAAATTAATTATTGGACAAAAAATATTTTTAAAATGTCACTGTTATCATACTTTTAATAGTATTAAAGCTATGATGTGATAAGTAGATTTTTTGTAGAATACTTATATGATATTCTTATAATAACTTATATTTGTATATTTTTAAATTTATTAATTATAATTGTTTAAAGGAATTGTATGATCATTCAAAAAAATTGATCTGGACATATATATTTTATATATTATTTTATTTTAATTTTTATAATAAATAATATGTTTTCTATTTTAGTTTTTATGTAATATATTTTTTATTTAATTTTTTATATTAAATTTTATACACATCAAAACACAATAATACAATTCAAAACAAAAAATAAATAATTTACAATTTACAACAATTGTATGAACGCTGCACAAAATGATTTTTAGTGAAGATTATGTAAGAGAGATTGTTTGACTTTTTTAAGAAATGAGTGATTGACATAATGGTGACATGATTTTTAGTGAAGATTATGTAAAAAAGATTGTTTGACTTTTTTAAGATATATAATGGTGACATAAAAATTTTGTAAAATTTTAAATAAAAGGTCAAAAGTAATTTTATAATATGTTATATTTAGAGATTAAAATAAAAAGAAAATGTTAAATTTTCTTATGTACCATTAATCATATAAAATTTATTTCAATAACATTATAAGATACGATAAGATTATTTTAAAACATTTTTTTAAAGTCTTGTTTACTAATTTTATTTATATAAATATTAAATTAAAAATTATACAAAAGATAAAAAAAAAAGTATTTTTTTTCTATTTTCATCGTTGTCAAACTCTTAAAAATGAAAAAATGCCTAAGAAATGAGATTAACATAATCGCAAATTACTTTGATCTTAGAATAATATCAACAATTTAAACATGGTCTGTTGAAGAAGAATATGGACCAACATCACCCCATAAAAGGACTTGAGCAAGAATAGATCTTACGAAAGAAAAAATATACTTAAATAGACTAGTGCTACCAAGATTTTTTTTTTTTGCTAAAAGAAGAAATTAATAGTCCAAAATTTCATGTGCAACAATGGATAAAAAAATCTCATAACTTGATTTGAAAAATCTATAACCTCCATAGTATTTATGTGTCACCTTCATTTTTTATTTATATATATTAATATATAAATATATATATAAATAATAATAATAATATGAGTTAAGATTAAGATATTATTATCATAAATTTATTCATTTTGTTGTAATTTTATTGTTACTTTCAAATTTTAAATTTAAGTACTGCACTTATTTAAGTAGATAATAATAAAATTTTATTTTTAAAAATTATTAATTATTTTTTAAATAATTACGTACATATAGAACAACTACATTGATAAAAATAAATAAGAAAGTCTATCTAGCTTATAATTTTTTTTTAATTTAGTTTAGTTTTTATTTTTTTCATACATAGATATATATAATTTTATTAAAAAAAATAGATAAATAAATTATACTTAAATTTTAAAAATATTTTTATTTGATTTAAAAATTTATTTATTTTAATATATTATATTTATATAATTTTTTACAATTTTAATTTTTAATTTTAAATAAAAAAAATTTAGACAATTTTCTTTTTTATTAGTAAGATAAAACACTTTTCTATCATCTTCCTTTATTTAAACAGTTTTAGAATTTTACTTTATATATTTTTTAATTTTAAATAAAATATAAGTGATTTATCTTCACTATTTTTAAAATAATTTTATTTAAAAAATATATGTTATATATGATATATCATCTAATTTACTGTATTTCAAAATAGATAATTATAAAATTTTATTTATTACCATATTCATTTAATATTTTATTATAAATCATATAATTATTATTTTAATTTTAGAATAAATATTTTATATCTTTATTCTTTTTATTTATATCTAACTATAAATATATTTATGCATGTTTGCATTATATTTTTTTATATATTATTTTATTTTTATAAAAAAATTTAAATTTTAAAATTTTTTAAATTATATATATATACTTTAAATATATTTATTCTTTAAATGTATAGAATTTTAATTAATTAATTATATTTATATTTTTTAAATTTATTTATTTATCTTTTTATATTTTAAGTTCTTAAATAAATTTATATATTTAATTAACTTTAAAATATATCAAATATTGAAAAAAACCTATAAAAAATATAAATTCAAATTAAAATTTTTAAATAGATTAGATTTAAATAATTAAAAACTAATTCAGCTCGTTGTATTTTCATTTCTAAAACAAAAGTTATTCTTACATATTGTTATTTAAAATGTTAAAAAAATATAAAAAAAGATTTTTTAAATTTTCTTTAACAATTATATTTTAATTTTAATTCATCCTACATGTATTCTTAAGTATTATCTTTTTTTTTAAAAAAATCTACGTAATTAAATTATGTTTAATTAAAATTTTGTAGCCATATTTTACATAATTTCAATCTATTCTTTCTTTCTTTTTTATATAAAGTATTTTTATTATGTCAAGATTCATATTTCTTTTCTATTGAGTATATTATATATATATATATATATATATTTAATTTTATTTATTTGATATTAAATTAATTATATTATTTATTATACGATAGTGTAATCTAATAAATTATAATAAATAGTATAAAAATTATAGGAGAATAAATTTTAATCATAAAAGATATAAAAAAATCATGCTATTAGATGATAAAATATTAAAAATATAGTTTTTATATAAAATTTTTATAACAACCATATAACGTTATTTGCTATCCAACTAAAGGAACCGACGAATTAAAGAAAAAAAGAGAGATTCTTGCTCTTATTTATGGAAGAGCAGTTATTGGTTTACATACAAAAATTATTTTACATATATTTTTAATTTAAATTTAATGAGTGACAATTTTTATATTTAATAAATAATTATAAAATATTTTATAATTATTAAAATAAAAATATATTTAATATATTTTTATATATATCATAATAATTTTATTTTACACCATCATGGTTAGATAGAATAAAATATACCATGATTTGAAAGAAATTTAATTTTTTTATGTTATTAATTAAATTTAATTTTTTTTATGTTATTAATTAACTAACATAATATATCATGTTAATTAAATTTAAAAATGTATATATATATATATATATATATATATAAAGGATTCAGTTATTTATAAAATAATAAAATTTATTATGTAAATTATATTTATAAAATTTTATAATTTTTTTAAAGAATTTAATATATTATTAAATAAAAATAAAATAAATATTAAAATAAATATATTATTTATTAAATAAAATTATATAATAAAATTTAATTTTTTTAATAATTTATATAATAAAATTTAATTATTTAATAACATATATATATATATATACACGTACAAAGTATCGATGATATGAGAGGATGTAAATTCATATTAAATCACATACAGACTAGTCCGGACAAAAGGAATGATGCGTCAGTGTGGCCAAAAGGCATCACAGGATACGACACTCTGAGAGTTGAATTTGAGAACAGAGATAACATGTGGTCCACTGGTGAAGCCAAAATCTCCAGAGGATATCAAAACCAACTCAAAGAGTCAAAACGGTAAGAATCCATGCGTTACCTCAAACCCAAAATAGTTGATAAAGGCTATTATATTCTGAAATTTTTTATTATTAAACTAATTTTAATAATTTTGCAAGAGAATGTTTGATTGTTCTTTTAATTTTTAATTTTTAAAAAATGAAATTATTGTAAAATAAAAATGAAAGTGAGTAAATGAAAAGAATTAAAATAATTTATTTAAATTAATTTAAAATTCTAAAAGTTAAAATAGTTTGTTTGATTTTTTTACATTATATTTGAATAAAATATTTTACAGGAGAAAATAAAATTTTAAAAATTAAAATATTTTATTTGAATATTTTTTTAATAAATTTTAAAATAGTATTTTAACAAACTAAAATATAAGTATTTAAATTTTTTTAAAATAGGTAGAATTTAAAATTTCATAATTTTTTAAAATTTATTTTTTATGAATAAGAGTTTTTTTTATATATTTTTTATCTTACTCTTATCTTTTTATGTTTCTTTCTTTCTTTTTATTTGTTGTGTCGTCCAAAGATAAAAGTGAATAAGATCATGAAAGTCTATGATTCGATTTGGTTTAAAGTCTAGCTCGATTTGGTTTGTTTAATAGATAGATAGATTTAAACTTTTTAGAAAATCTTTTCAGATAAACAAATCAGGTTAAGACTTATAAAAAATCTTTTTAATTTATTTAAGAGTTTATTTATCTTTATAAGTTATATATTTATATTTAATTTAATATATTATATTTGTATAGTATTTATTTAATGATCTTTTTATCTTGTAAGTTTTAAACTTACAAATCTTTTTAATCAATTGTTTGTATATGATTTAAGTTTATTTATTGTTAAAATATAAACTTTTAAATAGATTTTGTAGGCTTTAAATTAAGACAAGACTTGACAGAATAAAAAACTTTCAACAGCTAATAGCCCAGCTCAAACTTCAAAATTTTTAAACATACCAAACTTGAATATTTAATACCAAATTCAACTCGGCATACTTCTTCATCATTCTTCTCGCATCTAGATACAACACCCTCTCACATCTTTCTTCACCATCCTTCTCATATCTATACACAACACTTTCAATGTTAGATTATTGTTATTTTTAAATATAATACACAACAACAATATTTATATATTAAATTTAAAATTTTACAAAGATGAGTAATTTGAATTTATTTTTAATTTCATATATTTAATATTTTCACTCAAATTTATAATTACCATAAGATTATAAAACATAATATGTATACAAATAATTTATAACTTAATACTTCAACCTTTACTTAAAATTAATTTGATTTAGTTAATTTTTTTGTGATATAAAAAATAATACTCTAAGCTTTTTAAATATCACAATTCTTAAAATGATAGAATTCATGATAAATGTTTGGATAACTAAATAAGTAGTTCAATTGTTTTCTACATATATTATAATACTCATTTTGAAATATAATAATTTAATCATATCAATATGTTAATAAATTTAAATAATTAATATTAAAATAAAAAATTCATACATAAGCTTGCATTGGTACAAAATCTAGTATCTAGTATATATATAAAAGAGCCAACATCCACTTGGACAATATCTTCGCGTAATAAGCGTAGGAAGCACCGAGGTAAAGAAATTGAAGAGTAAAATGCTTGGATGGCAGATAAAACTCTGAATAGTTCACTTTCTTCTTCTTTGTTTGGACAAGGGTATAATTTACTTTGTATGGCAAGTTTAAACTTGCACAACTTTCCTCCTATAAAAGCTATACAGCACAACACAAAAGGAAAGCACTCCGTAATGCCTTACTCTCATATACATTTCCAAAATAACAACAACTATATAAACAGTAACTTCTATATGCAGTAAAATACAAGAATCATGCAACAAATTGAGATATCAGCTTTGGTTTCCAGAACAGCATATTTCTGAACAACATGTGAGGCAGCCAAAGCATCCTAAACCAATGCAAAGTTGTGTCAATGCAGTTGCACATTGGTTGTTAATCCGGCTACAGCATTGGATGAAACACATGCAGCAGCAGTAACTGCACAAGGTTTCACAACAATTTGTGGCCACCTTGAAGATTTCAGCTACTTCAGGCAATTTTGTTTCAGATCCTGGTGGAGTATTTTCAGCAGTTGCGGTCAAGTTGCCAAAGCCGATACCCAAGTGAGGGAGTAAAATCATTCTCTGGCCTTGGACGTTTGCCTCATACTGAGAATGGCTCTTTTTTGACACCTGTCGGGAATGAATGTAGAAAAAAAAACTGATTAAATGGGATATGAGCATTCAGTTAAAACAGACAACGTAGTTGTTCTTAAATATTTAAATGTTATTTGACTTATTTCACCATTCCCCAGGATTCAACAACAGAAAGTAGATTTTCAAAACAGACTTTCTAGTTAGACACAATTTCATAATGAAAACATTATTAAACATCTGGTTTATTTATTACACAAAAGCCTCAAAATTTCTGAGACATACTTCTTTTGTTCCGGCTGATTCCTTGATTTTCTTTAAATGATCATTCTCAAGTATTACCATACGTGTATACTCCGATATAAAGCCAGTCTGCAGGCTCAGTTTTGCAACCTGCCAATTAAATGATACAGTATAAGAAAATTTATTTTTAATAAAAAGGAACTGAATCTCATGCATATTTTCTGAAAGCATGGATATTATAAACAAACCTTCTGTTCTAGTTGTTTATTTTCTGAAAGCCATGCTTGAGAAGTAAGGTTCTCTATTTGATCTCTAGCAGAAATCTGTAAAAAGAGAAAATGAAACAAATATAATGAATAACAATAGTAGAGGAAAGGAAACAGAATGGCAAAAGTTATGGACAGCAAGAATAATTAAAGATGCATCTAATCAAAGATGCCAGGATCATTAAGAATCATAAAAAGCAAACATTAGGCATACCAAATAAAGACCATGATTCTTTATGTACCCAATTCAACGGATATTATAGGTAAAAGCTTGCTTAATGAAAAAACACATTTTTCAAAGTTCAAAGAGGTTGCACCAAATAGCTCCCCAGCACCCATAAACAAAGCTTAGAATCTCCTCTCAAAATTGTAGATTTAATTTTAAAAACAAGAAAACTTAATTTTTAAGTATGCTAAGTAGTGGGGTACTTTACCCTTTGTACAGGTATGTCCTTAGCCTTTTGTATCTTCATATCTACGGCAAAATTACTGAAATCAGCCAAGATACCTTTGACTTGAAGTTTTTCGGGAAATTTTCCCTTGTATCTTCCAGATAAAATCAATAGACCCTCTGATGAAAGATCTGGAATATGAGAAGGGTATACCTATCACAAAAATTGCAGATAACCCCATAAGAGAGAGCCACAAGCTCAGAGAAAGTTGGACAAACTTCAAAGAGTACACGTGAAACAGAAAATAAATCATCATAATTGCGAGGAATTAGTATTAGGCAACATACATCACTATTCATTTTCAAATCTTACAATTCACCACAAATCCCTAATGGTATTGTATTAGGCAATTGCAGTATTAGGAAGGAAAGGACAAGAATGAAAATGAAATGGAGCACCATGCCACATTTTTTGAATGACAAATTCAGGATTAGTCATGCATTAAGACAGTCAAGCAGATTGAGAGATGGAGCTATGGTAGATGAACAGAACGAAAATAATCAAAATCTTTAAATCACAGACAATTTTTGAATAGTACATCGCATATGTTTGGTAATGACCATGGGAAAGCATGAAAAGTAGGTAATTGAAACGTTTTTCTTTTCAATGCATTCTAGCCAAGGACTTGCAAAATTTTACCTCGAGTTCATCAAGATCTTCCAATATGTCCATTTTGATATTTGCAAGAATGAGAGATGAAGCTTTGTCAAACAATGTCAGCATTCGAGGCTCAATCAAATCTGGTGATTCAAAATATAGGGGAAGCTATCAAAATACTTACAAAGGAAGTTAAGTGAAATATCCTTCTCAAACTAACCAAATGAACGTCGTTTGTTAAATTTTAGCAATCCCATTATATTCCAACCAAGAAAACTTGAGTCCTTAAAACCTTGAGGTCAAAATGTAATTATAAAGTCCAGCAAGCAGGGACTAGTCATGCAAATATTACATAATTTAAGGAGCCTGTTTCAAAATAATAAAAAAAACTTCCAAGGACTTCTTAGCAGTTACTAGATGGGTCAATGAACAACTCACACAAGTTACAGAATTTGTTTACAGTATATGTCCCTCATATACTCTTAATAACAGGATATCACTAGATTAATGGTATTCGTGATATTCAATTTTGTAGAGTTTATGCCAGAGTTTGAGAAAGCACAAAAGTCAGATAGGGTCAGTGGAGAAACTTATCGTGTTAAATACCAAAAGTAAGTTTTCGATACAAGGTGCCATAACGATTAATGCATTTCTGTCAAAGTTGTTCTACTATTTCACAGGTATTTCAAATACAAAAATAAGTTTCTATATAAGGTGCCCAACATTACACTACTATTTCAAATATTAAAGCATTTCTTGAAATTGGTCAGAGAGAAAATCCTTACAGCACTTTTGAACAATTGTTGTGAATATAAAAAACAGTATGGTCTCTCTCTTCCTTGAAGATAACTCAAAAGTTCATGCTAGAAGCCTAGAGTCAATAACCAGGTGCCCCCAAATAGAATGCATAGACTATATAACAAAAATAAAGATAAATAATGACACCGCTATTTATTATTTAAAATAGTTAAATTCAGAACTTACCTACATCCATTGCAGCATCATATTGGCCCCGACCAAGCATAGCAAGCATCTGCAAGAAATAATGATTGCAGAACGGACCTGGGGTTGAATGAGGTGTTATGTTTAGGATAATCAAAGTGATAAAATGAAGAAATTTTATCATTACTTACAATGATTTAGAAGAACAAAGAGCAATGTATTAAAAAGGTTTTATTAAAAGAACATGGAATGTCACAGTGTTAAAATTTATGACAAGTGCCAAGTTCTGATTAAGGCTAAAATACTAGGACCCATACCTATGCCAAAAGTGTAAATTCGGGGGCATATTGACTTTTCATTGATCATATGATTCTTTACCGTAGCGCAAATTTGTCTCTCATCTTCAACACTTCCATCTGTGACTAAGAAAATTATTGGAACCGAACTTTTAGCATTGGATAGCAACTCTATTGCCTGAAAAGAAAATGCAACAAATATATAAAATGCATTCAAACCCAATGATAGAGGGAAGAAAACAATTACAATGATAAAAAAAAAAATCAAAAGCAAGTCTGTAAACACATGAAGAAACAGAATTCGAGGAATGGATTCTCCATGGATCAAGTTGACCATAGATTAATTTTTATGTTCGGTATAATAAACTTTGCTCAATAATCTTTATGGAAAAGGTATATATATTTATGGTACCGTGTTTAGTGGACGTGAAATATTTGTACCGCCCCCAGCAATAAAATTCATGTTAATCCACTCAGTGGCCCTTTCAACAGCATCCTTGGAAGCCAATTCCATTGATTTTGAAAATAGATAGCTCTCGCCATTGAAGGCTATAATGGTAAATGAATCTTCAGGATTAAGCTTAGAGAGAGCGGCCAACAGTGCATTTTTAGTGTCATCAATTAGCTTTCCTCGCATACTCCCACTGATGTCAACTATGAATACTATGTCCTTTTTGAATACCTACAAATTAAATAGTACCAGAAGTGAGAATGGAAAGACAACATAAAATATATATACATTAAACACGGCGGTACACCAACAACGCTAAACACTGGTAGTACAAACCTTTTTACTCTGAATTTCTCCAGGAGAAAGGTACATGAAGAACATCTCTCTTTGATCAAAATCATGCACAGATGCAGATTGCAAAAGAACACTTCCATTCATATGGCTTGAGGAAACCTAAATGCATATAGTGTGGCAATAAGATAACCTTCCAATTTCTCAAACTAGGAATAAAAATAAAAAATAAAATGGTCATGAGTCTTACAGAATAAGAAAAACTAAAATCAAGTTTTGACCACGAGTTAACTTCAGAATCAGATAAGAAGCCCATACTCCCAGCATGGCGCCTCACCTCCTGAACAGTGACAACAGAATAGGGAATTGAGTATATGATATGTAAAATTTCAACAATGGTCCCACAAAAAAAAAAAGAAAAAGAATACGAACCTTCAGTGGGTGGCTTATTGTCTTGCAGAGAAACCCACTTCCAGTAACGGCATCCAGATTTAACTGTATCTTTTCTCTTTTTGATATTCTCTTCCCAGCAGGGTTGACAAAATCAGGAAAGGTAAACGGCACATTCAAAGAGAATTGACCCTTGGAATACACTATTTTCTGAGACCAACGAATTTTAATTGATAAATTGGAACCCCCATCAATCTGTTACAAGCAAAGTTAGAAACACCATCAGCATCAAAATCAAAGTAAAACGCCTAATCGACACAGATCTAGAAACCTCTAAACTTGGTTTCCCATTCACCTGAGGTATAGTTAAAATACATAGATTGGGCTTGAGAAAGCCTCCGTTCAGAGGTGGAGTGCTGTTTTGGTTACCATCGTCATCTGCTTCGAGAATAGCCAGTTGAGTAGAATACGATTTCGTAGGAAGACTAACCTCAACACCTAGAAGTGAACCCTGTTAGCCAAATGATATCAGAACACAAAAATCTGCAACACATAAAAAATATTACTCAAACACAACAAGCTTCATCATCATAAATCCTCCATCACATAGAAATATAATCAAAGAAGAAGTAGAAAAGGTACCTGGTGGCCCATGGGAATAGCTACACGGCAATCGCAGGAGCGGCTACCCATAACGCAGTGGAGTCTCCAAGTTCCGGAAATGGTAACGAACGCGGTGTCTAAATAACATTCAGTTTCCATCTCAATCGCGTTCATCTGAAGTGGAATCAGTGCTGGAGGATCACATCTTCCGTACACGTGCGGTTGGTAGCTTGGGATGTCCGGGTTGTCCACGATCCCTGGATCGTCGATTACCGCGTAAACCATCGGCGCCGTAGGAAGAAGCGCCGTCGCCGACCTCACCATAGATGGTGGCGGCTTTGGCGGCGCCACTGCCTTGTCCTTCCCGAAGTATATGCGCTTCGAGAGCTTGAGCCCGTCGTCAACCGCTTTCGAAAAATCCTCAGCCATTAGAGAGAGAGAAGCGAAATTGTTTGGAACGTGAAGAAGAAGGAAAGGGGTGGCGAAGTGCAGAATATAATAAAGGGAAAGTGTGGGGTTCAAAGGTGTGTACTGTGCTGTGTGGGGCCCTCTACCTTCTGGTTTTCCGTTATGAGCTCCGTGTGATTTTCCGCCTCTTGACACGTGTATTTATATGCTGTCGGCAAATGGAACGCTGATTCGGATTTCTTTCTGATTAAAAAGATTTTGGAGGCTTATGTATTGGGATTACAATTGATTTCCTTCTTTAATTGATTGATCGTTTATAATTGACTCGCTGATATGTATAATTATATGGTTATTATAATGACAATAATGGTTTCAAATCTATAAATTAATGGCATTCACTGTTGCATTTAATACGAGGCATTGGGCGTCTCTGTCACCGTGTGTGATGGGCCTCTTATGCTCTTTTATTTATCCACATTAATAAATCTCTCCACGCTGTCTTAATCCCCAGACTTGACCGTTGGAATGGCCCTTAATGAGATGTGTGCCTTTGGAGTTTGGACGGTGATTCTAGCGGCGAAAAATGGCACAAAGAGATCTAAAGAACAGAAAAAGATGGAAGATATCTGAGAAGTAAAATAAAAATATATTATTTGAATTGATAAGAATACAAAGAAAAAGATTAAATTTTTTTTATCGAAGTAAAGTAAAAATATATTATTTAAATTGATCAAAATACAAAAAAAAATTATTTACTTAAATAAATAAAAGGATAAAATATAAAATGTATAAAAATATTTATAATGTTATACATATTAATTCAAATTAAATATTTTCACTTTTTATTATATTATTTTTAACAAAAGTATTTTTAATCTTTTATAAAATATTATTTCTAATAAAAAGATAAGTCCCATGGCCGTCCTCTCTCTTCCCTTTTCCTTTTTTTATTTAGTTTCTCTTTATTTTAAGAGATATTTTTAATTTAGTGGATTGCGCAAAAAACTTTTTTATTCTTCATTATTTTTACTCCATTCAAACAATTAAGAAATATTTTTTTCACTTTCCTCTATCTCTTCATTTAAAATCTACCAATCCATATAAAGGGTTAATGAAACTTTTGTCAAGTTTTTTAATTTAAATTTAACCTTTTTTCTTTTTCTAAATGACCGATATATTTCATTAAATGCAATCTTGCTGAAGCTGTATAAAATCAATGCAAATGACAAGACTCTTCCTTCAAATTCAACTTGATTGGCTTTATCTCTTTGCAACAAGGAAAGTTTTACAATAAATTCAACTTGATTGACTTAATGACTTTACCTCTTTGCAACAAAGAAAGTTTTACAATAACACTGTAATACTTTCAATTATTTCTTAGCAAGGGAGAAAAGTAATTTTAAAAAATTTTAAAATACGAAGTATTAAAATATTTTATTTTGTATATTTTTTATAAAAATTTTATATTTTATAAATTTTTAAATATTTTAATCAACTAAAATAAATAAAATTTAAATTTATTTAATTTTTCTAAATCTTTCATAAACCATAATAATATAATGTGTCTTATTTTTCTAACTTATCTCTTTCAATGAATGTATAATTATATTTTATTATCTTTTTATTATGTATACTTTATAAATTATTATTATATTTAAATATATATCAAAATATCTCAATAAAATATTTATATATTTAAATTTTTAATAAAAAATCATTATAAATAATTATAAATATTTAAAAGTAAAATTTTGTATATAATAAAACTTAAATTATTTAATGTAAATAAAAAATTTAAAATCCATCATCTAAACAAAAAGTTTTTAATATAAAAAATTAAATTTCTTTTTCCAAAAAATATTTTTAAATAAAAATATTTAAAACTTCAAATATTTTAAATTTCTTAAAATGTTCATTACAAACGTAAGGTTATATAACGGATCGAGGAAGTAGCAGTATATTACGAGATGGTATATCATTCCTCAATCATGGTATTCTGAAGATAAACAAGCATAGCACATTATTAACAGACAAACTACCATCACGATATTTAATTCGGCTGCAACAGATCGTCCAACGTGTCAGAAGAACGATGAACACATAAAAGAGTAGTCGACATAACAATGGCACCCAGAGACCCCACTAGAAATATTGTCCCACATAAACTGTTGAATCTATTATATTACATTCAGCATGAAACGTATGTGATTCGGTATATGCTATATAAGGTTTGAAACTTCATGATGTATAAAAGAATCCAAGACTAACACACTACTCTGTTCCACCCTGCTCAATTTTGTTTTAAGGAGAGAGCACCGGTATTTTCCTGTTCTTTTGACTTTCAATCTCTGCAACAATAGATTATGAACTCACTTCCAGCAACAATCTTCGAATGCTCCTATTCTGCAGCTTTGTCCATCAACCCTCTTCGCAACTGAGGATTTGCAATGGGTCGGCCATATAAAAGGAGTAATTAATTTCCATGTCAATTAAATTATACTACAAAAGACCTCAAAATTTGCACAGTCAAAGACATATTTAAGGTAAGGCGATTTAACAAGTCTCTGCACCGGGCGATTTCAAATATCTCACCAGATCAGCTCTGAAGTTCAAACTCAGCTATTGCAACACCCATGACAGCACCCTGTGAAAAACTAAGGTTTTGAATGTGAGTGGCCCTTCCCAAGCCAAGAAATGGCTGCAACCTTTTCAAGGCCAACCAAATACTCTCCGAGCACTATAATGTACAAACTAGATTTGAGCAAAGAGTATTTCATTCCATGTATCAGGAACACCAGGCAAACACCAGTGTAAGCAATCCTGCACACCAGGTTTCGCTGTAATACTGAAACGAGATATATGACCCTCATCCCTAAGCTGAGAAAGAGCCGTTATGTCCAAGAGCTTAACCCCAGTTCCCTTTACCGCATTTGCAGCAACTTGATCACTGGACTCCTCTTCCAATATTTCCTTTCCCACTGACATTGGTTTTGTGTTGTCACAACTGCCTCCTGTGTTCCAGTCCCCACCAACAAAATGCCTAGGAGAGATGGTACGGTAGAATACCTTCAAACCTGGGTATTTTGGAAGCTGTGAATTCGCCCAACTAACAACACTATGAATCGTAAGATTCTTGGCACCCCAAATCACTGCTATCTTTCTATCAGTATTTGGCTCACCACCAACATGCATTACCCATCGATTAGCATTGAGCTTTCCACGATTCCAGTGGTGACCTGTGTTGAGAACCAGGACATTGAACTTGTGGAGATATTGGCGCAAGAATGCAGTTGGCCGATCAAGGTGCATTGCATAATCTGTGTTTGGGTTGGTTACATCAATAGGATCAACATCACAGAGGCTTGCTGACCAGTAGTACAGAATGGTAGTATTGGTGCTTGGGAAACGGTATGCCCACCCACTAGGACGAGCAGAGCCCTCAGCTATAACCAATCCATACTCCTTCCCAACATCTTCAACATCAAGCTTCTCCTCACCACCAGTGATCATACACATTAAAGACTGGAATTGCTGCCGGCCCAATGAGTCTCCAACAAAAGCTAGAGTTTTGTTTTGCATCCTGAATGCACCAAGATTATTATCAATTGATATCATAATCACACATTTATTGACTTCCTTTTTCTGTTGAACCCAAAAACTAGGGCCAATAAAAAAAAATAAAACGTAAATGGGAATGTTAGGGCAATTTGTTCTTCTCTAAATCAGAGGGGAATTCCAAAAAAGTAAAAAGACATCTCAGAAAGCATGTCATGCAATCCGAAGAGAAATAGACTAAATTAAGAAGCATAACTAACATGCCAACAAATGCCTCAAACAAAGCTGACTCAACCTCTTTCAAGTCAATTGACAAGAGCATCATATGCCTCAAACTCAATCATCTTGAATGAGTCTACGGGTAAAAGGAATTGAAAAATCACAATGTTCAGCATCAAATCATCACAACATACCCTCAAACAACTACACAAAAGTCCAATCTGCATATATGAATCAAGAGAATGAAATACCTTCTCAAGAATTTAGAACCTTCAAATTCCTCCATTTGACAATCCTTGGGTTGCCATCGAAGCTTCTCATATTCAAAATCAGTACGTTGCATCATGCGGCAAGCCCACATCCCTGAGAGCCACTGTTTGCAACCAAATCCGGAATACAAAGGCTGCTTGTTGACTGGGACCCATTTTCCTTTTGCATAGTTACAGACTGGAGAAAGAGTCAAGAAGAGAACATCCATTAGATACCAGCACATACACATACAAATACATATTAATTAGTCAACAAATGTGCTTGGAGCACAGGTCATGCTGAAGAATAATGATTTGACTTTTTATGGATGATAGAGGAAGGAGATGCAATAACATAGAAAGTTTAACCAGGTTGCCTACTGTGAAAATTTTGTTTCCCATGATTTGTCTTTTAGAGTTTGGATATATATTTTCTGTTGTGAACTAATAACTATGCCTACTCAAAGTAGTGACTGAGTGCTACCAGGATAATAGGCTGCCCCACACAAATGAGGAAATAAACTGGTAAACATTCTAACATTAAGATAACTATGAAATGTTTCCATATTTCTTCAGAAAATTATAAAAAAAAAAGGTTTCTTATGAAAATTAGGAGATGCCCTTCATTAGGAAGCTCATTATTAGAAAATTAGTTGAAGAACATGTATCAATTTTCTACACATGTAACGTTTCAAGTTTTCTTTAGAAACAATTAAAAAATTAAGTTTCTTAGCAAAATTCAGAGATATTCTTTTAAAGGAAGCCCGTTTTTTTTATGAAAAAAAAGGTTGAAAAGCATCTATCAACTTTCTTTCAACTTATCCAAAAGAGAGAAACTCGTTGATAGAGCTTTATAGATGATAATCAAAACAACCAGTACCTTTACTTTCCGAAGCATTATTCCAATTGTTCTCTTTTCCACGGATTAAAGAGCTTATTTGTGGAGAGTTCATGACAGAATTTTCTCTATGCTTATGTTCTGCTTTTGTTGAAGTTTTCTTCCCCTCAGCTTCATTTCCTTTATGTTCTGCTTTTGTTGAAGTTTTCTTCCCCTCAGCTTCATTTCCTTTAGCCTCGGGTGTTGTTGGATTGGAAAATGTTTGTACACCGTTGTTTTTCCCACCTTCCATGATTCTTTCATGTTTTGCCTTTTTATTCGGCACACTTGCAAAAATTTCTACACCTTCAATTTGAAAGATAAGATTTAAGCCCCAGGAAGATAACATGAGATTAACAGAGAAGAACCCAGACCATGCGGTAAGGCTTCTATTGCTAAAAGGATAGTGACATCTAATAGATGTATTTTGGAAGAAGTCATATACATCTACCGATATTTTTTAATTTAAAAGTGTCAAACTGGCTTAGAACAATGTTAGAGGTGTGACAATCTGACCATTACAGCAAACAAGTAAATAAATAAGGCACCATATATAAAGTTCACACATGCTCAATTGATACAGGGTATGGTACCACATCATGAGGAAATGTAAACCCTTTAAAACAATAGAGGATTAAAGAAAGTAATATCTTACGTTCTGTATATGAGGTTGTTCCGGTAGTACTTTCATCCATGCTCTTTCCAGAAGAGCTTTGTGCAGGAACCCTTTGAGACTCTCGCTTGAGATGTAGTTCTTCTAGTTCATTGGCAGTCTTTTTCTTTGGCAATGGTGAAAACATGTGGACTGAAGAACTACTAGGTAAATGATCTGCAAACATGTAAAACAATCCTCTAAAAACAGTGCTGAGAACAATGCAAGGGCATTAATCAGTATGAACTTTCAAATGTTGGGTATAAAATCTATTCCAGACTGTTGCTCAGTCTGTAAATTTTTAAGAAACATTAACAATAATACACATACTTTTACCTTCACACAATAAATATATAAAAAAAATTGTCATATTGACTGGATATCATATCAGTATTTTCCAAAGAAAACAATCATACAAATGAAAGTACACCTGAAGATAGCAGCAGTAGTGTTTGAGGAGGGAGAAAGGAAGTAATACCAGGCGTTTTCTCCCATGACCATAAAAGGATAGTTGCCGACATGAGAACAATGGAAATAAGGGAGATTTCTTTACCCTTTAACCCATTAAAGCCTGCCTTCATCCTGAAACATTAAAATACAAAATAAAATGAAAGGAAGAAGAAAAGGGCAAGTTCTCACTTTTCAAAATGAGTTGAATCTCAAGCTCTCAATGGCCTAGAATCCATAGAAACAAAAATAACAATAAGCAATGTTCTAACAAGAAAGAAACTTCACTTTCAGCCAACAGATCCATACACAGAAGACTATACAATAAAAGCACATTCCCATTGTAAAGGCAAGAAAATCCTCACAAACTGATAACCGCTAGACTTACTCTTGTTTTATTACTAGTTTGAAATATATAGTTTTCAACCCCCCCCCCCCCCGGGTGCAATTGAATTTGCTTCATTCCCAACATATCACAGAAGAAACTAATCCAAATTAACACCTTCAACGCAGAAATGGCTCTCTTCCTCTTTTATTATGCGCCATTCATCTCGCAATTTTGAAAATCAAATACGTCATTCGCGATCTATATCCTGCCCTTACTTCACATTTAGCAGAAACAGAGATTTATCAAACCACCAGAAAGGGGAGAAAACGTTTTATGTCGAGTTCAACAATTTGGAGCATCAAAACCTGGACAAGTAGAAGCAACTATAACACATGCACATGAACCCTAAAAAAAAAGAAAAGGCCTAAATCAAAGATGACGAGCCAGCTAGCCATCTATCACAAACACAAATAGACTAACGATGGATCTGGCAGGATGATATACACGTAGATAAGAAATTTACCTGTTTCGGATGAACATGAAGAATCTGAGGTTGCAACTTTGCTGAACCTTCAAGAAATCAGATGCCAAATAGAGAACAATGTCGTGACGAGTTAGGAGAATGAGAATTTCGAGTGAAGAAAGGAAAATACCAACCTCTGAATAAATCAATCGTACAAAGTACCGAGAACAGCGGGGATCGCGGCCAGACACGAACCTTAAATCGTGATTTATTTGTTTATTAATTAAATAAATATTATTATGTGACTCCTTGGACTCATGACCCTTTCAGTCTCGTATTTGGTCAAATTATATATAAGGTTGCGACCATCATCCATATATTATCCTGTGATCATCAATGTTGATTTGGTGATGACTGCCTTTCTTAACAATCGCTTTCTAACATTTAATTCATTTTTTTTCCATTCTTTTCTTCTCGGTGTCCATAACTAAATATCTAATCTGTTAGTAGTACTACTTTATTTGTATGGATGTTCTTAAATTTAATAAATTTTCTGTGTATGTACGTTAATTTAGGAGATATATGACAATTACCATATTGTTATTTTAATGCGTGACATTCTTTATCCTTTTATAATATGCTCAAGTTGGGGATGCTACCAACGGAGATCCCTTTTATAATGTGTTCAAGTTTGAGATGCTATCCACGCTATGCGAGGAAGGGAATGCTTTCTCCTTTTCCTTCTCCTATGTCAATATCTTTTTCGTCTTCATCCTTAAACCCTAATTATATATATATATATATATATATATATATATATATATATATATATATATTATTTTCATTCTTCATTTCTCCATTAGAGTTTATAGATATTTTTGAACATTTTATATTTATATTATAATTTAGTAGAATGATTAAAATTTTGGAAAATTTTCTTTATTATTTAACTTCAGTTATTTAGAAAAAATAAAATTATTAATTAAAAAATAATAAAAATGAATTAATAAAACTATAGTTATTGATTTTTATTTTA
The DNA here is from genome assembly GCA_037954105.1 of Canavalia gladiata. Classification (NCBI taxonomy): domain Eukaryota; kingdom Viridiplantae; phylum Streptophyta; class Magnoliopsida; order Fabales; family Fabaceae; genus Canavalia; species Canavalia gladiata. Next base: position 76,694,400 of record CM075658.1, on the reverse strand, counting down.
AATGCAGTATTTTGAAAAATATTAAAATATATATTTAATATTTTTTTAGGATGGAAGTTTTGTGGAATGAAAAGTATGATTCTCATCTTTGTCCTTAAAATTATTTTGGAAAAAAAATTAACTCACACTAAAAAATCTTAATTTTAGAAGGATTTATCATCCCTAATTCAAGTTGGAGGTCAGAAATTAGGTTATAATATTTCATTACCAATTGTAGCAAGTAGATTACCTATAGTTTTATAGAATGCTGGTTTTTTTCACATCTGTTTTATATATATATTTTTCACTTTTCTTCTTATCATGTTTTCTCAATCTGATTAATAGAGGTATATATTTGATCTTTTATAATATTAATGTTCCATGTTCAACAGTAGTTTAGATAAAATAAATTATGATTCAAGAAAAGTATGAAACATTTAATTTTTTAGATTGATTTTTTAAATATTGTTAACTTTGATAAAATACTTACTTCATTGTTTCTTTTTAATTTATTGTTTAAGGTTATTTTACATATGTTTAAAAACATCATGAATTTTTTTGTTAATGTTAGAATTTTTATATAGTTTTCTGTTATATTTTTAATTTATTCTATTTCTTCACTTCTTTCATCAACTAATATTTTTATAAAAATAGTAATATGATGATATATGTTATCTTTAACTTTTAAAATGAAAATAAAATATATTTTTTAAAAATAGTAACAACTAAAAAAATGAAAATAAAATTATTAGACCTGCCAATAATTTTTTTTGGTAATTAATTTAAATATGCCGTATATTTGAATCTTAAACAATTAATTTTAATATGTGATGCATGATTAGATAAATTGATATAAGTTTGAATCTTAAGTAACAAGTATTTGATACATTTGATTAGTATTTTTATATTCAAGCAAATATAAAAAACATAAATTAAAGGAAATTAATATTTGGGCAAAATATTTAAAATTATAAAATATGTAATGCATAATTAAGTTAAATAAAATTTTTAAACACATTTAAAATAAAATATTTAAAACTAATAAAAAAATATTTGAATTTCGTTCCAGATTGTTACTTTAAATCACTTATCTGCTCCATATCTGCATAGATATTGATATAATTAACTAACTAACTTACCTTTATTACCTCAAAATACTTGAAAAATACAATTCATGAATTTATTGTTATAACTTGTAAGGATAAAACCTTCATAAATTCCCTTCTTCTAATTTCATCAAAAGGGAATAGCTTTTTCTATATACGTAGGATATTATTTTCCTTTTTTATCATCGCATATATTACTGTGATTATGCCTGACAAAAGAAAACTAAAAATAGAAAGTTAATTCCAAATTGCTAGTTAGAAGTTGTTAAACTAACTATCAAATTAAAAATATTTGAAAAACTTATTAGTTTAAAAATATAAAACAAACACTTTTATATGATATATATATATATATATATTAATTTTGTGTTTTCAATTAATTTTAAACTCTTATCTCTGTTGCATTTAAAAAAATCAAAATTTTATTATAAAATTAAAATAAATAATATAATATTAAAATAATTTTATTAAAATAATAATATTATAATTTTTATATAATAATAAAATTAACAAAATTAAAAATTATAACCTCATATAAATTATTTCAATCTTTTCCTATTAGATTAATATTAATGATTTAAATAATATTATATTAAATAATAAATTAAAAAATTATGTAAAGATATCAAATATTTTTTCAATAAAATTTAGAAGGTGTTAATATAATTTATTCTAATTTTTTTTATGAAAATATTAAAATTAAAAATGGAAACAATAATAAATTATAAAATATAAGCTCAAATACTATTTTAAAACACGTTAAAGAAACATTATAAACTACTAAAATAAACTTGTTTATAGAATATCTTTATTTTGGTCAAAAAAATTTAGTAAGGTAATTGAATAAAATAGAAATTTATTGAAAAAAATACCAAACACACTTTATATAAAGGGGCATCTAGCTCAAATGCCTTCTTGTGTTGGCATTGCAACCGTTATTGCACACACATCACAATGCTACTTTAACCTGGGTTAAGTTACAGTAATTAGTGTTTAGTTGGATCATAATTAGTTGATTACAACCATGTTTATAAAAAAAATCTAAAGTTAATATTCATTATCATGTACTTCGAATATGATTCATATACAAATAAATTCTTATTTTCACATCTATCAAAGTTTCAATTCTGATTAACAAAGAATCAAATAGATTCTAATTTGTTTTAGAAAAATGAAAACAAATTTAAAATAATAGAAAAATGAAATGAAAAATTACGTGTCACACCTTAAGAAAAAGATACGCAACAATATTTAACCATTTAAAAAAAGTTTAATTTAACATATAAGATGAATTTTACATAAGAATGTCACGTGTTATTTCTTCCCTTCTCGCATCAGTCCCTGCTAGTAGCATGAGATCATGTTGCGTTTTATACTGTCGTTGAATGAGATTAATTTTACATGAGAAAGTTAAATTGAATGATAAATCCATAATTATGAAGCGTGGCTATAAATCCTTCGTAGATGTTTAAAATTCTTGTCAATTCATTTTAGGAGAAGGCATATTACGTAGAGGGTTTCCCATGTACTGAGGGCAGAGACGGAATTGGCAGTGCCAGGTACTATATGGGGAATACCACTTGTTACCTTATTTTATCTCATTTTTCTTGTTACGATGAGATCATTATTCTTTAAGGTGATGGCGCCAATTGAATATTAAGGTTCTCTGTTTAGGAACTCTATAACATTTTTTACATTTCTTTTTCAAAAAATGTTAAATATACAGTTCAAATACAACCTATTAGAATAAATAGAAATAAAAAATTAAAATATATTGATATAAACAAAAACCTGACTCCAGAACTGACTAAGTAAAAAAGACAAAAATTAAAATATTAGGACCAGCATTTCCTAATATAAGGGAAGAAATACCTGAATTCACTTGCCTCCTTTTTTTATATGCCATTACTAGGAATTATCATTTTAGTTTAAAAGATTATAAATAAGTTAAATCAATATTTAAAAGATAGGAATTATTGATGTAATTTTAAAAAGATAAAAATTAATTATTTTAATTTTTAAAAAATAAAATACTTAATAATTTAATTCTTTTATCATGATTAACATAAATGATTAAAAGGACTAGAAATAATTAGAATGATCAAATATTATTTTTATGGATCAAAATGGTACTTTTTATCTTGAAAAATTAATATGATAAACCTTAAATTTTTCGAAGATCAAAATAATAATTTAACTATTTCTTATATAAAAATTTAAGATAATATTTATTAGTTTTACAATACTATTACCTCATATATTTTTTATAAAAAAGAGATAACTAATTTATCAAAATTAATGAAAATAGTTAAAATAATTAAATTTTATTCTAGAAACACCAATAATATTAAATGTTTGAATTGATAACATAAAAAAAATTTGAATGAGTGTCTCGTTAACATAAATTTAATAATAAATTAAGGATATGAATATATTTTTTCCAATTAAATACATTTAAAAAGTGGCTCCACATTAAGACCAAAAAATATTATAGATTTTTTCATAAAAAAGAAATGGAACTAGTATTAATTAATGAATATATATATATATATATAATAATTTTAATACAAACAAAAACATTATTTAATTTTTTTAGCACGTGAACATGTAAAAAAGAGGGGAGAGGGTAGTTACTTAGCAGTTCAACACACACAGCAATGGTTAAGTTTTATAATGAAGTTGAAGTTGAAGTTGAGACTACCCAGGTGATGTTGATTTTCAAATTCCAAAGTTGAAGTCACAGAAATCATCACCTTCCCATATGAGCATCAGTCTTGTAATTATTTTTGCAATCAGTTGCCACATTCACCGCATAACATAACCATTGCCTTTTCATTTAGGAGGTAGATCAGCTTAATTAGCCATTTAGCCTAGGAAATGAAGCTACCACGTGTTTGGATCCCTTGGAGCTGCACTAATCTCTGTCCTTCAGAATCGCAAATCAGCAGTGGAATCTTAAAAGTTTAAATATGCTAACAATCCATATTAACATTACCTGACCCAGAAAGACCCTTCAGGAGCAAGAAAATCACAAGTTTTAAAGGCTGCGTAACAATAGAGAATAACACTCAAAATAGGATGCTTTTAAGGTGGCAGGCAATAGAATGGAAAACTTGGTTGGTTAAGAGAGGACAGCAGAATCTTATCAACAAACGTATTTACTTCCAAACTTGATAGACCACACGATAATCTTCATCCTTTGAGAGTGCAAAACCCTTGGCATTTGGCAAAGCACGGATCTTGAAGGACTAGTGGATGTCACATTTGGATGGGATGTACTTGAGGACGTGCCCATGAGTGAGGTCTTGCCACTAGCACATTAAAATGCAAGTAGTGGAGACCAAATTTGGTGCTAAAAACACTCAGACTTAAACATTCATTGGATGCTCCTATCACATCATCCCTAAAACCGGTTCAACCATATAAAAGATTCACACCTATTGGCTGCATATAAACACAGGAGGGTGCAAAACCTTAACAATCTATATACACTGTACTGTACTAAGAAAATAACAGCTTATTTTGTCCGTTAAACTGATTGCCAGAGTCTTTATGCTTTGAATATGATGAGTGTTGCAGTCATGGGGCCAACTACATGGACCAGATGTAGCTTGGCCCTCAATTTTTTGCCTATTGGCTAGACAATCACAAGGTCCAGATATTGACTCATCATAAAATTCCATGTTGAAAGAGACTAATGCAGGTTGCTCATGAATCATGACAGAAATGCTAGTTCAATATTTTGTATCCAACCAGGTATAAAAGAAAAATAAAGTCTTGAAAGTAATATTTATGCAAGCATCCCAAAAGGCACCACTCTTTGATGCATTAATTGTAATCGCTGGTCCCAATAGGAAAAGATTCCTTCCCTTAGAGATTACATCCCTTACTCTTGTTAGTGGATGCAAGTTCCAGGTCTTGTGATCCAGTGAAGAAGTAGCCGCACCTCCATATCATGGTACCCACTTTTGTCTATGCCGCTCTAGAACTGGCCTAACTTGCACATGGATGATTTTGTGATTGCTCTACCTCCTCTTGTCATTTTCTCTTACAATGGATGAGGTAGCCACTTAAGAGCCACCTAAGTCCCGCGCTTCAAAGCCCACATCTACCACTTGCTTAAAGCATTTTTTAACATATTTTCACATTTAAGATGAATTAAACTAAGTGAACCTCCCCTTTGGTAGAAGCTTGAAAGAAAAGAACTTGACAAAACTGTCTAAACTTGAAAGCAAGCCCTGCATTTGAGAATTATGATGTTTAATCTTTTACACTTAAACTTAGAGCCTTTGTAACAGGTAATATTCTATTCTATAGTTATGGTCAATATGTTGTTACAATTCAATTCCCTATACCAGAATGCCGTGTGAATCATGTACTAAAAATATGGTTCACTTTTGCCGGTTTGAGTTTTGTGTCAACTTTTTTGAAAGTCTTATCTTGATGCAGTGCTTCCTTGCAAAGATGGATACAATGTAATATGCATGAACGCTTCCTCTGCAATCGGTTGTTTTGCTTTTTGGTGAGCTATAGGTAAAAGTGGAGGTGGCATGTCCAGTAAACTTGAATAATGGGTGAGAAGCAGAAGAGTCGAAACGTGGGAGCAAATAAAACTTCTAGAGCCAAGCTTGAACAAGCTGTCACATAACATTATTTTGGAGAGTTTAGCAATCATTTAGTTTCAAATCCATTCTCGTAAAGTTGGGTGGGTCCGTTGCCACGTAATGAAGTTGATGTAAATTGCGTTCCTCATTCATTAGCCAGACCATGTTTTTCTCATCACGGAATCTACTAATCAACAGTTCAACACATGGAAATTACTTGATTTTAGCCCAAATACACGTAATCTTACTAGAAAGCCATTAATTTGAACTGTTTCCGACTAATCATTTCATGGCTTGCTTGTATTAATTGAACAATGTGACACTTATAAAACCATGCGAATATACCGGAATAGAATCGTGGGTGCAGTTGAAAAATAACTATATCAAGTGCATTTTGAACATTTAATGACGCTAACCTTAAGGACCAAATTTCAGTACCAGCTTCCAAAAAAAAGAAGCCACAATACATACATACGTATGTATGTACATATATATATATATATATATATATATATATATATAATGCTTGATTGCGCAACTACATCAGTCTTAAAGAGACATAAAACACATTAAGACAAGAAGCTGCTTCTCACATGTCAAAATAATTGACAATGAATGGCTACAAGTTAGCAAAATAACAATGAATACGATCAAGCATTGAAATACAAGAATTTTCTTCCTTCCTTTTTCTTTCGAGTATAAATAATATATACGTACAAGTAACTTAAAAATTATGCTAGATTGTAATTGAAGACAAAGTGAAATGAATTTGGATGAAATTTAGAGTCAAAATCCTTTGTAGCGTAGACACCAAACTCCATTGGACGTACAAAAAAGCGAAATATACCTAATTATACTATAGTTACAAATGTGCATTGGCAATTACCAAAAATGTGCGAGGCACAGCGAAGCGAGATGGCACACAAGTTTGGAGGGTACCAAGCAAAGATCCGGTTTCATTGCATTATTTTCTTCTACAAAGCTGTTTATTGGGTTAACAGGACAAACTTCTATGGTCGAAAATGTAGATAAATACTCCCAAATCAAACAAATGACAGCGATCTACCACCAGCTAATCACGTTAGTTTTCCATGCTGCCATATGCGCTTAGTCACACGTGTCAAAAAAACACACCAATGACAAGTTTAAACCTCCTTAGCGACTCCTGTCTCATCCTTTTCTAGCTCCCTCCTATCGTCTTTATTTTATTCCGTTTTTTGTTATTTTAAATTCCTAAATTTTAATAAATATTTTTTCATTAAAAATTTGATTTCTTGTTTTTATAAGAAAAATTATGAAAATATTAAGAAATTAAAATTAATTTTTTATTAAATATAATATTAATATTATTTATAATTTTTAATGCATTTCAACGTTCCTCTAATTGACAACAAAAAACTTTTGATTTTTTTAGCTTATTTGGCAAAATTTATTTAAACTTATCTTATAATATAAGCATGTATATACATATTTCTATAATTTTTTAACAAACACTAATATCTTTTAAAAAATTGATTTAGGCTTAGCTGTATTATCCTTAACTGTTTATGATATAAGTTCCTATACGACAAGCAACTATTCCATAAATAAGGTCTCGTCTGATATGGTTTCAAGTTTTTTATTTTTTTATTTTTAAATTAATTTCAAAATAAAACTTGTTCAATTATAATAGTTTTAAGTAAGTTATTAACATATTTTAAAATAATTTTAATTTTTTATTCTTAAAATAAACAATAATTTTTTTATTTTTTATATTTTTAATTATAATTCATATTAATTGCTATTATTATTATTTATTATTATTATTATTACAATTAAATCATCGTCATAATAAAATATAAAATGGAATAATGGATTCACTTTACGATAATTTTTTAAAATTTAAATTTAAATTTAAAATTGAATTTAACTTATAAAAATTAAAAAAAAAACTAAAATCAATTCTGAATAATACCTAAATTATTTATCGTAACGGATGAGTATTCAATATCTGCTAAGATCCAGTAAATAAATAATTTATCAAGATGAATAAAATTAATTAAAATAATTAATATGTTATATAAATTTAAATTTTATCCTAAAGATATTTATGGAAATAAATAATTAAATTAATAATATGAAGAATAAATAAATATTTAGTTAATACAAATCTTACAATTAAATAAATAATATATTTTAATATAGGTTCATATTTTTTATACTTAAAATAAAAATAATTCAAATATTTATTATAAAAAAAGAAAAAGGTATCATTTTTAGATATTTAAAATAAATGCTAAGAGGTGAATTTAATATTTTTCTTATTTTTATTAACAAGTTATGTGATACATTTTTGTAACATTAGTTTATTAACATAGGACAACATAAATCTCTGTTGACTCCCTGGCTCTCTCTATATCTATATTATCACTACCCTCAAACACAGAGAGAGAGAGAGAGAGATAAGAAATCATCTTCTTCCATGGCAATTTCAGGGTCAGAGTCTCAAAGTTCAACAGCGAAACCGGTAATTGGTCAGGTGGTAGAGGTTGAGTGTGTGAAATGCGATTCATGCGGGTTCACAGAGGAATGCACTCTTGCATACATCTCAAGGGTTCGTCAGAGATACCAAGGTCGCTGGCTCTGTGGTCTCTGCGTTGAGGCCGTTAAGGATGAGGTTGTGAGATCAGATACGCTCATCTCCACCGAAGAAGCGCTGAACCGTCACATCAGTTTCTGCAGAGAGTTCAGATCATCATCCCCTGTTCTCAATAAAACAGAGCATCCAATCTTCGCTATGGGTCGGGTCCTTCGCCGGAGCTTGGATTCTCCCAAACCTCACCGATCCAACTCAAGTGCCGCTCTTCCATCGGTTCACGCCGTTCGTGCCTCACCCTTGCTCAGATCAGAGAGTTGCTTCTCTTCCATCTCTGGTTAATTAATTTTCAGTTGCAGGTAAAAAGTGTGAGTGAAGTGAACCGTAGAAACTACAAAAACTCTCTCTCTGTCTTTCTTTCTGTGACCGTGACAGCTGTTAGAAATCTCCCTAACATTGGCCCCTTTCTGTTTCATGGATTTATTCCATGTTGCTCTCAGTGTTAGATATCTGATGATGACTTCACTACTAGCTAGCTTCTTTTCTTTTCTTTTTCCTTATCATCTTCAATGTATATACAGACTGATTACCAAATTCTAAGATTTAGTTATTCTAATTTCTTGTTTCACTATCTTCTCGGAAAGATGATAGAAACAAAACAATATGCCCAAACATAAAAGCTTCCTGAATATTCCACCTCATTTTTATTGCTCACAGTTTTTCTTTTTACTGTTGTTTTTATTATTATTATTATTATGGTTTGGGGCTGTTGAGGAAATAAAGGTAAAAACTCTTGTAACTAATGAAATTGAATCGGAACAAAAAGACAGCGCAAACTTGAGGTTATGATGGCTGGCTCAAGGCTCAAGCACTCCTTAAAAGAAACAATTTTATGTTCATTGACTATTGCTGTATGCATAAAAAAGGATGTGAGAATCTTAAACCTTTTTCCAAACTAATAATTCCAGGTGTGCTTACCTGTTTGTGTGAATTTTCAGCTTGATTTTATTAAATAAATAAAAAAGAAAAGAAATTAAGGAAAGTTGATTAATTGAGGAGGCATTTGCATTTTGAGAGCAAGATATTGACACAAGACGAAAGTGCAGAGAAATTTCCCTGAAGTGAAAGGGCAATCGCTTTTGTTGGAAAAGTATAATATTTACATGCTCGGTTAGTATGCCAGCCAAAATTTTAAAGCTTGGGTCACAATAACAATGCAGTGGACTGAAGTGAAGCTGCTAGTAGCTTGTTTTAACTTTTTGTACTTTTTCTAATGCATCAAGCTGAAGGCCTTGTGATGCATGCTTTTCATGCCTCAATTGCGTTGCATTCTTGCATTTCAGGACCAGTAGGATATAAAGTTCTATAACTTCCACTGTAAAGTTTTATTCACTTCAACCTTTAGTGTGATAGGATGGTTTTGTAACACTTATTAGCAAATTTTTTGGCACTTACAGTTTTTTAAATAATTATCTTTGTTAATTTTATCTTTTATCGTTTAAGTTAGTTACTTGTTTATTTAGATCAGCTGTTTAAGTTAGTTACTTGTTTATTTAGATCAGCTGTTTATTTTATCTGTTAATTTTAATTTTTATTTATAGTTAGGTCAATAATTAGAAAATCAGTTAGGTTAACAGCAATGGTTGTGGCTGATTTGAAGCTTCGGGATGCATCCACTCCAGGAGTTTTCTGCGAAATGTACATAATATATAAATCGAAAACGACAAAGAGAGGGAGTGGGGACAGTTTACACACTCAACAAATTGGGTTGTTATAATTTTATATTATATGTCATTTTATTTTCGTTTGCGTGTTTTTGTTGAAGACTTGGAGCTCATTCATTCACTCGAAGATCAAAAATATATAAAAAAAGAACTCATTCACTCTACGTTTCTTCTAAGCAGCTTTGCTACATCTAGATTTTCAAAATTTGTGTTTACGTGTTGCTTTTAGAGCATATGATCAAAATCATCTCTTATTTTGCTAAATATAGTTCATTAAAAAATTAGGAGGGTCAATAACTTAACAAGGTCACGTATTTTGGTGTCTTACTATAATTTCTCGGGGAAGTTTGATGATTTTTTGGCAGATCTTGAGATATACACGGGACAAAATGAGGATTATCAATTATACTTCACCATAAACTTGGAAGTACCATTTGACTAACTAGATGCTACGAAAGTAAAAGAGAAGCGAATGTTGGAAGGAAAGAAGCACAAAAGTAAGTTTCCTATGGTTAATCTCGAATCAGAAGATATCAATACAAAATATATTGTTAGCCTTTCTCTTCTTTAAATAAGAACAAATTAAAGAGAGGTTTTACATGATAATATATTATTATATAATTTAAGATCATCACATGTTAATAATTTTTTAGTTAATCTTCGCACAATACATGACTAAGTATTTATAATTTTTTCCAGTGAATAAAAAATTTGACTATCATAAACGTATGAAGATCTCGAATCATATAATAATTTTCTGGTAAATGACATACCTCCTAAGCCTTAGTTAAATATTAACACAGAGCTGGAAGTAACAGTAATCTTCAAGTAAAACATTTTTTAAAAAAAAAAGAAAAATGCTTTCCTCGCTGCCATAGTGCTATTGCCTTATAAATTAGCTTCATCTCTCAATCATCAAAAGACTGTTTTACTCAATAGAATCCATCATTTCATGGGTCACCGAAATAATTTCCATCATGCACTTTGTTTAAAAAGGTAGTTTACCTAACCCCCTCTTATAGTGCTCATGAAATCAATCTGCGCTCTATTCCTTGTGCAAGTCCACCCTCAATGAAAAAATGGCCAATTTAATCCAATAAGGCAGAGCTTTTTAAGACCACTGCCGATTTCTGTCCCTATTTTTCTACTTGTACCTTAGCTACTAAACAGGAACTAAACGTGCGAATCATCATGGATTTTCTTTACGTGATTTCTATGACCCTACATTGACCATAAGGATCAATAAACATATTAAAGTGTCATCATCACTACAATGTGCAAGCCCAAGAACTTAATAACTGCTTTAGATTGCTTATTTTGGGATTTCCCCTTATAATGGAAGTTTAAGGCTTTTAGCTTGTGTTTGTTTAGGATGCAACATCAGCATATGCCACATCACACTAATTTCTCCCTGCACCAACTTCCCCATCCTATTTTAAGGTAATGACATCTCAGGCTCTTAGCAAATGACAATTTTGAGCAATTTTAATCATTATATTAATTTCCATATGATCAAAGGTGCATGACATTAGACATAGGGAGCAAGAGTCTGCTACTTCAGTATTGGTGATTCTCGACACCATACAGAATCCAAAGAGCATGATCAATAGTTTGACTTTTCAGTACCTTCATTTTCATTGTAAAATCAGCATCAAAGCCAAATTTTCAGCGCACTAATAGTGCTGGATCATCCCGTCAATGCACCTTTTTATTTTTTCAAGAATCCTTTCAGTATCCAGGGAAAAGAAACTTTAAAAGAAGGAATCTTTCCAGTGGAGGAGACCATCATAATTTGTCATAGAACAGCATATTAGGTCCAAGTCCAACTGAATGGAAAGTTTTCAAGCAGAACATTTAAAATTTAAGCTCTAATCATTTGTACGGAAAATGATTCTTCTTTGTTTTCGTGCCAAACCTGTCTCATTTACTATATCCAATAGCAAGGAGCTTTCTGATGTACCCCCAAACACCACAATGCCTAGTGTAAAAATTGAACTACCATCTCCAACATATTCAATAAGAACCTATTTGATAAGCATATTTGAACACAAACTTTATGAATGAGACATCAGGTTTCTGCACTAATTAGTTGGATATTGTTTAATGTATCTTATACATCGAAACTGCAAGTTAAGATGACATCTGGATTGCTTATCTTGTTAATAGTACTACATTTTCAGCCCACATGTCAGCCAGACTCAATTTTGGTACAGTACTTTCCTTTCCTCTTGTTGAAAAATGCATTTGAACATATTTCTTTACAAGGATGGTTGTTTCCTGCCCAAAGTTTATTCCCTGGGCCAATGCTAGTTCACTTCCATAATTGATGGTGCGGCCAAGGACAGCAATTACCATGTTACTGAAAATGCAACACAGTAAATTCAACTGAGAGTTACCAAATAGAGCGTCTCAACTTTCATGTATTGCTTCCCAGGAGTCACTCCCAGCTTCACAACCACCACCGGTTGCCTTTTTCCTCCAGAAGAACCACCAATTTCTTCTCCATTTAATGGTACGTTAACATTCACTATAGCATAATCACTACCCCACGGCCTGCATGGTATTCATTGAGCACCAGAAACATCATTTGAAAGGGTTTGGTTAGAATTTGAATGCCTAACCCTAACTCGTTAGTAGGATAGAAATAAAGCTAATAAAAAATTGATTCAGATAACTACCAGAAATTTCTTAGACATATAGAACTGGATCAAACAATTCTTCTTTGACCATAGGAGCAACTGAAGAAATCTCCACAATGTTGGATGCACAAAATTTCCTTCTGACTCTAATACATATCGCCCCGTCAGCATCTTTCGTCCCTGATCATCAGAATATGTAGTAAAGCATCTTCACACGCAGAAAACTAACATAATCATATACGCAAAAAAGCAGCCAAATACTACTTTAGAAATTACTAATAAGTAATAACATATTAGAAGCTCACACTCCCACAGTATTTAACTGGAGAATAGTGACAAGAAGATACATGCCTGAGGTTTGATGATTAAGACACCCTTTTGAAAGTTTTCCGCTAAAATGTGGGCATGCCAACCGAAGTCCCTTCACCAGTAGGTCACCAACTTTAACTTGTTGATCAACTACATTTGTGTAAATACTCTCGCGAAGAAGGTGCAGTATAAGAAAGCTAAATAAATGAATGTGCATACCGTCCATAAATTCACTTATGAATTATGAAATTCTAATTTTAAATTGTTCTTTTACCAATCCACCACACGATGTGCAACAGTGACAGCAGTGCCTACAGCTGCAAATAAAATAAGGCGCAAAGCCAGTCTGATGTCTGCATTAGCATCACTATTATTGCAATTTACCACTTTATTTGAACAAGCATTTGCCAAATCTTTCAATTACTGTTTGCCAGACCATTATCCAACCTATAGTACGGTATGCACCATTATCAACTAATAGCACAGATTGTAATATTCAAACCATATAGAATCAACTAAACATTTCCACAAAAAACTATAGTATTTTTCAACTAGTTTCTTCCCGAACGAAGGGTATGATTACACAGTGCATGATACAGGGAGGTCATGTTCAGGGCATCATGTGTCCAATATACTCATAAATAGGGACCATAATAAGGCTGGAACTATGTGGAGAAAAAAGGGAAGACCCTTCATTTTATTTCTGGGAACTATACCATCATTCAGGTGGCACATACATCTTTAAACATAGAGTGGCAACTTCTATATCCCATTTAAGTAGTTTAATTATACAAACTGATTATAACACTACGTCCCACAACAAGTACATAAAGAAGCACCTTTGAACTTCCCGTAAATGAAACCAGGGGAATGTATGTGTCTTTTGCTATTTCCTGACCAATTTCGGAACCTCTGCAGAAAGAAGTGAATATTGTACCAGGTAATTTGTTCCTCTCAAGAACCTCAACAACTAGCTTAGTGACAGAAAGTTACCAATGGATTTGTTGGAGCATGTCTCCTTCAATGCATATGATAAACTGACAAGACAATTTTCATTTAAACTCTGCAGAGAAAGAGGCTGATAATATATCACATATAGTTTCAAATAGATTTGCATAGAGGTCAACATAATATCATCTTAATGCTTTTCGGATAGACCTGTCTTGGCCATATAAGGCAATAAAGGATGAAATCGTCAGGCTTGTAGATTACGCTAACTTGTTTTTCTATCAGCGCATAAGCATATGTATCAATGTAATATGTGGACACATGGAAGGGGGGAATAGAGCATGAAGAGAACCACGGACATGAACATGCAGTTTGCAAATTTGACAAAGATAAATTAGAATTCAAGGATACAGCATTCAACAACATACAAAAGATACAGCTTTGTCTCACCAATCAAGGTCAATCTGTCACACATGTAAACATTGCAAACAGATTGTGTAAGCCATGAAATGTTAACACACATGAATCATGATCTATGACATAATATAACCTGATGATTACTCTCCAGAAAAATCCAGAGATTAGTAGACTTACCTCACAACACAGTTGACACAGACTAATGCAAAGCAAGCATTCCATACCAAAGCAAAATAGAAATTAACACTTTTTAATTACAACAACAATAATGACATCAGAAAACTTTTAGAGCATGAAAAGTAAATCATAGTCATATGATGCAGAGCTGCAGTCAAAAATAAAAAAATAGATGGAGAACTTCAAAGAGAACATCTGCACGTACTAAGTATCCATTTGTTCAAAGTGGACATTATAATGAATTTCGTAGTATATTTTCAATAAGTAGCTGAAAAACAGTTAGCTTTCATTTTATTAGTTTGTATATGTATGCATATTTAAAAATAATAAAATAAAAAGAACAAATTTAAGCCTTTAGAAGCTCCCTATAACAATTCTGCATGCATATAAATCAATAGTTCAATATGAAGCAAAGCAACCCAAAAAAAAGAACAAAAACTTGGTGCTGATAGTAAGAAGGAGAACCTGATTAAGAGAAGTGACGGATAAGTTTCCATTGAGCATTAATGTAACAGGCAAAGTTGCTTGAACTCAAACCAATCTCCTTCAGAAGGCCCAAGTCTTTGTTGTCGGTATCCATTTCCATGCGAACAAGCACCCACTCCCTGATTAACGAATTAACTTCATCGATTTTGGGGAGCAACGACAAAAAAAATGAATTAACAGATCAAAAGAAACGGGGAAAAGCAAGATTACGAGAAAAGAACAACGTCTGCTGATCTGTTATAAATCAGAATTAACGAGTGTGACGTGAAGGATCAAAGAGAGTGAATACATATCATTGTCAGGTTGAATTGGTTGAACCGAAAATAGGTTAACAAATAATCGTTTATTAGATTAGACGTGTTATCAGTTTGGTTAGTAAGATTCTCATCAATTCAGTTGGATTGATGAAAATTTTTAAAAAATTAAAAAACTTTCATTTAAAATGACATTATCTTATCTCATCGTAATAATAAAAATGTTGTTTAACATTAAAAACATAATTTAAGAGCTAAAGATTATTTTTTTTATAATTTTAAACTTTATTTTAATAATCAAATTTTTATTTTTATTTTTTAAAATTCTACTTCAATTTTTATTTAATTTTGCTCAAATTTTTCGTTGTTGAAATTTTTTTAAAGTGTCAGTTAAAACACTCTTCCATATGGAAAACATAATGATGGTTCTAAATCATTGTTATACTCCCTAATTTTTTTATAATAAAATTAATATTATTTTATTTCTCATTTGTAATAAAATTTAAACTATTAATTATTTGATTATGTTTTAAATTTATATTTTATCTTAAATCATAACAATATTTTAAATTTTATTTTTATTTAATTAAATATTTATATAACAGTATTTATTTTTACTTATAAATTTAAACTCTTTTAACTTAATAAATGTCGTTAACTTATATTTTTTAAATTTTTTCAAGTATAAATTTACTAGTTTTGGTGTGTAGCAATTCAACTAATAACTTACTAGTCTATATTTAATAATCCATTGACTAGGTAACCTAATTAAATGTTTAAATTTTACAACATTGTTTATATTATAATTTTATCTATTATTCATTTTTATTACATAGAATGATAAGCTAATTACACAAGTAACCTTTTATTTATTTCAATTTTTTAGTATTTTTCTTGCTACGAATTTCTGTAAAAAAAAATATAATATTTGAATTCAGAAATTCATGTAAACTATTGAAATTTAATTTAACAGGTGTTTGATGGCTCTTACACAAAATAAACACACATTGTATCTATGTTTTGTCTAGAATAATTATTTTAAAAAATTAATATTTTTATTTTCTTATTTTTATATAAATAATTCTATTTCTTCCTAAAATATTTGAATAAAAATTAAAAATACTCAAAATTTTTGGGATTTTAAGATATTAAATATAATTTTATTTAATATTTTATTTGTAAAAATATTAAAACAAAGTTGAAAAAAAAATATATAACTTCGTTTTTTATACTACCCTTATATCATGTTTATGGTATAAAGAAAAAAATAAAATAAAAATTTAAAAGAAAGTTGTGAAAAAATGCAACATTTTCTTATGGTATGAAAATAAGAGAAATAAATTAAATTTAAAAAAGATGAAAAGTAGTATAAAATATAAAAAAAAATTATTAATAAATTTAAATACAATTGATTAATAGTTGAATTTTTTAAAATATGCTAACATAACTTAAATTTTTCATTATAGATAAAAAAATTATTTAAAAAATTACTATGATATTCTCTAATCTGAAAACTCATATGAGGATATCTTTCTTGGTGCTTAAAAAAATATATCATTCCACTGTTTATTAAGCATTCACTAATTATCGAGAGAATAATTATAGTTAATATAACATTTTAAATATTTTGAATTATTAAAAATGTATGTCTTCGTTTTGTTTCCATAGTCTATTGAAAATATCATTGAAAATGTAATTAATTTATTTTTATAATGTTTTGACAAATCAAATATCCTATTTTAAACTGTTGCTTGATGTATATTAATAAAATACTATCTTCATTTTAAGTTTATCTATTCACAGAAAAAATAAATTATACAAATCAAAAAATTCTATCATTATCATAACTATTAGATGGATTTTCGAATCCATCCTTTATCTAGTTCATTATATTCTTTTTATGGATAAATAATAAAAATAATAATTAATATTATCTTCTTTTTACATGAATAAATAACAAGAAACAAAATTTATATTTTTCACTTGACAAAAAAATAGGAAGTGCAGTAGCATTATTTTTTTAAAAAAAACCATTTATTATTATTTTTATTTAAAACAGATAACTTGACTAAATTAAAAAAATTAATTCCAAATTTTATTAAATAAAAATCAAGTCAAATCTGATTGAATTTAAAGTCATCTTCGTATTACATATGCAAATTGGTATATTGTTGAAATACTTTTCTAAATAATTTTGTAACAAAAAGATATGATTTATATATTGGATTAATTTTAAATTTTATTGTTCGAATTGAGCTGAAGAGAAAAAAAACAACAAAGAATTTGCGTTTCCCTTTACTATGTTTGTGGTTCCTTCTATCCTATACGTCATTAAGATCCTTGAACACAGCAAGTCATCTTTTCAATTCCATAGCTTTTGTACATCTTTGATGCACCTTCTTTAGTTGCAAAGATCATTATAATTCTAATGATTGTGACTTCATCCACAGAATCTTTAATGAGTAGCATACAGATCAAATTATTCACGCAATCAGCCACAACAAATACAAATGGAATATTTCATTAATCAAACACGAAAACACTGATATAACAATACATTGCTCGCATTAAATTAAGTACACGAATGAAATATAAAACCTCTAGAAATGTTAAAACCAATCCTTTTTTAGATAATTTAGAAATGTTAAAATTGGTAAGATATATAACATAAATTAATTATCTAAATCATATTTTTATTAATATATATTGTATTAGAAAAATATAAAAACTGATTCTTCAACCAAATTCAGTTGAATTAAAGTGATTTAGGTGTTTATTTAATATAAAGTTAAATAAATTTTTATTAAAATTAATTTTAAAATATTTAATATTTTTTTTATATATATGCATAAAATAATCTCAATTATATTTTTTAAAAAATATATATTTTGCAATGAAAAGTGAAAGAATAACAATAAAATAATAAGAACTATCAGTCTATATGAATGAAAAGAAGTAGAATTTAACATTCTATTTTGTAAAAATAAAAGGAGGATTGAATTCTAAAGTGTATATGATCACGGAGATTGGAAACTCTTATGTCATGACGCAACTATATTAAAAGATTAAGCTGTAGAATGAAAGCACCTGAATGATTTTATAGGTTATATTACATATAAACAAGAAAAGTCTTATGTAAAAGCAAGACTCATTTAATATAAGGAAAATAGCATGAGCTTAACCCAAAGTAACAGCCTCATTTCTTCAAAATATACAAGGGAGGTTGTGGACTAGTTGATGATCATCTTCTTTCTTAGAAAATCTTTAATCTCCATTTGGCTGCAGGATTCATATATGTATACCTCTGTGTGAGAGGTGAAAGAGTAATCAATCATACATACATAAGTTAAAAAAAACAAGGACAAAACTCAGAGCATGGTGTGATGAGTTTTGGATTTAGAAATTGGTAGATTCACCATAAATGTAGTCAAGGATAGCTATGACTCCAAAAACAAAAGCTTGATCCATTCCGGGTTTGACCACCACATAGTACAAATCCTTGCTTTCCATCAATTCCTTCACTTCCTTCATCAACTCAACCTAATATATAATCAATAAACAATATTAGTAACAACTAATTAACTGTTAGCTTTATGTCCTGCCGCTATAATTCACAAACAATTTGGTAATTGACTTAATTATTAGTCAATAGTGATGCACCTGTGCTACCTCATTGCCTCTAGAATCAACAATGCTACAACACTTATCAGGGAAATAGCCACTGATCTTAAACTCCCTCCCTCTGTTCGGTTTAGTAGAGATTCTGATTGCATTGTTCTTAACCAAACAAGAATTGGGTTCGTTCATGCTGAAAACCAACTTCTTTGATCCGTCATACTCTAAACTATAACATTTCCACTTCTTGCAAATGCTCAGGGCCTCAACCATGCCTCCCTGCACATTTCAAATTGATGTAATTAACACAAAATTCAAACACCTCTCAATCTCATACTAAGGCTTATAAACACACGAATATAAAAACTACATATTCACACACACACACATATATATATATATATATATATATATATGGCTAACATTAATTATACTAACATATATACCTTTCGACGCATGAGAAGCAAAGCGTCTCCATCTGGTTCTCTTAGAATCAACTCACCCTTTATGCCACGAACACCACAACCATCTACCCTGAACACAACCCTCTGATCATTACTACAATCCATGACTATAAAGCCCCCTCCATTCACCACACGGGGCCTCCTTCTCACCAATAGCACCATTTGAGACGATGAACAGTACAGTTTACTAATGATAGGGGTCATGTTTTTCTTTGCAATCATGTGATCTTTCTCTCGATCTCTTTTTATGCTTACAGACTATTAAATTAACTTTCTCTCTCTCTCTCTCTCTCTATCCTCTCCTCAGATATTAATATTATTAATTATACCAAGTTGTTTCTTGAAAAGAAAGAAGACTCGGTTTTCTTGCTTCTCTGACTTCTTGGTCTGTGTTGAAAGGTTTATCGGAGGGAGGAAGAAGAATATATACTCTTCATGGATTGGATTGAGATAGTTTGTGGAAGACATGGAAAGTTTGGCTTTATTTATGCCATTTTCACCAATAAAATCAGATTGAATAACGTCCTTCTCACATCAAATTCTCATCCAAATCAGGTGAATAATAAATAATTATGAAAAATTATTTAAAAAATTGTTTTTATTTTAAAAATTAAAAAAGGAAATAAACTATTTGGTAACGGTTTTCTTACTCTAAGCTTTAGAAATAATATTTAAAATTCTTCTTTTGAAAACAAGAAAACATCCTAACATGTTTTTAAAATTTAACTTTTAATTTTTAATTTTTTATGACAATTTTGTAATGAAAAAAAATAGAGGTAAACTATGGTTTAATTTGATTAAAGTCAATTGCTTAATAAATAAATAGATTCATGTTTATTAAAAAAAATTAATTAAATAAGTTAAGCCTAAGTAAAAAAAAACTATTTAATTTGTTTAAAAATTTATTTATTTTTATATATTATTTATTTATATTTATTATATTTATTTTAATATATTATATTTATAATATATATTAAATCTATTTAATATTTTTTATTTTATAAAATTTAAGCTTACAAATCATTTTAATTAATTATTTGTATAAATTTTAAATTTAATTATTAATTTTATTGGAATTAGGTTTCTAAACAGTTTATATGATCTTATAAATTTTAAATTATATCATATGTTGATAAAAAAATTAACAAAAATTTAGATTTTAAAATTTTTAAACAAATTAAATATAAATATCTAAAATTTACTTCAATTTGATCTACTTTCATCTTTAATAATAAATATTTTTTTATTTTTTTTGCAAAATAAGTTTTTTAAAATTATTTTAAGAAATATCTTTTAAAATAAAACACTGAGAAAGAAATCAAATAGATCTTTAAGTGTATTAATATATTAAATGTTCTTTAATTTTTTCATTTTGTATTTTTTATTATAAATATAATAATTAACAAAATTAATATTTAAATAATTATGTGTAAATGAGTTATGACATCGCCATAATTTGCATCGTCTACCTCTCTCTCATGCGGGTTGATAGTACTCATGATCATGGGTTAATGGTTAAGAAGTTAATAAATACTGATTTTATAATAAAATATCTCAAACCTTATATTTTATAAAAAATTATTTTTTAAAATGAGAAATATATAAAATAAAGGATAAATTATACTTTATTCAACTGTAATTTTATACTTTGAATATATATATATATATATATATATATATATATATATATATATTGTCAATAATCCTCCAGATAATGATATAAAATAATGATACTAGTGAGGATACGAAAAAAGAAATGCAAAGAGATAACAAAAGAGATATAAATTAAAAAGACATAAATTATAAGTAGATAAAATGTAATTTACTTTAATAATATCTGTGCTAATTTAAATTAAATTATTTTATACATAATTAAGCTTAATTTTTTTAAAATTTATATTTTTACTTTTAACTTTACTTTAAATCATTTTATTCAAAAATACTAAAATCATCTTTCCAGCATACGGTTTAAATAATTTAAGATATTAAATTTAAATTTTCTTATCTTAATTATACATATATAAAAAGATTTATATATAAGGGAATACCCATATATAGGAATCCCAGCTGAAAGTGTGTATAAGCGTGTACGATTTGATTTCGTTATGACACCTGTAGTTACTTTCCGGAATGGGGTAGAGCTGTCAAATGGACCAATCCTACCCTACTTAGCCCTAACTCTAAGGGTTAGGGTCTAAAAAGCTCTTAGGGTTAAGTGGGTTAGGGCTAGCTCTTATATAAAAAGTTATTATTATCTTAAACTGTTAACTGCAAATTTTGGTTCAAAAATAAAAAGTTAGCCGATGAAATTATGAACGCTCGTGCTTTTGAAGATGATTCTAACTAGGGATGTATAACAGCTTGTTTAGTTCATGAACCAGCTTGTTATATATAAATTAAATTCATATAATCTTTATTATTTTTGTATAAAATATATAAAATATGTAACTTAATCCTAGTATACTATTATAAGTTATATGTTTAGAAAATTTTTGAAAAAGTAAACTCCAAAGAACTATAAATGATAAACAATATATAAGGATGAAAGTGAACAAGGCCGTCCGACAGTGGCCTATTGCTCGGCTCGTTTAAAGCCTAGTTAGGCTCGAATCATTTAATAAATAGATAGACTCAGACTTGTTAAAAAGTCTTTTTAGATAAACAAGTCAGATCTAAACTTATAAAAAAAACTTATTTAACTTATTCAGGAACCTATTTATATTTATATATTTATATTTATTTTAATATATTATATTTATATAATATTTATTTTATATTTTATTTACATAATATAAATATATATATGTTTTAGGCCTATTTAATGGCCTTTTTATCTTGTATGCTTTAAGTTTGCAAACTTTTTTAATTAATTATTTATATAGGTTTTAAGTTTATTTATTGATCTTTTTGTAATGTAGGCTTTTAAACAGACTTGCAAGCCTTGTAGACTTTAAATCAGGACAGACATTGACAAAAAAAAAAACCTTTAACAGGTAACAGGTTCAGGCCTCAAAATTTTTAAGTTCAAAATAATTTACAATCTTAAAGAACATTACTCTCATAATTATATGTGAAGAATCAAAATAAGTTTGTCACACGGGAACACTGACCAATGTTATAAGATTAATTCATCTTTAACAATTTTCTCAAACCAAGATGTTATATCTAATAATAAAGTTTGTTTAACTTTATAAATTTATATAATTATATTTTCTATTCTATAAAATTTTTGACTAAAAATCGCTTCAGTTTGGAGTTGTTTTTTTTATTACTCTAACAAGAAGTGTTCATGTTGACAGAGTTGTCAATTTGACTCATCCAAACTAACTCAACTTCAACCCATGTGGGCTAAGATCAAAATAATTTGGTTACCTCTGAGTTTCATTTTTTTTTCCTTCAAATATGTTTATTTTTTCTATAAATTGTTTTTTCCTCTCTAGTGTTTTTTCCTCTCTTAAACTAAAGTAGTAATGAAAAATTAAAATAAATAAGAAAATTTAGAGAGAAGAGAAACGAAAAATATGGAGAAATGATAATTTTAGAGATGAAGAGATAAATATATTAGAAAAAATAAATTAAGAAAAGATAAAAGTATAAAAAAGTTGAGAAAATTTTGAGAAAGAAAGAGAAAAATTCTAAAGACAAATGATAAAATAGTTAGGAAAAAATAAAAAATCTAAAAAAAAGATAAATCAATTAAATAATATTTTAGTATAATAAAAAATATTGAATATTATTTAAAGAAAAAAATTAAAAAAAATTAAAAAAAAAAGATAAAATTTGAAGGTTATATGGATTTAGATTTAAAAATTATATTTTAAAAAAATTATAAAATAGAAAGGAAAAAAAAGGGCTATGGCTGGCCCTAAGGCCAGCCCTAACTAAGTCCTTTAAATTAAGGGTCATATAGGTTAGGGCTTAAAAAAGCCTTACTTCTAAGTGGGCCACAAAATGTAGGGCCAAAAGTTAGGGCCGAATGGACTGGTCCTAGGGCCATGACCCATTTTGACAACTCTAAGTGGGGGTTTCGTTGGTGCTATATATGCGTTAAAAGGTTTCATTTGACAAACGGGAAAGCGATATTTTCTTCGATCATTAGATTTAATTTTGTGATTATCAATGATATATAAAAATAACCTTTGATAAAAGATTTTTTTATTTTTATTATTTAACATAAAAAACACATTTGACATATTTTTATATTTTACTCATAAAAATAGCTAGAAAGACAGAGGAGAAAAATAAAGAGGAAAAAAAAGAAAAAAAGAAAAATGGAAAACGAGAATAGGAATAGAAAAAGAAAGGAAGAGGAAATAAAAATACTTAACAATACTAATTTTTATTATAATTAACCATAATTTAATTATTAAATAATTTTTTATAAGGTATTGTTTTTTAATTTTTAAAAATAATTATCTTATAAACTGGTTCATAGGTTATTAAAATAAATTTAAATTACATGTTTATTTTATGATAAATGTAAATAATATATTATTTTAAATATGTTTTTGTAGGTAAATAAATTATTAAAAGCAAAATAAATTTGAAAAAAGATTAACAAATTAATTACAAAAGAATATAATAAATAATATATTATTAGCAATTTTTTCCCCATTGTAAATAGTCTATTAGGTGCAAATTGAGGTTGGACTCAAAAAGACTAGAACATGGCGGATCTTGAACCTGCGCTGGTGAATCTTAACTTTTTTTTTTTCTTCAATGATTTATGAATTCATACTTACAATAATCAGTGGATCATTTAAATCTTTTTCAGAAAAAGCAAGTGGTTTTGAAGAAAAGAGTTTGTGAGCTTTGAAACTCGGTATAGCTAATTAAATTAAAACCGCTGCAAAGAATAATAATAATAAAAGAAAATATTAATTTCAGTTGTTAGAGTTAATTTTACATATTTAAAGTAATATTTTTTATTAAAATATAATATTTATTATATTAAAAAGGTAATAAATATATTATTTTTATAAGCTAAAAATAGACGTTAACGGTAACGATAGTTAAATTGGGAATAAATACAAGTGGTGTGGTCTGATAGGGGAAAAGGCGTTGAGCAGTGAGGACGTGGTGTGTCTGATAATGTTAATAGTATTATTCTGTTTTTTATATAAAAAGAAAATGTGAAACCCTAAAAATAGTATAGGGCTATGAGAGTCAACTTTCTAGCTTTGATCGATTTCGTTTTGGAATAACATGGAATCATATTCGCAGCGTCGTAAGATTCTTGTACAAACAGTTGTCTAACGTATTACGTTGACAGGGGATACCTGCATACGTGGCGGTGGTTGGTACGATGCAATTTCAGTTCTCTATCAACACAATAACATAATTAAAATGCCTTCAGCTTCTATCATCCTCTTTAAACTTTCTACCTATGAATAAGGCCATGTGTCTTAATCATAACATGCTCATTACTGATTAGGTGATCCCATAGCACGAAAAGACTTTGCTTTTTCTAATGTATAATAAAACTTTAATTTACAATCTTATATTAATTTTTTTTATTTTTTTACTATGTCTTTATTAATGTTTGAGAAATGAGAACACATTGCTTTGAATCAATAAATATTTATCGTTTTAGTTATATTATCATTAATTATTTTAATTATATATTTTGATTTTTTTATTATAATTGAGATAAGGAATGTAAATTCAATAATTTTGATTATCGAATAAATGAAATCTTTTATTTTTAAATTAAAATTACTTTTTTATATAATTATATATATTTAAATTAGCTAAGATTATTATGAATAAAAAATTTAATTTTTTAAAATATTTAATATATATATATATACAGTATTTAAATTTAAAAGTACTGATTAAAAATTTCTACCAATTCATTCATATATTTAATCATAATTTCCTATTTAATTAGATTAATGTATACATTAGTCGGGAAACTTTAACATAAAACCAAAAAGTACCTAGTTGTACGTTCATTCGCAGTATCTTTTTTTTTTTTTACATTTTCATTAGAATTTATGTAAATTATTATATGAAGTAAATAATCCTATCTTAAATATACTGATCAAAGTTTATCAATAAAATTAAATTTTTAATGTAATGTTTAAATTTTATTTATCATCTAAAATAAAAATTTATTCTATAACATTATTGATACAATCTTTACTTCTTAATAAGAGCCATGACCACCTTCCATATAAGTCAAGATCCTGTACATTCCAGATGAATTTTTTAAAATGAAGTTTTGGGTGAAGATCAACTTGCATTACTTTACGATATTGTATAAACTACACGAGTAACTAATTCCTACATTATGAATATAAATATTTAACTTTAAAGGTTAAATATCTGTTATTATATTTATTTTCTTCTTATAGCACGCCACTTTATAATTATTTAAAACTTATGTTATATTTTATTTAATTATTTGAATTATATATTTTTATTTTTATTTTTATTTTAATGTTAATGTTTATTTTCTGGTTTAATTTTAATTTTTTTTAAATATTGACCAAAATACAATTAAATCAAAATATCTACCAATTTGAGATGATTTTGTTATATATATATATATAATGATAAATGATAAATTATTTTTTTAATAATTTTTATATATAAAACGATATATCATTTTATAAAATAAAAAGAATAAAATGGCTCGTAATCAATATTTAAATGAAATCATCATTAAAGTTATTAAAATTTATTTAGCAATGAGGGTTTTGGATTTTAATCTCGTTACTTTTCATAATATAAAAAAATAAAATAAGACCATCATATTATATTTTATATGCATATATATATATATATATATATATATATATATATATATATATTCTTTAAATTTGTTTGCATTATATTTATCTCTAAGACTCTAAATTATATCCAGTAAAATTGAAGCTAATTAATGGGTAGAAACTTGTTAAGAGGATGTCAAGAGGGGCCAATCAAATTTGCACCTGCCCACAAATATTGTCCAAATTCACATGGATGTTGTATTTGTGACTCGCCCAAAGTTTTGCCATCTTTTATTTTTATTTTAAAACAGCTTTTACTTACATTATTTTATAATTTTTTTTTACAATTATCATCCTCCATCTGATCACTCTTTTTTTATATTATAGATTAAACTTTAATATTTATATTAATTTAATAATTTTTTTATAAAACAACGTCAATTTAATTATTAATTTTTTAAAAATTATTAAATAAATTACACGTATAAATTCTACTTAAATTTTTAATATTATATATATTAATATTTAAATAATATACTTACATATATTTAAATAATTTAAAATTTAATATATATAATTATAAAAATATTATAATATAATTCCACAATTAAATTGATTAATATTATATTTTATAAAAAAATATTAAATTGATATAAGTATTCAATTTAATATCTAATATTAATAAATTTAATTTTTAAAATAATAATTTTCATCAAATACTAAATATATTTTTTAAAATTTTTATAATAAAATAATGAGATTTTGTATATAGATTATTCTATCTTTCTATAAACTATTAAAAAATAGACAATTTTTACATAAAAAATTATTTTAAAATAACTAGTTTAATTTTATTTTAATAAATAGACTAAAAATATATATTTTTATCAATATTGTTGATAGTCTTTTTTTAATGAGCGATCCAATGTTGCCATCCTTTCAATGCAAGATTTAGAAGGAAAGAATATAAATAATAATGTATGTATTTTTATTCAAGAGAAGTTAAAGAGAAAATAGTTATTAATTTTTAAAATATAATTTTAATCTTTTCAGTTTTTTTAATTTTTTCCGGTATTATTCACTTTTCTTGTTCTATACCAAGCAAGGAGAGGGAGGAAAGTGAACTGGTTTTAATTTTGTTACATTAAAACAGTACATAATCTCTTGTTCTAACTATTCTCACAGTATATCCGGATCAAAAAAGAAAGAAAGAGGGTACTCTTACACTATATATATATTTTTCTTTTAACAATTTTCTTTTGCATGTGCTTTCTGTCTTATCTTATTTTATCGTTTTACCCTTCTGTACTATTTGTTTTTTTCCTGTTGTTTTGAGAACTTAATAGTTTATTTCTTCAGATCCTCGTATCAATTTCACGGGCATACTTACTACATTGCAGAGTTGCGCACAAACACAAGGACAGACTGTATATTATTACTTCGACTTCACTCATTCGTCTTCTGTATTTGTGGTTCAATCTTTCTTGCAAACTTGCAATTCTATTTCTACATTTTCTTTTTATTTAATCTACGATGCGTTCAGCCTTCCAATCTTTATTGCAATTTAACAATTTTAACCGTTCTATTTCTCTAGATGCTTCGTTGCAGAAGTTTATAAATTTAACTAAATTCAACTCCTTAAAATACTGTTATTTTCTAAAATGACGGGCAATACATGGTTAGCTAAATTATCTTCTTAAATCTTAATTGTATGATTTCTCTCAAGATGTTAGGGTTAATAAATAAATTAGTTGTTGTCTATACTCTAATTTTAGAGCAAAAATATTTAAATTAACTACAAAATAAAACAGCTCAATAAACCATAGAAAAAAAGTGTGTAGAACAATGATTATTATTAAGAATGTGATTATATATATAACGAAAGTTAGGTTTTAATTTTATGTATTTTTTTATTGGTCGATCAACTTATTTCGTAATTATTCATGTTAAAATATTTTTAATAAAATTTATGGATTCAATTATTAAATTAACAAATGCTATTAAATAAATTAAATTTAAAAATTTTATAAATTAAAAATAATATTTAATTAAATAATTTCAATATAACATATATTAGAAGTATATTATACATTAAATTAAAGTTATTTGATAAATATTAAATGCATATTAAATTTGATGAAATTTTTAAAATTTTAATTTAATTATTAATTCATAAAAATTAATTTTTTTAAGAATCCATTAAAAAAATAAATTTAACAAGAATTTTTATAATACATTAATCTTCACTCATTTTTTTTATTTGGCCTATTATTGTTTTTATGTTTAGTTTAAAAAATATTAACCTCATATTTTATATTATAACAATATAATAAATTATATTTAATGTATTTTTTATAAATAAATATAAATTTATTTCATAAATTATTCACGTTAAAATATTTTCATTAATTTTTTAAAATATTAAATTTTATCAATCTAACTATTAAATTAAAAAATTATTATATAAATTAAATTTAAAATTTTGATAAAATTTTAAAAAATATAATTAATTGAATAAGTTTATTATAACATTTATTAAAAACATATTATATATTAAATTAAAGTTTTTTGATAAATATTAAATACACATTTTTATAAAAATTTAAAATTTTATTTATATAATACAAAATTTTAATTTAATAATTAAATTGATAAAAATTAATATTTTAAAAATATATTAATAAAATAATGTTAACAAAAATTATTTTTATAATAAATTGATCTTCGCACATAGTCTTTTATTTTTATATTTAGTTTAAAAAATATAAACGTTACCTTTTAAAGTTAATTTTAAACTTACAAAATTATTTTTTCAAATAATTTTTTTTATTGAACTTGATAATTTTAATATAATAAATACTTATTTTTTAAAGATCAATTTTACAAACTGAAGTTAATCGATGTCTTAATTTAATTATTCAATTTTAATTGTGATAAATTTTTGACTTAAAATATTATTCTTTAATTGTTATTAAAATTAATAATTTAATAAAAATTAAATTAAATAATTATATAATATCAAAAAATTTATTTTATAATAAATTATATAAGTATTATACTTATCTTTAATCAAAAATTATATTTTTTTATACTTTATTTCTCATGCTAAATTTTTTAAGCTAATTTTAAAAAATAAAATTATTAAATTTATGAAAATTAATCTAATAATAAAAAATAAAATAATTTAATATAAGAACCGAAGTTAATTCTCGTTATTTTTATATTATATAAAAATAGAATTGTGGTTGTTGGTATGATTATTATAAATATTTAAAAGCTTAACAACCACATGTTTAACAATTTATGTTTTTCTTAATCTTTGATTCACAATTATTTGGGAATCAGTATCGCTTCGAAAAAAGAATGACAGTCAGGGTAAGAAAGGGTACTGTCGGGTAGATGCACGTGGCGCGTTGTACGCAGTCTCCAGAAGCTGTCGAGGTCACCGCTTGATGAAGATAAAAATCGGACAATGATTGCTATGCCACCCAAAATTCACCGCTTTCACTCTGAGGACACCAGGCTCACGTTAGATTCAGGTCGCTTCGGAGATTCTAGCATGCGCCGGCAAAACAGTGGGACACGTCATCATTCATAGAACTTTTAACCCATTTTGCCGCATAAGTAAGTACTTTGGGAAAGAGCGGCAAGTGCTAAGATGACATGTCTGTTTCATCGTGGGCCCACCCCCTCGTTTTACGCGCCTCCCCTTCACTGCGCGTGGGCTTCGTCATTCAAAATTACTCCTCGTTACATTTTATAATATTATTTTGTAAAGGGATCCATATTCGTTACATCCTTGAATTTTAAGTTATTAATTTAATTTACATGTCATATTTTAAAATATTTTTATTTATTTAAAAATTTAATTATAGAATAAATTTTAAATATATTTTTAAAAAATAGATCTTAAAAAGTAATATATAATTACATAAATAAATTGAAATTAAATCAAATATTTAAATTAAGTCATATACTACTTATCTAGTTTACTTTCATCTTTATTCATCCATTAATGTTTTTATAAAAATTATAGATATAAAAAAAATATAAAATATTATATTAACTTTAAAAGTAACAATTAACAACATTTTGAATTAATAATAGATAATAAAAAATAAAAAATAAAAAAATTGCCATATCCCCTACGTATCTTTTTAATATTAAAAATTTGATAAAAGTTACAGATTAAATACTTAACAATTTTTTTCTAAAAAACATTCCCTCGTATTTTTATAAAAAAAATTATTTTGATCCTAATAAAATAATATATATTTATTTTTAAATATATTAATCGTTTATTTTATTATGGTACCTGTGTTAATAGAATATTTTATATCATCAATTTAATCATTTAATTTTATATATTTAAAATTAAGATATATTAATTAAAATTATTATGTTTCATTGACTTTAATAAATTAGTTATTTGCATTTTATAAAAATTGAAAAAATATATCGAGGTATTTTCAAAAATATTTGAAAACTATTTATTATATTTTAATTAATAGCTTATGCTTTTAACTTTGCAAACTTATATCTTGAAGATACAGATTCTTATTATTTTCAGTGAAACTTAAGATACTCATTATTCGTATTTACAAATTGGAAAAATCGTTTTCTTAAATTTCTCCCAACTATTCCATTTATAGGAAAAGGTGTAATTTTTATCATGATGCTAACGGCTAAGCAGATCTTAACATGTGAGTGTATTTAAATAATTTATAGTTTATTTAATTAATTTATAATTTTCTTCTATTAAATAACATTTTCAATAAAAAAATTATGTAATTATTTTATAAAATTTGTATGTGTTATTTATGGTAATTTTTGGACTTGTATTTTTATTTTCATCTTTAATATTTTAATAAAAAAATTATTTACCAACTTCTTGATATTAGATATTTCATTTTAAACTTTAATTATTTTTTAAAATGTTCTTTAAAAGATAAAAGTGCAAAAATTAGTTAAAAAAAAAACCTAAAATTGTAATTTCTTAAAAAAAACTTTTTTGTCTACCATTGTGGCTAACTTTAGATAAAGGTTTGGCTCGATTGAGATTCTCGCTAACTGCTCTAATCCAAGCAAGATAGAATGGGTTACCTATAAAAGTACTCTATTGTTTAAGCAAATATTTGTACCATATCATTAACTTTTTTATAGGGGGACCAAACACTTTGTTGGTACTCATGGCCAATGAGTTGATTTGAAACATTTACAGAATAAAAATTATATAAAAATGACATTAACATATTCTTTTATATTATTTTGCATCCATCGATTAATTATTTTTTTATCAAATACTTTTAACTTAATCATTCTCAACTATTAATTAACTTATAATTAGCTATTTCTTTGAAACACAAACCTAAAAGATAAGTAAAATGATAATTAGTTTCGAAAATATTTTGCGAAAAGATTGTGATAATTCTTATCCAAATAAAAAAGAGTAAGAAACGAATATGAGAGGGGGGGGGGGGGGTCTCAGGTGTAGTTTGATGAATGAATGAATGAATATTGTTGAGGGTTGGCATGACACGTGGTGAACTTCATTGAATGACAACTGATTGATTACAAATCTACGCATTCATTTGTTCGTTTCCATTTTCTCGAACAAACATGTTAAAACCACCATACTCCATGGTTCCATGCTATGCCCTGTACCGCCAAATCCAAACTTCCCTTGTTACTTGTTTTCTCCTGGATTTGACTTTTTTTCAACTTTCCGTTGCTTTCTAAAACATCAAATATCAAGTTTTAAATTTACATTGCTTATTCACACAGTAAATATTTTATTTTTATTTATTTTTTTATTCCAGTTTTTAATAAGAAATATCAGAATAAAATTTATATATTAAAAAATTAACAACATTAATTATATTTTAACATTTGTATTTTTTTCTATCAAGAATGGAAGAAGTATTTATTTATATGTTTATACTATTATATACTATAAATTATAAGATATTTGAAGTTTAGTTTCTAGTTTTTTAATTAATTATTATAATTTTTTATGTATTAAAATAAACCCCTCATTTTCAACAATAAAATCTTTTTTTTTTACACCCCATAGCTCAAAATGGGTTTAAAACATGTTGCATACGTGATTGTATAAAAAACAATTCAATGTATAATACTTAAAATGGAATCATCCAAGAGAAGCCTGTGCTGATGGGATAGAACAACAATATGGAAGAGATGTTATCTTGCATTGATGCATCTAAGCTGCATGGCCCAATCATCAATTATTGATATCACTCCAGTCCAAATCTGAATTTTGGACATGGGGTATCAGAAATCAAATGCACATTGACAATTTAAACAAAATAATTGCTTTTGCTTGTTATCAATCGTCATGTGAGGTTCTCCGAAGGATTTCATGTTTCCAACATAAAAATCATTAAGCTATTAATGTAGGACCAGGTATTATTAGAATTTATGCCTGGCTTATGTTAAAAAGAGTAGGAGAGTGAATACGTGAGTTTTCAGTCTGAGTAGTTTGTTTATTCTAAATGCGCCAAAAATAAAATTAGCATGAACTTCTACTCCAGATACAAGCGCTTGAGATCTTTTTTTTTTTTTTCTTTTTTCCAATGACTGATTTCTTCTTTTCTTTTGTATTGTATCTTCTTTTATTTGGGGCTCTCTTTTATTTTAATTAGTCTCTTTCTTTTTTGCCATTGGAATTTCTGGTTTTCCTTTTGAGTTCAGATAACCATGTTAGAATTCATTTGTGGATCATACCCCAAGACCGTGGAAGAGTGAATAAGTGAGCTTTCAGTGCTTGAGTGACTTATTTGTCCGAAATTACATTGTCATTTTGGACTCATAATTCTCTCTGGATATATACTTTTATTTTATTCTATTCTAACCCATCAATTTAGGACTTTTTCTTTAACAAGTATCCCTCATAAAACTTTGTTGAATTTAAAAATATCAATAATATGGTACGAGTAATTATTTTAATTTAACATAAAAGAATCCAATTTGAAATGTTATTTTAAAAATTAAATATATATTTTAAATAATCTGTCGTTAATATCTAAAATAATAAGTAGATTGTATTGTTTACGTAAAGATGTGAAACGTAATTCAAATAAAGACAATGATCAATATTCAAAATTTGGTGTTTTTAACTATTAAGTGCAATATTGTATTTTTTAAAACATAAAACTGGTTAAAGAATAATAAAGGCTATCATTATAATTATGGATAGGTTATCTTTGATTGAGCAACACATTAATTAAGGAAAAAGCTTCCCTTGTTTTGGCTAATTGCACTATGTTAAAAAACGTGGTATTGACTGGATTTAGACTATAGAATCAGGTAATCTAAATACAGGCTTTGGGCTTTAAATGAATGAAAAAATTGCTCTTGCTCACCAGTGCCCAATACATAAATGTAGACACAAGCAAAAATTTAATTTGAACATTTTAAACCAATCGAGTTAATTAAAGATACAAATAGTTAAAGTTCTTATGATTGGTTTAACGATGATAAATCAAGAATTAGAATAATTTTATTCAAGAATCTTAAATTTGAACTTTATTATTTTTAACACTGTAAATAAAATTATAAATAATTTACGTTATGCTTCGTTGGTATAGTTATTTTATTTTCACAAAATTAATAATAATAATTTAATTTTTCATATTACTATCATTATTTTATAATATGATGAGTGATATTTTAAAAAATTAACAACCAGTGGAATTAGTCGTTATTAGAAAATTTACATAAATAGTGTAATATATAGGTGAATGGATTTTTTATGTATATGAATATAACTTTTCATTAAAGGGTATAAGTTTAAATGTTGTAACTCTAGTATGATAAAACTTCATCATTCTGAATTTTCAGATTTAACTAACTTAACCGTTACCTTTGTAAAATATAGTCAATAACTTCTAAATATTTAAAATTGAGAATTGAAACTTATAATATAAAATTTAATAAAATAATATTTATTGATTTATTCTATTTAATATGTTTGTTTATAATTATATTATTATTAATTAGTCATTATATACCCGGTTTGAATAATGGCCAATAAATTAATGCCTGTTTAGGTTTGTGGATGGTTCCAATTCAATAACCGTCTCATAGATGTACACCTGACTGTTAGTTTGTGATTCCCAAAAAATATTAAATATCATAAGAACGGATGTAACTTATACTATCCGTCTTCTGGTACTATTTTATAAAATAAATATTTTTAAAAATGTACAACATATTTAATATTTTTGTTTAATAATTAAAATTTTAAAATTATTTATATTATCTTTCTTTGTACACATATATGACGTTGTTAAAGTTTGCTTTATTGAACTTTCAATTAATATGTAAATCTCAGTATTTTATCAACTAAAATATACTTTCTTTTTAAATAAATAAAATCTAATAACTTTACTTATTAATTCTTATGTTATAAGTATTTTTTTTATGACATACAACTTCATAATTGTTTAGCATCTTTTTAAAAAAAAAACAAAATTTTAATTTTTAACCTGTCTTTTTATACTAAATTTTTTTGTCTTAAAATCATAGTTTTAATCTCTTCAATATTTTTGCATATTGAGTCGTCTTGAATCTTAATTACTTATGTTCTTAAGTTCCTCACTTTTCAAAATTATTAAATTTAAACTTTTTTATTTTTTTTATTTTAATAAATTTGTATATTTTATAATTTAAAATATTTCTATTTTTTAAAGTTTTGCACAAATAAAAATAAAGTCTTCAGTGCATAAATACATATTAAAATTAAATTAGAATTTAAGTCATTTAAAGCAAGGAATATAATTTGAAAAGAAAATAAAATACAGATTTGTATTAGTTTATTCAAAAATCTATAGTTGTGATTATATGATGAAACACACATATATGTAATTAATTATGAATTATTCAAAACCTATTTTATATTTTTAATGGATAATTAAAATTTTAAATATTATCACTAAAGTAGGATCTTAATTTTAGGAGAGCGATATCATTATACACGTTGATCCAAAATTCAGGATCAATGAAACATGGTATTCAGAGTAAAGCATCACTACGTCTGGTCCTTTTTAATATAGAGACCTCTTGAGAAGTTTGTTTTAACTTCTTTTATAAGATATTCTTTAATTTTCCTATTGCATTGATTTTTTATTTATAAAAAAACCCTTAATTAAATGTGTTAAAAAAATATGTGGATCCCCTTCCCTCTCTCATGCAGCTGCTGATATGAGAAAACGAAGAACCACTTTCATTTAAATTAATATTATACAAGTGAATAAAGATTAATAGTTTTGGAAAAATATAAAAAATATTGATAAGTTTAAGAAAAATGTTAAACTCAATTTTTAGAATTGATTTTATGCTTCAAAAAGCACTATGTTTTTATTATATAATAAAAATTTCCTTTCTCGATAAAATCATACTCTAATTCTAAATTAATATTAATATTTAAAAATCAACTCTAAAGATTAATATTACTATAACAATAAAATTTTAAAAAATGTTAATCAATATTTTCAAGATACTAGTTTAAAAATTAAAAAAAAAATATTTTAAAAAATATTAATTTTTCATTATTGCAATTCTTAACCAAAAAAAAACTTGTTTAATTTTTTAACAAGTATTTTAAAGATATCATTTAGCAAGATCTTAAATTTATTAACCAAAGTATTTAATAAGTAGTTAAAAAGATGTTATATAGTATAAGACTAGGGACAGTATTTGGGTAGTAGTACCGTTGATACCGACTTGTGGTAAGAAGTGTGAGACTTCAATTAATTAAGATCTTCCTGTATGAAGACAGTGATATTATTCCACTACAAATATCATTTAATGCCCCATAGACCGTTATAAATATTCTGCCCATAAATGGAAACTAATTTCTACCATTACTAACTTCCCTAACTACCACTTTAACAAGTATACACGTCGTATTAATTGTTTCCATAATTGAGTAAACTACAATAACATAAAGATTTTCAATACAGCAAATGGGATTCATATATATATGTGAAAATTTTGATATTAAATGTTTTAATGGTTCGCGTATAAAATATTTATTTCATTGTTTTGGGTAAAAAGATATTTGAAGATTATGTTGAAGGGAAAAGTAGATTTAAACGAACTAGTGCTAAGTACTCTTCTGTGTAGTTCTAATAAGCTTAAAGCTGTTTAAAGTGTTGGAAACTGAAACTGCTTGGGGAAGATAATGGAAAAGAACTAGGACTCTATTAAAAGCTTTCAGTTCGTACTTTTCCTCCTTAAAAGTTGTCAACTATACTGTTAATTATGTTATGTACAAGATTGTATAATTTTTTTTTATTTTTAAAAATTAATACTGCACACATACTTTTATTTATTATGTTTTATATGTACATAATTGTTACCATTTAACTAATTAATGTGAATAATGTATTTGAGCGAGGATTTATAAACCTGATTAATGATGATTTTGATTTTATAAAATTAATTTAGATTGAAATTGATTTGCAAATAGTGATATATGTTTAAAAACTTATTTCAAAAGCAAGTTATAATAAAACTTGATATGTAATTTCTCAACCCAACACAAAATATATGTATGTTTTTCCACTTTTAATCAAACATGATTTGAAATACAAACTTGATTTTGATGTTAGAACCAAAGATATTAAAAAATTCAAAACTATGTTCGTGGCAGATGGATGCGAGGGAGTGTCAGCATGCATGGAGAGTTTTTGCAAATTTTATTTTAGATTATTTTGATTTTGTAAATACTTAATGTAAATTTGAAGTGAAATAATTTTATAAATGTTTGGATAGCTTTGACCGAAAAATATTTTTCAATGGGTAATTAAGTGAATGACATTAATTTTATAAAAAAAAATGTTAGGCATGTCAAAGGTTAAATGTCAAAAAGTTGTTGGATGAAAGTAATTAGAACATTTATACTACAAAGCAACAAATTTTGGTTTCTACCTAAACCCCCCAATTCAAGAAGAGAATTAGGGTAACAGAGTATTTACCAAACGACAAACAAGATACCAATTGATCAACCTCGCATTTAGATGTACAAAATTAAGTTTGGACATTAAAAATGCATTTCCAAACGAGTAACAATTCTATCTTATCTTTGCCTTGGATACGTATTTGGTCTCTATATTTTTAAGGCTTCTTATTTTTTGCTCTTTTGAATTTTTTAACTTCAATTTTAATGTACTATTAATATAAATTTTTATTAATCAATTAAAATTCATCATAAGTATACTTTTTAAAATAAATATTATAAAAATTATTGTTTAATATACAATAATTTATGACAAGATAATAGTATAAAAAATATTTACATGATCCATATATTTTAATTAACTTTTTATACTCTTAATGCCTTTAATTCCTATACTTTTGAAATTTATGTATTTTGATATTTCATGATAAAATAATTATACAAATAATCAGCCTATAACAACTTTATTCTAAGTTATGCTATCACTTAATAGTCAATAAATACCATAAGTATTAACTCTAAAAAAATCGAAGACTAATTAATAAACATATTTTAAAAGAATTAAGATAACAAATTCTTAAGAAATACAAAAGCTAAACATATATTTAAACCTTTATTTATTACATACTTTTAATTTCTCTTACAAACGACCAGCACGAGGCATGTGAAATGTAGGATGTACCACAAACATTTGTGTTTCTAAAAGTTGTCCATTAACTTTGCTAGCTAATGACCAGGTACTTGTGATGAGGACTCATTGATATTGAGTCTTTTTTTATTTGATTATTTAAAATAAATAAAATTATATTTATTTAATTTTGTTTATAAATGAGTCAGAAAGATTTATCACAGAGACAAATAGATAACATTTAATGTCTCAATTTTCTGTTTTTAAAAAATTTCCAATAACGTTATATAAGGGCCAAAAGAAGTACATGTACCAAATTTCAACAGGGAAATATATAATTTATTATTAATATTTATTATTATTATTTTATTTTTGAGTATTTTTTGACGTGGATTAAATTAAATTATCAAGTTCATGCCATATTTAATAAAGTCAAAACATATTTAGTAATGATAAAAATACATTAAAAAAACAAAAGAATGTAGTACCATAAATATTTCTCAATCCTACAAATATAACATCTATCTTTAAAGTTGAATATTATTAGATATAGTTAGAGGAAAGAAATAAGCTAAATTGATTGTAGAGACTCACGCCTTAGTTTATATTAAGTTGAAGTTAAATTAAATTGATTTATTAAATATATTAGATTATTTTTAAAATTTTTTATCTAGTTAAAAAGATCATATCCTTTAAACTATTCAAAAAATTTATTAGAATTATATAGATTGATTTATCTTAATAAATATAAAATATATAAAATTATTATTATATAGCATTTTGAGATTATATATTTATTTTATGTAAAATTTATTTTATTAATTTACATATAAATTTAATTTTATTAGATAATTTAAAGTAAATTTTTAGTTCATTGAAAATATTTTATTATTATTTTTTAAAATACATTTTATAAAAATCATAAACGATACTATATCAAATAAAAACTATATTTTAATCTTAAAATTTAAAAAAGCATTACAAATTTAGATCTTATAAATCACTGCTCAACGTATTTTTCACTCCAATTATAAGGAATAATTTCAAGGATAATAATGAGGAATGAAAATTAAAATATAAAAAATTTCTAATCAAAATTTGTTAAACACTGATTATTTTATTTTGGTTGATAAATGACAGAAAAATTAAGGATAATTAAAATTATAAACAGTCTAATAAAAACTCTTCTTTTATTATGAAACAATAATAATAATTTACGATAATTTAAAATTATTTTAAATTAACA
The DNA here is from genome assembly GCA_037954105.1 of Canavalia gladiata. Classification (NCBI taxonomy): domain Eukaryota; kingdom Viridiplantae; phylum Streptophyta; class Magnoliopsida; order Fabales; family Fabaceae; genus Canavalia; species Canavalia gladiata. The sequence goes on along the minus strand of CM075658.1, from coordinate 76,655,532 downwards.
AATGATTTAAAAATTAAAAAATGTAATTATTTTATCATGATGAATATTTTCAGTGAGATATATTTATTTCTTTACCTAAAAAAACGATAAGATGTATTTATTCGGCATCTCCTAAAATGTCTCATGTATTTATTCGGAACATCTATATTTGATCTTTACTGATATTTGAAACCCTTGTGTTTCGTAAATTATCTTGACTTTACAGGTGACACTTAAAGCTATGTTGGCTCATTACGAGTCACAGCAGGTTACAACTTAGAATTTTATATTTTTTTGGCTCATTACAAGTTACGACTAAGTTAGACTTTAAAAAGTTTGACTTATAAAATATATATCTTTCAATTTCTTTTTTACCTAATTTATGTATTTATAATTTATCTATTTACATATTTTTAACAAGTTTGACTTAGAAAATATATGAAGCTAAGCAGATCAAATCATGGGTTTAATTTTTAAAATTAATTTTTATCTTTTATTTAATAAAAAATTCAATCATATTTTTTATATTTATTTACAATTCTTAGTTTTTATTATATATATATATTTAATTATTTAAGGAGTCAATCCACTAGATTAGTGGATTGATATTTTGTTTAACTCACAAGTTAAATAACTTTGATTCGTCTTTAAACTTAGATCGTAACGGATAAATTAGATGAGGTAATTTGATAAGTTTTTACATCTTTAACAAACATCCAATTTGTTTATAATAATAACGAGCAAAATTATATTTTTTTTCAGTTTGCAATAAAAATAAAAAATAGTGAAATATTTTGGAATAAAATTATGTTCTAACATGGAGATATATTGAAACGAAAAAAGAATGATATAAAGTTGATTTGTTTTGTAAGAAAATGGAATTATATAGTTAAGGTAGTATGTAGGAGGATGTAATTTGATTTGAAGAGTGAAATATTTGAAAAGAGAGTGAATGGTTGGCGCTTTGGGTGTTCTCAAAATCAGGGGAAATTCGTCGTGTGGTCGAAGAGTATTGAGTTGAGTGGCGCCCAAAAACACAATGATTTCTCTTTCCTACGCAGCGGTCACGTGCGGTCTGAGGTATTCCCATCGTGCTTTTCGCTTGCTCTCTGCAACACTGCTCAGTGCTCGCTGCCTGCACTGCACCACCAGAAAGAAAGAAAGAAAAAAAAAAGAAAAATTGAAACAGTTTTTAATTTTAATTTTATTTTAAATAAAAAATCAAACATAAAAATAAAGAAAGCATTTTCATTAACCTAAAATCAAAAATCAAAAATCAAAAATCAAAATCCCCCCCTCCCCTCAGGCCTCAACCTCAAGGCCTCAACTTTGCTAAATGCGTTCGTACAGACACTTGCAGTTGCAGGCTTTCTCTCAGCCGTCTTTACTATTTATAATTAAATAGCCTTTACCATTATTATTTCACCATTGCATATTTGCATTTGCATGCACTAAAGAAAAGATGTGCCTCCTTCTTCTCTCTCACTCTCAGATTCTCTCTCATTTTTCTTTTTATTTTTGTTTTTTATTTTTATGTTTTCCACTTCACAAATCACAATAATGACCCTCTTTCTACCCTCATTATCACTCTTTTCGGTTACTTTTCCTTTCCTTCCAAGTTCAACCCTTTACGCTCAAACTCCACACTTGAACCTCAAGTTTGGATTTTTATTTATTTTCTGCTTCTGGGTCTTTCTTAATTATCCCTTGTCAGAGACCCTATTTACTGCCCCTGCCACAGTCTTTTGGTATGGTATTCACACCTAACCTCATTTGCCGCTTCTTCTTTGTCACTTACCATTACTGTTACTTGTGCCCCCTTCCATCAACAAGGACTTTCTGCTATCACTGCCTGCTATTGCTGCCATTTCTTGTTCTGTCCATTTCATTCATCTCTCTCTTTTCTTCACTTCAATGGCCACTCCCATGGTGCCTTCTTCTTCCCTTCCTCCACCTTCCCCTAAGTCCCCTCCGGAGTACCCAGATTTGTATGGCAAACGCCGTGAAATGGCAAGAGTTCAGATGCTTGAGAGGGAAATAACTTTTCTTCAGGTTCGTCCTTTTGCTTCTTTCTTCACTCTATTTTTTCTCACATGCCATTTTCTAACTCACTCTTTTAGTTTCAAAATGGAGGGAATAATCTCACATGTCTTTTCTAACCATCCAACACCCCAAAATTAGCATGCCATTTTCATGATCACTTCTCAACTTTCACCATCAAACACGCTGATGAGGTTATCTCTGCCAGGATTCATCACTAGATACAAAGCCCATCTGTCATTTTTCTTTTTACTTTTACTGAGAAGGTGTTGAAACTTTCAACCAATTCCATGGCCTCTTCCGGCGATCTTCTGCCTTCGGAGGCTTGCTAACAGTTTGATCAATAATAATATACACATTTACAGTTGTCGATGTAAGGAGATAGCGAGCCACTGCTGTTTAATGAGCCTAACAACTGAAAAACTAAAAATGTTATTTTCATAAGCTAAATCTTTTATCTGTGGATGCTGATTGATGTCTCACTGTTCTGTTTGAAAACAATAATGAAGGTCGACAGAGTTGGCTTTTCACTTCTAATTGCTCAGGTTGTAGATTTTATTTTATTTTATTTTTCTACTGAATCTAAGGGGTGTAAGCAATCTGCTCATATTTTCACTCACAATTATAAAACCTTTTTAACTAATTATTTATTCTCCTCGCTCTCAGTCTCAGTAATTTAGAGAAAATAACAGATAGCATAGCACCATGATACAACAGTCAAACTTTCCAATTTCGGTGTTCAAATCCAAATCAAAATTTAAATTACTGACAAATTTGCACCTTGCAGGAAGAATTAAAATCCGTTGAAGGCCTTCAACCAGCTTCAAGATGCTGCAAAGAGTATGTTTTTATTTCTGGAATTGCTTTCTGCCATTTTGACTATTTTGAAAATATGAAGTGACGCTGGGAAAATTCCTTGAAATGTTTGAGTTATTGCGAGCCATTTTAAGTTAGCTGATTGAATGCAACAATATTATTGCAGGATTGCTGATTATGTGATGGCAAACTCGGATCCTCTGTTACCATCGTAAGAAATGTTCTCATCATTCATCAATCATCATTTGTTAGTTTAAAAGAGATCATGATTCTTATGCCTTTCTCTTTCAAGCAGAACCAAGAAGAACCGCAGGTCATGCCGCTTCTGGAAGTGGCTCTGGTACCTCTTTTTTATCTCCTTACTTTATCTGTTTATACTTGTATATATGTATGCATGCGTGGGAATTTTGGTTGCAAGGAAAATACACTAAATAAGTTTTATTCTAATAATATGATATTATGCACAAATAACTACCTGTTTTTCTTATTAGCAGTAAATGGGGATTTTCAGTCTGTTTTCCCTCACATGCAGTTATTTGTTGAGAGCTATGACAAGAAAGTGGTTAACCATCAATCTTAAGCAGAGGATTTCTTTTCCACTCTTGCTACTTTTTTTTGGGGGGATATTTTCTTGTGTAAAAAGAAAAATTGATGTCTAATGAGAAAGATCCTTTTTGAAGATTGTGGTTTAGCTTTGAGGAACAACACTCTGAGCTATGCCTAATATTTAAAGATTATGGGGCATGTTATCTTGTCACATTTTTCTGCATCCGGCAAGTTGCTGAATGGTGCATTCATCTAACGGTGGTATGTGTATATTGAAATAAAACGGAAGTTTCCAACAGACAATGATTGATAAACTGGTTAAATTTCATTTATTGAAGCAGCACCTTCTATAATACCAAGCCTTATTTAGTAACTATGATGATTCAAGAATAACAAGAGTAACTTTTTATGTACAGTCGTATGCCCTGTTTCAACCTCTCTTGGATCTGCTGCTGCTGCTGTTGCTGTGAAGGTTTATCTTTACAACTGAAATTGCCACGCTGCTGTTGTGACTGCAAACCATGTAGTTGCAGTTGCAGTTGTCTTCCCTCCATCAATTGCTCCTTACCAAAGTGGCGCTGTTGTTGTTCTTGTCCCAAATCAAATTGCTGCAAAGAGAGTTGTGGATTTGGAAACTGTTGCACTTTCCCAAGTAGTTGCAATTTTGGGTGTCCATCTTGCCCATCTTGCTGTAGTTGCAAATGCACTTGCACTTGCTCTTGCCCTGCTTGTCCAAAGGTAAGCTCATGTTGCTGTTGTACAAAGTCATGTTGGAATCCTTCTTGTTTATGTTGTTAGTATATTCTTTCGAAAAGGGAAAAAAAAATAAAAAAATATGAAGCTCTTCTCGTCAAAATTGCATTTATAATAGCTAGAGTATAAATTTTGGAAATATAAAGGGTTATATTATAAATGTTGTAAGTTAGATTTTGCGTTATATGGATACTTGAAGCAAATGTAATAGCTCCGGTTGTAATTGTGGGTCATATAAGTTGGATCCTTTGCTGTTCTCAAATTTCCGTATTGCAAGTGTAATGAAAGACGCAATAGTAGAAAATGGCTATTGGTTAAAGATTCCAGGCTTTGTTAATCAGCTTAATCGATATTTGGTTCTATTTTTTAGTGCAGAAGAGTGGTTTAAGTGTTAATGTTGTGGTGTTGATTTTAGATTGTTAAGGACAGTTGGGGTTGTTTTAGATGTTGTAAGCGGTGTCAGCTTCCCAAAAAACATGATAAGGATAAAATGTTTTATCTCCGAAAACAGAAGAGAAAAGTGTTTTCTTTTTTGTCTTATTGATTTTTTTCCCTCCAAGTTTCAATCTGTGTGGTCCTACAAGAAAGTTGATGATGGAGGAAATAATCAAATGGCACGGCAGGAAAATAAGTGAATGCTGTGAACTACCTTTTTCTGCATAACTGACACAGGACACAGGACACAGGAAATGTCTTTTCATTTGGTACACCGATTAGTAGCCATTCATGGCCAAGATCGTTTGGAATAAGACACTTCGAAATAACTAGTAATTAGAAATTCAGAGGAAGTGTTAACTTTGAAATGACCGTGTGTAGTATGTACTGCGGTAGATAGAACATGCTACTATCTTCTCTCGCCTGATTAACTGCACGCCTGTACCAAACAAAGAAAAATATCCATCAATTGCACATGCCCTGTTTACCACCGCTATATTGTCCATGACGCGTTTCCATATCTGGGAAATTCCCCTCCTCATTCCGGGATCGGTGAAAAACTTCAAACATACTCGTAACTTCCATCTTTGGTGCACGTTTACTTTTCACTTTAAAAATGCTTCTAATTCTACTTTCGGGCTATTACCTTGTCTGTTTAATTTTTCTCTAAACCATAATTTGGGTTTTCTCAACTGAAAACCTAACACATCATTAATCAACACCAATTTGGACTTTGAAATTAATAGTCGCAAGCATATTAGGTGCCCACGCTATTTTGTGCAAGGTTGGTCAACGTGATACTATTAACGTGCGAGTAATGTTATGTTATGTTGCATTAGCTTTTACTAGGTGCAACTAAATATGTTATTAGTTGTTACAATTGCAGTCTCAGCTGATGACAACAGCAATATGCCTCGGGGGGCTATCGTTGTTGGGCTATAAATAATAGTGAAAAGAGGGAAACTCAAAAGTCGGTCCATGTAAAAGCAACCGGGCTCCTAACTTGGTGGCGTTCATTGCTCCACATAATGCTACCAAATTCAGACGAAAGGGAATCATCAACGCCCTTTTTGGACACAAAGGTGATGGTGTAGGTCTGCGTATCTCCTACTTGGCCAAAGACAAGGGTGGTAGGATTGACCGTTATCTCCACGGTGGATGGGGCGCTGACAACGACATCATAGACGGATCCAGACTCGCCCACGTTAGTCAACGTGCGCGTGTATCGAGCAACCTTATTGGTTCGGAAGAGAACCGAGAAGGATGGGTAATTCAATTGGGCGGGGTCAGGAAATTGAATAGAACAATTAACATCATGACGCTTGACAATGAGGCGTAAGTGGTCAAGGGTGTAGTTCAGAGAGCACAAGAAGTCAATGTAATCTTGCGTGGAGGCATCATAGACAAGGCCCGGAGAGAGGGCTTTTTGTGGGTTCACATGACCGGCCCCGTAAGCCCATGGTGTGGAAAAGGCTTCACCCGTTGCGTCCCTAAGGGGGGACTCGGTGTTGTCATGGGTATAGGCCGTTGTCATAAGCGCAGATTTGATAGCGCTTGGACTCCAATCTGGATGAGCTGCTTTAAGCAATGCAGCCAACCCACTTATATGCGGACAAGACATGGACGTACCTACACATATAAAATAGTAGAGCATATCGCATGAGAATGAGATACAGATACAACACAGACAAGTTTAAGCAAATGAGTTGAATAATACCGGACATGATGTTGAAGTGGGTTTTGCGAGTGTCCTGAGAGCCCGATGGCCCAACCGCGCCGGTCCATCCCGCTAAGATGTTAACACCAGGCCCAATCACATCCGGTTTCAATATTTGGGCCGTCACGCCATTGGGCCCTCGGGAGCTGAATGCTGCCACCACTGGGGAAGGCCTCACGTTCAGCACGGTCCCTCCGAAGCTTAGAACAGCCGTTGGATTAGGATCCAGCGACGCATATTCTCTGATTTCATCACCCTCGCTTTCCCCCACCGCCACGGCTGCTACCAGGTGACTGTCCGCCACCAGTCCCTCGCCGCTTGTCGCCGTGTTGGCCAGTATCATCCCAACCCCGCCTGCGTCGCGTACCACCGTACCTTTCTCCACGCGAGCGTTCAGCCCCCTGTCACATATCACCACCTTCCCCCGCACCTTCTCCGGGTCGAGCGAACCGGGCATGCAAATGCTGCTCGACGAGTTCAACCTGTCGCTAAAGTAAACTAAACCGACCGGTTCGTCGCCCATCCCTTCTCCGCTGTAAAGCGAAACACCGGCGAAGCGTTTCCCGTTTCCGAGAGTGGCGTACGCCGGGAAATTCCGGTCCAGCGTTCCGGCTCCAACGGTCATGATCCACGGAGCGACATTCGCCACGGAACCGCTGCGAGGTCCGGTATTCCCCGCCGAGCACGAAACGAATATGCCTCTCTCCACCGCCGCGAAGGCTCCGATTGCGATGGTGTCGAAGTAGTAAGGCACGGAAGAGGAGCCGCCGAGGGAGAGCGAGAGCACGTCGACGCCGTCCTGGATGGCCTGATCCATGCCGGCCAGAATGTCGGAGGCGTAGCAGCCATCGGTCCAGCAGACCTTGTAGGAGGCCACGCGCGCCTGAGGTGCCATCCCGCGAGCGGTGCCGGTGGCGTATCCAAGGAGAGTGGCGTTATCGACGGTGGAGCCGGCAGCGGTGGAGGCGGTGTGGGTACCGTGGCCGTCTCGGTCGCGAGGCGAAGCAGTTTCTTTGTCTTTCCTTGAATAACCGCCACCATTAGCCATGAGGTAGCCCTTGGAGAAGCTGCGAGCAGCGATGAGTTTGTTATTGCAGAGGGAAGGGTCGAAATCGGGTGCGGATTCGCAGTGGCCGCGCCAGCGAGTGGGGATTTGAGGCATTTGGGAATCGTTGAAGCTTTGGGATTCAGGCCACACACCTGTGTCTAGGACCCCAATAACGACGTCGTGAGAGGCTTGGTGGAGGTCATCCCAGAAAGCGGAATGGGCCTGGAGGCCCAGAAACTCAGGGGTGCGAGTGGTGTGGAGCGTGTAAAGGACGTCTTCGTATATGCCCAACACCGAATCGGACGTGCGAAGCGCGTGGAGTTGTTGAGGGTCCAGAGTGGCTGCGAAGCCGTTGTAAGCTGTGCTGTAGGCATAAATGAGGGAGTCGGAAGTATGAAGCTCAAGCTGTGTCGGATTCTGGCTGTGTTTCATGTGAACTATGTAACTCTTCTTCGCCGCCGCCGCCGCCATCACTGATAAGAGCGTCGTCATCAGTTGGAGGAAGAGAAGAAACCAAAAGGAAAAGGAAATTGTAGCCATTCTTAGTTTGTTTGATGAATATGCAACTGAATTACCGATGCAATTCCAGAAGACACTCTTATCACCTTTATACACAATAAACAACTTCCTATTGCCTATCGCCTCTTTTCTATTTCTCACACTCTCCTATTTTAAAATACCCGGGCTTTTCAGTTTCCTCACACTCTCATGCCACAGTTACAAACATCATAAAACATTCCATTCCATACTACAGGGACAAAACTTTTTACTTGTAATAAATATTCTTTAATCTTTAATCAAAAATTAAATTAAATGATAGATTAATATAAATTTTATATATTATTTATTTTTATAAATATTATATTTTAAATTTAAAAATAACATACTTGTCTTTTTATTTTTCTTTTCCCTTATAAAATGCAACTCAAACATTTTTTTTTGGCGAACTCAAACACGTCCTAAGGGTAGACTAAATTGTTATTTTCATGTTTGTCATTTTACATGCTTAATCTTTAAAAAAGACTCTTGCATATTTTTTTTTTTAAATTGACTTCTTTTTCATTATTTAATAAAAAAATAGCTTTATAAAATAATTATGTTTAACATAGAAGACAAATTTTCTCCAATAATATAACCAATAAGAAATTAAGAATTTCTTACCTTCATACTTTTCTTTTTATTTTGATGTAGAATAAAGATATCTCCTAATCCTAATACAGAAAAATGGACTAGAAAGCAATAAAGATAATTAACTAATAACTCCTATTGGTTAGTTATGTGTCTAAAATCTTGAAGGGAAGGCAAAAGTGGAGTCAATTGACTTTTTAGGGAGGGAAGACAATTAATTAAAAGGAAGATCTGAAAGCAGTGCATTTGGGTTAGAGGATACTTGAAAAAAATAATTGGATTCTCTTTCTTTCTCCTTAAAATCTAACTTTCAAGCATACCCTTAAATTAGCTAAACCAACCGCATAGCTAGGGATTATGGAAGATTAGAGATAAAGATTAGGACTGAGAGGCATAAATTTTAACCGTTTATTTTTGCTGTAATTTAATTAGCTGAAATTTTAAATTGGATGAAAAATTTGTCCATTTTCTGCTTTTCTTTTTTAGGCAAAAAGGAAATTTATTAAAAAATTCCTAGAAGTATACTTACATCAAATATAAACACAACATAAATTATCTAATTATGTTGTCTCTAAGACTATCATATTAAGTTTTCAGATCCTTACATCAATGATATAACAGGACTATCATATTAAGTTTTCAGATCCTTACATCAATGATATAAAAGGATTTCGATTTCCTATTATGCAGTCCATTGGATCGTTTATCCAATATCTAAAATGGTAGTAAAATTTGTTATCTTTTATTTTAATCTACCGTCAATATATGAGCTTAAAGAAAAAAAAAAAAGGAGAATATTTTTTAATTAAATATTTTTATATATTAACTAAGATTTTCTTTAAAATAGATAAATAAAATAAGATTATATTTTACATTAATTATTTTTCTATAAACAATTTGCAACTTTTTGAGTTTTTATTATTAAAATTTAGTATCCTTTTTTTTTTTTGAATTTTTATATCTAAACATACCCCGAGATTTTATCCATCAAAATTTGCACTTCGTATTATATTAGAATTAAAATAACAGTATGTCATTGAAGGAAACACATGTAAATGGCAGAATTAGTTATTTTGTTTTCTATATTTTTAGTATTATGAGAGATTTAGGGTACATGATGGAGAGTGAGGTTTTGGAGAGAAAGACTTGCAAATATTTGGTGAAGTATTGTGGCAGGAAAAGTGGGAGAATAAAAGCTTCAATATCAACAGCAGACCCCAATCATAATCGACTGAGCTTGTCAGCTGCTATGGTTTCTACAAAAGAAGTACATGATTACATGCAATGCCATTTACTTATTTTGGATACTATGAGAATATCAGCTGAACTAATACAGGATACACTTTGGGGGAGATATGTTTGTCCTCACATACATCAAAGAACAAAAACATATGAAGACATGGATTAAACAGCTGGAAACGCGTCACGTGGAGGGTCCACTATCTTCACCATTCAGTACAAAAAAAGATTAACTTTTTTTTTTATACATATTTTATAACGATTCTATAAATCTACGTAATTTATATTAAATAAATATAAAATATATTAAATTTTAACTATTATGTCATTTTAATTATTATTAAAATAATTTTTTTAATGATTATTTGTTGATGCAAGATGATATTTTAGAGGAAATCATTACCAATTCTTTTTTTTAATATTATATATATATATATATATTGTATTTAACTATTAATCATAGCTAGATAAACTTCATTTGGGTTTGTTATATTTCGGCCAAGAAATTAAAAAGGTTGTTACTAATTTTACGTTATGTTAGATGTTATCCAGTATTGTGGATGGAAGCAATACTTAGGCCATATAAAGGTTGAATGAAAACTCCCTTTTTTTTTTCCTGTCTTGAAATATATAACTTGACATTTCATTCCAAACTAAAAAGTAATATTTCATTAAAATCTCCTTTGTTTCCCTGGTAGATAAGGTAATATATATTTTTTTTCTTGTTTTCTAGCCACTCACGGGCTTGGTAATCAAATCAACAATATAACAAAGAAACAATAATATAATAACGAAGCACAAGCAAAAGTAGCACCACGACAAGATAATGAATGACGTACGTGCATGCTTTATTAATTTGTTCCGATCATAAGTTTACATTGTTGGACATTAATAGACATCCTACTCATATGCTGAATAGTGTTCTACTGTTGAACGGGCTTTTTTTTTTCTAAAACAAATAATTTTACTATACTTGTGATTATTTATCGGTATCAAGCATTTCAATTAACTTAGTTCATTAAAGATGAAAATAAGTAACATATCAAATTAAGTTTTGTATAATTTTAATTTGATTTAATTTTGGGATATAAAGTTTAAATTTAACCTATTAATTATTTGATACAGGGTGATCTTTTACTATTTAATTTAAACTTTTTTAAAAATTTATCTAATATGTATATATATGTCTATTTAAAAATTTGTTTTGCAATAACATCTTTTAAATAAATTTAAAATTTACATTCAATAAGATAATAGATCACAACAAAATTAAAAATAGATTATATGTTTAAACATATATACAAATAAGTAAACTTAAAATTTTAAATAAAAGTAAGTATATAATCTAAAAAAATTAATATTAATAATAATAATAATAATAATAATAATAATAATATTATTATTATTATTATTATTATTATTATTATTATTGTTGTTATTATTATTCACTGAATCAAATCGACTTGTTAGGTATTTTTTAGATAACTTAAAATCTGAATTTTGTAACCAAATAATTTTTTAAAATAGTCTGACTTAGATTTGATATAAGTTACGTTATAAGTTCCCGTGAATAGCCTGGTCGAACATGTTCGAATTCGTAGCTGTAATTTGACTATTTTTGACAAATTAACAATCTAGAAATAAAAAATAGAAAATAATATATATAATAATAATAATAATAATGAAGTTTTTAATTCCTCATTTATTATTATTATTAGTTCCCAACATATATATATATATATATATATATATATATATATATATTATGATTACTCTATCGTTTTACAAAAATTGTCGCTTTTAATTCATACAGTTAGAAGTTTTTATTAAGTGAAGTGTTATTTGAACAAATACATTTTTTATTAGTTTCTCAAAATGACACTTTTAGTTTAAAATATATCAATGTGTACAATTGATATTAATTTGATCATATTTTAATTATTATTATTTTTACAAAAGTATGAACAAAATTAACATATTTTAGGATTAAAATATATAAATTGAAATTTTTTTATAACTAAATAGTTTTTTAGAAGGTCAAAATACTAGCAAAAAACAAGCTTAGAAACTAAATTATATGCATTAACACTTTAAAGATTAAAAATATAAGAAAATTTAATTTAGAAATTAAAATCAATAAAATTTATAAAATGCAGTATAAAAGTAAAGAAAAATATTATAAGAATTCAAGTTAAAATTCAAAATAAAAGGATGACTAAAAACTGAATTAAAGAAACACGTGTGTGTGTCTATATATATATATATATATATATATATATATATATATATATATATATATATATATATATATCTCGAAAGCTATACTAAAGTTAAGGGGCTGATTTCCATCAAATTCTCTAATTATTTCCTTTTCATTTTCTAACTCATTAGCGATCTAGTTTTCTCTTAGTCATGTCAATTCATGGAGATTTTTACGAAATTTTTTCTTACAATATATAGCTCTTCGTTTTGTTTTCATTTAGGGAAGTTAGTACTACTTAATACTCCATTATATAAAGTACTTTTATAATAAATTTTTGTTGGGTTTGGTTGCCCTAATAAGCCAGATTGGGATTTTTTTTAATGTTAGAGATTTAAATGATTTAGTTAAATACGTTGCTATTACTAAAACTTTGGTCAAGCTCAGCCATTTCGTTAAATTACTTCTTGCACGTATTAATCAACATTGTCAAAAGATTGGGTAACATTAATGGGCAGAATATTTAACAAAATTCTGCACACATAATCTAATAAAAAAAAAAAAGAATAAACACTAAAGTGCGTGTTGGGGGAAAAGTTTAGCACAAATAAGGAGTTCCTATTTTATTGCGTATAGTAATCCTACTCGGCTATTTGGATATTAACCAAGTATTCAGTGTAGCATTAAGATATTGGAGTTTCTATATCAAAAACCAAGGAATGATACTAACTCTACTTTATAAACTCTCCATAGGCAATGCAGTAAAATATCTTCTCCCATGATTCGAGATGCAAAATTGTATGCATGTGTGTGGATGTATGAAGTAAGAATTTTTTTTATACGTGTTTGGGTTATATACAAATACACATGAAGATAAATAACATGTCTGGTTTGACATTCAGAGAAGGTTAGATGCGCGTTTTTTCCCCTCAACACTACAGTGTGCTTTGAAGTAACCAAACATGCCGTAAAAGTTTTTAGCTTTTAATAACTTCTGTCGTCCAAAAGGTGTGAATGGAGCGCAAGAGAGATTTTGTTTCTAATAAAAGAATTTCCAAACATTTTCTACAACTTTTTTTTTTACATTACATTAACTATTTTACCATCATTTTTTCTTTTTTATCATTCTTATTTGTAAAAAATATATAAAAAAAAAACATTTGTGAAGACTGAAGTGCACTAACAGGATCTTTAGGAGAGTGGTTAGTGGAGGGAGAGGGTAGAGAGGTACAAATCAGAAAGTTTTGGTGTCTGCATGCGTTGGTGTTGGCTGTTTGTGAGTTGCACATGCATGCTCAGTTACTATCTCTTGACATCGGTAATTACCATTAACAACAGTGCAATGCCCCTTTCACTTTATGAAGACAACTTTCTTATAACATCAGCATGCGAATATATGCACGGACTATAGGACGAGGGACCAAAGCCATAGGTGGAAGCTGAAGAGAAGAAAAGTGTCTCTTGACGTTACATAAAACTCCTATTCACATGTGCACCCCCAAGCTTGATATACATACATAATATATAGAAATACATGACAATGCATTTGTATTTACGTGACTTAATATATGGATAAAAACCACTTAAATAAAGTACAACATTAGATACCTTATTGCAATGTAATTCCCCACTCAATGTTTTGTCCCCTTGTATGAAAATTACAAAATTCATGGGGATCTTTTTGTCTGACACACATTCACGGGTTTATCTGAATAAACCAAGTGATGTATGGCCCATGTACATAAAAAGGGCAAACGATGATAATTTCTTTTAATTATTGTTACATAATAAAGTTCTTTTATTTTTTTATAGTTTAAAATATTATAACTGTTTTTGTTGTTTTTAATCTTTTATTACAGAAATAATATTTAGTTTCTAGTTTAAGGTCAGTCAAACATCTGATAATTAGAACTTTTAAAAAAAAAAATATTCTGATAAGAACGTAACATTTTTACGTGGTGAAGTATGTTTTTAAAATATTTATATGAATCTCTATAAGATTTTTATGAAAGATATGCTTAAAATAAAATATCCTTACTGATTTATTCTTCAATTACAAACATGACAAAAAATAAAAGTGCAAAAAATTTCGTCAAATATTTGTTAAAAGAGATTGACATTGATATGAAAAAATTTAATGAAAATTCCTCTTCTTTATTTATCCACTTAAAAAGATAATATACATATTAATAATTATAATTAATATTCTTGTTTACAATGACATTAATTTTAATTTAAAAATCTTTTTAATAATTTTTCTATTTATAAAATATGTTAAATATTTAACAATTATATTATGTAGAAATAAAGGTATCATTTAAATATAGTATACAAATTAAATCAAGCCATGCATCATATTTTGGGTTAACAGTGCCATGCATTGAAAAGACAAACAATTTTTTAAAAATAATATTTATCAATAATATATATTATACAGCCCAAACAACCAAACGGTCGCTTTGGCCGAGTGGTTAAGGCGTGTGCCTGCTAAGTACATGGGGTTTCCCCGCGAGAGTTCGAATCTCTCAGGCGACGTTATTTTTTAATTTCTTATTTTTGCTACCTTTGCATTGGTAATGGACATATCAGCATATTATTTACATTAAGGAACTTAATATATGATTTAATCATCAATTCACTATCAATGTTAGAATTTCAGGTGTGTTTAATAGTATTTTGGCTTTCGAAAATTATTTTACAAAATTATTATTGAGAAAGAAGAGAAAGACAATAAGTGGGGAAAGAAAATATTGTATTACAAGAAAGAACCTAAATAGTAAAAAAAAAAACATAAATTAGAGTCTGAAGGGAACAATTCTAAAGCAGAAAATCAATGTATAGTATGGCATCGTAAGCTACAGGCCACTTCTCACCAGTGGCCGGTTGTGTGGTTTGCTCGCATAGTCTTTTAGTTATCTTTTATGATTTGGGCTGATAGCCCAATTACCAAACATTATGAGTATAAAATATATCAGGGCCTGACTTTTCGCACCCCCCTTTTTTCTTTTTGCACCCCCTTTAATTTTTTGGAATTTTTTTATTACCATTTTACCCTTAACACCTTCTCATCTCTTCCGCAAAATTTTTTTCTCTTCCGCAAGTATTTGTCTGTTCCGCAAATTAATTTACGGAATGCAAAATGTATTCCGTAAATTAATTTGCGGAATGTAATTTTTTGTTTTCCGTAGATTAATTTACGGAAGGTTACATTTTACATTCCGTAATCTAATTTGCGGAACAAAAAAATTACATTCCGCAAGTTTATTTACGGAATACACTGATGCATTCCGTAAACTAATTTGCGGAAAGCGTTTAACGTTCCGCAAATTAGTTTGCGGAATACAAAGTCCGTTCGTCTTCTCCGATGCTCTTTCGACGTTTCTCCGAGGTTTATTTTCTTAGTTTTTTCTCCCACCAAAGCAGAACATATGGATTCAATTAATAAGGAAGAAGATGTAATAATGGGAAACAAAAATAAGAAAGAAAGAAAAAAAAAAAAAAAAAAGAGGAGCAGGAGGACGGGAAGAGGAAGAAGAGAAAAGATTAATAAACAAGGGTATTTTTGTCTTTTTACACATGAGGGGGATGCAAAAAGAAATTTTGGGGGTGAAAAAAGCAATCCCCAATATATCATGACCTTTGGCCCAAAACAAAATTGAAAGGATACGTAGTTTGACCCTTTGATCCCCCTCCCAAAACAGAAAAGGAAAAGGAAATGATGAGCGGGTGCAGAGTGTAGAAGTGTTAGTCTATTATTACAGGTTGTGCGGAAACACACACATGAAGTAGGCTTTTTGGACCCCAACAACAGTGATGGTTGAAAGTAGTCATTATAATTTTTGGACCACTGTTGCATGGTTTTGTGTGCAAGTTGGGGTACTACTTTTTGTAATCTCCTTTCTACACTA
This sequence comes from Canavalia gladiata, assembly GCA_037954105.1. Lineage (NCBI taxonomy): Eukaryota > Viridiplantae > Streptophyta > Magnoliopsida > Fabales > Fabaceae > Canavalia > Canavalia gladiata. Next base: position 76,639,723 of record CM075658.1, on the reverse strand, counting down.
TTTTTTATTTTTTTAAATACAAATTTTTGAAATTGTACTTTTACACCTTTCGGATTTAACTTTTAACGTATTGTATTTTCAAAAGTTAAATTCTGAAAATATAAAAATAAAATATATTTTTAGAATTTATATCTTTGAAACATAAAAATATATTTTTAAAATTTAAATTTTAAAAATATATTTTATAGTCAAAGGAGGAATAAATTTAGAAATAAAATTAATAAAAAAATACGAATGAAAAACAGAAATGATAAGTTTACAGCGCAACAACTTACATTACATCCAATGGTACAATTCTTTTTTAATTTTAGCCGGTCACAAATGTAGGAAGATGTAAAATAATGTACGAGTGTGTCACTGAAAAAATAAATCCTAAAAGTAATGTTTTACAAATTTGTATACATAATTATTACTGTAATATATCACAATTTTTTTAATATTTAAAAATTATTATAAAAATATAAATTATTAATTTTAATAATATTTTAAAAATATTATATTTAATTTATGTTGCAAAATATATTATTAATATTTAAAAAATATAAAAAATATATTATTTATTAATTTTAATATTTTTAAAAAATATTATATTTTATCAATATTATAAAAAATATGATATGTTAAAATGTATATTGGTACGAATAAATGAAGCAAAAAAAATTTAGGTATAAAGTACCGGGGATATGCTTATGGTTCTTTTTTTGGGATCAAAGTCTGCTTAGCATTGAGTCGCTGTACATCCATCTACTATACTTATAAATGCGACAAAATTAACAAAATATAAAACAGAATTTAAGAAAGAACATAACTGTTTTATCCTATGATTTACCTTAAATTCTAATCTTATTTACTTATTTTAAATTATAATTTATCCTTGATTCCAATCCTACTTTACTTATTTTAAACAAAAAATTGATTGTATTATATATGCTAGTGTTTTGTAATTAGTATCTATAGTAAAAAATTGATTAACAACTAGGTAGGTTCCTCACACATATTGACTAGAATTTAATTCCTCATTATGCAGGTAAAAAACTTTTGTTAGGTTAGTTGTTAGGTTATTATTTATAAAATTTTCATGTATCATAGGATTGATTTTCTAGAAGCAATTGCTACAAAATCGGAGACAATAATATCAATAATGGAAGATCTTAATCGAAGATGAATTGTTGGGACCACTGGAAGAATGTGAAGATTGTCAGCCATTATCAAGGATAATTATCAGAATCACCAAGAAATGTTGCAAAAACAAATAATGGATAGTAAGTGACTTTAAGATTTTTTCTTTGAAGGACTGCTAAAGGATTGAGATCGAAAAGAGACATGGGGTTAAGTTCAAGCTTGAAGTTATAGAATCAGGATTGAAACTTAAGTTAATTTTTTATAGTTATTGAACTATTTAAAATAGATAACTGTTTGGTAGCTACTAGCCATTGTAGAATTGTCCATAAATACTAGAAATCTTTTGTAATTTAGGGACTGCGTTTCTAATTGCATCCAACACTTCACAAAAGATTCCAAAGGTTACGGATACAATCAAATGGATGCATATTTAACTTTTCTTTTTAATACAGTTTTTTTCTTCATTTATAGTTATTTAAAAAATGTATATAATTAATGAAGAGTTCAAGAAACTACCATTCTTAACACACCAACTTCACTTAACTAGACGTTGAATAATACCCAAATTTAAAAATGATAAATGTCAGACGATTCTTTGGCTCCGCATCAACTTAATATTGTTTTTCTTAACTTTTATTGGTAAATTCAGTTTTAATATGTCGTATAATTAATTTAAACATGTAAAAACGGAATACATTATTAATGTAAAAAATCAGATTTAATAAAATACAAATATTAAGAGTCATAAACAACATTCTATTTAAGAATGGGATAAAAGAGAAAAAAAAAATTAGATAGGATATTTGAATCGAAATTATAGGAGAATAATCCAAACATTAACCATATTCATTTATAGTGATTGAGTTTATTTTAAAATTAATAAATAAAATTTTTCTAACTATACTATAATTTTTATTTTGTAAAATCTAAGATCCAAGTGTTTTTTCTACATCTTATTTTAAAGATTCTTTCAGCACAATTAGAAAAATAACAAATTTTAAAATTAAATCCTCATATAAATTATTCTAATCTCCTTTAATATCCTATCACTCATCATGAAATGGATGGTAATCTCTTGTTTTGGAGATAAATTACAAAATTTACAGTAGATTTCCCCACAGGTCGAACCTCCTGGTTGGATAAATCAGTACGTCTCTTGATTTGCGTGTGTTTTTTATGATATGTCTGACAAATGGGGGAATTTACCTGTAGCTAATCTTGTCTTGCACCGATCTCTATCCGCCTATCCCTTTCAAAGATGGGGCCACGATAATTAATTTCTTCAATAAAGCTATTATATATATAATACATTATAGTCCATATTTTATTGAGTGGACACCCTTAATTAATCGAGTCCAAAGGTAAATTTGTAAAACTTCAACTCTGAATATTATTCCTGATAACGAAGAAATATATATATATATATTGATCCCTTCCTTTCCCTCATGATGTATATATCATTAACACGTTATACGTATACGAGAGTTGAAGTAAAGACACGCTGAAACCTACAGATTGAATCAAACATAGTAAAGAAAAAAGAAGAAAAAACTTAAATGGGCACATCTATATATATGCTATTGGAGTTCTTCGTTGTAAGTGGATCAAGGTCCATACAGCATCATATGCATGAATCTCCTCTTGTTACCGCCAAGAACACACCATGACCAGATCTCAATTTTGAAAGTGCATGGAACTTGATCCACCGAGTCTAATGACTACAAAGATCTTTATTCATTGTGTGCCTTTTCATTTTAAAGCAAACATCATAAAGATATATACATAAAAGTTTTTTATTTTGATAAGCCTATGATAAAATAAAAGAAAAGAAACAAGGCTAAGGACAAGAGAATGACCCCGAGAAGAAAGCGACAGAGGCCAAACACCATACTATGGTGGCTGCTGGTGCCACTACGAGCACCATTGTTTCTTTGTCTTTGGTGACCACGCCTTCGTGGTCGCTGCTTCATTGCTTTATCAATACTTTTGTCACGGTTCATCACTTCTCTTTCCACCACAAAATGATACAAAAGATAAATATACTAAACCAAATTCGTACGATTCTTTTTTTTGCTAATTTCTGAGCACATCCCACGTAGGAGATCAAGGCTAGCTATGTTTCTAATTTTAGGCGCATAATAAAGAGTTAACAGAAGTAGAAAATGAACATGGTGGGATGGGAAAGGGTTCTTTTGTATAAATCTTATATGTATACTCTTACTCCTTATATAAACCAAACTAATTACTAGGACAAGGCTTATATATTACACAAATAAAATAATTAGTGGGAAAAATCTTGGATGTTTCGGGGCAAGAACAAAGCAAGTTCCAGGAAAAACCACTTAACTTTTGTTGCTTCACACCCTGTTTGGTTTCATGATGGATTGAGGTTGAGCTTTGCCGCGGGTTGGGTTATTGTTTGATTCGAACGCTTTAGGGATTTTTATTTTGGTCGCGCTGGACTTCGTATTGTATAAATTATCCTATAAAAATAACAATTCTATTTAAGATATATTAATAAAATTATGATATTCTATTAAAAGTTATGTTTGTCTTTATTTTATTTTTTATAAAATAAATTCCATTAATCTACTAATGATGGGGATATTTATCGCATCGAATAATTTAGACAAATCCTTAATCCGTGAAGAAAATAATCTTGTTTAAAATAAATCAATAAAATTAAAATATTATATTGAAAATCATACTTTTTTTATATTATTTGAATTTGTCTAAATTATTTTATAAAGTAAATAATCTTCTAAAATAAACTAACAGAAATAAGAAATTATTTACTAAAAATTAAATTTATTTTTTCTTTAATTTTTTTTTTGTAAAAAAATCTTATAAATTTATTCATCTAAAATGAAATTATTTATTTCATAAGACAATATGGTCAACTCATTGGTCATGGTCAACTTGGTATGCCACGAAGCACTGGCATCAAAGACTAAATATTTGACCGTCACTGGGGGATCATTGTTTGTTTGCAAATGACTTGCAAGAAGGATGACTCTAGTTATTTAGTGTTTATAATTAGATCAATTACCTAAAAACATTAAGATAGACTATGTTGAATGCCCAACGATATTTTATTTAGAGAAAAATAAGTAAACTATAGAGATTAATTAAAGAAATGAAGAAACATTTAAAATAATATTGGATTTTTGTTTCCCCGAGTTTCTTATGTTTCCTTTATTTGGCTCATGACTGATGAGATAGGAGTAAGGGTTGATTCAATGACCTGTAACAGGTCTTGGTTTTAAAATGGTCCAACTTTGAATGAAAAGATGAGGATTGATGGATACATCATAACACGAAAACCTGGTAATTAGTTTCAATGACTTTGTGATGCCAAAAGCCCAAAACCTGTTCCAGGGCATAAACGGTTTGATTTTGTGACATGTGTCTGTATCCAATTAGACAAACCCTTCACTGTATCATCCACCACTGCTAGGAGTTACATATGATGATTCACTTGTTTGGTGTTTGTGTCGTTATAAAGGTATTTTTGTTCAAATCTTCACAGATATCACAATTGGTGATGGAAGTTTTATATGAGAAGTTATAGAGGCACTCAATTTTTATGTACATTACTTAAATGCTTTGTAAATGTTTGGATACATTTACATTGTTCGGTTTAAAGAAAGGAAAAAAAAATAACTTTGTTTATTTAGTTTATGAGAAGAGGAAAAGATTTTAAAGCAAATATTACTTTTATTTTTTTAAAGAATTTAATCGAAATATAGTCATAGTGTAATTTTTTTATATTATCATCCAATTACTAATTATCACATAATTAAAATATATTAATTTTTAAAATTTATATTCATAATTATTTTTAATTGATTGATAACAAATGTAAAAATGAACTTAAAACATAATATTAGCCTTAAATAGAATTTTAGTTAACCAAATTATTTCATTTCCAAAACATCCTTTTAAAAAAAAAAAAAGAGTTAGAATTTAATTAAAAAAATTGACTCCGTCAATTTTCTTCTATTCTTTTAAAAAATATGCAAAAAAATATATTTTTAAAAATTCCTCTCCTCTCATTTATTCCCGTCCTATGACTATTTTTTGATGAACTTAGCAGCCTAATGAATACAAAACGTACTTTAATTGTTCGTCCCACGCCACAAAGTAAAATTAATTAACTACCAATATTTTAGTATGAGAGAAATAAAAAAGAAAAAATATATTTAGCTGCCAATAAATATTCTTAAGACAATAAAATACATACGGTTTTACATTTGTTCTCATCAAATTGCTTTATACAAGAAAGTCGTAAATACGATTAATGCACGATAATGAAGAGCGGGTTTGAGGCAACCAAACTTGATTTTCCTAAAAAAAAAAAAAAGAATGATTTGGTTGTCTTAAACCAAAACCTCTTTTAATTACTTCACAAAGCCTATTAAATAAGTAAATTAATGATGACATGTAGTGTGTATATATAGTGCGGATAAACGTGCTAAATGTAAATAGAACAACTATATTTACATCATTGACTTAATGTCTAGTACCATAGTCGGTGTCGTTAAGTTTTTCTTTTGACACTACCCTGTCCTGCTTCTTTCCTTTCCAACAAATCAAACCATATTTACCAATAAAAAAAGGAAATAAAGTAAATCTAGATTTTATTTGGAATGCTTTGTAAGGAAAAAGAAAAAAATAAAAATATTATCAAGATAAATAATAAGATTAAAAAAATGTGTATATAATTACTAGCCATTTGCAAAGAAGAAAAAAAAAAGACAAACCGCTTGCAACCACTTATGATTAAACAATTTAAACTATTAGAAAATCATAGTTACTTGGGATGCTGAATTGTCTATCCAAGAAATTAGGATCCCACACATTTTATATAGTTTTTGCCTAAATTGCCATACTTATATATTCATGATGAACTGTATGTGGTTCTTTCTGACATTGTCAGATACCTCCCACGAATTAATCACAATTCATGTTCTGTTTTTACTTGAAAGCCTGGTCAAATTAATCCGCACAAAAATGGATTTAGTTATGGTATAGATTCTCCGAACACTACCCTATTTGATGGATTGGTAAAAACGCGTAGGGTCTCGCAATTTGAAACCATTAATTGCTAATTCTAACAAATTCATGAATTTTACTCTTTAAATTGATATATATTATAAAATGTTGATATATGATTAAATATATAACAAACTATAAATTTATTATTATTACAATTACAACTATTAATTTTTCAATCTGTGATTATATTATTATTTTATTTTATCCTTTAAAATGTAAAGTGTAGTGTCTGACTTTACATAAAGTAAATATCTTAAGTTCACATTAATGATGTATAGAAGCATCTTGAGCGCTGCTTATAAGCACTAAACAGGCAGCGGTGAGGATTAATTCGTTTGCAATCTGAACCTTCTTGGGTTCACCTTTCCTTAATCAACGTGAACTAAAAGTCGTTAAAGGAGTCATCAAGCAGAAAAAAATTAGTAAAAATTGTCGGATACAGTTACCAATCAACCTTAATCAATAATCATTGACAAATACGGACCTGAGACAATGGATTTAATTTTGCGTCTTGATAAGTTGGATATTAGTTAAAGAATGAATAAATAATTTTTTTTATTAAAATTCATTATTAAGTTAAAATGGAAACTATAATAAGATATGCAGATGATTTAGATTATTATTTTTATGTTTAATTTTTAAGATAATGTCTTAAGAATATTTATTCATGTTTTTTATATATTAAAAATATTTCCCTATAAATAGTTAATCTGCTTAAAATATAAAAGTTCCTATGCACAATACAAAATTAATCCTCTATTGATATACTTAATTATCATCCATGCAAGGTATCTACTATTTGTGTCAGACTTTGGCCATACATTTTACAGATCATTGCGCAGCCCATTATTTTACACTTTGAGTGCTGTTGTTTTGTTCTGGTAGTGTTACATAATTGATTGTACATGAAGTCCAAACACTCCCTCAAGTCCAGCAAGTTTCCAATTATAGTTCTATTCCCACTAATGGCTGGTTACAACAACCCAAAACAAAAGAGATTGCTCATTAATTCTGCGGTACAGTGGTCAGAATTACCTGCTTCAAATTATTATTACTATCGTATTCAAAGACTAGGATCTTTTTTTTTCCCCCTTGGATATCCTCAATACGCAGAAGTTATATTGCATCCTGATTAATTTGAATTAGCTTGGATAAACTAAAAGTTCTTCCAACACTTAAAATTGTATTTATAAGATTTAAATTTAATATCTTATTTAAATAAAATTAACTTTCCTATTACTTAAAGCAACTGCCATTTATACATATAAACAATTTGCAAATCAATTATATATATATATATATAATATTAAATAAGAATATTTTTATCTGAAAATATAAAAATAAATTTTAACCATTAAATCTTGTCATGAATAGTTAACATAACATATAAATTTATTAATAAATTATGATATATTTTTAAATGATCATATAACTTTAAAAAAAATTAATCTTATATTGATATATGATTATATGCCTTAAACTTATCATTCTTATTTAAAACGGATATTTTTAGTAGAAACATCCTATATGTGTGTTAATAAAAGTAAAAGACAGCAATTTTTTATATAAAAATTAAAAGGTAAATAAATTATATGATCTTGTCAAGAATAATCTAACTCAAAATGTAGAAGTCGTTTAACTTTAAAAATTGATTATGTGACTTAATTAATTATATTTTCAATTCCTTTAATTTAATTAATGTTTAATTTTGATTATTTATTTTTTAGTAATTTCAGATATTTATTTTTAAAATTTAAAAAATTTGGATATTCCATTAATTTTCTTCAAATGAAAACCTTAACATTATTATTATTTATTTAAATTTTCAAATCACTTTAGATATTGATCAAAGAACAATTTTAAAATTTTAGAAGAAATTTAATAAAATTTAAAGAATTTTATAAGATATAAGATGAAAATTTGAAAATTTTATTTTAATTTATATGTTGTTGTGGATTATTATAGCGTTATATCATCTTGGTAAATAGTTGTGATTTATTTTTTATGATTAATCAAGAGTCACATCGTAACGGATAAATTGGTCCATGATAAGAAATAATCTCATTATTCGTGCTCTCATAAAAATAGGAATCCACCCGTATGTAAAGAGTTTATAACCTAATAATCATCAAAACAGCTTGCTATTATATGCTGACACTGAAAGCTTGTTTTGATATTAAAATATCTTTGCAGATACACCTAACATCTCTCTTTCTTGCAAACAACATAATTATACCCAAATAAGAGAATTGTTATATTAGATCCCAGACCACCTTTGAAAGAGGTAGCAATTCCAGAAGGATCCAAAAATTGAAACTCCTAAATCTGATTGATTTTAAAAGGAGAGAATATTACTTATGTATCCATAAATAGGCTGAAAGAAAAGAAAAAAAGAATAGTTCCCAAAAGTTTCTAGCCACTGGGTCCTCTCATCTTCCTTTTCTTTAATCGGATCAATTGACAAAAAAATGATTTTTTAAATCTAATGAGAATCTTCCCTTCAAGAAAATAAACTCTTCCATGTAAAATACCAAGTAAAGTATTAATATAAAATCATTGTTCAAAATCAAAATGATAATATTTATTTTAAAATAAACTTGTCCAATCAATTAATTACAAATACCTTTTGTAGCAGCATATCTTAATGCAATAACAAAGACTATAATACCAAATTACCAATTAGAAAAGGAAGAAGAACTACCCCAGTAAAAAGAAAACTAAGTCCAAGGTCTTATTTTAATTAAATTCAACAGCACTGTAATATCAAAAGACTCATTCATACAAATAATTGTGTTAGGTGGCATTGGAAGAAAGTAATAAATGATCGCATGACAGATCCTGAGGCCAATTTATTAACTATTTTACCTGGAAAGAAGCCACGGTCCTGCAGATAATGTTGACCAATATTAACCGGTATAATTAATTCAAGAAAGAAAAAAGAAGCTCAAGTGTGACGATATACATATTCCCCTAATTATGCATCGCAATTGTCATCAAATAAATATTCTGTAATTAGCCTGAATAGATTATCTCCATTTCAATTTTATGACCACTTGCCCTCTTATAATAATTTAAAAATACTAGCTAGTAGCTAGCTAGATAATGTTAAGGCTGAATGCCTAAATATTTTGACAATCATCACCACTCTAATGTGGAAAATTTTCGCAAATAGCACCCAACCTTGATTGCATTTCTATGAATAATGAATGATTAACGAAGTTGAATATAAAAATATTCTGTCATGTAAGCTTTGAAACCCTAATAAATTTGCAGAAGCAGCACATTGTCAAATCCACCAATTAATTGGGTCATTGCTTATCTTCACATATCGTATAATTTGTCCTGAATTATTTTGTCTTGTTCGTTTGCATATCTAATATGATTAAGAAAATATCAACATAGTTGTGCTGTTAGTTTCGTGTGGACGGGTTGTCGGATTCATTGCAATTATTTTGATCTAAAATATCTGAATTCCTACCCCTTGCGCACTACCGTGAAGTTGGTGACATTCTATCATGTTTGTATAATTGATATTCCCAACCCCCATATTCGACGACCACATAATTTCACATCTATTTTCTTTCCATGCCAGATAAACCCTGTTTTCACACTTTCAAAAGTTAATCACGCTGTAACAAATTAAATTTGCGGTTAATCAAGTAATAAATGATAGTAAAAACCTCACCTTATATTTCTATATTTTATGTTTTTATCTATAGATTGAAAATAGTTTTGATAAGTATCAACCTGTTCATATATATATATATATATATATATATATATATATATATATATATATATATATATATATATATAGATGAAATTTAAACACAGTTAACGTTTTGATAACATATTTCGACGGCTTATTATTACTTAATGCTATGATTAATTTATTCACCATTTGAGTGACACCTGTTCCGTGGTCAACATATGATGCAAAGATATCCAGTTGCCAATTAAATTTTTAATTAGTTGATTGTTTAATATTTCAACAATGTTGGTGTTTCATACAGACATGTTGTAATGTTTATTTATTTTATAATTGTGGTCTTGAAAAGAAAAGTAAAAAAGAATCCACAAACAGGGACGATCATCTGCACTTCTTAATGATATAATCTGGGATTTACTCGGTTATTAAATTTGGAATTTGGAGTAAATCTTTCATATGCCGCAAACTGCAGAATAATTATGAGGCGGCTTCCCTACTGTCCTGCACTCTGACCTTATAAATTACTACTATCATATATATATATATATAATATAATTAGCAATTGGTACATTTACGTGTCTTTTGGTCAAACCACATAGCTGTACTCGTTTTCTGTTGCTCATATTTTAAAGTGATTCAACTCGTAGTAGTTGGTAATTGTCCATTTATTGAACTAGTCTTTTGATTTATCAGGGAACAAAATTCATGATTGTATCCACAATTCAAAATAATTAACTTCCTCCGCAAATTGAAGAAATAAATAAATAAATAAAACTCAAGCATGTTTTCCATGCTGGGACCATTACAATTGCACTCTTCTCCTTTTCATTTTTGTTTTGTCTTTTATTGGCGTTACACTTGGCCTAGTACTAGTGTTTGGCACACTATGTAACTCTAAATTAAGAATTCTTCAGGAAATATGTATTTACAGTTTGATCCATGTGTACTAAGCCATGCTTCCTTGGGTTTCTGACGCAATGGATGTGTCAGGCGAGGTTGACCCGCTTCTGCCGTTTCGATGCTCATCATTTTTTGAGTGTGAAATTGGTTTGGGCGATTTAAGTGGATGATGTCTATGACCATTGTGTCGATGGTGATTTCGGTGATGGTGACCATTTTCCCTCTTCCTCTCCCTATGTGCTTCACTCTCATTTCCATTTCTATGCACATCATTATTGTCATTATGTCTATAGCCATTGCTGTGATGATGGTGACCGTTTTCCCTTTTTCGCTCCTTTGGCGTTTCACTTTCTTTATTCACTTCATTACTTTCAGCTGGAACCGTGTAAACAAAGGGTCCAATTGGAATATCATCAAAATCCTTGAGAGGTTCCAGAATCTTTACCACGGTGGTCATTGAGGGTCTACTCCTTGGCCTGTGGCTAAGGCATTGGTAAGCCAATGCAGCTGCTTTTCTTGCTCCCATCTCAGAATATTGACCCTCAAGCTTTGGATCCATTATCCTGCTAAGTTTCCTTGAATCATTCAAAACGGGTCTGGCCCATTCCACCAGGTTCTGTTCTCTTGGTGGACGCCCTTTGTCCACCGACCTTCTTCCTGTTAGAAGCTCCAACAAGACAACTCCAAAACTATACACATCACTCATTGATGTCAAGTGTCCTATATGGAAAAAAATATATATACATACATGTGAAAATTGAGTTAGCAAAGAATTATATTATAAAGTTTAAGCTAATTGTTTTTTTATTGATGAATTTAATTATCAACCTGTCATAATGTACTCTGGGGCCGCATAACCTTGGGTCCCCATGACTCTGGTTGAAACGTGTGTGTCATCTCCCTCAGGACCATCTTTTGCCAAGCCAAAATCAGAGAGCTTTGCATTATAATCCTGAAAGAAAGAGTAAAGAGTGAGTTAAAATAATTTATGAAAGGGACCACAATTAGAGATGAGGGAGAAGGTGACACTTACAGAGTCTAACAAGATGTTTGAAGCTTTGAAATCTCTATAGATAACCGGTTTCTTTGCTTCATGTAAAAAGGCCAGACCCTTTGCAGCTCCAACAGCAATTTTCATTCTTGTTGACCATGGTAAAGCAGCAGAGTACCCTTCAATTTCCAACCAAAAAATAAGTTGTTTTAACTTCATTATGCAAAGAGAAAAATTTACATGGTGATGAATATTAAAAACAGAAATCTTACTTCTAAATAGCTGATTCTCTAAGCTGCCTCGTGGTAGATATTCATATACCAAAAGCCTGTGTTCTTCCTCACAGCAATATCCAATCAGCTTGACAAGATGTTGATGTCTCAATTGAGCCAGAAACACAACTTCAGTCTGTGGTCAGAAAACGAAATAGTTATTAGGAAAAAGATTGTTAATAATTGGTAATTAAAGAGGTAATAAGCAATAATTGTAATTAAAGCATGTGGAGTAATTAAATGTTGATATTTGGTGAAAAGGGTACTGAGTACTGACCAACCACTCTTTATGGCCCTGAGTGCCATCCAAGTTCAAGAGCTTAACGGCCACAGGTTGAGCCTCAAGACCTGGCCTAACCTTGTCATCGATGAAACCCTTGTGCACGGGTCCGAACCCTCCTTCTCCGAGAAAATTACTGGAGGAGAAACTCTGCGTGATGATCTTGAGCTCAGCGAGTGTGAAAACATGCAAGTTAGACCCCGCCAGAGAAATCGACAGATCCTCCGAAAGCGTTGAGCTTGGATAACTCAAATCCGTTACAGACACCCTGTTGGAAGAAGAACCACCGTTTGTAGCCACCACTTTGGTTGGCTTCGGTGACGGTGACACGTATTCACCCTTATAACAACTAGGGAACATCCATCTCCACGTGTTTTTCATAACAGTCATCGTTGTGAAAATGATCTACAATCTCATGAACCGCTCAGCCACAAATAATCTTCCTATACAGAGAGAGAGAGAGAGAGAGAGAGAGAGAGAGAAGATATACACTTGCTCGGAGCTGGATGAGAATATATTTATATATGAGTTGAGATGGGATGGTAGAATTGGAAAAGGGTTGAAGACTTTGGAGGAAGAGGGACAGGGCTAGTTAAACATTTAAAAACTTCAACTGGATCAGAGTTTGAAGCTCCTTTTTTCTAGCCCTGTGTTGAATTTTTCGTCTTCTTTACTTTTTATTAGTTGTCCAGGTCCTTTAATATATGGAAATCTTCTACTTTGTTTACATATATATAGAAAGAGAAATGGTTGTTGTTTGGCGAGGATGGAAAGACCAAAGATTTGAAGTGATTAAATTAATGGGGAACCGAGTATCCCAAGTCTAAGATGGGTTATAAGAAAATGACGCCGCTACCCCTCGTTGACTTTGCACCATTTATGTTGATAAATTCTGGAAAAGCAACTTCGGTTTCTCCTCTTTAATGCATTATATTCCAATACGGCCCCACCTTCCACAATGCTTCCTTTCATTACCCTCGTACTCAAATTACAGATCCAATAATTCATAGTCATTTACTTTTTATTTTAAATCATCTTTGCTTTTCAAAAATTAAGAATGCGTTTATTCTTTTAAAAATTTATTGTTAATGTTTCTAAATAAAATAAGAGAAATATTTAAAAAATAAATAAAGATATTTGATAAATTAAAACTAAACAATTATTATCTTTAAACAAATGTAGTATTTTGCATCCCCTGCCACTTCCTTCTATTATTCTTCTTCTAAATTTTTGCTGACCATTTTTTTTCATTTACACAAGTTTTGTTTTTGTATGCTTGTCTAAAACTCACAAGTGCATATGAAACGCAAGAAGTAACAAGGAAATTCCAGGCCTCGGCTGTTTCAGTATGTAGCAGAGGGGTGTGTACGTGCATTCTTAGTGATCTAGCCAGAGGGTGGTTCGAGTAACCATAGTGTCAATTAAAATACACCGTTTGTTTGTGTATGTGTGGAGTAATGAAAAATATAAAGCCCCATTGATATTCTTGCAACGTTAGTTTAATTGAGTTAGCTTCTAAATATTACACAAATGGCAAAAAAAACATTTGAATGGATACAAGTTTAAACATGATTCTGAAACAAACAAAAAAAGTTTCATAATTTGTGTGGATAGGCTTTTTGACAAAAAAATGCGTTACCCGCTAAAGAAAATTTTCATTTGAATTGTATTATTTTTTTTAAGTCAACTAAATTTCTTTATTTTTAAAGTTAAGCAGATTAAGGATTTATGACAAAATTAAAATTTAATTAAATATCAAAGTTTGACTAAAAATTTGAAGAAATTTATAAAATATGAAAGTTTGAAGAAGATAAAATTTAAGATTTATTCTCTGTGAGCTTATTTATCTTTTTCCTTACCTCGCTTCACTTACTATATTTTGAGAAAAAATAATTTTTAAATTTTTTAAAATGATCATTTTTATCAGAAAATATATATTGTTAACTTTTATACTTTACATAATAAATATTTAATTTTTTTATTAAAATATTAATTAATATTATGAGAGTAATTTATTTTTAAATATGAAAAGTTATTGTAAAAGATTAAAGTTAACATTTTATATCTTTAGAAATGAAAAAAATAAAATAAAAGAAGTTAGTGTGTCCCAATTATCTGAATTTATAAAAAAAAAAAATTAAAGCGCGGCTTTACATCATTATAATTTCATCCGAAGCGAAATAGGATTGAATGGGAGGAGGTGGGTTTTGATTTTATTTTTTTAATATTTTCATTTTAAATAATATTTTATAATATAAAAATTTTAAATATTTTATTAAAATATTATAGTTAAAAATTTATTTTTCATTAAATAATATTTTTATAATTATTATAAAAATTTTATTTTAATATATTATCAATATAATTTTGGTATTGTTAATTAATAAAATTTTTAATAAATATAAAATTTAAAATAATTATTATAAATGGAAAAAGATTATAGTAAAATAATAATTAATTATTGAATGGCAGTTTAAAGTATATTTTAGTTAATTTTTTATTTAAATATCATTTTTATAATTTACTTTTTAATTATTTTGAATAATTTTTTTTTCATATTTTTATCTCTTCAATTAATATGTTTTATTTTATTCTTTTATTTATTTCCACTTATATCTTTACTTTATATTTTGTTCCATTCAAATAATGTTTTTTTAAAGTGAAAAGGAAAATAAAAAAAATAAAAAGTTATTTATCTAATGAAATTTTTTTCTTTTTTTTTAAATATTATCTTATTTTAAAAAATTTATATAAAATGAATAAAATATTTTTATATTATATTTTAAAAAATTATATAATATTTTTTATAAATAAAATAAAAAATGGAAACAATAAATATTTTTACAAGCTAAACAATTTTTTAAAGATTGTTTGAGAAAAAATATTTTTGAAGAAACAAAAGATAGACAAATTTTTCATTTTAAATAACTATATTTTAATTTAATAATTTATAAAAATATAAATTAGCATAAAATGGATACATTAACATTTATTTACCATTCTAAATAATATATAATTCTTGTAATTAAAAAATAAAAAATTTGTGGTCCCTTTCTTTCGTTTAAAGATCCTCCTAAACAAAACCCTTACGTATTGCCAATTATCTGGCTGAAAGATGTTACACATGTCCACGCACGTCATCTCAAGTAACATACAAAGTTAAAGTGTACACATGGATAGAATTTTATTTCAAAACCTCTGTATAGATTTTATGTATTATTTTTGTGATACATATTTTGTTATT
Source organism: Canavalia gladiata (assembly GCA_037954105.1). NCBI lineage: Eukaryota > Viridiplantae > Streptophyta > Magnoliopsida > Fabales > Fabaceae > Canavalia > Canavalia gladiata. The sequence continues at coordinate 76,624,147 of CM075658.1, read as the reverse complement.
TTATTAATATTTCAATTTTCAAATTTTCAAAGTAGAGGACAAAGCAAAGTTATCTCATCTTCGAAAGAAGCCGAAAACAAACAGTAATATCTATGACTTCAAATTTTTTTATATAATAAAAGTGATAAAATTTAAATTTATTATCTTATATAATTTATCCTAACTTTTTATTGTTAAATCAACTGTAATATTATGTTTTTTATTTATATAATTTATATTATATATTAAATATTTTAAAAAATTATTTTTTAAGTATTAATGGTTACGTGACAAAACAAACAAAAGGACTACAAACGAACTAAACTATATCCTTTGCATTTGCTAACAACAAACTGAGAATATCACATGGCGAGTTATCAAGCAATGTGAAAGAGGCTGCAGCTTTATTTGACAAGCGGAGTTTGAATACTGATATATTATAATAAAATTTTAAAAAATTATGATAAACTAAGTTTTAATAATTTATTTTTTTAATTTTATCTTTTTTTAAACATTTTTGTTAATATAGTACATGAATAATATACTAATACTTGTATATATATAAATCATACTTAATCAGGGTTTGATGCGGGGTTAAAAATACATTATAATGTATAAAACATAATTAATGATATCTACATAAATATTTGAGGTGATTATTATATTTTATTTTACATGAGGTCACAAGTATCGTACATAAAAAATAATATATTCAAATAATTAAACTATTTGATGTAATTAAGTAAAATATGATTAAGTGTTTTCTAAAGAAACTGTTGCCTATCCCAAAATGTTCTTTTTTTTATTTCTATTTTAAATGTGAAAAATTATAGTATGAGATCGTGGGCATGTTTTACCAAAAGGAAATTTTATTTTAGTGGATAAAATTATTATAAATAGATTTTTTTTATCTTATTAATTATTTAATATAGATACATATATAGTATAACTCAAACTACCAGATCAAATTTTTATCAATTGATCTATACATTCAGTGATCTATTCTAAATATAAAATATTAATAAATTATTTTTTTAATATTATCATATATAAATATATCTTTTTCATTGTCAATAAAGCAACAAAAATCTAAATTAAATAGAAAAAAATAGTTACAATGAAAATTAAAAAACAACATTTTTATTTTTTTTAATGAGTTTAATATTCTCATTTATTTTTAATATATGGTTTGTTATACTTTTTTTTCTATTTTATTTTATTTTTTCATTACTTGCTATATTTTTCATTTTTTTATAAATTTAATTTTAATATATTATTGATATAAAATATTTATACTGTTAATAAATAAAAATTATAATAAATATAATTTAAAATAAGTATTATAAAAAAATAATTTTTAATATTATAGTACTTTACAATTAATAATAATATAAAAAACTTTTTTACTTAATGCATTTCAATTAAATTATTATTATTTATTTATATTTATCTAAGAATGCAAGACTATCATTAATTTGGGAAAAAAATGCTAACAGCAGTATTTTTTTTTAAATGACATTTTTATTTTTATTGATTAAATTTATTAATATTCGTAAAATTATATATATTATTTTTATTTGAACGAGTTTTACCTTCGTAATTTCCAACATATTTTATGTTTTTAACTAATAATAAAGAGTACTAAAATAGTAAGACTTGAGATTGTTTGCCTAATACTCTAAAACCAATTTTCATATTTCTTTTACAAAAACAAATATTAAAATGTAATTTTTGTTCATTCTTCTTTTGTGCTATATTGTTTTAGAGCGGTGAAACTGTATACGAAAATGGAAAGGGGAGGGTCTTTTGAGATTTTTTTAATAATTTTTATATTAATATTTTATATCATTTAAAATTGAAATTATTTTTAGTGTGAAAATTCCTATAATAAAAAAAATTATTACATGAATTCATTTTCATTGTTATTTTTATATAATTTACTTATTTATTTTCGTTTTCACTCATTTAAATAAATGAAAAATAAATTATATTTATTTATATTTATCTAAATAACACAATTTTTTAATTTATTTATTTTTTATACTTTCATTACTTTATTTAATTTTTTATCGTTTATGAAAGGCTTGGTCACAAATTCACAATGTAATTTTTGTTAACTTTATCAAAAGTAATTCTGAATTTCTGACCAAACATTGGACAGAAAGGACAAAGGACGCGTCTTAATGATAGTCAAACATGAGAGTGTACAATACTAAAGTTTTGTGCGCCTCCTCAAAAAATAGAATTGGAAGCTTCACTTTTGTCAGTATTTTTCTTTTATCAAGTTTATAATTTTATATTTTATATTTAATTTTAATTATGTTTTATAGCTTTAATTTTTTATTTTAGAAAAATTATAGTTTTAAATTTTATTATTAGAATTTTTTATACTTTTAATTATTAAAGAGAGTATATATAATTTGATTTCTACATTTGTTCTTATATTTTTGTTTTTTAAAATGATTAAATTTTAAATAATATAAACTTATATATTTTATATTTTAAATATGTTAGTTTTATTTAAATTAAAAACTTATTAAATATGTTTTTATTGGGTCATTAATATTTTTTATGCAAATACATGACTTTATTTGTGCATTTTAATTTATTAAAAAATAAGAATTAGATTGGATAATATTAAAACACATAATATTTTTTATTTACGAATAACTATGAAAAATACAGAATAAACTTATAAAATGAAATAGAAATTTTTTAAATAACTTGATGAATTGGTTACAATTTCTTTTTGTCTTGTTTCATACAAGTAAAACAACGTGTTTAGATAAAATTATTATGTTCGTGCTCTCAGCGTTTAAGAGAAAGAAAAAAGAAAAGGAATATGTGGGCGCTTGTAGCCTTTGATGCTTTATTGCGCGTACCGAGGCCAGCTGTAGTTCACTGGAGTTTTGATTTAATCAAACGAAGGAAAACGAGTTTGCCTTTCTTGGACCATACCCGTACCCTTAGCAAGTAAAATCTTGTCAACACGAAATTTTTGGGAATAGTTTAATGCCCAATTTCAATGAATAAATGAGATCTAAATGAGTTACATATGCTGGGCTACTCCTTGGCAAAATGGGATCCATCCACATTATATGATCAAATCCAGTTTGGTGAACTCTGATCGGAAGCCGAGTAAGTAAACCAAACATGGAAAAGATACCATAGACATTTTCAAGCATATTTTAAATGCGTGGTGTGGTGTTACGACCGATTTAAGAACAACTTCAATGCCACATCTTTTCAAAATCACCCCTCAGGTGTGCTCACTTCACAACATATCAATTAAGTAATTGAAGTTTGTAAAAGTAACTAAACACTGTGACCACAAGTGGATCATAGAAGAAGGTATTTGATCAACCAGAAATTTAAAAAAAAATGCCTCCGTAACAACATGAAAGAAGTTACCTATTTTTAATTTGAATAAATTTTTTAAAAAATTATTTGTATTTTAAACAAAAAAATTATCAAATTTAACTAACGCCAATATTTCGTTTGCAGTTGGAACTACGTTGTTTTTCTCATGAAGCTTCAAAATCAGCAGAAAATAATGGTAGGTATTTGGATTTTCAATAAAACAAGAATGGTTTGAAAATTCGAAACTAATTAAAACTTTATGATTAAGCTGTCAAAAGTTAAAATAATTTACAAGTATTTAAACTTTATTATTTTTATCTTTATAAAAAAAATATTAGCATATGAACAGCACGGAAACGTTGTCCACCTAAATCGTAGTTACATTGTCACATGCATTTCATTCAGATCAAATTCTAGAATAATCAATCAATTCCAATTAGAAAGTCCAAAGCACGATAAAAATGTTGGACATGACACCGATCGATCAAACTAGTTATCGTTGAAAAGCCTTAATTCACATCTGTCTAATTTCCAGATCGCATATATTTGTCAAACAATACTATTTTCTTGCTGGGATTAATTTTATGTCTTAATCCTTATCGGATTCGATTAGGTCTCTAGAGCAGTGAAAATGGTTTCTGTCAAAAATTTGGTTTGAGCCTTTTTAGGGTAATGACTTGAGCAGTGAAAATTAATGAAGCCACTAAGTATAGAAACGAATGCAAATATATATTTTTATCGTATGTTCCCATTCCATCATACATAGGGAGATAAGGGATTGCACTTCGAAATTTTTACTAGTACACCTCCAATAATGAGTTAAATTATGAAGTAATTAATTTGAAAAAAAAATGGTTTAATTTGATAGAATACAATTAAAACTGTTTCCTATAAATCAAATAATTTGGAGTCTTAATCTCGGGATTCTAGAGAAGAAAAAAAAAAGAGTGATAAAAGGAAAAAATTGCATTTGCAAATGGTTTGACAAAGGAGATAATACGCCATGTGCTTCTAGATGGAGAAGGGTCATTTCTGAAGTGGTTGAAGATCTATCTTCTTTGAGTACTGTTTTTGTCATAGTTATGCAGAAGTCGTCCTGAATTAGAAAGTGTCAAATTCACAAAAATAAAATTATAAATACTCAAATAAAAAAAAATGGGCTCCATCTGAGTAGTCATTTTCGTTAATTTATAATTTATTTTATTAGTACATAAAATTGTCTTATTATTAAGTTAGAGACGTTTGGTAAATAAATTAACTTTCATAGCTTATAACATTTATTGAATGTTGAAATAATGTTTGAATATATTTTTTTCATTTTTCTTTGAATACTTTGATAAAATATATCCTTTATATTTTTTTAAAAAAAATTATATTAGTCTTAGTTTATTTACTATTATAATACTTTATTTTAATTATTATATTATTTACACTAATTATTTAAATTTTTAATAAAATATTTCATCTTTAAATATAAGAGTTCAACAATTAACTACAAAAACAAAAATCATTAGTTTACAAAAAAATTGTCCGAAAATATGATTAAAATAAAAAATACGTAAACATGTTTTTTTATTTCATTTTATATTTACATTTAATTTAACAAATATTTCTATAAAATCTTTATTTATCAGTTTTTTTCTTCTAGATAGACCTGTAATTGAGTAAAAAAAAAATTTAATACACACGAATATATATGAATTATTGATTTAGACAATTTTTAATTTGGGTTTTGTAAAAAAATTCTCATCTATAACGAAGGAGTTTAAGTAATTAAATGTTATTTTGGTTTCTAACGAGCAGCGCATCACTCCACGAAGATTTTATTTGTATTGTTTTTTGTACCACCATTTTTAATAATTAGAAAGAAAATTGTATCATGAATAATATAATAAAATTTAAAATATATAAATAAAAAATATTAAAAATGTTATATGGGATAGTACGTACGCGGGTCGACGGGTACGGTGAATAAATAATATAATCCAATGAATGAAAATGACGGCGATGGAGATAATGACTCCAATTTTGATTATGGTATGCACTAATGGTTATGCTTGTGCACCAAAAGTCAAATATTTACGTATATACATATATAACGGGGAGAACGAATAATGATTAATATATTTGATAATTTTATTATACATCTGACATTTCAATTAATGGGTCCCTTTCACTATTATTACCGTTTTTCGTAGTAAATTTTTTGTATTTGAATATGAAAATAATCAAACATTTTAAAAATATCATTTATTGACAAATTAATATTAAAGATTAACTTCTATTTATAACATATATCTAATAAAATTATATTATTAATATAAATATTACAAACATCTATACTAATAATACAATATAATGAATAATTTTACTAATCTAAAATATTGATATGTTATAAATATATTAAATATTCATATTATATATCATATTCTTTATATAAATTTTAAAGATTTATATTAACAATTTAATTTTTATTATTAGATAAACTAATAATGATAATTTTAACGTTTGATATTTTAATTTATTAATAAATATAATTTGTAAAAAAAAATATATTCACACTTTCTAAAATTTTAAAAAATTTATTAGATATTTTTTATCTTTATAAAATTATTTTTTAATATATAAAAATATAATATCGTATATTTTTTTAACTGCATAGATTTATATAGATTTTCTTCAATTTTTTATAAATTTATATACATAAAAAAGTTAAGGTATGTAAGAAATAGAATGAATATTTGATGAAATTTAATTAAACTTTTTAAGAGATATAAGAATAATTTTATCAATTTTTTTTTATCGAAAACTCGTACCAAAATTACCATGCTTGCTAAATTTGTAATAAATATTAAATTTTATTAATTTAATTATTTTATTATGAAATTTTATTGTATAAATTAAGATTATAATATTTTATAAAATTTAAAAAATATTTAATATTTATCAAATAATTTTAATTTAATGCATAATATTAATATAATGTAATCCTTACTAGACCCACAAACCAAGTCCAGGACATTCAATGACAACCGTGAAAGCTACTCTTTCATTAGAATCTTGAACAAAATGATTAGAGTTTATGCAATAACATCCCAACAGTTAAGTTATAGGTATTTTAACATAATAACAAACTAATCGTATATAGGTCAAAGCTTAACTAAGGGATGCATGAACTCCGTTATGTATAGAGACTGGATGTAGAGCTAGGAAACATTCTTATGCAATATATCCTACATGACAACTGAGCTTCTAAATATTGATTTCGACAAGACTCCTAAGTGTTGATTATATACATGAGAAGTTTGAAGTATATATTTATGGTTGGATGCATGTTTTGGATCATAGTGACCATGGAGTGAGGACTCCATAGGTGTAAATTTGGCTTAAGCCTCATAAATTTGAACTAAAAAAAAAAATATAGATTAGATATTTTAGGATATAAAACCTTAAACCGGATAAAAGGAAAGGTTTAAATCCATAAAATGGTTCTCAACAAAGTTGAGTCATCACAAAATTATTCAAATAAATTAAGAAAATTAAGTAATTTTTTATGTGAAAAATATTATGTATTTTTTTTATTATACTCTTAACCTTTTACACTAATTATTATTTTTATTAATTAACATTCTCATGATGGATAGGTGTATAACAAAAAATATAATAAATACTTTTTCAGTTTTAAAATAAAAACAAAAAATTTAAATTTAAAATAATAATAGATAAAAAATGAAAATGTTATTATACAACTAAGTTAATCCAAATATTAGATAGGTTTAATTATATTTTTATTTCCGAATTATATATAATTTTTATCTACAATTTTTTTTAAGATTTTATTTTTAAAATTTAGCAAATTTAATCTTCCATTGATTTTTCTCTTCAAACCTAAATTTCATATTTTATACAAATTTTAAATTTTATCCAATTTCTACAATATTTTAACCTTTAAATTTATCATATTTCATTATCATTGCAAATTTATTTGAAAATCTGGACAAAAGATAATATATTAAAATTTTGAATTAAAAAAATCAAAGAATAGATAGTCATGTGATGGGAGGGGGGTCAAATGGGGTAGGGTTCAATGGCCAAGTTTGTGAGATTTGTACGTTGTAAGTGCATTCTTTCGGCCCAAAAAGGGAAAGCAAATTGAATATACAATGTAAGTGCAGAATTGGATCAAAACAACGGGCTCATTAGACTTCGGCCCACCAAGTATGTTCATATGTTTCAGAGGAAGTTCCTCCAACGACGCCAACCATTACAATTACAAATTCATTGAAACAATCTCCCCTTAATGCAACCATAAGAAGATGGTATTATTCTTATACCTATTTTTATAAAGGTCTCGTTAAGTAGCATCTTACAAATATTAATTAATGGATTAATAAATAATTTTTACTAAAAATCACATTAGAATATATTAAAATTTGTTATAAAAATGTATTAATAATTTTTTTAACAAATAAAATTCTGTTTTAAATTTATTAATCAGTCTCTTTAGAATGTTAATTAATACTTTTCATTGTATAATAAAAGCATTTATTTTTTATCTCTTTTAATTTCATTACTCACCTTATAGCATATTGATTTATCTTATTTAATGGTTCTCTTAATACTTAAAAAAAAATGTTGCACACAAATATTATACAGATCAAATTTGTCATGTAGAAAATAATAATATACGAAATGTCCTTGATGATGACAGCTCTGGTTGGATCCAATATCCCTAGTACGCTACTATGCTGATCCTTTTCGGTCAAAATCCTAATCCGTCATCATTTTCCGTTTAGATCGAGTTTGCTCCTTATTTTGGTTGTAGTTAATTAATGAATTTAAATCTGATTGGAAGGTAGTGACCAGTGAGAAGTACGATTGTTGATAATTATTAAGAGTAATACTAATAACTCTAATCCAACTTTACTCACAAAATTATATAAATTTCAATTATTATTTAATAAATCTCGCCCGTAATTTTTCAATTTTTAATATTTTTTCACCTAATAATGCATAATCAGCTAGAAAATAAGTGGTTAATATTCCTTTAATTATTGGTTGATCTCGTCGTTTTGTTGCAGTCAATTTGAATTTACAACGGATTATGACTTTTTTACTTTGTGTTTTTAAAAGAATTCTAGGTTTTTAAAAACAGAACATCAAAACGTTCATTTGATAAGTAAAAGTTTTGAAAATTGTTTTTTTAATAAATTATTTATATATTTTTAGAACAGAAAAATAAAAAAAAATTGATAAGTGCGATTTTAAAATTTATATTATTAAACAAAATATTTTAAGTTTTTTTTAAAAAAATTTTAGTTGTGTTATTGTCATTCTTTTTTGTACTATTTTGTTTTATTTTCTCACTTATCTCTGTTTTTTTAATTTTTTTCTTTAAAATAATTTTTTAAAACTATTTTAGATAATAATTTTTAAAAAATAGAAACAAAAACCACAATCAAACACTTAGGAAGAACATCAAAGCACATTTTGACTTTAATAATATTTTATGTTTTTTAATTGCTTTGCGAAATTAGTAAAATTTATGTCATATTTTGGCATTAAAATAAAACAAAATACCGTTTCATCTTAATGGCAATGGCGTGATACTATTTCCTTGTCATTGTGTAATCATGCTACTCAAACTAATTTTTAAGGGAGTATTTGATGTTTAAATTTATTTTATTTTTAGAAGTTGTATTTTTTAAATTATATCTATTGAAAAATTTATAAATACATTTGACACATTTAAGGGGTTTTAAAAAATATTATAAATATGATAAAAAATTTATACTTTCATGAAAATAATTTTCACTCCTTTCATTAAAAATGTTTGTGAGATTTGTGGTTAAAAAATGTTTTTTAAGATAATTTATGAGAATTTTTTAAAAAAATTAAGATTTTAAAATTAAAATTAAAAAATTAAAAAAATCTTCATACAAAATACCCCTATATATAATTAAGAGGCGGCTAGAAGAACTTGATTAATAAAATTGATTATATTGTCGTTAAATTTCGACGTATTGTCGTGAAATTTTATACTGACATCTCATTTAATGAATTTGATTATATTTTAAATTATATAAAACTTGAACTTATTAAAAAAATGATAATATATAACGAGAGATATAAATATAATTTTTTTCTACACTATAATAATTAAAAAATTATATAATATAAACAATAGGTTGCTGGATAGGAAATAAAGACAAGTTCAATATTTAAGAAGATAGACATGGATATAAATTTTGTCGCCTAATTTTGTAATGTGGAAAATTAAGGTTCTATTTTATGTCATATTAGTGCCCAAAACTCAGTTCTCATGGAGCAGATCTTGAATGTCTTGCCAAGAAATAACTACACTCCAATTATAACTCCTTAAAGCACGATGGAGCCTATCATCACCATTTCGTGGTAAGCACGAGCTCTCACAATGCCAAGACTCTGGTCAAATGAGTAGAGTGTAGATACTAGATTTTACAATTAAAGGTGTGTTAAGTTTTTTTTTATTAGAATTTAATTAAAACCCATCGTTTATGCACTATTATGCAATTATAGTTTGTGATATTATTAAAAGTTATTATAAAAGTTAGATTTATTATAACATTTAATTGATTGATTATAAAAAATTATATTAATAATATATTAAAATTAAACTTTTTTTTTGTTATTAAAAAGTTGTTAGACATATTAAAATTAACCCAATTTTTTTGGTAATGCAAATATGTATTCAATAATATTCTAATAGAGAAATAATCACACACTTAACCTTTGTCGAGAAGGTTCGCCTCACATAATTCAAGTGAAAGAGTTAGGACTTAGGAGACAAAAACTTTTAAATAACCGAGTGCTTGGAAACGATTTATATATAATTTTTTAACTTTCTCAAAAATAAAATAAAAAATTATTCTAAAACCAAATAAACTAAATATTTATTTATTAAAGTGGGAAAGTGTAAGCAAGGCAGAAAAGGTGCTGGATAAAAAAAATTATTTATTTATTAAAGTGGAAGATTTGAAAGATGAAAAAAGTTCTATTATTTTTATAATTATTATAAAATTTATTTATTTTTTATTCATTTAAATAAATAAAAATAATTTCGTTTCGTTTTTTTATTTTTATCCATCTAAATAACATATTATTATTATTATTATTATTATTATTTTATTTCTCTTATTCCCCATATAACAAAGTTAAAAAATATATATTTAAAGTGTAAAAGTATTTTAAAAAATCAGTTAAGATTTTAAATCTGTTATATGCGAATTTTATTACAATCTTAACCATATGAATAAATGATTATTAAGATAATTTGTTATTTGAAATATAATTTTTTAAATTGAATAAGCTCAAGTCACCTGATAAAAAAAAGGAAGAGAAATATATATAATAGAGGATATCAAATTGATAACGACATTGTTTAGGTGTATAAAAATTATGGTTGGAACCATCATTTAGAATGTTTGTTAATTTTAAAATTTCCAAATTTTAAAACTAAAATAATTTATATGTTTTTAGTTTCTAGTATTAATTTTTTTATTCAAAATTTTAAAATGTTATTACAACTTAGCGATGAAACAAGTTGATCAATCTGCTTTTAACTCGTATAATGCACCATCAACTTATCTAAATCGATGTAAAAAAATAATAAATGTGAATATAATAAAAAAGGTAAGAACATGTTAAAAAAATAATAAAATAATATGAAATGGAACAAAATAAACCAATGTCAATATAAATAATAAAAACATGTAAAATATAATAAAAATATAAAATTAAATAACTAACTTTTTATTATGTTACTTCTTTATAATATATTATTTTTATTTTTTATTTTTAAATATTTAATAATTTAAATATAAAAATACAAAAAATTAAACTTCACTTCTATTTAATTATTTTTCTTACATTTTATAATTTTTTTATAGATGTATTCGATAACTGGAGGATAAGTTAACTAAAAATTAAAATAACCAGACTGATAAATTATTAATTAAGTAAAAAAATTGATAAAATTAGTTATTAAATTATATAATAAATATAAATATAATTAAATAATAAATTAAAATATAATAGATATGTTATATTTTTTTAATAATTAAAATTATATTTTTTAAAATAAAAATTGTTATTTTTAATTTTTACATAAATAAATCTTAAATAATTTTTAAAAATAATATTTTTATAATTTTAACTTTTTATTAAATAATATAATATTTTTAATAAAATAATATAATAATTAAAATAAATAATATATGTTAAAATGTAAATTAAAATAAATATTTTATAATAATATACATATAAAAATAAATTATCACATTAATATATTATTATAATGAAACAAATAATATTAAGATTATAAAAATAAATAAATAAAATTAGATTATAAAAATATATTAAAGATAAAAATAAATAAAATATTTTAATTAAAACTAAAAATATATTCGAAATAATTTATTTAAAAATCGTAGTTAACATCTAAAAAAGAACTAATAACTATTAAAACAAATTACTTTCCAAAGAGCCGAAACCTTTAACAGATTTTTCAACTATCTGAAATAGCTTAAGAAACAAATTCTATGTTCAACCAAAAGAAGGAGAAGATTACAAAAATCATAGTTGGGAGGATAATTTGGTCATTACGCTTTGCGACGGCCACCAATAACCATCTTAATTTGCAGCGAACCAATAGCATTCGAAATCATACCGAAGCACTCATTAGTTTTGGGAGAAAGACGAGTGAATGAGCGAGTGAGAGTGAGAGTGAGATGGCGCGGTTGTCACTGCTCATTCTGTTCTTCTGCGTCGCCACCGCCGCAGCGTCCACCTTCGACGACTCCAACCCTATCCGTTTGGTATCGGACTTGGACTCGCAGGTCCTCCAGGTGATTGGGCAGAGCCGCCACGCTCTCTCCTTCGCCCGCTTCGCTCTCCGCTACGGCAAGCGCTACCACTCCGTTGACGAGATCAAGCACCGATTCCAGATCTTCTCCGATAATCTCAGACTAATCAGATCCACCAACAAAAAGCCTCTCACCTACACTCTTGGCGTTAATCGTATGTGCATTGTTCCACCGTTCTCTTTCTCTTTCTCTTTCATTTTCATTTCTATGTCTGATTTTTACGTGGATTCTCGAGTCGCAGATTTCGCTGATTGGACTTGGGAGGAGTTCACGAGACACAGACTCGGCGCTGCTCAAAATTGCTCTGCCACGCATAAAGGCAATCACATGCTTACCGATGCTGTTCTTCCTGACGAGGTAATGAACAAATTATGAACTTCACTTGTGAACCAAATAAAATTTTCAAACATTTCCGTGCATTTAATATAACTTACTCAGCCAGTTAGTTCCTAACAACGTCGTTTTGAATACTGGTTGTTCTACCATTTGGAAATTGGGAACCAGGACAAGGGAATCGTGATGATGTGAATAAGTAAGTACTATATGGTGTGAATAGCTGACCATGTAATCCAATAGATAGAATCTGTGCATAGAAGAAGAATGTAATAACAAAATGTGAGCGCGTGCATACTTGATACTTGTTGTAGCTGTCAGCATCTCCTGCCATTCTACAAGTGGGAAGGTTATTCATGTTAGTTTTACATTAGTGACCTAGTGGAAAACATAATTTAGATTGTAAAAGGAATATAGTGAATGACATTTCTCGCGGTCAAGACTGAAGTGAGGTTTTTGTGAAGTTAAGGTCTAAAATGACTAATCGACCGTCGACACTATCAGAAACCAAAACGAGAGTTTACTCTTTCATATCCCTTTCTCTAATCCCTGACAGATGCAACAGGGTCCTTGTCCTTGTTTGTTTGTGGGGAAAAAAACATGCCTTGTATGTATGAATTTGTTTTCCTTTCATTCTTGTGTGCAGAAAGACTGGAGAAAAGAAGGTATAGTAACCAAAGTTAAAGATCAAGGTCACTGCGGATCTTGCTGGACCTTCAGGTTGCTTTTTTACCCAAGGAACGGTTTGGAATTATTGAAGCATTCTACTTTATATTGCCTCTAAACGTAAACATTTGTCACGTGTAGCACTACTGGAGCATTGGAGGCAGCTTACGCGCAGGCTTTTGGAAAAAATATCACTCTCTCTGAGCAGCAGCTTGTGGATTGTGCTGGTGCTTTCAATAACTTTGGTTGTAATGGTGGGTTGCCGTCCCAAGCCTTTGAATACATTAAATATAATGGTGGGCTTGAGACAGAGGAATCATATCCCTACACTGCAAAAGATGGTGTTTGCAAATTTACAGCTGAAAACGTCGCTGCTCGAGTCATTGACTCTGTCAACATTACCTTGGTAATTAAACGGATAGATAATTTTCATTTCTGCTTGATGTATGTATGCGAATAATCGTAACATAGCTATTGACTCTGGAGAGACATGGCAGACACATCATTCATAGCTCAACTAAAATTTTTAATTTTGTCCCCTGGTGTAGGGTGCTGAGGATGAATTGAAACATGCAGTTGCTTTTGTTCGGCCAGTTAGTGTGGCATTTGAGGTGGTGAATGACTTCCGGTTCTACAATAAAGGAGTATACACTAGCAACAATTGTGGCAGCAAGCCCATGGTGAGTATTCTGCGAGAGAATACCTGACCTTTCTCATTCTAGTGTTGAATGCAATTTTCAGAACAGAATGTTTAGCTACAAATTTAATGCATTCGATTGTTTATGTCGAATTTATGGTATCTCGAGATAAAGTTGCTGTTTTCAATGCATGTTTATAACTGTTAGCGTCATGAATTCTAATTATTTGCCAATTGTCGAGATCTGTGATACATGTATTATGATATGCGTGTTATTAATTCGAAACTAAGTGCTAGAAGCCTAAGGCAGTCATTCATCGGATGTTAACAAAAGCTGAATTTGCGTGGCAGGATGTTAATCATGCTGTTGTTGCTGTTGGGTACGGAGTTGAAGATGGTGTTCCATACTGGATTATTAAAAATTCATGGGGAAAGAACTGGGGTGACAATGGCTACTTCAAGATGGAATTGGGGAAGAATATGTGCGGTGAGGATCCACGGGACCTAACTTTCTTAAAGAATAGTTTAAGTTGTTGGGCATTATGTATGCATTCCAGAAGATTCAAAGGGAACTAGTTCCATGTTAACTAGGGATAATAAAATTATTTTTTAAAATTAAAAAGTTTATCTTTTCTAAAATTTTTATACGATGAGTTTTTACTTGGTCAAACCTTATACGTAACAATATACCACCATTCCCTTTTTTTGAAGCATTCTTCTTCGTCCTCTCCTTACATAGACCACTATTCTCAGAACAGCATGTTAAATCTTTAGAGATTTTCACATTATTAAATTCATATGTGTGGCGAAATAATACTTCTCAGGCTACCAATTTTCTTTTAATTTTTTTCAACAAAAGTGGCCTCACCCAATTGTCCCTTTCTATCTTGATGATTGACGCAGTGGGGCAAAGGCCTTCAGATTGTGATACCGAGGAGCAATTATAAAAATTTCAAGCCCTTAATATTTCGTGAAAATTTGGTCTTGCTATAGTTGTTGATATTAAAGTTATAATTCTGAATTTATAAAACTGAGATGTCATTTTGCTGTATTGGTTTTTACTAATCCCATTGGTTTAATTTCAGGTGTTGCAACTTGCGCATCTTATCCTACTGTGGTTTAAACTGCATGAGATGTGGTGCCCGATTGGCTGCCCTTGTAAATTCCACCTTGCACGTCATGGTTCGTATTGCCATCTTAAAAGGTGAAATGCCGTTGTGATATGATGATAATTGCTTAGTAGATGTTTATGTTTAATTGTTTATCTGTAAAATAAGCTTGGATTTGTGATGCCCCATTCTCATCGATGCTGGACTGCGTTACAAAATCATTCTGTAAATCATTTGCACATAGGGAGTTTGAGAGAATATAAACTCTATTTGTTGTGCTCCCCCATCTCTTTGGCAATTGAAAGATTGCAGCATGCTGCATGCTGGATGCAACCTGGGAACATGAAGTTACCCTCTGTTTCAATGATATAAACTTTGATTGGCTGCTTCATGTCGTTGTTACTGTTATGCTGATACGACCCTCAGTGTTCCTCTTCTTATTTCAAACCCAAATAAAGTATTTACTGTCCTGGCTTCATCAAAGTTCAGTGTAGTCTTGCGACGCCGCCGTATTGCCGAAATACAAAATATATTTTAATAAAAATATAGTTTAAATTAATTTATACATATTTAAAAATATTTAATAATTTAAAATTAATTCTATTTAAATTTAAAATACCAGGAACATAGTGGCCATGTAAAAGTAAAACGTTAAAACTCCCTTGCCAAACTGGATTTTGATTCCTTGAACTGGGAATGGGCTGATTACTGTGGGCCATGAGCGATTATGACAGGAAAAATTAAAGAATACGACTATGTGAATCCATTCGGCGGCAACAGTAGACAAGTTCCTCGCTTCACTAACACTAGGCGGCACTTCTTTAAAGGCACGAAATTTCATGAAAATACTAATTAATTATATCAAAATTAAAATGAATTAGGATTCTCTCATGTTAAAATTTCATTTGACTTGATCATGTTGAAATTTGTGTATTTATTCATATGTATTGAATAGATGATCCCTATAACTATTTATGAGGAGAGAAAAATAAATGTAAGTTTTAACATAACATAACACATGATATAAAATAAGGGGATTCATTCGAACCTACAACGTTTTTTTTTGGTAAATCCGCTTAAATTCCTACAACGAATTTTCCCTAGATAAGTTGTATATTTGGCCTTTTTATTTTAAAATTAATTTTTTTTACCAAATTTTTATTTTAAAAATTGTTTTTTGGAAATAAAAAGTTACTAATTTTTTTTAAAGGATTAGATATATTTCTAATTTTTTAAAATACTTAAATTTTAATTTTATTCCCTTAATTTTAAAATTTTTAGTTTTTTTATTTTTTTTAAATATCTTATTATATTATTTGATATTAATTTAAATTATATAAAGTTAAATTAGATTAATTATTATTATTATTATTTGATATTTTATAGAATTTTTTTATTATAATTTTTTTATCATAGTTAATCTATTTTGATTTAGTATAATTTAAATTAATATTAGAAATTATAATTAAAATATTTTAAAAAATAAAAAATTTAAATAAAATATTTTAAATTTAAATAATTTAAATTTAAATTTAAATATTTTAAAGAGACTAAATATATTTAATTATATATATATATATATATTATGTATAACGTGTATATATATATATATATCATAAATAATTATACAAATTTATTTATTAATATCATTATGAATGTTAAAGTCTGAGTAAAATATTAATTTGATCCTTGAAATCGGCATCATCAATTAATCTGATTTTTAATATTACAAAAAAGAAAATTTAATCTCTAACTTCAATAATGACTGATTAATTTGGTTCCTAATGCTATGATAAAAAAATTATATTCTCTAACCCTTGATAATTGTCAATTAATTTGTTACCCAATACATAATAATGTCAGGAATCAAATTGATTTATATGCATCAATATTAAGGTTAAGTTAACTAATAATCACGAAAGTAAATAATTATATTGGCTTTTTTTTTCTGTTAAGAATCAAATTATTTGGCAGTATGTGTAACCAAAAAAAAATTTATTTGGCAGTATGAACTAAATTGATATTTTTTGCCATGTTAAATACGAATTGACCGATAGTATCAACTAAATATTTATTCAATTTTTTCTCCTCCCTTATTACTTTTTGGATCTGCCCCTCGTTTGCAAATCTCAAATCTGCCCCTCGTCCTCTTCGCCTTGATTTTCGACCTCGTTGCGTTCGTCATTCTCAGAGCTCGTGCTCGTCTCCAGGTTCGACGTTGGTTCTGGTTTTGCTATACTCTTGTTCCTGATGGAATTTGACCAAGGAATATAATGTACTTTCTCTTAATATGATGGAATGTTTCTGATTAATTAATTTTGAGCTGGTATCAGGCTCTGTTTATCTGCACTTGAACTGAATAATTGTTTACTATTTTCCACTATTTGATTTTGTGTTTTTTTTTTCCTTTTTCTCTCTCGTTTTTCAGGTTCTGTAAATGTCAATTTTGGGTGGATGGGGGTTTTTTATTTCAAGGAATATTATGTATTATTGATTCCGGTCAAACCTCAACTTTTTGCTCCATGCGAAGGCCTAAGTCATCAATTTCTTCTTCACGCAACACTTTCATTAACCTCTGAAAAGGGTCATGCTTACATTTCCACATATCGTGCCCAAGCAGATACCTTTCTCTTTCTTCACGACTATTCGAGCTTCCCACTATCTTACCCTTACTCAGGTAAGAGTTGCTGAAAAAAGGTTTATCACAACACCCGATTTTTGGTTCGTCAAGATTGTTTCTACACTCTTTCTTCGTTCTAACCCTCTGGATGATAGGATTTTGAGCTATTTTGGTAAGTACTTGACTCCTTCTCTTGTGTTAGAGGTTATTAAAAGGCTTAACAATCCCAATTTGGGTTTCAAGTTATTTCTGTCGACTAGGGAAAAGTTAAATGTGCCTCATTCATTCTGGACTTATAATATGCTTTTGAGGTCCCTTTGTCAAGCACGTCTCCACAATTCAGCAAAACTGGTATACGATTGTATGAGGTCTGATGGGCAATTACCTGACAGTAGGCTTTTGGGGTTTTTGGTTTGTTCTTTTGCACTGGCTGACAAGGTTGATGTTTCAAGGAAATTACTTGTTGAGGCTTGGTGCAATAAGGTTCAAGTAAATGGGATTGTTTATAATAACTTCTTGAACATCTTGATAAAACACAAAAAATTAGATGATGCCATTTGTCTAGTTAGGGAACTTATGAGATCAAACTCTCATCTAGAGACCTTTACCTTCAACATTTTAATCCAAGGTTTGTGCAGAGCTGGAGAAATTGATGAAGCTTTTGAGCTTCTCCGTTGTATGAGAAGTTTTGGTTGTTCAGCTGATATAGTTACATATAATACTCTGTTGCATGGTTTATGTAGAATTGATGAGGTTGAGAGAGCACGTGATTTACTAAAAGATGTTTGTTTAAAATGTGGGGTTGTGCCTAATGTTGTAAGCTATACAACCATAATATCTGGTTATTGCAGATTGGGTAAGATGAAGGATGCCTCCTCTCTTCTGGATGAAATGGTTAGATCAGGAATTAAGCCTAATGTGTTCACCTTTAGTGTCCTTGTTGATGGCTTTGTTAAGGCAGGTGACATGACTTCTGCACTAGGCATGCACAAGAAGATGGTCTTTGATGGTTGTCTTCCCAATGCGGTTACTTTAACATCCCTAATTGATGGCTATTGCCAAGTTGGATGGGTGAACCATGGTTTGAACCTGTGGCATGAAATGAATGCGAGAAATATCCCTGCAAGTTTGTATACTTTCTCTGTTCTTATCAGTGCTCTGTGCAAGAGCAATAGACTGCAAGAAGCTCGTGACCTTTTGAATGTATTGAAGCGGAGTGACATTGTTCCAGAGTCTTTTGTATACAATCCTGTCATTGATGGATATTGCAAATCTGGTAACATTGATGAGGCTAAGGCAATTGTAGTAGAAATGGAGGAGAAATGCAAACCTGATAAGTTGACATTTACCATTCTTATTATTGGGCATTGTATGAAAGGAAGAATGCCTGAAGCGATTGGTATCTTTTACAAAATGTTGGCAGCTGGCTGTTCCCCAGATGACATCACTATTAGAACTTTACATTCCTGTCTTTTGAAGGCAGGGATGCCTGGTGAGGCTGCCCACATTAAGGAAACTATATTTGAGAACTAGGGCACAAAAAATTCTTATCATGAAAATACAAATGCAGATATGTCAGTTTCTGTTTATTAAAGTGCTACTGAAAACCAGCGCTTAGACTTTGACACTTCCATCCAGTGTTTTCCTTTGAGAAATGCACTCATCAGGCTGTGTCCATTTTCTGGAGATTATCAACAAAGGAATTTGAATTGCCAATCCCACCAAGATTCTGCTTATTTTTTATTTTATGAAAAATTGCAGGTAGGTATGGTCTTCTCTGGTTCTTTTCTCTGAGTTGGTTTTACAATTAAAATTAAATTGTTGTTTCTTATGTCAAATTGGCTCTATTTTCCTGGATTTCTTTCTTATGCAGTTTTAGTTGATTTTTTTTGTTCATTTAGGAACTTAATACTCAAGAGTATAGAACAACTCCTGGACGAGATGGAAGTGACTGAAATATGGAATGTTAGCTTGTCTAAATTTTATAGTAAAAAACCAAATGCTGCAAAATTATTGGAAGATTATTACTAAGAATTTACAGAAGGAGAAGGATTAGGAAAAGGGCGGGAAGGAAACTCCTGGGCTTTAAAGTTGGTACTTGGTAATATACAAGATACAGAGGTGATTGTCTAACACGATTCTTTGGCATTGTTCTAATTCAAGTTGGTAGTGTATTTGGATGAAGCTTTTTCTCTGGTTACACTGTGCAAGTTGATATCATTTCTGTAAGTATCCACCTTAGTCTTCTTTTATTTCCTCTCTGCTAAGCTTAGCTTTTCTTGGATTGGATTCCATTTAGGGGTTAAAATTGACGGGCATGTTTCATGTTCTTTTTTTAATTACTGATAATAGTTTTTTGAAAGTTTCTTAGGCTTCGTTAAGGAGTGTGGAAAAATATATTCCTGTGGATCACCTCTTTCCATTTGGTATTGTTTTTCCCTCGTACTATATTATTGGAGGCTGGTCAGTTTTTTTAATTGTTTATGGTTTCATTCCATTGAAATGAGCTGGTATCTGCATCTGTGGTGTATTCGTCATTCCCAAATTTAGATGGTGGAAGAACCTCTGTTTGATGTTACATTAATCATTGACATTATCGTCTTACTTGATGTGTGTATGATGTTGGCCAGGATTTGTTATCTGACATACATGGGTAGAAAGTGTTTCTCACACTTGATAACGATGGCAAACTAAAAATTAGTATGCATGAAAACTATGTTCTCTCTTTCAATTTCTGCATCTTGATCTCCTGAAAGGTATACAAAATATTTTATGTTGGTCTGACATGAATATGATTGATTGGCAAGTGGCTTAATTTTAATGTTTTATTGGCAGGTAAAGTATATGACTTTGTCAGTTTTGCTGCCCAGAAGCTGGATGAAACAGTTTTTGTTTCCTCTGCTACAGAACCAAAAATTAGTATGCATCCATAGTTTTTTTTTTTTTTTGTTAAATCTCCACTGTTATTCTTATATGAATGATGATAGCTACAGTGAAATAAATATGATGTCAACTTAGTAGTTTTAATCAATCTTATTTGTTTACCTCATGCTTGATGTAGTAATTCTGAGAATTATTATTGCTCTCAGATGGAGATTTCTGTTGTTACTATTGGTAGAAACTCAAGTTATAAGGACACAGAAAATAGGGCAGTGGCTAGGCGTAGTTGGATGTAGTTGTTGCAAACAGCCAAGAGTTTGTCCCTCAAAATGCATGCTTTTGGTGCCCAAGTCTTGGTTAACGAATTGTGATAGTAAGAGCCCATTTACTTCAGATTTTTCTCATAAAAAGTCACATTTATTTTTTATTTAAATCACACTTAATTTTTTTTTGTGTTTTTTTTCCTTTAAAAAAAGATCAGAGTCATGAAAAAAATCAGATTTCTGATTACTTTTTAGAAGTTACTTTGAGTAGCTATTGGGAAAAAAACTGTAATTATAACTACCTTTTAAAATAAAAAGTGCTTTTTATAATTATAACCAAACCCAAAAGAGCTTCTCATCTACATAAGATCTCTATAAACTAAATCACTTTTTACAAAAGTTTAAACAAATGGGGCCCTAAACCCTAAATGTAAGTTGTGGAGAGGGGCTTTTGGAATCATAAAGAATTTTGGGTTAAATAGGAATCGAAAAATAGATGCAATAAAATAATGCATGTTCAGGATGGTGCTAGTTAACAATGTTTTGGAGGTAAAACTTGAGGATCATATCATATGTTGCCTAATTTTAATATTGTGAATCCATCTTATAAAATGAGGGAATATTACAGATGGGATTCAAGTTGGGTACTTGAGTTGTTGAAATGGAGAAATGTTTCAGCCACACTTTGTGAAATGTACTTGTCAGATTGATTGAACTAGTCCAGAGAAAAAAAGTAGTAATTTATTGATGTGATCTCACTTAACCCAGGATCAGTGGAGAGCTCATATCAGGAAGAGATAGAAAGACCAGAGTTGCTATGTTATGTGTGTGAACCAAGTTTCATATTGGTTAGTTTAGTTAAGGAGGGGAAATGTCAATCTTATAAATAAAGGTTTAACTTTTGAATGAAATTCACTATATAGAAGAGAGTATACACTAAAGAGAGAGTGTAATTGAGTTATTGGATTATACGTTATAATCAAATATTTTTAGCGAAGTTATTTTTACCCCTTTTTAGGATTGTGGAAGTAGGTTGAAGTGATTGAACCACGATAAATTTGTGTCCTTTGTTTGCCTTTATGTATTTTTTTATTGTGTCTTTGGTGGGTACCTTCCACTGTCGAACAGACTGTCGTTCAGGAATTTAAGGCTGAGAGTCTTATCTCTCGTACACACTTCACTGACACTAACAAATGCCCTTCTCCTCTCCCCTTCCTTATATACTACTTATAATAATTCAGTCAAAGAAATATCCCCCAATATCAGTAAACTCTAATTATATCAATGGACTCTAACTACTTTTATCTAACAGGGGACTGGTTCGACTAGGTCATTGGACTTATCCTCATTTCTCCTCTCACACATTTTCCTATTTGGGGAGCTGCCACCAATAATACTACTATTCAAAAGTTTCACATTGTCCTCACGGTGAAATTATAGATATAGCTCCTAAGTGGAAGGTCATTGATTCCTAACAGTCTTTGAAACCGGGAAGGCTCTGCTGGTGAATAAGGACTTAAGCAACTGTAGAAGGATGATCACCAATTACCAAAATAGCAACAGATTTCACCCTTAATTCCAATTCTTCAGGTGGCATAGGAGGCATGGATTGAAGAGTTAACAAAATGACAACCTGAAGCAAGCTTAAGTTCTTATGCCACTGCCCTTACCTTTTTTTGGATAATTTGAAAGGACCATAAAACATGGGCTTGGTTTCTCGTTGAGCTTCTTAGCCGAAGACTTGAATCTATAGACTGTAGCTTGAGAAGAAAAGTAGAAAATCAATCTCCAACCTGATACTGCACCTCCCTGTGGTGTTTGTCATCTTGGACGCAATATGGTGTTAAGCCTTGGGATGTTAGCTTGAGGTCAGCCGATATAGCATCCCATTCGTCCATGAGCTGATTAATTAAACCTCCTCCACAGCAGAGGCAACTGACGTACTCTTGAGAATCAGCAGGATCGACCATAGAGGGTCTTGAAAGGAGTAAATTGTGTGAAGCTGTTATAATTGATACTTATCATTAAACGAAAATTATGGCCAGTTTAATCCATGTTAGATATGGGTATCGGATATAATATGTATCATTGTATCTAATACAAAGATATGCCTTTTCTTGAAAAATATAGGACACAATATGTTTAGGATACACATATATTTATATAAATTAGTTAAACATAATAAATATACCATCGAAATTCAAATTATCCAAACTTGGAGCATTTTTTTTAACGTTAGTAATAAATTTGGAATAGAGATAGGGGTGGTTTTGACCAAGAAAAAAGAGATTGTTTCTTTTATTTTTGAATGTATTCGATGCTGTTTTGATGTGTATCAATGGCGTATCAAGACGTATCGGTATCAATTACGTATCCGATATGGATATGGAAGCCATTTTCAGGTTTTGCTACATCAGAGCTAAAGATCAGTTGACAACGTTAGTTTGGCTATCTAGGGATGGTAAGCAGAGCTGAAGTTGTGGATGGTTCCAATCATACAAAACAACAGAATGAGAAATGGCTGAAAGATCTTGTCCCTATCAAACACAGTAATGACTGGAAACACACGCAGTTGTACCACCTTGAGGAGTATAAAATGTGCATATTTGGTGCGTGTATCCACCACTACCAGTATGTAGTCTTTGTCTCGAGTTTTAGGGAGGGGAGGCCCTCTACCTAATCCATTTTGATATCTGACCATATACATGTAGGGATGTGCAGTGGTTGTAGAAATGTACTGAGTGGTCATCAATAGCTGAGTTGTGAAACAGTGAAACACTACTATAATCAGGGGAAACTGGGCTTCCTTTTATACAGCAAATTAGTGCCCCATAGGGAATAACCTGGGTGTGCATTTGGATCCCCAAATAAGGTCACGCGTAATGGCTGTCAACTTGCCATCTAACTCAACATCCTTTACCCAATTTTTAAATCATGGCTGTCAATTTATTATGTTGGATACCTATATGCCCCTTTCTAAACCCAACATTCATATTTTAATTAACTTAATATGATTTTTTATTATGAGTTTGTTTGATAAATTAAAAAAATGTGAATGTTGTTATAGCACTAATGTTAACAATTGAAAACTAATAAAAGAGTGATTAAAAGCAAAATATGTAAATTAATTGACAAAAATATTTAAAGCTAATTAAATTTATAATTATAAAATATTATAAATAATTTTTTTTTAATTTAATTAAAAAATATTTAAAAGCTTCCAAAGTCTAAGTATGTAATACACTAAATATATTGTGAGTGTAAATAATATTAGATAATATAACACCCATACTTATACTTATATTTGTAAAATTTACAGAAATGCTCTGGATATATTCTGACGTTTAATCGATTAATTTTTTTTATAATTAATTAATTATATTGATAATTGATTAATCATATTTATTAATTGAATAATTATTTTTTTACATAATTAATCTCAAGATAATCAATTACTTTTATACATGTAATTGATTAATCATATAAGTAATTGATTACTGTATTTTGATAATCAATTAATGATTTTATTTGGGTTCATAGCTTATATTAAGGAATTAATCAGATTTTTCTATATCATTAACATCTTTTTATAATAATTTATTATGTAACTGATTACAAAAGTAATAACTGATTAATGAAGGTCATTTTTGTAAGTATAAGAAGGTGAAAACACTATTTATATGTCAATCATTTCTGTAAAATTTATAAATAATTATTTATATCTAAATCATACGTACTCAATAAATAATATCCTATTCACTATAAATAGTTTTAGCTTATTACTATTAAATTTGGATCCAATTACCATTTAAAGCTTATTCAATTACCATATTACTCGTGATTAACCTACACATAAACGATCTACAACACCTTTGATCGGATAACTTACATCTAAAAGTGAGTTATTATTGATCAATCAGAAAATAAAAATTATTGTGATATTCCTATAATGAGAAGTCATGATACTCTTAATTTCCATTTTGGAGTGTAATGAATAATAAAAAATAAAAAACATAAAAAAGATAAGATATAATGTATGATATCATAAGTAGATAGATATAGAAAAAAATAAAAAAAATGCATTTATATTGGATGTTAGATGTGAGACGATAACGAGTCCAACTCAAAGCAAATTAAACGAAAATGTTATGCGATTTCTTTGTAGCCTTGAGGATAAATGGGCAAAAGCTGAGTAAAAAGCCCAAACAAAGACTGAAAATGTGGGACCTGTAAATGATGGGGCTTTGACACCACGGGAAGATAAAAGTCGATATCAAACTATCATGACCCTTCATCAGCGTTGAGCCCTAGACACAAGAATTTTTTGTTTTATCCAAAATCATCACTATCTATAATACTGATCAATTTTTATTTTTTAATCCATTCGTTTGTTTTAATATCTTTATATCTATCAACTATAATAAATAAATAAATTTATATATAAAAATAAATAATTTTTAAAATTTGAATAATATTATTAATCATATTTATATTTCTATTTTTAAGTAGATAAAAAATATCTTTTCTCTTTAAACATATAAAAAATACGGAGTATATAACATAATATAAACTTTTTTTTTGAATTTACAAGAACATGTTAATAAAACTTGACCACATAAATATATGGACACGCGGTAGTTCGAATTTGTACAATAATTTCTGCACAAATTGGCGAAAATGATGCACATAGTAATTTTAAACCATTCAATAGTTTCTGACCAGACAGCAACCTGATTGCAGGCCTTATCTAAATCGAGTAGTGAGACACGTGGCAAAATCCCTGTTTCTTGGAGACACGTGTAATAATCCTTATGCTTCTAGTCTCGGGACAAGTACCGCCGGCCACTCCACTGTCAGCAACGTGCGACCCTCCTCGTTGTTGATGTTTTTACATTATAAAATGAAATTTAATCACAATAAATCAGTCGATGCCGCAAAGTCATACTACTCCTAATTTATTAAATTATTGTTGTACGACTAAATTGGAATTTTATTAGAGGAATTTATTATTATTTATTACCAACCTTCCACTGACAAAAATATAAAATAAAATTTGTGTAATTACAAGTTATATTATTAAGATTCTCTTTATTTGGAAAAAAAATTAAATTATTTTTTAATATTGTTAATGGTTTTAAAATTAAGATCTTCATATTAAGGCTCTTGTTATAAATAAAAGATTTTTAAACAAAATATTATACTAAAAATATATTAAAATTCATGGTAAAAATAGTAAGTAATTTATTTTAAAACTAAAAACCCAATAAAATCTCCTTTCAATTCGAGTGAGTACAAATTATTTATAATTCTAAAGTCAAAAACTAAAATAAAACCATTTTTTTGGATAAATAAAAGTTCACCGTTTTGCGTAGATAAATAAAAGTTCATTTTATTTGTTTTTCTTTCATCTAAAACAAAGTCATACTTTAAAAGAAAGGGTAAAAAAAATAATTACATAATACGATTTTAAAAATTATTCATATGTTTCGTTTTCAATATAGTATAAATATTGATCATAGCATTCTTAGGTGTTAAAAGAAATACAGCTTTTATCTGAATATATTGTAATAAAAAAATTTCAATATTTAAATAAGTCGAAATATACCTGGGGAAGCCAATTATAATCAGTCAATAGGGGACAAATGGCTTAGGAGAATTTGTTCTATAATTATTCATGATTAATTAAATGTTAAAAATAAAAAGTAAAGCAGAGAGGGAATAAACAAGAAATGGTGGGTGAGTAATGTGGGATCCACTTGATCCATTTCAAGATCATATTATCCAATCCCTAATCAAACGGTCCACAGTCAACCATTTCTCGGTCTTCACTAGAAACATCCAATCTCAAAAAGACACAAAGAAAAAAAAAATATATGAACGCGTTATTATTTTTCAAACAGATAATCTTCTGTCTTTTAAACACTAATCTTGATTGAATAATTCAAAAGAAAAAACAATAGTTAAGGAATATTTCATACATTTTATTATTTAAAATAAAACATTAACTGGTTATGAGTATATATAGAATAATAAAGATTATTGTAATTATTTAATTGAATGAGGATAAGATGTCGCTTTATTCTTTATTTATTTTCTACGACAATTCTTATAAGATTTATTGAATACTTTTGATTAAAAAAATAATTTATGAATCACTGTTCTCTTTTGTGCGGGATCGGCTATGGCGAAAAAAATCTGATACCCATGTGCACCTCACAGGATATTTATACCCCCCAACTCATCCCTTATCTCTCTGCTGTTCCCTCTCTCATTTCATTTCACACTGTACACTTCTTCTTTTCACTTCTTTCCCAAACGATGCCGTTGGCTCTCCAAAGCAATAATCCAGAACTTTCCATCGGAAGGTCCCCCTTCGCCCACTGTGTCTCGATCTGTGATCGTGATTTTCCGGAGGATGATTCCGACTCTAGTGGCTCCTCCTCCATCGGAAGAAACAGTACCTCGTCGGAAGATTCCTCCGACCGGGAAGATTCCGGGGAAGTTGAGGTGCAGAGTTCCTTCAAAGGCCCTTTGGATACCATAAATGATCTAGAGGATGATTTGCCTGTCAAGTAAGTTTTTTGGTGTCTTTTTCTTTACTGGGTTTTCCTCAAGTTCCAAACTTTTCCTGTTGCTTATAGCTTATTGCTGATTTGGGGGTCTTGGGGTATGTTTGGATTATTGATTTTAGCACCTGGTTGGAAGTAAGGAGCGCAAAATATGTTTTTTAATTAGTAATTTACTGATTTACCCCTAGGAGCTCAATCTAATGGTTTGGTTCGATATTTGTTGAATCAAGTAAATTATTATGTTATGTTAGTGTTGGTGTACCACTAAGGGAAGGAGCATCTATGTCGTGGGCTTGTGGCTGTACTTATTTTGAGAAAAATTCCTTACAGTTGTATACCATTTTCTTTTACTTAAGATAATCCATTAATTAATTTGATGATCTACTTTTTTTGGTTGGGGGTAAGTGGTTTAGGGAATATATCTGGTTTTAGTCTTTTACTTAAAGGAGTACTGTAATTGATGTGGCATGATGGATCTCCATCATCAAAAGATTGGTGGGTTAAGATAGAGCATCTTTCAACAATGTTCGTGGATTGGGAGGAAAAGGCTATACATTCCGTGTATAAATATTGTGGGGCATCGTTATCTCTGATATAGATGAAGGGAGAGCGTGTTCCTTTAAGAAGAATAAAATTAAACAACATCATGATGCATCTATAGAATAGATCCTGAATTTTACAACATAATAAATTGCCTTATAAGCAGAGGGGGTGAATGGATGGAGTGCATGAATCTTGTATTAAAATAAAGGGAAAAGTTGGCATTAGGCCTTAAGGCTTATTTTAAACATATAAAAATTGTAAGTTTTTATCATGGTAAACAAAAATATTTATTATATTTTTAATATAATAAAGATTTTTCTTAATGGATTTTTATCAGTTTTAGATTCTTAAAATCGCCATAAGAACAGGTATTTAGAATTCATTAAACAAATTATTGAACTATTTAACTCATCCATGACCCGTTCTAATATGATGGATGGACATTTGACTTATCTATTTAAAATCATATTTTGTATATTAAACATTTGATTTTCTCTCTCCGAAATTAGCCAAAGTTTCTAGATAGCTGCATTTAAATTTTCCTTTATCTAAAAATATTTCATTTTCTTTTAAAATAGATCCATCTAGGCATTTTTTCGAATACAGTTCATTCCTCACCTTTGTATCTCTCAAATAAATGCATCTAGATTCCTTCTGTGCCCAAATACATTTCATTTTTTGTACCTTGTGGATATCCAGCTTATAATATTTTAGCTGGTTCAATAACTATCCATTGACTAAAAGTCTAAAACTAATTCAATCATTCATCTGTTGATCTATTGGATTTAGATATGATGGATTGGGGATGGATAAGGGGGATTAATCGATCCAATTGTCACCCTTGTGAGATGTCAAACTATTGCAGGTAATAGGCTAAAGTAAGTGACAAGTTCAAAGTATTAAAAGTTTTTTAGCTTAAAAGGAAAATTGTTGATATGCAAAATGATTAACCCTTAATTGTAAAGGGCTACCTCAGTTTGTTGTTGATTTTAGCAATTTCTTTCTCATCAAGTTGAGAGTTTTTCGTAAACATTTAGGTTATTTATATACATGGAAGAGAAAAAGGAAATATAAATAAATAATAGAAAACCATGTGATTGGACATTGAAACTAGAGATGAATATGAAACAGGAGTAGAACAAACGCAGTGACAAGGCTTGTAACTTTAGACTGGATGCTATATATTTGTATTTTACTAACTGTAGGAACAGTAAAAGGAGTAGTTGACAGTTATATTTGCTACTAAGAATGACCCTCCGCATGCTCCTGTTTTGGCTGCCAGTACAGTGGAACTTTAGCCATTAACTTGTGCCCAAAGAGAGAAAATTTTGATTCAGTAATTGAAGATGAGAAAATTTATGAGCACTAGATTTGTTATAGTGATGTGAAACTTTTAATCTTAGATTTAGATACGTTGTAATCAACTATTGTCAATTTGTTTTGTGTAATTTAGGAAAGGCATATCCAAATTTTATAGTGGGAAATCAAAGTCCTTCACAAGCTTAGCAGATGCTGCAACTGCAACCTGCGTGCAAGACATTGTAAAGCCAGAGGATCCTTATGCCAAAAAGCGCAAGAATTTACTAGTTCGTAACATGTTAATTGAGAGGAGTCGCAGTTGTGCAGATAATATTGGTGGAATATCAAAACGACAGGCAAACATAGGTAGAGGAACATCTTGTCTTACTTTGAGCAGCTTGAGCAGCAGTGAAGAGGGAAGAAACTCCACATCAATATCTCCTCCTTGCCCTCTTCCTCCTCTTCATCCACATGCTAATAGGTCATCAAATAGGCCTTCTGCAAATGCATCAATGCCTCAACCTTCTAATTCTAATGCACGAAATTCTTCTTGGAGGTCATATTCTTGGTCTGATCTTCAATCTGTGGCTGCTGAGGCTCATGATATATCTGGCTTGGCTATTTGCAGTGGAAACAAAGGCAACAAAGTACACTAAATTTTTTGACAGAAATTTAACCTTTTAGTTGATGTTAGCAAGCGAGTTTAGTTCACATTCGAGTTTGTTTGTAATAGCTGAGTACTTTGTGATGTTATATGTGCTGAACTGACTAGAGTGTTGTATATTACATCTCAACTTTTGGTTATCTATCACTTATCACTCGTGCTCGCCCTTTTGTTAACTCCACATTAATCACAAGTAATGATCCTCACAACATTTCATAATTGGATTTGCTCGCACTTGAAATGCAATCTCAGTGTTAAGTGCCCGTGATTATTTTTTTCCAATACTCTCTAACTTCGTTTCACATGTATGAAACAATAAATCAAATGGGCTAGAATATATAACTTAAATTTCTAAATATATTTTAAAAAATTTTAATGATTGAAAATTAATTTTATTCTAATTTAAATTAAACAACTACTAAGAGAAATTATTGAAATCGATTCTTTGTGTAGCTGCAGAAACATCCTCAATTCTTCATTCAACTGGTTTATTTCTTTCATTACTCTTTGCTTTCTCTGAAAAATTTGGACTGTTTCTGAAAAATTTGGACTGTCAAAGACTTCTTAAACTTTGCCTTGCATTGGCTATAGGGATGGAAGTGAACAAAATCGTTCGATATGGATCTGTTTAATAAATAGATAGGTTTAGGTCTGTTAAAAAGCCTTTTTAGATAAATAAATCAGGCCTAGATTTATAAAAAAGCCTATTTAACCTATTTATGGACCTATTTATATTTATATATTATATATTTATGTTTATTTTAATATATTATATTTATATAATATTTATTTTATATTTTATTTACATAATATTAATATATATATATATATGTTTTAAGTCTATTTAATGATCTTTTATCTAGTAGGTTTTAAGTTTGTAACATTTTTTAATTAATTATTTATATAAACTTTAAATTTATTTACTGATAATTTTTGTAATATAGACTTTTAAATAGACTTGAAACCAGGTCAGGCCTTGACAGAAAAAAAAAAAAAAAAAACTTTAACAGGTAACTGAGCACAGACTCACACCTCAAAATTTTAAACAGACTAGACTTGAACACTCAAAGCCTAACTCGACTCGGCCTACTTCCATCCCTAATTGACTGTACATGATTTAGTTTCTGTTGCAAAAGATATACAACGATAAAAATACAACTAATATGTAGCTTAACCTTTTTTTAAAATATATTGACATTTAATAATCCAAATATATTTTCTAAAATAAGAATAAAAGAAAGAATATTGATAGTATTCTGATATCTCGTGGAGTGAGAAATTTCTTTTCAATGTAAAGATACAAAAAGTTCATATATTGTTATAGAAGCCGCTCTCACAATCTTAGTTAACTTAGGCTGTGTTTAGAAGAGTTTATACATTTTTTTTTTTGAGCATATAAAAATAAGTTACGACCTTAATAAATTCTTCTGGTTTGTTACAATAATTTTATCGGTAAAATTTATCAAAAATACTTTTTAATGAACAAATTTATAATATAAACTTATATATAACAATTGTTTAATAAATAGGTGATTAACCTATTTATTTAAATATATTCTAATACTTTTCTCTTGTGCTCCCTAATGAATCTAAAAGAGCATTCTTAGAAAAAACCCTATTAACAAGCAGATTATTCTATGAAATTAACAAATAAGTGCACTTTAAATAACATTCTTTTTTTATGAATATATTACTAATGAGATAGTATCTTGACACTAAATGTTTGTGCTTTTGTTGATACCTTTAATTTAATCTTAAGGCTAATATTAAGCATTAAAATTAATTTAATAAAAAAATTAAGATGATTTACGTCATATTTTAAATTTAAATTTTATTATTCTTATTATTAAAAAAATCTTAAGGCTAACATTAATTTTGCGAAGTAATCATGTGACCTCTTCTTTACGCAGACCCATACAAAATTTGATCTACGTCATGAAACTTTATGATAAATAAGAAATACCAAACTTATTCGGAATGCTTCACCAATGTACACGAGATATTACATGAATGAGATTATATTATTTTTATAAAACTGCGACATAAACTATGAAAAGGAATTACCAGAGAGAAACAGTTTCACTTCCAAGATTTCTTACAAAATTTTTAAGCTTTTAGTTTCACCGCTGGTAATTTTTTAACCATTGGATTAATTTGTTTTTATATGGTTGATATTTGGTGTCAGCAAAAGATTGAAATCTGATAAAAATAGATCCTATCTCTCATAACCAAAACTAATAGATTTTATAATCAAGTACAAGATTTTAATCTATGTTTGGATCGAAGTGTTTTAGTGTAAAATAATATTATTTTTTCTCGTAAATATATAATAAAAAATTAGTTATAATTAAGATTTTATTTGAATAAGAAGTGAAATAAGAGGAACATGAATAAAAATAAAATATATTAATAAACATGAACTATTTAAATGGATAAAAACAATATATATATATATATACATATATATTTCTTTATTTATTTAGATATATAAAAAATAAATATATAATACAAAATAATTTTTTATACTAATTAAAAAATAAATTTAACAATTTTTTTATTATATTTTTTTCTCGG
This sequence comes from Canavalia gladiata, assembly GCA_037954105.1. Classification (NCBI taxonomy): domain Eukaryota; kingdom Viridiplantae; phylum Streptophyta; class Magnoliopsida; order Fabales; family Fabaceae; genus Canavalia; species Canavalia gladiata. The sequence continues at coordinate 76,591,748 of CM075658.1, read as the reverse complement.
TAACAAATTATGTATTATTTTGATATATTTTATGTTGTAAAGAAAATATTTATATTTTTAAAACTAAAAAAATCCCAAATTTCATGCCTTATAGAGGAGAAATGTTTTTTATTAGGAGATCTCCATCTCTCTCTTTTTCATCTAAAAAATGGAAACATAATATATATTTTTATTTTTTTATTTTTTCTTTTCAAATATATATATTTGATAAATTAAATATAAAATAATAAATAAAAATATAATTATATAATAAATTAAAATTTAATAAGTGTGATGTATTTTATATTTTAAACAAAAAATTAAAATTCAATTAAATAAAATTTTATTTTTTTTAAAATAATTTTTTATTTTTACATAAATATATTTTATATCATAATTAAAAAATAACTACTTCTGTAATTTTTAATTTTTATCAAAAAAATTTAATATTTTATTTTAAAAATTAAAATAAATAATAAATAATTAAAATAAATAGTATATATTAAAATGGTAATTCAAGATATGATATTTCATAACAAAAAATAAAAAATAAATTAAAATTAGTAATATTTTCATAGTGGCATCATATCATATTATACTTATGAAAATAAAAAATAAGATTATCAAAATATATTAACATTCAAAATAAAAAAAATATTTCAACTGAATTAAAAAGTTTGAACTCTACTTAAAGTAGTATTTTAAAAAATGTTAATAATTATAAAAAAAACTCATTAATCGTTACTGACAAAATTTATTTTAATAAATAAAATTAAAATATTTTAATAAATTATTTAATTAATAATTTTAACTTCCAAATAGTTAAAATATATTACTAAGCTTGTATCGTCGTTACGGAGAAAGTAATATATTAAATTTGTGATTTTAAGAGTAATATATTAAACTAGTTCATGAAATTTTTTATAAGTACAATATGTATTGACGAAGTACAACTAAAAAAAGTTATTATATTAAAAAAATATAAATTATAGGTTATTATATTACATACTTAAAAAACATGAATTATAAGTTATTATATTACACAAAAATGTACATATGTAAGTTATAAATTATTATATCATACAAAAATGTAAGTTATATATTTCATTAATTTAATAGTATATTAAAAATATTTTTTATTTTATTTTAAAAAATACTTTAAAAATAATATTATTTATATAAATATTTTTTTCAAACATTATTTTTTAAAAAAAAAAGCCATTAAACAATAATCCACAAGCATCTTGTACTTTGGAACCAATTCCCGCATCCAATTACAAAACACAAACCCACAAAATAACATATATTCATATTGAAGCAACAATTTTAAGGATAAAGTTGTAATTTACCTCTATCTATATTCATAATCTAATTTTAATTAAATTTAACATTTATGAGTATATATTAAGAACTGAAAACTATAAAAACTAGTTAATTTAGTTCTGAAAAATATAAAAATATCATTTAAATTTTTAATAAAAAAAATTTAATCAATTAAATTACAATGTTAAAAACCAAAACGAGTTATATTATAAATATTAAAAATTATTATTGTTTTGTAGATGGTCATGGCTGTATGAAACAAACGCAACACAATGAACACAATTTTTCACAGTACTTAGTTTATGAAAGTCTCCATAATCGGCAACGAGTGGCTGCACCTCCACGACCATAACATGATTATTATTACAGTGGGTAAAATTAAAAAGAAAGAAAAAGAAAAAGAAGGTGCTTAACCAGTTAACTGGTTCTCTGGCTTTGAAAGATAACCTTGTAACCGTCAATGAGATTCTGTAACTCATTCTGAGCTTGCACACATCTGGATCCTGACATTGACCATTTAAACTTACCGCTCAAGACTAAACGATATATTACTGCCACTCTGTATCTTCTTCACACTATCTCATCTTCCTTTGTTCTACTATGCCTCACATTCTTCTCGCTAACCGTTATACACAATCTGAGTTGGCCAACCTTCATAACGTGTGCTAGAAGAAATCAAGAAAAAATAATTAATAAAATATATTATATTTTACGGTAGATGGATATTAATTTTTTTAAAAATTAATCGTTATAGTGAATTTAATTGTCTTAACTCACAACTCAGTCACCAAAACATGTATCTTTCTCCATGATAACATGCCTTTTTTTCCAATGGTTGTATCTTTTCATTTTTTGAGAGTGGGGTATTTATACTTCTCCGGTTAGGCAAGTAAATGCAACGAATTACTAAAACCATAGATAGTGTTTGGTGTGATGGATTTTGGGTCTCCTTTCTTCGTCACCCAAGAGGAGTTCAATCTGTTCCATAGAATTGACAGAGAACTGTACAAGATCCTTGTGAACAACCTGTTGCGTGAACCGGCTGAGTCAATGCAGGTGTTTGCCATGTGGTTGTGGTTAGAGAGGGTAGGGTTTCGTAACGTGGTGAAGAAGGTGTTGTCGTTGCCCAACATTTTGATCAATGAAGTTGCTGATGAAACAGTTATGTGCCTGAATTGCATTAATAGCAATAGCTTGAATGTAGCATCTTCTTCTTCAGAAGGTGGAGACATTCCTCTTCTGCAAAGCCTTATGGACAAGGAAATCTCTCTTCAATTCTTGCATGAGAACAGTGGAAACGCACTTCAGGGAGTGGCCAAAGTGTTGCAGGATGTGTGTGTCAGGGCATTCTCTGACATCATGAGCCAAGCTATGATAAGGAATTCCAATGAGAGATTGGTGGAGGCCCAAAGCCCAGAGGGCCATTTCTGGTTTGGGTCAATTGGGCCTTCCAATCAGAGGCCTGCCAGGGGTGAGGGAATGGTAAACAACATTAATGAAGTGCCAGCGGATGATAGGACCTTGTTTGTGACATTCTCTAAAGGCTATAGAGTCCAAGAATGGGAAGTGAGAGAGTTCTTTAGCATGGCTTATGGGGATTGTATAGAGGCGTTGTACATGCAGGAAGTGTTGCCAAATGAACAAGCACTCTTTGCTCGCATTGTTTTTCGCAACATGTCCACCATTGACAGCATACTCAAAGGGGCTAACAAAGTCAAATTTAGCATCAATGGGAAGCATGTTTGGGCTCGAAAGTTTGTGCCTAAACGAACCCCCCTAAGGACTTTTCTCCCAACATTTCCTGGAGAATCCTCTGGCTCTGCCTTATAAACAACTTATTCTGCTTATTATAGTCATTTTCCATTTTTCCCAATGCCTCTCTTTCTTTTCTCCTGTTAGATTGTTTTTTAAGTTTTATGTTCATCAGTTCGTGATAAATTTATCCAAGCATTTCGTTGAACCTGTTGAATCTATATCATCTCCAAGATTTGAACGCTTAACTAAGCATGCTTTATCAAGTTTTATATTTGAATTTGTCTAACTTGGAATAAGTTACTTCTTTTATCATTTTTTACACAAGTTATGTCCTAGTTTTAATGACACACCGTTTGATCTCACTTTAATGGAAGGAATTAATATTACTACTCGGTTTAAATTTATTTTTTTGAAATTTGTATGAATCGACGCAGTTAAAACTAAATTGGGAAAAAATCGAAAATTATATATATATATATATATATATATATATATATATATATATATATATATATAAGGAAAGGAGTAATAATCATTGTTGAATCAAATTAAAAAAAAAATCTGCTTGCATGAATTCATGTTGTTTAAATCCATATCATCTTCAAATATTTTAAATAATAGTAAATAAAACGAGATTTCTAAACTTTTGCATTTAAACATGGTTAAATTGGGTTTTTGGGAGAATTGAAGGATTGACACAGATTTTCATATTAATATATGAAACTTTTTTGGCAATGAGAAATTTTATATTATGAAATATTATTTCTAAATATTAAATTTACAAATTTATTTTTTAATTACAAAAAAGTTTTATGAAGGTAAGGTCATGCTTCAAAGTTCAATCTTACTAATTTTTACTGGTAACTTTTACATATCTTTTGATGTTATATTAATACAAAGAGTATTGTTATTTAGTTTCAATTTATTTTAATAAGTTCTATGCAAATAGTATTGTCAGAGTTAAATAGGAAAAATAAATAAATATTATAAATTGGTAAAAATAATAATAATAATTTTGAATCAATAATCAATATTTGAATGGGGAAATATTGTTATTTAAATTTTAAATTTATTTTTACGTCATCTCGAGGACAGTCATGGTTAATAAACTTCCCTTACAAAAAACTATTTTTCAAAAACTAATTTCAATTCACAAACCTGATCCTACATGTTTAGTCGAGAATAATTTTACAAAAAATAATCCCTTATTGTTTAAAAAATTCTTTAAAATTGAATAAAAATAAGTGACTATTTTTTTAACAGTAAGACACTATTTGGTATAGAAATATTTTAATACTCCTAAAAAAGTAATATAAGAATAAAAGTTTCTTATGTTTTGGTGATAGAGAATAAAATATTTTACTTAATAAGAATTTTAGTTTATTTAATTTTGAGTTTTGATAATTTTTGTTCCTTTAACTTATTTTTGAAAATTTTAATCTCCTAAAATTTGAAATTTTACAATTTTAATGCTTCAGTTAATGCTTATTAAATAATGAATAAATTAAATAAAAAAATTAAATTCGTAGTGCAAAATTCAGCCAAATTAATAGTTAAGATTAATGAAATTGTAAAAAAAATAAACAGATCTATTAATTTCCGGATAAATATTAATAAAGGAATAAAAAATGTAAAATTTTAAAATTGAGAAAACTAAAATTGTCAAAAGATAAACCGAAAAAATCAAACTTATCAAATTTTAAATAAAAAAAACCTAAAATGAAATTAAATTAATATTTTGAGTATAAGAAATTTTTAAAAATGTTAATTTGTAAATAATTAAAAATAAAATGTTTTTACCTTTATATAAAAATGTTATTTTGTTTATTAACTTTAATTTTACTGAACTTTATTTATAATAGATGACTATAAATATTTTTTTAAAAAAATAAATTATAATTAAAATATTATATAATTTTCTAGAAAATATATTTCTAAAAATTCACTACAAACGTAATTAATCAGAAACCAAAAAAAAATTCCTATATCTAAAATTAAAGGAAACACGATTATGTTTTGATCGTCCTATTACCAAGGATTAAAGGAAATAAGAAAAGTTAAAACAAAAAAAAAAGAAAAAGGATGGAGATTAGCAGCGCAAGGGTATGTTGTGTAATGTGTAGTATGCAGGAGCAGTTAGGGTGACTGAAATTTGCAAAAGCAGAGGAATTTGGGTTTTCCATCTTTTACAGTGCAAATTTTCGGGGTAAACCACTTTAGTTTTGGATAATCAAATGCACAATATTATTGATGATGGTAACTATACTTGTTTCCAAAGATGATGAGTTATATTACATATACATTGAAGTGATTTTTGCAGGTTCCTCCAAAAATGGATTCGGCGTCGAACGGGGAGGAAACTTCGTCTTGGGATGAGCTATACAACATCAATTTGATTCCTTCTGAATTGTTTCTCAAGTTCCGAAAAGAAGTTCAGGGTATTCGAGTTGGTCTCAATATGGAGGTTCTTCTCTTCCATTTCCTCCATACCCATTCATATATTCACGAGGACCCCCTTTTTTGTTTTTTTCATTTCTCAAATATTTACACTTGTTTGTTGCATTTAAGTTAAGGTTTGCCTGCATATTTACCATGCTTGAAATTAATAAGCAATTAGAGAGATGTTGTGAAGTTATTTAATTGACCATGAACCATAATTTGGACCGAAAAGCCTACATGATAGAGGGGAAATGTCACTTTTACTCCGCAGGGAGACAGACAGACTGTAATTTGTTGTTTTATTTTGTGTGGTTTGTTATTATCTGCATTTTTGGAGTGATAATTATTATTTGTTTATCAAGATATCCGGTGGTAGGAGATCCAAATTTGTTACTCATGTCTGTTCCCTCCAAACTAATGTTCTAAGAGTTACTTTGTTGGATTGAATCTGGGATAAGGGACTATGAGAATACCCACACCAATCTCTCACAGCTTAAGATTTTAAAGTTTGTAATGTGGTTTGAGAACAAGCTAATATTTAAATGATATTTTATCAGTTTATCTTGTATGGTAGAGGAACTAGATTATTCTCCATTCTTTAACTCTGGGGCTGTTGGCTACTGTTCTTTATCCAGTCTGCATGATTAAATCCATCCATTGTTTGCGTGCAAGAAGTGTCAAAAAGAACTCTTAAATTTGCAGGAGTGCTGCTGTGTGAATGTGAAAGTTGACTATTTATATACTTGGGTCTCTTTAATTAATAGGTTAGTATCGTGGAGTTTCTATTTATTAGACAATTATTTACTTGTTCAGGATACCATTTCTTTTTGGTGCAGTTCTATAATGCTCCAATCAACGAATATCAAGCAAAGCTTGTATTGAAGCCTTTAACACCTGAATGGAAATGGAAATTAATTTATGAGCCCATTCATCATGATGTCCGTGTTCTATCAAAAAAGATTCCCATTACCAAATTTCTTAATCTTCAGGTTTGTTGATGTTAATTTATTTATTTATTTATCAGGATATGATTGTTATGTGTTTGCATATATTGATTCCCAGTTTCCCATTGTGTTATTATTGATGCCATGATAAGTTGATCTCACTTTCTGTAAAATTTCATTTGAGATGATTTGCACTGACGTAAATAGTGCAGGTTGGTGTAGGACACAATTTTAAAATGCATGCTACTGGTTGGAAATGGAAGCTCACCACTTGTTTGGGTGGAGATGGTGTATCCCGGATCCGAAATAAGACATCGGTTGGCTTGTTTCCTGGCTTTGATTTACGATTTGGATGGAAGGCAGACTATGTTCTTCCTGAAATTACTGGGCAAGTTTTGTAATTTTGTTGTTTGGTGAAGAAATTATCAGAATAATAACTTTGAAATTATATATATAGCAATTATAAAGAACACATGATAAGTTATTTTTTGATCGAGCTCTTCTATTACATTCTAATTTCTTATTCATTTTTAGTTTCTTGTTATTTTAGTTTTCTGTAATGCAGATATTTCATGAATATGACATTACTTCAAATCTTGCACCTTAACAGGGCTCTGGGTACTGATGAGCCATTGTTCAACATGCAGTCAGGACGACTACATGCCTCACTTGATAGAGTTGAGGCCATCTTAACCCACAGTGATATCCCTTGATTTTTGGTAAAAGAAGATATTGTTAACGAGGTATAACCCCTATTCCCTTTTGATAGAATTTCCACGTCTTGGTTGAGAATAACAAAATTAGCAAACAGGACACTGGAATTAACTTATACGATAGATGAAAATATCATTCCCTATTTCAAATCACTTACTCTCTTGATTTATCAAGAAACATATGTTAAGATCTTAAATATCTAGAATGATGATCTATGTGCGCTGGAGTTTGTCAATAAGTCTATTTAATTTAAGCATTATTTTATTCTGTGAACACTGAATCCTAAAATTATAATTGAGAGAAAAGAAGTACATATTACTATTAAGAATTGAATCACTTTTTTCAAGTTTCTGCAGATTATTGCTTTGCTGTACAATTTTTCACAACACTGTTTTTGTAATGAAAAACTGCACAAAACATTTTTTGTATGAAAGATTGCACTGGTCGCGGTGGGCTTAGGTGACACTAAAAGTAGATAGCTTCACAATAAGCGTACTGCCAGTTGTTACTTGAAATTGTTGCCTTTCCTAATCTGACCATAGTTTCCGCAGGTCCGTATGTCGAATTTTGAAGCATGTGACTACCCGTTTGAAATGTATACAAGTCTCAAAGTGGAGCCAAGCTAATACCGCTGAAGCTATCCAAAAAATGTGACATGGCCCCCCAATTTAAAATTATGGAGCGTTTGATAGGGAGAAAAACTACTCATTGTAGTCAAAGGGCTATTCGCTATGTGCGATAACTTGTACATTTTGCTGTAATTAATATTTGTTTCAGATACAGATTTGAGATGTTGCAAATTGCTTGATTACTCCACAAAACATCCCTGCTTTGCCTGAGAGAGAAGGGAGGCTGTGTGGAAATTTGAGTGAATAGTTTTCAATCATGGCTTGCTTTCTAACCTAATCTACAAAAAAAAAAAAAACCAGGTCTAATCTAACTGAAGATTGAAGAAGATGGCCATGTGCCGTATAAACCAATTGCACTGCCATGCGGCAGGGCAAAGACACAGAAGGATCAATCTCTTTCTTGGTAATGTTAGTGGGGAACTCATGGAACATGGAATGGCAAACCAATACAAGGATACCTGTGAACTTATGAATACTACATCCAATAACACCGTTTTCTTTATGTATTGAAATTGAACCCTTTTTCATCTTTTTTTCAAAGTTGAAGTTAACATTTGTTGCTTGCTGGGTTACCTTTCCATGAAATTGATCCACATCAGCAGCTATACGTCCGTAATGTTGTCACGTTCTTAATGTACTTGATTATCAGTTACTTTTATAACATAACTCCAAATATGATTCCTAATCATCAGGTGGCAGAGACAGGCGCTTGTGCAGTGCAAACTTCTCCTTATTCGAGACAGTTTGAATGCCTGCGGAGGGAATATCGCACCATCCAAGAATGAATGAGTAAAGAAAGCGGGGCCCGCTCTTATGCTAGCCGTTACTGCCATCCTTAACGGCACCATTTCAGCTGCTTATAAATTCAAATCATCCCCCCTCTTCAAAGATTAAAGCAGAATATATTTCGAGAAATCCACACCAGAAATGGCTTCTTCCAAGCTCAGAAGGGCATGCTCCTTCACAAGTCTCCTCCTTTGCTGCTTGAATTTCGCTCTGTTTATCCTTTCTGCTTCCTCATTTGCACCCACTATTCTCCTCAAGATGCCCCCAACTTCATTTGGCATGGCATTCCTTATGGTTTCTGGCATCTCACTTCTCTCATCTTTTGTGGGCTTCTACTCCCAGCTCACATATTGCTGTTTCCTCACTCACATTTCTCTTCTCCTGGCCTCGTTAATAGGACAAGTGCTGAGCATATTAGCCTTGTTCACAAAAGAAAAAGCGAGTATCTCCCTGCTAAAGTCACCAAAGGACCCCAAAGAAGCCAAACTTTTGGTAAGGCTGGAATGTGGGGCTTTAATGGCCATGTGCATGTTGCAGTTTGTGGTGTTCATACTGAGTTGTGCAATGCATAGTTGTTTGGTGAAGGATTATGAGGAACTGGAAGCAGAGAAAGAGGCCTCAGCAAGAAAGAGGAACAGAAGGATTGCAGAAGTACAAGAGGAATCCATGGCAAATGCGACCAAAATGGCCGAAATTAAAGCTAAGGAGTTGGATGAGAAAGTGAAAAGCAAGTATGGGCTGTGGGTAAAGACTGATTTTGAACCCTGAGCCTCCTTAACATTTAGTCCTATCTTCCTTCTACCTTGTACTGCTGTATAGATATTTGCATCATTGTTTTTAGTTCCTTCTTCAGTCTCGCATCGTTGGTGTTGTTTCTTCAGGTCACTATGGGTGTGGCTATTGAATTTGTATGTGTGAGGATTCAAGGTAGAAGGTACCTGGGAATTTCTTTTGCTTCGCAAGAATCCTTGGTTCTTTGTACGTCCATTTGTCCATTTCTTTTTTTTTTTTTTTCTTCTTCTCTTTCTTAACTGAATGAGTAAGTAAATGGATCTTTCCTACAAAATAAAATACAAAATCAATAATCATTGCAAAGATAAATATAACTACGAGGATAATAATCCTGTAAGTTCCTTCATGCGCCCTTGTTCATGCATACAGTCACTTAACTGGTTCAAAGTAGATTAGTTCAACCATTATCGATGTGATTAAATAAATATATATTTTTAAATATTGACGTGTGATCCCTCTTAAAGAAAAAAAAAACGGTGAATAATCTCAACCTTTAAACGTATGTATTGTACTGTGTATATTATTTAAAATATAATTAAGGTAAAATTTTAAATCAACAGAAAAAAAAATGATAAGAATAGACAATCACTTTTTTGAATATACCAGTAAAAGCCGGTCTCTTCCCATCATTTCTTTACATGATTCTTGATTAATTTAGACTCGTTTCTTGACCGAACAGTTTTAAGGAGAAGGTGAATAAATTCTTCGGTTCGATTTTGACTATTAGTAATTACAAGTGTATGGAGCCAAAAAGAATTGAAAAATGTTTAAGATGCTTGCTACCAAAGATTGCTTTTTAAATCCACCAAGGAGAGGCTGCCGAAGCAACCATGATCGTTTTTTTGCATACGCACTAAATGGAAGCTGCATTTGTTTATGTAAAAAAATAAAAAATCTTTGATAAGGAGGATATCTGTGGGGGTGTATTCACCCCTAAGTGCGTTCCAAAACTAATTGAAGATAATCAGATACTTTGTATTGATTTGTAATCAAACACAATTTAAGTCTAGCTAATGATTCAAAAAAAAAAACCGTCAAGTAATATATAGAATTGAGAAGTTAAAACGAAAATATTACGATCTCCACAAGGATAGTTTAACGGTAAAGATATTATTGTCAATTATTATATTCAATAGAATCATGGATTTGAATTTTATTCAACAATGCTGTGTCAAATTGCTATGAACTGTATACCTTGAAACATAAGCACAAAAGTTGTATGAGTTAAATCTAATGTTACATGATGAGGATAAAGAAGAATACGTGGTAATGTTAAAACAATAATTCACTAATAAACATGTGTTTAAATCAATATTTTATCTAAACCATTAGAATTAGTACACTGGTGAAAGGTTTGGAATTAGTATAATTTTATATAAGAATTCTAAATTAAATTTTATTGATTTCAATATTATATCGAAAGAATTAATATTTTATCTACTATTAAATAATAACATCATATTTAAAAATTTATTATGTTAGAAAATAAACATAACAAATGTTTTTATATAAAAAATTGGAGTAGAATATAAGAAACTAAAAAATAGAATAAACAAGATAAAAGCAAAACTAGCATTGTTAAATAAACTTGAAGTGGAGTTAAGACAACAAAAAAGTACCTTTCAAACATTTAATTTGGATAATTTATTTTAATATTAACACTAATTGGATGAAAATACTAATTAAATTTAGAGCTTAATTGTTTCTTTTAAAAAAATTTGAAATGGTATGCGGCGACAAGCAATTATTAGAAAGCGGATTCTTGGGTTCTAAAGTGCAGTCTCAATCACGATATCAGAAATAAAATGAATAAATAAAACTTTGTCATAGAAAGCCATATCCATAGTCGCGGAAGCAGAAAGAAGCACAACAAAAACAGTTTCATTGAGAACAAAGAATAATAAAGTGCTAATTTGAAGTTTCTACGCGTGCTCTCTATTTCTTCTGTCAACACAACAAAAGAAGGGTTCATTAGCATTTTCTTCTGAACTCGAACGAACCATGCCTTCCGTTTCCACAATTCACGCGCCAGAATTCCAGCGTTTCTTCTTCCATGCCAGTCCCACCCGTTGCCAATGCCTAAAAATCACTGTTTCTTGGACCATGTTAGTTTCAATTATGTTTCTTGAAACCGTTTTCTTTGTTTCAATTCAATATGATCTTACTTGTTATCTTGTTTTGTTTATGTTAGGAGCATGAATTCTGATTTTTGCACCGCGGCAATGAACAAGAAGACGAAGAAGAAAGAAGTTTCGGTGCAGCTTTCGAGTCCAACGCCACCTCTCTCCAGAGTAGAGACTTTAAGGTTCTGCGATCTTCATTTTGACCGCTTGCAATCTTCGGATCAAGAATTGGATCCACACAGAACATTCGAGTTTGGCCAATACGTTGCACGAGAAGCCCTCCTCGATGAAGAGTATTGGGTAAGCCACATAACACACACGCATACATTCTTAGCTTGCTTTCTTGTTTTCTTTATTTTCTTTTATTGTTTTCTATTCATGCATTTCTATATTTATGTATTTATTTTTATTTAATATTGTGGCAGACAGCAGCATGGCTAAGGGCAGAGAATCAGTGGGAAAATCCAACATATGAACGGTTTGACACTCTCACACATCTCGAAATCGGATTAGTTCCTTTTTTCTTGATAGAGATCATTACTGATGTAATAACTTGGTTGATCCACAACAGATTGTGATTGAATCAACATATTGTGCCTTTTTTTAAAAAAAATAGAAGAAAGTGTAATGAAAAATTGGGTGCACTAATTGTCGTTATTTTTAATCCAGATATAGTGATCATTACAAAAGGATATTTGCTGATCAGGTAGGAGTTGATGCTAATTACTTTGCTTACCGTATGGAATGGGGTGTACTTGAAAAATTTTAAACAAGAATTCATGTTGTTTAGGAATTTAATGCGATAAAAAAGCGGTGCAAGGAGCAAAATGGCGACAGCTGCTCATGCATTATCACGGTAAAAGCATTCTTCTCTTAGATCCAGATATATAATTTATTTTTAAGCTCTGATGTTTTGATAAAACATCTGTTTAGTTGATTTCCTGTTAAATGTCCTTGGGTATGTTTCCGCTTATGGTGTTGGGTGTCAAGTTTTTCAGTTGAGGAGGGAGCAGGAGAATGTAAAACGCACTATAATAAGAAATGTTGTTGGAACCCTTGATTTGAATATCCGATACCTGCTGCTAGGGGAGACCTTTCCTGGGGTATGCAATGCATGTCACATTCTCGGTTTAAAATACAAATCTATTATGTATTGGCTGCTGAGTCTTAGTCTGATGGTTTTGATGCTGCAGGAAAGGCCAGAGGCTCCTCGTTTTTGCAACATCAACAGAACACCATCAGGCAGATATGGCTATATTACAAACTTGTGTGTTGCCAAGTCAGCTCGTCGCCAGGGTATTGCAAGCAACATGTTGTATTTTGCTGTAGAATCTGCAAAATCTATTGGTAATATGAACATTGAAGCGAGGGTAACTTTAACAATTGATGTTTGAAATAGCACGTTAAATATGGCCTAAAGCTTACCATCTATTCCCGAATTCGTCGAGCAGGTGTGCCACGTGTATATGCCCATGTGGACAGAAACAATAGACCTGCCCAGATATTGTACCAAAAATCGGGGTTTGAGGTAATACAACTGTTTCTTCATCTTCATTTCCCCTCTTCTAATAATGGATTATAGATCTTTGTGAAACGCAATAATAATTCACGGCAGTTTTCTCTTATTACCTTTTTCAGATAGTTGAAATGGCAGACTCCCTGTTGTTAAAAGATCAGACATACTTGCTTCGATTACAGATGTAAAGGACGAAAGATATTGCTATGCTTCGATTGGATAGCTTCTGAGAAGTTGGGAATTTCAAATTCCTTTACTCTAAAGTGAGGGTGAATTGTTGATTGAAAAATCAATAATTGAGATTTTATTTTGTTACCTGCTTGCATGTATTCATCACAGTATCGATTGATTTTTCAATCAACAATACTTTACCCTGCAAAAATACATCTCTTTAGAATATTCAAATTGGTATTATAGTTGACGTAAATGCATCCATGTATATGTCCATGTTATACCAATGTTTCCCTTTTTGTCTTTTTCCCCATTTCTCTACCTAAAGAAAGTCCTTTTTCTGCCTTCTGTCTCTCCTATTTGCTTATTATTTGACATTAAGCAGTCAATTAATATTGTCTTTAACAGCTTGGTTTTAAAAATTGAGAATGAAAGAACTAAAACAATCAACTTTTATTTCAACTCTTAGTCGTAAACCACAAACATAAGAGAAAAGGGAGACTGTTGACAAAACAGGCATTAGAAAAGAGAATAGCAAATTGGTATGAGCTAGATTTCTAATGCAGTTTATGCATAGTGAAGGTGGGAAAATAGCTCCCCCTGGCACGAACCCAGAGTTCAGTAACGACAAGAAATGCGAGTTAAAATCATTGTGTTTAGTTCTTCGAAACCCCTCGGGGTTTTACACGACTCGTGACCTTCTTGACCAATGTGGCAAATGAATCGCAACTCTAACTGGCTCTCGTTTTTTGCAAAATTGTTTTCACAAAACTTCAAAACAAATATGAAACTAAGTAATTTACATTTTAAAAATTGAATAAAAAATAAATTTGTTGTAAATTTCATTCCGAGATTAGCAACTCCACACAGAGCTACGTTGTTTTAGTCTTAACATGTTTTAAACAAGTTTGATTGGAGACTGATGGGTGTGGTTTGCCATACTTCTCATATCGAATTATCCAACAGTTGTATAATCACTGGTGCACTCAAATCCAAGGAACGCATAGACTTCCCAATTTTTTTGCAAATCCTGATTCTTTTTAATTCTATGATTAAAATGTTCCAAGCAGAGCCATTTTCAGAAACAAAGTTTATTTAAAAGAGAGGTAATCGTCAGATATGTCCGGCACTAGCCTTGCTATTTGGAGCTCGTTCAGAAATTTATATGTTCCTTCTTCACCTCTATTATTATAGCAGACAGACATCACTGGGGCTGGAGTGTTCTTCCTTCTTTCAGGAAGAAACTCTATTATCTGCCCCAGTTCAGGATAAGAATTTACCGTATATATCTACTGTACATAAGGAATATGAAAATACACTGCTAAAAATATATTGGTCTGTATATTTGACTTTGGATGCTTGCAACAGGGAAAAATGTTCTCTTCTCCCTTCACAGATTAGACTATACCAGTCAGCCAACAAAAGCATCACAAAAACAAAAAGTATAACCGGCAACAGAGGTCAGTAGTTTCCTTGCCTCTTCTGTTACCACCATGTTAGCAGAAAGTCAAGTCTGCTTTTACTAGGAATAACCTCAAGTTATGCCAAATGTCACAGTCTATATATTTCATTTCTGATTCTAATTTTATATCAAATCTACTGAGACTGATGAATAACGCAAAGCACCTTGATGGGGATCATGCACTTTGACATGTTGCAATAAAGGAGACATCTTCAACCCAACAATCTGAATCTCTGGGTTTGAGTGCCCATTCAGAAAAACATCTGTTACCTAAAAAATACAAATCAGCTAATTTCTTTATAAAGAGACAGGGAATCATTATATGTATTTTTCCATGATTATAATGCTTTATTTGGATTATATGAAAAATAGAAAGGAAAGAAACTAGGAGAACTAAGAAATAGAGTGGACATAGGATGAAATAGAAGGGAAAGAAAAGAAGAAAAAATTTCTTCTCTTGTTTAGATAGATGGAAAAGAGAATAAAAAGGAAAGTGGAAAGAAATTAAATTACACTTAAAAATTTTATTAATATAATAATTTTTTATTTATTTAAAATATTTTTAATAATTTAAACAAAACAGAAAGAAAATGGAGTAACTTTTCCCCCTTAATTCTCTCCTATCTGGGGGGTTACTTTTCTGTGGATCCTATGAAAAAATAATTTCTTTTCTCCTAGTTCGATGGTCAAACAAACTTAAAAAAATATTTTTATTAACCCTATTTTCTTCCACTCTATTTCTTTCCCTCCTAATCTTCCCCAACCAAACAAAGCAAAAGAGATCCATTACAGAAAAGCCTTTAATGTGGGTTTAATGATAGATATATACCTGTGAGCATCCAAAAAGTTTAAGTAACCTTAGCGAGAGGCAGCTATCTACAATCAAACCCAACTCACTGTCCATCAAATTTCGGCACCAAGATAGATCTAGAGTATGCAAATTTTTAGCCCTCCTAGCAAGTGATAAGGTTGTGTGGTGGCCAACCTGGATTAAACCAAATGTGGCAAGAATTTAGAAAACAAAACAATATTAATAAGATTTAGCTGGCAGCACAGATAAAAAGCTAACTGAAAACCTAGTAGAAAGATTAATAATGGCCTCAATTAGTTAAGTAATATTCAAGGGTCAGTTGAGTTCACAATGTCTTCCTCCAACTAGAGGGCAGAGCTTTGTTCATATTAGTTCCATAAAAGAACCAGACAAATAATAAACAGGTATCATAACACATGCAAGCAACTTTCTTAGTTTAATTTATGTTGTCTACAGTTATCATAATTGATCCTGTTTTAGTTATGAATTTAATTTCTGAAGAAAATAAACTGTGGTACACAGTACATGTTGAAGTTTCTGCTTGAGTAAAATTATGACCAATCAGAGAATAGGTAAGAGAGAAGCAGTTGCACGAAGAGTACAAAATCCATTAATTCTTTTTAGGCTAAGTTGAAAATAATTTAATTAATCCTTTCATAAGCACAAAGAAGCCTTTCCAGCATGTCACAATGTTCTAAGGGCCCTGGACCCATCTGTTTAAAGTGTAGGTGCAGTACATCCATCCACAAACCTGCAACCCAGTGGAGAGAAAGTCAGCAAGGAAGTATAGCAATGTACCTTCTTAATATTATTGAGTGAAAGTTCTTTCAAGGACTCTCCAGTAATCTCCACAAATGCAGCAATTGCTTCATCGCTGCAGTGGAGAAAAAAGTTGCGTTAAATTCAGTCATCAATGGGAATTTATACAAGATCAAGATTACATGCAGTAACCACTCTTAATCAAGATCCTAGGACACATCAAGCATACATATAGTTGGTAATTATAACATAGATTGAAGAATATTCTCAAATCCCTGAATACAAGGGACATATTTCCCTGTTCCTAGTCCAAGACTTGAAGAAAGAAATGTGTCAGGCAGATCCACATATGAAGAAATACTCCTGACATTCCAAATGCAAGAAAATCGATACCAATTCATACAAGAAACAGCAATACTAAAATAATAGGTTATGGTGGAAATGATTCCCTATCCATAGTTACAGAATCTGATGCATCTTAAGGAAGACAAGGACAACAGAAATCTGATTGGAGTCTTGGAAGCCATCAGAGAAATGCTCAATAAAGAATGGGAATCAATCATAAACCACTCTTACAGAGAAATCATATTAGCAGACAGATTAGAGACAAGCATCTAGCAAAAGCAATATGCAAATATATAATGAAACCAAGAAATTGCAGAAAACAAGAAAACACCTGAATGGTTGGCGGCAGAGCTTCAATGTATGAAGTGCTTGACAATTGTTCGTGACATATCCTATGGATAAATCAGTCAATTTGTACAAGTTCGTAAGATCAAGTGCACACAACCCAGGACAGTGTTCAGCAATGACTTTTATCGATGCATCAGTCAATTTTCTGCAGATTAGAAATACATATTGACAGGTGGAAAAAATCATTTTTAGCCATGAAAGATAATATCACATACTTTGGAATTTCCAGCAAGCATAATTCCAAGTTAGGAAGAATTAACAAAGTTAGAAACAATGCTTAATACTGCACTAAGAGTGATTAGTGTTAACCATAGTTAGAAATATTGGTAAATCCATCCTCAGAGTGGTCAATGGTTAACCAAACTTTAATTGGATTAACCATAAATCTCAGCTCTGGCTCTGGTTAAATTTTTCCCTTTCCTAAATATGAATACTCCCAAGAAAATACTTCAACAAAAGCATCAGTTCTTAAGGAGATTCCAGGCATGCTCATATAGTACTTACATACAATCCTTTAAAACAAGCTCTTTCATGTTGTGACCACGTGCAATGATGTAATCCTTGATAAATACATCACAGACAGTTTGAATGCCAGACAGAGACAATACTTCTAGATGTTCCAGTTTCTTCAGTGCAGGCACAATTGATGCAGCTTCTTTGATTTGGCAATCATCAAGATACAACTCTTTCAGAACTGATCCAAATGAATTGGCCAAAATATCAAGACTGGCAGATGTGAGAAGGGAGCACTGGCTTAGATTTATCGATCTAAGTACTGGGGCAGAAGAAACTAGTACATTTAACCCATTATCTGAAAGACGGCATGCACCACTGAGGGACAGACTAGTTAATCTAGGCATGCACCTTTGTGACTGTGTCAAGGTAGCAAGTAATGCATAATCAGGTATACACCGTCCACACTGGTCAAGTTGTAGCACCTATTCCACAAGTAAAAAGATAACCAGAATTCAGATTGTGAAGTTTTTCTAAAACTAATACCTGAAAGAAGTTGCCACTTGCTAGTCAAATCTTCAACAAGCAAATAGAGCATACAAAAGAAAATCAAACAACAGAACAAACAAACACCTTTAAAAAGAATTAATTACACACATGAAGATTAATAAAAGAGAGACAGAGAGAAACAATTTGCCCTTTTTTTTGGTCCAGACAAATTGCCCTGTTAAGCAATCAAAATATATCCCAAATCAAGATTCTCCACGACCGCAGGGGAAAAAACTAAAACTGTCCTGATATGTTAACCAGCATAGTAAACATGATCAAAGTAAAGCTAATCATTTCAGATACTACATGGAAACTCAAATAGAACCCTGACGTGTTGACAACCATAGAAAATATGGTCACATGTAGCTAGTCATTTCAGATGCAAAATGAGATTCAATTCAGCAAGAAAGTTAAAAGTGTCCTGTCACAGTAATAAAAGTATCATAAATGCTCACCAACTAAAGTCCATCTACAAAAAACAAATGAACGAGAATAAAAAGGCATAGTTCCTATTGAACCATAGGATTCAGCTGTGGCAAAATTTGAAGAAACACCGACAGCCATCAAATAATTTAAGGAACACACCTCCAATCTGCTAGGGTCACACATTTTAAAAGATTGCATAAACTGTTCTTCCGTCAACCACGAGCAATCTTTCAGTCTTATCTCTGTAGGAGACCCACTAATAAGAAGCCCAAAAAAGTGACTGTTCATCTTTCTCGAGTCACAGAGCAACTGGCTAAGCCTGTGCCTCAGTTCATCGGGGATACCCTCAAGCGAAACAATTGCATCGGCATTATTTGCAAGAATTTTAAGGCATAGTTCTTGCAAAGAGGGTGCTGAAAACTTTGCCCCTTGATTCCTCTTGGAAACCCATGTAACGGATGACCCTTTTTGCGCGCTTTTCTTCTCTCGGTCTTTGATAGCTTTCATAGCTACAGCAAAAGGGGTTGACCCATGATCAATTTCTTTTTCCACCTCAGGTGCAGGAGATGGCGCTTCATCAGGTGTAAAACGTGCAAAGCGAGACGCATTTTCCTTGGCTGTCATTCGGAAACGTCCCATGATCTGGCCCCTATAATCATAGGGTCGGTAGGGTATATAATTGGGTTGCATGTCAAGGTTTGCGTCATTGTCCGAATTCTGGGTTTCAAATTCGGCTTCAGGAACAGCATTAGATAAAAAATCTATTAGAACCAGAGGCTCGTTCCTTTCCTCGAACTTATTCTGATCCTGATCAAGGACAGCATCACCATTGTCATCATCAACCCTTTCACCGTTGAACGAACCGGAGTGAGGGGAAGGGTTTTGGAATTCAAAGTCCAATCTAACGGCGTTGAAATCGCCGTTATTAGTCCTAGTGCGCTTGGGAGTGGCGAAAACGTCAAGATAATCAACGGTTTTAGCGATTCCTCTCTTGAGAAATCCTCTGGCGTCCGGTTCGTCTCCGTTAGCGTTAGATTCATGGTGATCGAGAGAAGTGAATTGAGCGTTAGGATGGTCGATGAAGTTAGCTATCATTGTAGTGATATCTAGGTCGGAATCCCCAATCCAATTATCAGAGGAATCGAGAGACGTTGGGTTATTAGAAATTGAAATTGGAGGCGGTTGAGGAGAGAGTGGGGGAAGAGAAGAAGAAGAAGAAGAAGGTTGGTGTTGATTGGGAGAGGGATTGAAGGGGTTTGGTTTGGTTGGAAGCATTGTAAAAGTGAAAGGAATTGATGGAGAAGAGAGGAGTGAAAAGGAAGAAGAATATAAAGGGGTTGAGGGGGTGGGTGGGCCTTTGGCCTTTGGCCTTTGGCTTTTCTGTGTGAAATGTGAATGAATGAAACAAGTGTAAGTCCCAGTCGCAGTCCCACTCACGCTCACCTCTCTGTGTGTGTAGCAATCCCAACGGGTTTGAAAAAGATGAATGAGAGAGGTTATTTGATATTTATTATTTACTATTATTATATTGCCTGTGGCTGTTGCTAATGGAAGATTGGGAGAATGGAAACTTCTTCCCTACAACTTACACCTCACCCCCCACACCCTCTCCTCTTCTCTCTTTTTCCCGCCACTCTCTTAATATTTTAAGTATTTTATTTGGCTTTTCCTACCTGTCTTTCTCTTCCTCTTCAACCTCAATCCCTTCCTTAATCACTTCTATATCTCTTTCCTTCCATTCTACTTCCCGGATTCAAAAAACTACGAATATTTCACTTTCACAACACATATTAGTAGACGATAACAAATAACATCTGCCTCTAACATTAAATGAATAACAATGTTTAATATTTATTGTCTTAATAATTGATAGTATATAATAAATAATCTCTCCAAAAAATACTACATAATAAATATGTTTAAAACATCTAAATATACCTTTTTTAATAATTCATACAATAATATTTGAAATTAATCTGGTTTATTGATAATTCCTTATATGCTCTTATATATGTCTGTCATTCCTCAATTCTAATTCATAAATTAAAACCGATTCGAATATTTCAATCTTGCAAAATCACAAAAAAATTCGTAATGAATGTGTTTAAGTTGTTAATTAAAGAAATAAAAATAATTAAATATTTAATAGTGAGAAAATATATATTCTATTAAATATAAATATATTTATTATATAATTCAAGTTTATAAAATTTAAATTTTTTATACAGTAATAAAAAAATACATTTTAATTTAAAATTTTATATAAACAACTCAAACTTCTCAACAGTTTACGAGTTAATTCAAAACTAAAAAAATTATTAATTACAGTAAAAAATATTTAATAAAACTAATAAATTAGTTTATAAGAATAAAATAATAAAAAAATTATCATTAAATTAAAACTTAAGTATTATAACTTTTTACTAATTATAAATTTAATATTTTTATTATTTATTTAGATTATATTAAAAATAAAATAATATATTTAAATTTATCTAATTTATCATATATTTCAATTAATAATTTTTTTATTTTTATGACTAGATATTATAAAAATTGATAATTTATATTATTTTATTATGTATGATGTATTTTTTAATAAAAAATTACTTTAAAATTTATTGAAAAATAATATTCTCATAAAATATTTATTTATATTTAAAATTAAATAAATCCTGTAATATTAATACTAATTAAAAAATAGTATCTTAAAATAATAAAAAAATTATCAAAATATATTAATAATAGAAAACAATAGTTAATAAAATTATTAATGCTTCAAAAATTAATAATTATCAAAATATTTAGTATGATAAATAAAAACATGATTTTTAAAAAATACTAACTAAATATTTAATCTAGTTTAAATAAATTATTAAACATATTTAAACATATATATATGTGTTATTTTTTAGTTTAAAAATAAAATTGTTGTTGTTGCATACGTTTTAATTAACAGACGAAAAAAATTATTTAAATATGTAAAACTAATAAGATTAATATGACTTTTTAAGAGTATAGCATTTTAAAGTAAAGTTTAGTTTTTATATGTTATTGATTTTTAAAAAATATATTATCAATTAAATAAAAATAATTATAATAAAAATTAATAATTTGTCATTAAATAGTAATATAAAATATTGCATCATCAATATATTTTAATTAAATTATTTAATTTTTTTACTAAAATAAAATAATCAAATGAACTTACTAGTTGACGTTATAAGTCTCATTCACACATCATTTGTTCTGAGTTTACAACTTAAAAAACATTTTAAAATTTTCAATTTAAAGTTAAATTTTTTAGTAATATTATACGTTTAAAAAATTTCATTTTTCTTTGATTTTTAATTATCGTATATTTAATTTAGTCTTGCATAATATAAAAATTGATCCGTTGTTAAAATAAAACATCTATTTAAATTAAAATAAAACTATGCAACATACAGGATATTTGTCAGTTTAAAAGCTATTTACAAGTTATAATTTTTTAGATAATCTTTTTAAATTTTAAATTTTGAAATAAAGACGAAAAATATCAACTAGATATTTAAAAGTTTTTAAAATTATTTTTTCAATTTTTAACAAAGTGTGTTTTTAAAAATTATATTATTAAAATTTATTTTAACGTTGTTTCTGCTTAAAAAATAAAATGAGAATAACTAAATATTATCTTTTCTATTGTTTTTATTTTTATTTTTAAATTCTAAATATATAATTATATTAAATAAAAAATTGTCATGTGTACTAATTTTGTTTAACTTAAGTAAAATTTCCTTTTAGAAAAGTAAAACAAAAGTGCCAAAGTCCGGAAAACTGTTTCTTTTTTAATACCTGTAGCCTGAAAGTATAGTTCTTTATAAACTATCTTTTAATTACAGAAGCATCTTGAAAGTCAATTACATAATTCTGAAAATTTTAATTTCGTTATGAAATCCTTCCGTGCTAAATATTATAAATTATATATCATACTACACCCAACAAATAAGGTGGTATTCATCATGTCATAAAATATAGACTAAATTAATCTAATGGTGCTATAATTTACAACCATGAAAAGTTGAGACTCGCAATTCAAAATACCATGATTAATAAATATATATATATATATATATAATAATATTTAATAAAAATAATATATATATATGCTTGATATTAAAAAAAAACCCATCATGTACAGACAACGAGAATAGTTTATCGGAAACATCATCAAAAGAAGAATTTAATATCAAGGTTGATTATTGTAATAAATTTGTTTAACATTTTTAATAATTAATCAATGAAACAGATAAAATGGAATAAGCTACTTAACATATCTTATTCAAATTATTTATTATTTTAATTTTATCTTTTAGATTTGTTGGTATGCAACGCTGTTTATTAAATTATCATAATCACTTAATTAATTTTGTTTGATATTTATTTTTCTATTGATAACAAAGATATCCATTAAGATAAATAAAATAGTTAGTAATTATAAAAGGATAAACTATTTATTACCATTTGCTTATATTTTCTAATTTAAGAAATTTTATATTATTAATTGAACGATAAAAAGGTAAAAATTGTGAGAAAATAACATTAACGGTCAGTATTAATGTTTTGCCAACTTCTATCAACCTACTTTATCCCCCGATAAATGACTTTTTATATTAAACATTTTATATTTTATTTTAAAAGAGATCAATTTATATTAATATGAATTATATTAAATATTTTACTGTAAAATCAATTATTAAAATAACCTATCATATAGATTATATTACACAATTTCAAATCATTTTAAAATTATCTACAATTTCATTCATATACATTAAAATCAATATAATATATATTTTTAAAATATATAAAAAAAACTGTTGATTATATATTAATAATTATTTTAATTTAAAAAAATTTAATATGTATAATTAAAATAATATATAGTTATAATTAAATGTCAAATAATAAAAATATATTTAATATAAAATTATTAACAATATAATGCTTAAATGTAATTTATAATAGTATATGTTAATGTTTTTAAAACTTTTAAAAATAATTACTTTAATTTTGTCAAATTCAAATTATCTATTTTTTATGTCGAAGGTTTTTATTTTTAAAAGTTGAAGGTGGATAAATTGAACTCTTGATATATCATATTAAATTATTAGTTTGTTCATAATTTTTTATAATTCAGTCAATAATTTTGATTTTTTAATTTATTTTTATTTAGTAAAATAAAAATTTTATTATTGATAGATGTCATATTGTATTATATTTTTTTTATAACATGAGATTTCCTCATTATTTTATAATTATGATTTTTTATTTTTTAATAGTTTTTCTTTTAATTTACATTTAACAATTGAATATTAAAAACTGATAGTTCAAATGATACACAAATTTCATCATTATTTGATAATTATGATTTATTATTTTTTTAATAGTTTTTCTTTTAATTTACATTTAACAATTGAATATTAAAAACTGATTGTTCAAATGATACACATAAAACATGTCAGTTAAATTTATAGGACTATAATATGGAAAAATTAATCTGGAAAGTGCTGCAATATTTTTTCTTGGGATTGAACGCATGTAATATAGAATTCAACACATTGTTTTTTTTTAACATATTTTCCTATCATCCCGTGAATTTTATATGAATCTCGTTGAAGACGTTTGACTTTTTTTTAGTATATTTTATTTATTATAATAATATTTGAGTTATTTTTATATTATTATAAAATATATTTTTTAAATTATTATTTATATATTATTTATTTTAATTATTTTATTTTTATTTTACTAAAAATATTTAAATTTTTAATAAAAATTAAAATTATAAAAAAAATTATTTAATTAAATTATAATATATTTATTATTAAAAAAATCGAATTTATTATATTTTAATTTATTATTTAACTTTGTTTTTATTCGTTATTTTACATTTACAAACTAGTTTAACCGTTATTTTTTAATATTTTTAATTTACTTAATAATTTATTAATTTTCAGTTTCAGTTTTTATTTTTTAATTTTAATTAGTTTATTCTTTTAATGTTATCACACTGTTAAGAACCCTTTTATGAAAGATATTTTTTATTAAAAAAACGTTTCTCTAACCCATTTGTTTGAGTTTTTATAAATGTTAGAATATGAAAAAAAGTTTTTTTATTGTTTTGGAATGTTATTTTGAATAATTTTTAAAATTATAAATAAATAAAGCATAATTTTTATTTTTTATAAATTTTTTGAGACATTAACATCTTTTATACACTCTTAAAATTATTTTGTTCAAAACTTAAACAAACAATTTTATAGGCAAGCTCGAATTTTTTTAAAAAAAAATTATTGAGGTAAGTTTAAGTACATATAAAGAGAATTCATGCATTGCGGTGATCAATTCACTCACAATTCATTCTCTGTAAAGACAGTTTTAATCAAATCATCATATATTTATAAACTCTTACTTTAATCTAGAATTAGTTAGTGTATGGCAATGTACATCAAAATCAATATTATCGACATTTTAATTGGAGAAAGATTAACTTTATTTAAGAATGTTTTATATTAAATTTATCTTATTTGATTTTTTTACAACTATGGATTTATTTTTTAAATATTAAACTATAAAATTTTATTATACAAATTAAGATATATAGTTTTATAAAATTTAAAAATTACGTGATATTTGATTAAGTAATAATAAATCAATGCATAATATACATTTTAAACTATAAGCAAGCGTAAATTATAAGATTACATATCTGTAAATTTTGATTTTTTAAATTTAATAGACGCAGCCACATTTATATAATATTATTCAACAATAAAAATCATTAAATTTGCATCTTACAGGAAAACATTATAAAAATAACTAAGATGAACATATTTTATGATAAGTTTATCCATCCCTTGTTTTAAAGATATGAAAATTAAAATTATTTAATTATAAATGTAATTAATTTATTTTTACAATATTTAACTATAAAATCAATTTATAGCCTGATGATTTGATAAAAGAAATTATATTCTTTATAAAGTTATAAAGATTCTAAGAGTTGTTTTTATATATTAGTGTATGTTGTATAATTAAAATAACTACCTAATATTAAAATTAAGAAAAGTAATCTTAATTATTTTCTCATTCACATAGTTAGGATAGAAAATTACCGACTGCAGAGATTAACTAACGCAATTTAATCTAATTTAATAAAGGATTTTAAATTAAAAAATTGAGTATATAATTATATCAAATTTAAGAAAAGATTCTATACCCTATGCATTAGGAGAACAACGAAGTTCAAATTATAACTTTCATGTAAATCATTCTACTTCCAAATCTCTCACGTATTACTTTTAATAAAAAAAAATTGTATTCTAATAAAAGAATAACAGTGTAAGAACAGAAACAAAAGATACTTTAAATCATTGATAATAAAAAAACATTTTTATCATTCAAACAAGTTAAAGTCACAATAAAATAAAATAAACTTGTAAACTTGTACAACTCAAAAAATAAGTGATACTTTTTAAAATTTTATTTTAGTATACAGTATCAGATTTAAAAATGAATTAAACAAATACTATAAATATACCCGTCTATAAAAATTTAGATTGTTAACAAATTTATAAATATGTTTTATCATTTGAACATCACACATTTATTTTTACCAAAATCAGAAAAATAAAACGGTCTTCAACTTAATAATATCATTGCGCATATTGACCGTAATTTTTTTTCCTTTCAAATATATCATCAACATATGTATTAATAGTATTATTTAATTCATATATATATATTAATTTATTTTTTATATATCTACTTTTATCACATTATCTCATCTAAAGTTCCACCATATAATGCTAAAGTGCCTACCAATTGGAGTCCTTAGGGAATTAATGTTAAGTTGACAGACAAGTGCTTGGCCGGAAAAGACTTTGATATCGCACTTCTTATTTGTCCCGTGGGAAAAGTGCTGTTCACTAAACTAAATGTTTTTTTTTTTTGTTCAATGTTTATTAAATAGGCTTTGTAAGTATGTGGAAGTGTCAAGGGGATTAAATATATGATTTTTTTTACTGCGATGTCTACTAGTTCAAGCTTCTTTTTCTTTTTATAAGGGCTATTTTAACATTAAAAAGAATCCATACATGGAGAGTGGAGGGGGATTCAAATTATTTCGAGATCCAAAATAATTTATATTAAAAATTATGTTGGTTAATATTTTTTAAATAATTAAATTTTATTAATATAACTGTTAAATAAATATATTTTATTATATAAATTATGTTAATAAAATTTTAAAATATTTAATATATTATTATATACTTTCATTTTAATAGATAATATATATTTTTTAATATATGGTAATTTAAATTTATCTAATAATTTTTTAAAATTATATAATAAATTATATTAATTTAATAGTTAGATTAATAAAATTTAACAATTTTAAAAAATGTTAAACATAATAATTTTTAATATAAATTATTTTTAAAATAATTTAATATATATATTATTTTTCAGATCTGGATTAGTATCATTTCAAAAGATTTTTTTTACTATTTTAAGATTAAATATATTTTTTAATTTATCTTAAAAAAAATATTATGATAAAAAAATAAAAATAAAAATTAAGTGAAAAAAAAAAACTTCGAAAGATGCCTAGCTCGATATGTTTTAAATTTTAAAACAATGATATCCCATATATCTGCATTTTATTTTAATATATTTAAATTTAATAATTATATATATATATTTTTTAAATTAAACTACTTTTACATCTAAACACAGTGTGTGTGGATGTGCGTGGAGCCGTCAACATTTGAATATGGGTTCTGTGGTCAAATTACACGTCCACCATTCCACGCACCCAATCCTCTCTGCGTGTATGCGTGAAAGCTTTATCCAGCTAACTATGCGATATGATTTCAGATTAACAATCTATTAATGGTTGTCACTTATAGGTAGCAATTATAGGTAGGTAGGTTTAGGCTCAGCCTTCAGGTTCCAACATTGAAGAGTTGTTAGAGTTTTTCAATCAATATTATTCTTAATTTTTTATGATTTATTTTATGTGAACTTATTATTATTTATAAAAAAATATTACTTTTTTTATATTTTATCTGTGATTATATAATATTTTATGAAAATAAAAATTATCAATTATTAAATTTAAAATATAAATATGTGTAAGATAATTTATGTATTATTTATTGTAATGACTTATCTTTTAAAAGATAATACAAAGGTAAAAAGAAGTGTGTAAAGTAATCCCATTAAGAGGTTAAACTGCGCTCCTAAAAATAAAAAAAGGTTTGTCAAACTGCAAGATGTGATGTGATGTGATGCCTGTTAAATTTCTTATTAAAGAATTAATTTGTATACATTTTAATGTAAAATGTATATTTTAATGAAAACATATCATTAAAATTTATTTATATGTATATTTAAAAAATAATAATTTAAATTTTTTTTCTCATCTTTAAACTAAACAAATACAAAAGTTGTTAACATTAAGTTCAGCTCTAAAAAACGTGCTCTATTTATATTTATATTTTGTTTTTTCCTTTTTTTAAAAGAATGTGTAGATGAGGTTATAAAAAGTTATTCATATTATAAAAAATAATTTATAAATTTATAATTTTATTTATTTATTTTAATAATTTCATTGACTTAATATATTAAGATAAAAATTTATTTTATTTTAATAGATTTTATAATTAAATTTATGACATAAATTATAGTATTATAATAATTTTTACTTATATTATTATTTATTTTATAAAAAATAATTTCTTTTTACGAATTTTTTAAAATATTACTTATTATTCAGTTAAAAATAAAATAAAAATAATTATTTGAAAATAAAATTTTTAAATTTTCTTTTATTTTCTTCTAATTTTATCCTATACAAATTTTAAAAACTTTTCTTCCTTGTATCAAAACAAAACAAATTTATTATAAATCTTTTTTTAAAAAGACACAAATAATAGAAGAGATATTAAAAAAAATCTCTCCTCCATGAACAAGAAGAATAATGATAATTTTTTAGCTAGGATTATTTATACTATTTTAAAAATAATTTTTAATATATTTAAAATAATAAATTTTAATAATTTATATTTATATTATTAGGATGTTAAAATTTAATAAATATCCATTATGTATAATAAAATTTTAGTAATTTATATTTATATTATTATATCCTCTTCAACAAACTAAAAAACTATTTAAAAATTAGAGTAAAAATAAAATTATTATCGGCCTTAAAACGCATACAGAGAGAGCATGAATGTGTTTGAGAAAAAAAAAAAAAACTAATGTACTAAATACAGCTTATATTAGCTGAATCATTAGCAGTAGCCGTGTCAATTATCACGAAGGCGAAGCGTCATTATTGATCATACTCATCTTTGAAACATTTGTTTTTCAATTTTTTCTTTTCAAAGGAAAAGAGAAAAAGAAGAAAACAGGGAGAAAGAACTAGGAACAATCTCAGAAGCATTGCACATATCTCGAATTTCGGATGCGCAATAAATTGGAGAGAGAGAGAGAGAGGGAAGAAAATGAAGTAGAAAACAGTTAGAATCACCAGTGCAGAAGCTTGAGGCATAACGCTAATGGCGATATTCTCCGAATCGAATCACCATCACAACGGTTCCGATGGCGTCTCCCAGCGAGTTAACAGCCCGCGTTTCTCGGGTCCAATGACTCGCCGCGCTCACTCCTTCAAACGCAACAACAATAGCTCCTCCCACGGCGGCTCTGTCACCGGCACCTCCGCCGGCGGCGCTGTTCTCAGTTCTCACAATGAGATTGAGCTCCAAATCAACTCCCCCAGATCGGAAGAAGCGTTGGAGACTGTTCCGGAGAGGAGACACGGCTACCATCACGTGACCCAGAGAGTTCACGTGAAGGGGTTGCTCAGGAAACCCCTTGAATCCATCGTTGTGGATTTGGGGTTGAGGGAAAAGAAGAAAATTGGGCATTGGATGTTCTTATTGTTTTGTGGGGTGTGCTTATTCGTTGGTGTTCTTAAGATATGTGCCACTGGCTGGCTTGGATCTGCAATAGAAAGAGCACAATCCAATGGGGTTAGCATCATATCTTACTCTGCCAACTCTCATTCTTATTGTTGACACGATTCTTGTTTATGATTGTGATGCTGCATTAAGTTTTAGGAAGACTGGTGTTAAAATTTTACTTTGGGAGGGCCTGAATTGTAACGTGTGTGTCTGTTTGTCCAAAGTGGAAGGTTTATCCGTTCCATTATGCTTATTATGGATCTATTTTTGT
The DNA here is from genome assembly GCA_037954105.1 of Canavalia gladiata. Lineage (NCBI taxonomy): Eukaryota > Viridiplantae > Streptophyta > Magnoliopsida > Fabales > Fabaceae > Canavalia > Canavalia gladiata. Next base: position 76,562,138 of record CM075658.1, on the reverse strand, counting down.
TACTGCAGGAGGTTTGCGTTACTTCCTTAAATTAATTCCATCTGATCTGGAATTCTGGTGTTTTTTTTTTTTGGGGTTTTGGTTATTATTTATAAGAAACCTTCCTTTTTTCAGGTGCAAAAAAAAAAAAATCTTGATGTATGTATGGTCCAATTTGCAGGTTAAAAAATGTGAAATTTCTTTTTCAGGTTTTAAGGTGAGGGAACGTACTAGTACTAATGCCATGTTCTGTAACTGGGCAATTCTGTTTTTTTTTTTCATCCATCTGTGAGTACTGGTAATTTGTTTTATCTGTGTGTGGAGTTATCTGCTTTGTTTTTGTGACCAATTGATCGTTTGGAACAATACCGGAAATGCTTCCTTTCTAACTGGTGCAGAATATTGTGTAATTTATATCCCTAGTCTGAAGACAACTCTAGCAAGGAGAACTCACAATTGAGAGGTTGTGTCTCGGTTTTAATGTACTGCTATTTACTGAATTCAGTCAATCATATTGCTCCAAATAGTGAGAATAACCTTTGTAGGAAGCTGGGGTGGATTAAGGAGTAGATATATCCTGGTCTGATTTGACATCTTTATGCTTGCATCCTTTTATCTTACTAATTTACTATATTTTTTTGGGGTGTGTGGGAGGTGGGGTGGTGCTTGCATCTCTTGTCTTACTTAGTAAATTATTTTGCCCTTTTATCAGGAACTATCTGACTCCATTGCTAGTCTAAATCTAATGGGCCAAAGCTCCCTCGGTTATGCATATAGGGAGGGAGTAGGTGACGTTGAACGAACTCTAAAAACAGTAGCAACAGGAGTAGATGGCAGCCATATTGCCATGGGTGAAGTAAGTCTCAAATCCGTATTCAAATTTATGGACTAAATTTTGTTTGGTCCTCAAATAAAACAAGTACATGGAATGAAAAAGTGTTTATTTATGGCCTATGGGCCTATCGGTAATGACATTTTCATTTATAAAAAATTCCTTTTTATTCAGGAATCAGGTATCTGGTTTAAACCCAACAGTGACAATTTCACCCAATGCATAGATCTGCCAAGTAATCATAAAAGTATGAAGTGTTATTATCAAGTATACTCTTTTCTCCTGTCATGCAGTGGGTTATTTCAATATTTCTCTCCTCTCACTTTATACATTTGTTTTGGCAGAGCTAGATGCGAAGACCAATGGCTACATTCTTGTAAATGCAAATGGTGGCCTGAATCAGATGAGATTTGGGGTCTGGCTATATTGATCTCTGATGGTAAATATATAAAGTTAGGCAGCAAGCATAATCTAATGTCTCAATATATTTGGATTGCAGATATGTGATATGGTTGCTGTTGCTAAGATTATGAAGGCAACACTTGTTCTTCCTTCTCTGGATCACACTTCCTACTGGGCTGACAACAGGTTTTATTTCCTTCCTACGTTGAGATTAGATAATTAGATGTCTTAACAAATGTGTAATGCCCTTATTCTTGCAAGCCCAAAACATTATTCAATTTCAATCAATGCTTGATTATCTCTTTGAATTGATATAAGATTCACAGTGTTCTACTTGTCCAAAGCATGGTATAGCACAGAACTGGAGATGATTAAATACATGCAAGAGATGTTGTAGGAATATAGCTTCATTCTATTAGTTCTTTTTGCAACATTTTTTAAAAGTATGTGATAGATACCCATTAGTTGTTAGTTAGATTCTCTTTTACAACCAATAATATTAGTTAAATTAGTTGCTAATTTCTGTTAGTTGGGTTGAGATAGAGAGGAATCAAGGCAGTTTGCCTATAAATAATTGGCGAGGTTAAGAGAAAGGATATCTTGTCATTTTAGAGGAATTTAAGGCCTTTTGGAATTGGGAGGTGCAGATCCTCGAAGTTCTACAGTGTGTTTTGTAATTTGGGAGTTACTCCCTGTATTTTCGTAATAAATATACCAGGTTCCTTCAACCGGTATCAGAGCTCTGATCTTGGAGCTGTGGGGATTGAATCTTTAAGATGATTCTTGATTTTGAAGGAAAAGAAGCCTATTGGTGATTGATTAATGTTGAGCAGCATTTTAGGGCTGTAGGAATACTTGAAGAAGAAAAAAGAAAGATGGTTGGGAAGGCTATGCAAGCATTAGCTTTTGTTTGGTGGTTTGTGTGGAAAGAGGACCGTTCAAATGCATCATGGTGGGACTTCGTGAAGGCTTTATTTGTTCAAAGAGCTCCAGCCAGAATTCGATTTAGATCTACCAATTTGGGTTCAAGATGAGGAGCTGGAATCTAGGGAACCAAGAAATATAAGTGAAGACGACAGCTCTTGGGTGCAAGAGAACAGAACAAAAGATGAAGGTTTGTAGAGAATAGAACCAAGTGGCCAAGGGAAAGAAACAAATTTGAGAAAGCTACAAGAATTCGGAAAAATCCAACAAAAGCAATCCAGCAACATTATGGACAGAATCAAAATAGAAACAAAAAGAAGACTGCTTCCCATACATGAAGAACACACAAAAGTTTTAGAGAACAACAATGATTTAGTGCAAGAGATAGGAGAAGAACATTGTAATGATGGAGAAATTGAAAAGCTTGAAGGGGAAGAAAAAATTCATAGGTTGGTCAAAGCAAAGATTGGTTAAAGATAGATCAAATTTCATTAGTGATTTACAAGCACAAAAGGGAGAAAATTTGCAGCTCATTGAAGAAAGAGGTGGCTGGGGTCATGCAGTGGTCAACCATAATGGGTGAACAATCAAGAGATCATCACCAAATTCATGTTCTGCTACAAAGCAGGATGAGCTGCCTTCAAAGGTGGAGCTCTGACTCTCGCATGGCCAGATCCAGCTCACCAAGGATAGTGATTATCTAGGGAAAAGTTGGCATATTACAACCTTAGATCTGCAGTCACAAGCAGCAGTGCAATTCACAAAGGAACCTAAGATCTCATTACTATGATAGCAGTGGTGATGATGCTTTGTTTCATGGCCAAAAATATGCTAGAGAACAGAATATTAAAGGAGCACGAGGGCATTCACATACTTGTGTTTGACCAAGGAGGAGCGCTAATTCTTTTTTTTTTTTTTTGGATCATGCTTCAATCAGTTTGAACATTAATAGGAAAAGTCATTCATCTTGAGGACAAGGTGAATCTTTAGGAGGGGAATATTGATAGATACCCACTAGTTGTTAGTTAGGCTGTTGGTTTGAAATCAATAATTAGTTAGGTTACTGGCTAATTAGTAATTTCTGTTAGTTGGATTGAGATAGAGAGGAATCAAGATAGTTTGCCTATAAATAATAGAAGAGGTTAAGAGAAAGGATATCTTGCCATTTAAGAGGAATTTAGGACTTTTTGGCATTGGGAGGTGCAGACCTTTGAAATTCTGCAGTGTGTTTTGTAATTTGGGAGTTACTTCTTGTATTTTCATAATAAATATGACAGGTTCCTATTAGTATGCCATCGATTTCAATAGATCAACATCTTTTTCTAGACAATTATCACAGCTTTTCCCATAATGGAAAAAAATATCCAACTGGTTTTCCTGATCTCTCATTTATAGGTTCTCCCTTGTACTATAATTTTTCAAATCGTTACTGTTATCAAGTGATGGGTTTCCAGCTTCATAGTTCTGCTGTTGAATATGTATTCCGGTCTACAACTTAATTTGTTTCAATTTATTTGCAGTGGCTTCAAGGATTTGTTTGACTGGAAGCATTTTATTGATACACTGAAGGATGATGTCCACATAGTTGAGAAATTACCTCCTGCCTATGCTGGAATTGAGCCTTTCTCAAAAGCTCCAATATCTTGGTCCAAGGTCAACATAACTTGTCTACTAAAAATTACTTCTTTGTCAAATCTGGAAACATATCTTTGAATAATTGATTCATTGCATTCTCGTTGAAGTCATTTGCCCATCCATCTGGCCATTTAGGTAGCCAGTTGAGTTTTTAGGAATAAGGGTATCACTATCCAATGATAGCCTTATATGTGACATCATATTCATTGAGTTGCTTCGTGTCATAATGCTTAATTTTATGCACACTGTATCACTGTCTCTTTCACAATGTTTTAGAAGACCATCATTGAATATATACATGATGCTTGTTTACAGGTTACTTATTATAAGACTGAGGTTCTTCCCCTCCTAAAGCAGCACAAAGTGATCTATTTCACTCATACTGATTCCCGGCTTGCTAACAATAACATTTCAAGTTCCATACAGAAACTAAGATGCCGTGTAAATTACAGAGCATTGAAATATTCCGCTCCAATTGAAGAATTTGGAAACACATTGGTATTAAGAATGCAACAGAATGGAAATCCTTATCTTGCCCTTCATTTGAGGCAAGTTACAATTTAATGTTTTAATACAAATATTGAACATGGATCTTCTTTCATCTCCTCTTTCTCTCCCTTTTTGTTGTTTTGCATACATGTGAATTTTATCGAAGACAATCAGAGATGGATTAGAGGGGAGTTGGATATCATCATCTACTGATAAGAACATACGGAATGATCTATTATTTCCTTGAAAAGTGATGTTTCTTTTGTTTATCTACATGGATTTATAATATGGTTTTATTAACATGTGTCTATAAGGCTGATTTTAAGCATCTAAAAATGATAAGTTTTTATTAGAAAAAAGTATTTATTATATAAAAAATATAAAGATAAAATAAATAGTTTTTTTCTAATAAAAGTGTACTACTTTTAGATGCTTAAGATAAGCTCTAAGGGTTGATATTAACATTTTTTTCTTTATAATAAAATAAAAGTTAAGTACCATGTTTCTTGGCAAAGGATCCTTTGACATGAAAGTTTTCCCCATGTTGATCACGAAAATTTTGTACACGGCCAGATCTTGTGTAAAGCTAAAACTGCTTCCATAATCCATGAATTCCTTTTTATTGAAAATTAAAATGATTTTGATCCTATGGTACTTTTGCTGCCTTTTGGCTATTTGATTAAATTGTCATCAATGTCCATTTTGGCTAACAGTTTCACATATGATATGCACTTATAGTTTAATTAACTGTCAGATTGAATTAGATTCCGTAATAAATTGTCTCATGGAATTAAAATCTCAAGTATTACACTGTTTTGGATTTGGCTGATGATCTAAACTTCTCAACTCAAACAATATTTGTATTACTGTCAAGAAGTTTACATAGATATTATGTCCCTGATCACTTTACTCTATCTCCTGTTTGCTATAGATATGAGAAGGATATGCTTGCATTTACAGGCTGCAGTCACAATTTGACTGCAGAAGAGGATGAAGAACTGAGACAGATGCGATATGAAGTCAGTCACTGGAAGGAGAAAGAGATCAATGGGACTGAGAGGAGATTGCTTGGAGGTTGTCCATTAACTCCAAGGGAAACTTCCCTTTTACTTCAAGCACTGGGTTTTCCATCACACACCAGGATTTATCTGGTAGCTGGAGAAGCATATGGAAGAGGAAGTATGAAATATCTTGAGGATGATTTCCCCAACATTTTTTCTCATTCCTCTCTCTCTTCTGAAGAGGAGTTGAATACTTTCAAGAATCATCAGAACATGTTGGCTGGTATAGACTACGTGGTTGCCCTTAAGAGTGATGTATTTCTTTACACTTATGATGGAAATATGGCGAAGGCTGTGCAAGGTCATAGACGTTTTGATAACTTCAAGAAGACCATCAATCCTGACAAGTAATATATTCATGACCTATTTCTTCTTTTTCTTTATTATTTCAAGCATGATAATTTGGTGAGATGCATTTTAGATCCAATGGCAACTGTTTCTTGTTCATTCTTATAATAGCTGGTGTCAATGGTTGATGCAGGATGAATTTTGTTAAACTCGTTGATCAGTTGGATGAAGGAAAAATTTCTTGGAAAAAGTTCAGCTCCAAGGTAAAAAACCTTCACAGAGACCGAATTGGCGCTCCATATCCAAGGGAGCCTGGAGAATTTCCAAAGCTGGAGGAAAGCTTTTATGCAAATCCTCTGCCAGGATGTATTTGTGAAAGAAGATAGTAGTGGAGACTCTGTCCAAGGCTGTCAGTCTTATGCTGGCATGGCAAGAGCTGCAATCGAAAGACATTGTGGCTGTGCTGTGATAATTTTCAATACTTGTGTCTTGAGGAGATGGTAATGTGAATGTTCAAAAGCTGGGTTATCTGGTAAGGTGCTATAGATTGCCTGGCTGTTGAGATAAGATTACACGTGGCCAAGGTAGGGGGTAAGAAACTGAGATTCCTAACTATACTTAGAATTGCGGATCAAGCACGGACAGGCCAGAGTATACCACTGTCAATACACGCTATAGAAATTAAACACCATACCATATTAAACTACCTCATCCCTAACCACACTTTTGAATGATTTTGTTTTTTTGAGATTGTACTTTATTCAATACTTGTATTGATATCAAGAACAGGGGATGGGACTGAATATATTGTATTCTTATTGTACAATAAGATTAAAAATGAAATCTAGTTTTTATGCATTTATGGTTCTTTTAAGCAGGTTTCTTTGTAGGAATAATGCTCTATTTTTAATATATTCTCTATTATTGGATCTATAGTTCTTTTAAGTAGGTTTCTTTATAGGAAAAATGTTAATGATATATTCTTTGATGTACTGCTTTTAATATACCTTTATTATTGGATGAAATTTATGTAGAGATAATAAATCTTACCTAAATTTTACCAAATAGTAAAATGTTAAGAAAGTGAGTTGGAAAGACTTAATAAGTTGAGTGTAAATTTTATCAAATAGGAAGGAATATATTAAAAATGTTAAAGAATATATAATCCCTTATGCTCATAATGTTTGTAATATATAATCCCCTATGCTCATAGTTATTTTATCCATAAAATTGGCAAACTACTCATTAAAGTTTTTTTTTGCTTGTGAGTTGAAAATAGAGCATATATTTTATTTACAATAATATTAAGATGAGTCAAATTCGAACACTTGTTCCATTTCAAATATCAAATTTATAATAATAAAAAAAGAAGTGGGAATAATATATCAAGCTCCAAGATGAGTGTGAAGTGGTATAACTCCACGTCTCCACCTGGTGCTAAGTCCAAACGGCTGCAGAAATGCCAAGGCCATTGAAACCAGGCAGGAAACTGAGCAACAAATGCAGGGCTCAAGCACCTTTGATGATGTTTGTGGTCTTGCCAGCGGTGCCAAGGCCACTGACAACAAAATCATCTGCAGTGACCTTAGCAGGCTTCTTACATGAGTATCCTGCAGGACCATCTGGAGCTGTGCAATCTGCAACACAGAAATCTAGGACAGAAGTATGGGAGAGGAAAAAAATGAGGAAGATAACGAGAATCATAACTTATTGTAAATTGGTATGTTCTCAGTTTAACTCTGTAGCAGTATTGAAGGGTTAGGTTCCACTGTATATTGTTAGAGGGGATGGCATGCACCTCTTTGTACCATTGTGTAGCTTCAATATAGTTTAACATGGATAAATTTTTCTCACGTACACCTATAAAAGACAGAATTTTAGCTAGGATTGATGCGTGTGAATGTTAACCTTTTCCCTAGATAACAGGAAACTAGTTTTTGTTTGAATGTAAAACACAGGTTATGAGCGATTATTGGTGCTGCCCTAAACTCCAATCTCTGGTCAATGCAGTTTTTTTTAATCCTGCTTCAATCCGTCTTAAGTGAACACTGAGCCACCATCCTCAACACTTGTGTTGTGTCTAGATGAAATGACCAAACAGATGAAATCACAACTCCAATAATAGTATGATAATTTATTACCTCATATACATATGCTAAAACGAAATATTTCGAGAATCAACCTGGCTATTGTTATACAAAGTTGTTTGGTCCCTTATTATCAATTCAAGTTGAGCTCTGCTTGAGTGAAAAGGTTATTCAAACTTCATTGTGTCTGAAAACATTTTCACATCTACCTACTCAGTCACCATCTGTAGATGATGGAGAAAAGACCATGAACCTTGAGTAACTCATAGATGAACAGTCTATATTGACTACGAAATGAATTACATTAATATTTTTCATTGAAATGTAATATAATAGGAGAAGAGATAAAAAAAAGTATATTAAGATGAAAATATTATTCTGTACGATAATCAAAATTTAATTACATATCATGTAAGGTTGTACATGTTCCGAAAAAACGTAAAGCAAATGTGAAAATGAAGAATGTGCGATCCACAAGCACATTGCAAAAAGAAAGAAATTTAGAGTATAAAAGACAGTTTGACAGAAGAAAAGGTATTTATACCAACATTTTACATAAAAAAAATATTGCAATAACGAATGAGAAAAAGAGAAAAAAGAGAGAAAAGAGAGAAGAATGAGATATGAAAAATAATCTCATACATAGATAAAGAGAAAATATATCTTTATATGAATAATACATCTTTTGACAGCTACAAGGACCTAAACTTCCTTCCAGAAACATGTTATTTGTACCACCAATTTATATTATACGTTTTCTTTTTATCACCACCAATAACATTTTACACTTTTTTTTTCTTTTCTTTCTTTTTTATTGTATAATTTGTTTATTTTTTAGTATAAATATAATTTCTCTTTCTGGATATGCAAGTCTTGTTTGCGTGGGTATTAAGCAAAGACATATAAATGTGGTAAGGGTAATCATCATGGTGCACTCACTTTCTTTTATTCCACTCTCTACTTCATTTTTTTTAATCTTTTTCTTCATTTTCATCATATCATGTATCATATATATTAATCACCTTTTCTTTTATTTAATTATTTTTAGGGATGGATCAACCTCATTTAAGTGAACAACAACATTTTTCCATGTGTAGTCTTAAAACTCCCCATCTTCTAGGGAAGCTGGTTTTGACTTCTGCTCCTTGGCATAAAACGTTTCATATAATGCAATCATCTTAGAATTAGTGGCGCTTGTTCTTGGTCCCTCCTCCTACCATAGCAAAGCTGCAACATACGAGTTCTGTGTTGGATGCTCAAAATGCTAGGATAAGGTTCTCAGTGGCAAATCAGCGGTGGCCATTCATTCCATATACCAGAGAATCAAGAAAAGGGTGGCATTCATATCACTTTTATTGTCATAGCGTGAATGTCCTTGTCCATTGTGATCATAGATGCATGACTTGTAAATCTTCAGAGATAATTGAACCCAAAATCAACCTTTGAAGAAAAAAGTGTACGTTTCTCAAATGTGTACAAATTACAATGAGCTGCCATGCACTTTCCTTGCCTAAAGTTTTCTATCTTTTCAAATCCACTTCTAAGATAATCTTTTTTTTTTTTTTGAATAATTCTACTGTCTAAGTTGAAAGAAAGAAAACCCAAATGCGGTGACTTACATTAGGGATGGATTGAATAGGCAAATTATAAATCAGGACGTAGGATTTATAAATTTTTTCCAGACATTTTGGATCAAGAAAATATTTTATTCTATATCATTTAAAGTTGCTTTCTTGATCAATGCCTTTAAATGAGTTCATCAACTCTACTCCAAATAATCCAGATCCAAATTAATAACTTCATAGGAAGGGTTTTATAAAAAAAAATTGGATTCGAAGTTATTGTTACCCCTTGCTTCAATAACATTTTAAATATTGTAACAAAAGTTATATGTGCTAAATTATTAATCGAAAAAAAATTCCTGCACCAAAAAAATAATTTTTGAATTTCTTTTTTAAAAAAGAAAATTTTCAGTAAACTGTGAAGAGGAGTAATTATTAAATAACGCTTCATTGTAATCTCTCAATTCTGATATACTCCAAACAGGTCCAATGTATAAGTTGTCACTATTACCATATATCTCAGATAAGTCACAGTGTTTTCCCCATTCAGTTAAGAGATATGAAGTGATCCCTATTGGCGGACAAGAGTGTGTGGGTCCTCGCATTGAAATTATGAAATTTTAATTTCTATCTTTCAGATTTGGGGAGGCGCTAAAAAAAACCATATACTAACAGAACTAAAATAACAGAGTACTTATTTTGTCTTGTCTAACAGGAAAAGGCAATACTTATACAACGCATAAACGTATAATTATTAATGTGAATTCATATATTTATACTGGTGAATATTTCTGATAATTAATTTGATTTTATATTAATGGAGCCAAGTTTACTTACTATTTTTTTTTAGATTTTGTTAATCTCAACCTTTAAAGTTAATTTCAATCATCCAAAATTAATACATTTTCATAAGAAAAGCATAAATTCATCACATATGTTTTTGTACACTAAATATTTAAATTCCTAATAATTTTTTTACCATTATATATATATATATATATATATATATATGATTTCGCTGTCTCCTGCATGGATTTTGTACTATTGATCCCAGAACAAACTTGACAAGGTTGTGAGGGGAAGGGTTTGTTCCTAATATATATAATTAATGCTTCTGCTGTGGAGTGAATACCACAATTCCTCCAGATTGTAATTCATGATCGTTAACCCCCCCCCCCCCCCTCTCTCTCTCTGATGTAGTAAGTGTTCTGATGTAGTAAATGTTTCTTTATATATATTAAGTTCACGTTCAAGAAGTTACAACATGAATTATTGTTTTCAAATGTCCAAACAATGCAAAAACACACTCATAAATTATCTTTATAATGTATAAAAATAAAATAAAATAAATAAATATTCAAAATATTTATTTAGTTTAAACTCCTTCTATTGACAAAAGTAAACTAACAGAAAAAATACAGGTAATAGATTTTGTACTATCTTAAAGAACCTGAATCTATATAAAGTTTGGATCATCATTGACCTTTGTTTTTTTATGAGAAAGAAACACAAAAATAAAAAAAACGATTTGTGTGTTTTCTCTTTCTCTTAAATCTTTGCCTTTAAAATCCATCTATCTAAACAAAAGCTTAGGAAGAGAAATAAACTGTCAAATAACATATTTTCCTCCTCCTTTAAAGTAAAAAAATGTACTTCTGAGAATAAAATATGCTTACAGCCATGGATAAAAAAAAATCATTTGTTGAAATATTGGAAAAAAAATTAAATATATGTATAACAAATTTTAAATTAATTATAATCTTAACTATTAATTTTTTAATTAACAGTTATTGTTATACTTTATTCTCTAAAATACACTCTCTAAGGGGCCAAATCCTTATTTTTCATAGGGTTCATTGTTTATCATCAATCTCAACCTGCTAGGGAAAAAAAATAATCGAATTAAAAGATGAAATGCCCATTAGATTTAAAATTAAGTAAAATTAATTTTAAATTGTTGAATATTTTTAAAATAAGTACATCAATTCGTTTAAATCATACAACTATATTTTGCATTAAAAAGATAAAAAATAAATTTTCAACTTCAAAACAATAGACTCACATTATTGGAGTAGAATTACTATAGAAAGTAATTCAAAAATAAGTACATAGCGGCAGCATGCAAACAATATGCATGGAAAGACCATCTGTTTCATGAAGAGGAGATGTAATGGAACAAAAAGTGTCCAAATTAATTTCTTTCTTTGTCAATTCATTTCAATAATCTTTTACAAGGAAAATCAAGAAAATGCAAGCAAAATATCAGCCCGTTTAATATCCTTCTTATACATCATTCTACGATGAAAAGATGGTATGGTCCAAGAGGACCATGTTTGCGGTGCAGGCAATATACATGAATATACAAGCAAAAGAAAATTTTGAGGTAGAAATTATATCAGGGAATTTTCTTTTTCTGGTAAAGTATGAGGGAAAGTTTCACAATAAAGACATTCGCTTAAGATTAGGTCACTCCAATTATGCATATGAGAATATCAAAACTGAAAAAGGCAAAAATCCATTACAATTAAAGGCGTGACCTTGGCTCTTTAGCCTCACTTCCTTTGGTGAGGAAAGGATAATCTGTGTAGCCTATAACAGGATCCTGAGTGTAAAATGTCTTCCTATTATACCTGGTTAGAGGTGCATTAAGCTTGAGCCTTAAAACCAAGTCTGGATTTGAGATGAAAAGACGACCAAAGGATACCAAATCAGCATCACCTTGAGCAACAGCTTCCATTCCTAACTCCCTAGTAAATCCACCACTGCACATGAATGTTCCCTCATAAGATTTTCTCAGGTTCCTCATCAAATGAGCTTCCTCTTCTTCACTGCCAGGTCTTCCTGACTCGGTTTGTCCATAAGCAGTGTATCGAGGCTGAGTAACATGGAGATAAGTGAGTTTTCTGCCCACCTCTTTCTGGAAATTGTTCAGTCTCTCAACTACTGCTAAGCCTAGCTTAAGCGGGTCAGAGTCGATGGCATCAAGGTGATCAATTGCTGGTGAAATTCTGACAGCAACTCTATCTGCTCCAATAGCTGAAACAACAGCTTGAACCACCTTCATTAAGAACCTGCAACGATTTTCTAGTGATCCACCATATTCATCTGTTCGTTCATTGATTCCATCCTTCAAGAATTGATCAATGAGATACCCATGTGCCCCATGAATCTCGATTCCATCAAAACCTGTATGTCACATTTTATCATATGCCTTGAGTAGAATTGATTTTGATAAAATTATAGAACCAATGGTTGAAAATGAGTGATGCATCATATAAGATGCTTGTTGGATGGAAGTGATTTATTTTCACAACATAACAGAATTGATTTTCACTGTCCGCAGCTAGGAACTAAATGTGCAAAATAATTATAGCCAAATAACAAAGAATGACAGTAAAGTTTATCCCCTGCTTCTGAAAACTAACGTTAAACAATAGTTTGAAATGAGTTCTATCCAACATAACCACAAGCTAGTAAACCAAACAAATCCACAGCAAAAGATCTACACTAATTCATCTCCATCCAACTGCATGGAAACTGGCATAAAAATTTGAAGAAGGTACGGGCCTATTAGAAATAGTAGGTCACTATTTCACAGCTTCACGCAAAAATTATGCTTTGAGAGGCAAGATATTCTAAGAAGTGTCAGAAAAATTAACCAATACTTCAGGTTTCTAACGTACAAGTCTGTAATTTCGTAGGTTTTGAAGCATTCCGCAATTATTTCTCTTTATTATGATGCATGTTTTAGCATTATGTAGTATTTTGTGCCTAGAATACACCAATAAAATGCATCGTTAGGTCAACTTGACTTCTGTTTCACTTGGAATTGAAATCCATATATCATGAAGTCATTAAAAACGAGACAAATAGAGTATTAATACGACATCACATCATCAACATCATCGTCTCTTTATTCTATATTGTTAGGAATTACAAGAAAAATATCAGGTAAGGGAACCAGATCATGTGTACATTTACATAATGTCCATAATGACAATCTAGAAAAAGACATTTAGGGGCATTGGGTGTACTCAATTAATTTAGTTTTCAAAAATTATTTTATAAAAAAAATTTAAAAACTTTTTTTGGAGAAAAATAAAATAAAAAGTAAGTAAAAAAGATAAAATAATATATGAAAAATATGAATAATTAAACACATAAAAATAGAAGGTCAAAACAGCTCAAAGTTATTTTAATTTTAGTTTCAAAAAACTGAAAAAATATTTTTTAAAATAGTTTTCAGAAACTATTTCTATCAAACAATTTTTGTAATTTTTAATTTTTAAAAACAGAAAACTACTCTAGAAAATAAAACAAACAAACCCTTAGATCAAGTATCTTAATATCATTTTCAACAAGTTTTCAATACCATATAGTAACATATACTTAATTAAGAGTGAGACTACATAGAACTAAAAATTGAGCCATTAGTCATTATTAGATTTTGAGGACCTAATAGTAAGCATTCAAGAAAGTAGATCTTAGTTTTGCTTAAAAAAGAAAACGGAAAAACAAAAGCGAAAAAAGCAATAGTAACCTGCTCGAATTGCATTAATCGCTGATTGGCGATAATGCTGCACTATTTCAGGTATCTCAGATGCGGTGAGTACACGAGGCTCTGGATATACACCATAGGACCCATCAGGCAAGAGAATCCTCCACCTTGCTGAAATGGGTTTGCTTGTGGACGAAATTGGTGCAGCCCCACCAGGCTGATACACTGTTTTCACAAAAAAGAAAAGAAAGAAGCAAAGTACAAAATGAGTGAATGATTGAGTAACAGATAACTACTGATAAGAAAATATGTAGCATCAAGAAAAAAAGATCATTAAGAATGCATATATAAAGTTGGTGTGAAAAGTTAAGAACATAGTAGTATATAGTTGATGGGTGGAATAATTACCTGGATGAGATGCACGGCCAACATGCCAGAGTTGACAGAAGATAATGCTGCCTTTGGCATGCACTGCATCCACCACATTTCTCCATGCCTCCACTTGTTCATCTGAATATATTCCAGGCACGTGGGGAAACCTGCATCAACAACACCCCTTACATATTGCTACTCTATTCACGAATGACTTCCACAAGAAAGAGATAAAAAAACTGTTGGAAAAGTTTATAATATGAACTCAACTAAATTTTTTAAGGGACAAGAGACTTATTTTCCGTTCTCTTTGAAAAAAATACCAAAGAAAAACAAGGAGGTAAAAAAAAAAAAAGTAAGAGGGAGCAGGAGTTATACCTTTACTCATTTCCCATACCGTTATCATCTTAAGACAAGAGTGTAATTTTTCACAGAATTTAAGATTTTAAGTGTTAAATATTTTATTTGAATTTTTTTAAAAGAATTTTAAATTTTATGAATTTTAAAAAAATATTTTAACAAATTAAAATAAGATAATTTAAAATTTTTTCAAAACATATGAAATTTAAAATTCTTCAATTCTCTTCTCATGGTACATTCTCTCTACTGTTCTGTGTTGTTATTTTCTCATTCATGGTTGGTTTTTCGTGCTGCTTTGGCTCATTATTCTTTCTTGATATTCACACTTTTCTGTCTCATATTTATGAACATAATATTTTTAATAATAGTTTATTATTATTTTTAATTATATGAATTTGTTGAAATATTATTCTGCTTAAATATGTATAATAGAAATATTTATATGTTTAAATTTTTCAGTGAAAAAAAAATAATGGCAAAATTAAAGAAAACATATAAATATTTTAAATAAAAAATTTTGTATATAGAAAAAATTAAAATTTTTAATCTGAATAAAAAATTTAAAATATAAAAAATTAATTTTTTTATCCAAATAAAATATTCTTAAAAGAAATAAATTAAATTAAAAATATTTAAATACTTTAAATATTAAAATAATCCATCCAAGGAAATGAAATTTTTCCAAAACATATTCCTGATAAGAGCTTCAGACTACTAACTAAGAAGCATTTCGAAATGAGTAACATGTGAAACGCATTTATTAATGCTTGGCTCTAAAACACTAAAATAAAGTGTAGAATGCGTAACTGACTGTAGAACACATGAATAAAGCGTAATATTTAATAGTAAAATATATTTATTAATGTGTTATAGGAAGATCTCGATTGCCTGAACAAATCGTCTGCCTAAAACAATTGACCTCATATAAGAAAAAAATATTTGACTTTGATTTTAAGTGAGTTTAAAAAATGTTAATCAAATCATAAAAAAATATTGACGCCTACTTTACTATGATTCTTAATATCTACACCTTAAAAAAACATAATAATTTTTTTCATGCTAAATAGGTGTAAATTTGTATTAATTAAAAGTATTTCAATAGTTAATTATAGCTAATCATATAAAACAAATCTTCTGTTTAGATACGTTGGATAAAAATAATTTAAAAATAATATTTATTTAAATTGTATAAAAAAATTTATAGTAAAATTATAAGAACGAACATGAAACTATTTGTAATAATTAATTTAATATTTAAAATAATAAATTATTGATGATAAAAATAGTAAAAAAAAATTAATTATAAAATAAGGTGAAATTTCTATTTATAAACTTAAAAATTTTGTCTATTAAAAAGGAAAATATTTGTAATTAAAAATAATATAATTTTAAATTTTTTATTAATTTTGTCTATTAAAAAGGAACATATCTGTAATTAAAAATAATCTAATTTTAAAAATTTTATATAATAAAATACAAACATGCTTAAATAATATTTATGAATAAAATGATATTATAAAATTTTAAATTAATTATATTCTATAATTAAAATTGGTATAGGAGCCAATTTCATATTATTTTGTATCTTTTTTTTTCCTAAATTAAAAATGAAACTGATTGAAATATTTGTTCGATTAAAAGATATTTTTTTTAATTTCTATGAATCACCGGAGAAAACCCTTTTTAAGACAAATTTTAGGTGTTATTTATGGTTTTAACAAAATCACGGATATGTATTATAGGAGATAATGATGTTCTAATGGTATTTTTTTTTTTTTTGTAATTAATGCAATTCCATGTTTAGAAATATTGAAAAAATATTTTAATAATTTTTATATTTTCAAATAAAAAATATTACTTTGTTTTTAATTTAAAACATTTATATGAAAAATAAGTATTTATAATCTTCCGTGTCTTACAAGAAATGTTAGTTAGCTGAGAAATCTAAGTAACCTGGTCAAGAGACGCGTTATTTGACCGTTCAATCATTAAGGGCATATATTAGTATTTAGTACAAAAAAACAAAACAGTTACGCATCGAAATATAAGGAATAAATGTTTATCAATTGACTAATGTTGTACAGTCTCATAATTAATAATAATTTGAATATTTTATTAAAATACTAGTAAATGGAAAATTTTGTATAGTAGTATAGTACCATCAAAGTATCTTTATTAAATAATTAAAATACGTAAAAATTTTGATTCCTAGATGCATCCGTTATTAAATAATAAAATAAAAAGTAAAGATGAAATGAAGGCGTTTATGAACATGGTTGTTGAAAAGAGATCTGTGACAAAAAAAGAAAGCTCAGAGAAGATGGGAAGAGATTAGGAGTGCAATAGAGTACCCAGGAGCAGTGGGAGAGACCAAAGTGCCTTCGCTGATTAGAAATCCACCTGCCGTTGATCTTTGAGCGTAGTACTCTGCAAGCGCTCTCTGGGGAATCCCCTTCAACGCTCTGCATCTCGTCATCGGAGCCAGTACCACCCTGAACCACATCCAACAGCACAATATATTCATGAATACAAAGTCCAAATTGTTCTTCTTCTCATTTTTGCGTCTAAAATGAACCCTGATTTTATTTTAAAGCAAAATCGTAATTGATGATAGGTGAGAAACACAAAATAAAGATCAATATAGAAAGGAGTTACCTATGAGAGAGGTTGAATTTTCCCATTTTGTAAGGAGAAAATAGGGGAATGCTTCCTTGCGTTGAATTCTCCGCCATTGTTTTTGAAGATGATCGATGATCTCACTTTGCTGGATTGAATTATTTGAATCCAGGAGATGTAGAAGTGGGGTAAATGAAGAATAGGGTGAGCGTGTTCGTGTTCGTGTTCAATTATTGAAGAGAAAGAAAACGTTGTTATATTCTGGTTGCGGCCTCACCCGAAGAAACGGAGTTGACCGTCCCACGTGATTAATATCCGTGGTGCGTTAAGCACGTGGTTCAATCTCGGGTTTATGGTGTCACACGTTGGTCAAATTGGGTTGGGTTTCGGTCTTTTGGACGGTGATCGCTTAAGTTGTATTGGGTTCATAAAGTGGAGCGAGAGGAGATGATGATGCACAAAACCACGAGTTCGCGTGCGTTCTTTCCACCTTGTGGATTGGTGCACCTTTTCTTTTCCTTTTATTTTTTTTTCCATCATTTTCCACCAAAGTCTGGAATTATTGCTCTGTTGACTCTATATATTATGCTTATGGTCTCGTCCCCTTTACTCATGTTTGCGTGTTTTGCATTGCCTTCTACAGCTGAATGCTCTGATATCTTTTACTTGTAAGTCATTTGGGCCTCACATTGGGCTGGTTCTCTGCGACATTGCAATGACCAAAAAAAGAAAGGGCATTGCTTTTTTCACCCTTCATGTATCAAAAGACAAAAATACCCCCGTTTATTAAACTTTTTTTTCTTCTTCCTTCCTCCTTCATCTTCTAGTCTTCCTTCTCCTCCTTTTTTTTTTCTTTCTTTCTCATTTCTGTTTTCCATTATTACATCTTCTTCATTGTTAATTAAATTCATATGTTCTGCTTTGGTGGGAGAAAAAACTTTTACAAATTAGATTACGGAATGTAAAATTGTAACCTTCCGTAAATTAATCTATGGAAAACAAAAAATTACATTCCGCAAATTAATTTACGGAATATATTTTGCATTCCGTAAATTAACTTGCGGAACAGACGAATACTTGCGGAAGAGAAAAAATTTTTGCGGAAAAGATGAGAAGGTGTTAAGGGTAAAATGGTAATAAAAAAATTTCAAAAAATTAAAAGGGATGAAAAAAAAAAAGGTGCAAAAAAGTCAAGCCCAAAAAGAAAAAAAAAACTCTGGGTCCTGGTTGATGCCAAGCCACGGGTAAATATTCAAACAGAAATTGTAGCAAGTATCCGTGTAATGCGCTGGCTATATTTCGGTGCCTTTTATTTATTTAAAATATAAAGATAGGATAATATAAAATTTGCATTTTTTTCATGAAACTTTTCTTTAAACATCATCGCTTTTATTTTATAAAAGAAATTACTACATATTTTTTTTTCTAATTTCTATTTTCTATTTTTATTATATTTTTATAAGAGAGATTTTTTTCCCAACCTTCTTACCTACAAGATTAGTATTAATGAGAGGGGGTTGCCTTGGATAAAGGTGAAATTTTATCTTTTTTAACTCTCTTATAAATAATAATTTTTAGATCCAATAAATCTCTCAGCACCCACTAAACTTGAAAATATTTTAATGGTGGTACTCAAAATTAATTGATCAACTAAGATTGAATAATTATCAACATCGTTGAAACCGCTTACAAATTTGAGTTTGAACAAATTTAAAATAGTAATAAATAGTATGTTAAGATTATTTAAGTAGAAAAAAAATAGTCCATTTTCTCACATTTACACTAATCCATCACTGAATATATGGCTTTATAAAAGTAAAGTTTAGGAATTTGAAGAAAAATGCATATAGCAGCAAATTAAAAAATTAGTTTGAGAAAAAAAAATCATAAAATAAAAATATTATATGTCATTTTATATTTAATAAGAATTCAATAATTTTAATAATTAAAAACTTAATTATAGAATTTAAAAATAAAAATTTAATTAAGCATGTTTAAATTACGAGTACGTATTCAAAAATTTAATTATATGAAATTAATAGAATAGTTTTACCAATATTATATTATAATTGTATATTATACAAATATATTAATTATATAATATAATATTATATATTTAATTATTTTAACATAATATAAAGGCATTATTGTATTGTACATTGATCACCAAATAAAAATTTTGGTGTTGTAACTCAAACATTTATTTTGTACTATTCTACCTATTTTATTCTTTGATAGTGTGAGATGCAACCTTATAAAAATATAAAATAATTTAATTAAAAAAATTACATAAAGTTATTTTATTAATTAATAATTATTTTATCAAAAATAAATATACATATTTAGATATTTAAATTTTAAAATTATTCCAATTAATAAATATTTTATTCTAATGATGATTTATAAATATTGTATCATATTTGATGTTGATTGGAGAAATTTAAATAATAACTAATGAAATTATAAAAAATAAATATCTTTTTTATTTAAATATAATTAATCAATAAATAAAATAATATTTATTTATTTCACGTGATTTAATGTGAAATTTTATAAACATAACTCAACCTCATAAAAAAAAACTATATAAGTTTGTCAAAACGAAAAATGAAGTGTGAAATTTAATATATAAGTGAAGAACTAGAAATTTAATATACAAGTGCAGATAGTAACTAACCTGAGAATTCTAATAAAAAAATTTAAATTTAAAATATGTATAATAATACATATTATAATTATATCTGTTTATAATCTTTAATTAAAATATTTTATTTATTAATTACTTAACTATTACGCTTGAAAAATATAATTCAAAAGTCAAGATTAGAAACAAATATATAATAAAAATTTATAAATTAAAAGTAATATAAAACAATTAAATACTTAATCAATATTAATAAATATAAAAAAATAATTGAAAAACACTGGCAAGTATCCGTAGAAAATATTATTAAGGAAAATATTTATTCAAAATATTCTTAATAAATTTCACTTAAAATGCATTATAGGTATCTATTAACATCATTTTGTCTCCAAAATTATTATTTTTTAAACAATTGTAGATATATATAAAAAATAAATTTAAATGGAATACATTATTAATGTCAAAAATAATCTTTCAATTATAGATTTCAATATAATTAAAATTATTAGTTTTTATAATATTTATTTTAAAAATTACATTTAAAATAAATTTTAAATTAATTGATAATATAAAAATTATATCAATAATATATTAAAATCAAACTCAAATGAAATATACATTATGTATGCGATTAGCGTTGTCAAAATAGAGAAAAAATTGTTTTATATTTTGAATTAATTATTTGAAAAAATTCTCTCTCTCTCTCTCTCTCTATATATATATATATATATATATATATATATATATATATATCTTAATCCTTAAAAGATATATTTATTAACAATTTCGCCCTTTCAAAATAATTCAATGTAATTTAAATGTTGACATTTTCAACTTTTTCTTCCTTGTTTCAATTGAAATATAAGGGTCTCAACATTTTTGCGGTGTTGCATCGTTAAGATGACATGTTATCATTTTAATCATTCTTTATTGTTTACCAAATCAGCTTTCTTTGAATTCAATGTTTCAATTACTAAAAAATTGGATTGATTAACACCCATGTTCAGACCCAACAACCTCTAGAAATTTTGTTTCTTTATGTGATTGATGAGTCACGAGTCTTTGTGCCCGTAAATGACCTCAGCTTTTGAAAATACTTGAATTCTCTCGTTTATATTTTACATCTTCATTTTGATGTATATAAGCTTACAAGCTAAGAAGCTTAACGAAGGGGAAATTCTTGGTTTTGATATACAGAAACTTTTATTTTTACACGGTAACATTTTGGAATAAGAGGAAATTAATCAACAAAAGAAGTATACTGATAGTTTAAAAGAAAAGGTAGCAATGGGTGGCTAGAAGTTGCTGCTATTGTTATTGCATTGCCATTGACAAAATCTTTGGAAACATCATTTCATGCAAAAATATAAATGGAAGTTGTTAGGAGAAAATTAGCAAAAATATACTGCTTTTTCACCAAGCCCTCTATAATATCACTAACAATTTTTCATACTTTTTTATGCCTTAAGTTGAGTCACCATGATTCCGAAAGTGCTAGAGGTGCGATTAATAACATCACTTCCATGACTCCATGCACATGCCATTTTATTATGATGTAAGACTCCAATTTCTTACCAAGCAATTCTAAAGTTGCTTTTCGCACCTTCAACACTTTACTGCAACTATGAGTACCTTGAAATGTTTTAATTTGGTACATATTGCAAATCAGCAACCCATGATGCTAATAGTGTCCATGAGATTACCTTCACAAGTCACTCTGTATCTTAAGTTACGCGTCCAGGAAAAATGAGTTGTTTCATTTCGTAGACTACATTGTCCTTGACAACCTCTTTAACACTTTCAAATTAGGTAATACCATATACCCAAATAAAACTTTTAATATTCTTCTATATATAAAGGTAAATCCCTTCATTTCTTTTTGTTTATTGAGTAATGATTAGTTTATTATCCTATATCTATCTACATTTTAGATCTAACAGTTCACAATTTTTTCTATTTTTTAAAAAATAAAAAAATGAATCCTGCAACAGTAAATGTAATAAAAACAAGTGTAATATATTTATATATATATATATATATATGATAATATTTTTATTATATGATTTTTATGGGTAATCCTTTTAACAAAATTGAATCGTAATACATATAAACACAGTTACTTTGACTTAAAATATTTTGGCCTTGGTAAATAAATTTGAATAGGATTTTAACCTCTACAATGGAAGGCTTAGACATTTAATTTTACATGTGTTAATTTAGAATAAATAAATAAATATTATCCATATTTTGTGTTAACTTTATTTCATCCCAATAATACATGTTTCAAAAATTAGACTTAATTCCATCGTAATAATGAAAAATATTTATCATATGATGTAAATATTAATACAATTTTATATAATTTTTTATTTTCATATATACAAATATTTATTCATGTTATAGATATTAATATGCATTTATTAAAGTTACTATTACTATTATGTGATGCGGATTTTTATTTATATAATTTAAATATTATATATTTCAAATGTAAATTTTACCCACATGTATATAAGTTATAATTATAACATATAACATGCCTAAGTTCAAGTTATTTAATAAACAAGAAAAAGATTTTAACTTATTCAAACTGTTTACTAACTGAAAGCTGCGAGGTTGTGAGCCACTCAATTGCATTTAGTTTATTTGGGTGAGAAAAATTAAAAAAATATATATAATAACATGTCTTTTATTTGATTCAAAGAAAAAAAAAGGAAATTAATTTTTTAAAATAAAATTTACTCTATTTTTACTTTTATTTTAAATTTCAAAATTTTCTCCTCTACTATCTTGCTTTCCTCCAAAATAATTGAAAGGTATGTAGTGCAGACAACGCGCAATAGGGACCATCGCAAGTTTTGACTCTGAAGCTGTGCATCAACCATTGCGGTCCCAGGCAGTGGTGGAGATTTCCTCACATGCTCCCAATCCCATTCCACAGTTCCATTCACTTCAGTTGTTCATCCACTCAAATCCCTATGGTCTGATTTGATAGTCTTTATGGATATGATTGATAGATAATTTTAGAAGAAAAAAGAAAAAGAAATTTGTTACAATTTAATAAATATTTTTCAATTTAATAATTTCTCTCATAAAAGAATAACAAGTTAATATATCTGCAATATTCAATTTAATCTATTTTATTAAATAATGTATGTGATTTTTTATTTTTTAAAATTATTCTTATATTTTTTCTTTTAAAGTAATCTCCCAGATTTATCTTTAACTTTTTTTAATATATATAAGATATCAATTAAATGAGGAATAAATATTTAATTCTTTTTAATTAATAATATATTATTATAAATCTTAAATAATCTACCAATAAAATTAAATATAAATATATAAAGTGAAGACAGATTTTATATGTGAATTAACTTTTCAAAATAAGTAGATTGTAATTCAATTTTTATTATGGTATCATGTTTTAAATGATATATCAGAAGTATCATATATAAGATCAATCATAAATATATAAAGTGAAAGATTGAATTAGACTAAATTTTATTTTTAATAAATATATATTATTAAATATTTTAAAATACAATAATATTAAAATTATTAAGATTGATTTAATTATAAAAATTTTAAGTAAGTTGTATAAAATTTTAAATTGAATCTTATTTTTTTCTAAAAAGACATTATTTATTATAAAAAAAATACTATCACTTTAAGGTTATATTTAGTTTAAGGAGTTGAACAATTAACTAACAATTAAAATTAATAAATAAGTTAATTGAAGTGAAAAATATTTGATAATGTTAACCCATCAGCTTATTTATAATATTTAGATGGAGATTTATATTGTTTTTTAGTAAAACGCATGAGTTATCTTCTAATTATGTTATTATGTATATTCTCTTTTCGTGTAACATAAAAAGTTTTATTATAATTATGTTTTATGACTAAGATTTATAATATTTTTAATTGATTTAATTTTTTTATTGGTTTTTTAGTTAATTTAATATCAAAATAAAAATTCTATTTTATTAATCTATTGTTAAAAACGATTTCTTAAAGGAAAATATCATTTAACTAAAGGGCAGATAATGGATTACAGTTTAAATATTTAAGTATGCAAAAGATATCAAAATTAAGATTAAAATTGCTATCTATGAAGGTATAAGAATAATTGTTTTAATATCTTACTCAAATCTGACCTATTATTATTTTTAAATGCTTTTTGACAAAATTAATGAACAAGCTTGAAATACGTCCTAATTCTAATCAACTTCTAGGATTTTATTTACTTACATTTTTTGTTCTAAAAAATTACTAAGAAAACTAGTTAAAAATTAGAAACTGATAAGTTAATTGGCTGAATTAAAAATATATATAAGTTAACTTTGTAAACTAATGATATATTTGACTACCTAACCATACTCTAACCTATATATTTATTTTTAAATAATTATTATTTTAAAAATTAAATAATATTTTTAAAAACAATATTTTTAAATTTTATTAAAATTTGTGAATTTTTTAATAAATAAAACGATAAAATTTATAACAAATAAATTTATGTTTTATTTTTAATGTTTTTTATTTTTTAAATTCTTTTTGATATTTTGTTGCATTTTCCTCGAAAGCACAGGTTTCTATTGCTTTTCAAAGCAATGAAATTATTCTAATTATTTAATTTTATGATTTTTGTTATCATTTAATTAAAAGAAAAATATTTATTTATTAATACTAAATATCATTGGTTTAAACAGTAGAAAAGTATATCAAGCATTTGTGTAAAGATCACGGAGCTAAACATCATAATGATATTAGAATAAATTTACAATTTTTTTAATAAATTATAAAAATATAAGTAATAAATACAAATAATGCTATACATTTATTTATATTTTACATTCAATTATAGAATTTAAAAAAATAAAAAAATTTAACAATTTATATTTAAATATAAAAAAAATTGTTATATATATAATAATATATCTTTATTTATATTTAAATATAAATCGTTAGATTTATTTTTTTAAATAATATATCATCAATCATTAAATATTATACATAGAATAGATTATATTATTTATACAAAAAAATTATATGTAATTTACATTAATAAATATATGATAATATGAATAAGTAAGAGAAGTTATTTGATAAGTATGAGGAGAAGCGAGGGTTTTCCTAACATCTGTTTGTCAGGTCATGCAGTCTGTTTGTCATCAGCCAGGGAAGAAGATAATCCTCACGGGCCCCACCATCATCACCACTGCATAGGAAAGTCCAGCATTGTTTGGTCACTTTCATCATATTCATGCCACTTCTTCCTTTTAATTATCCCTTACTCCTAACTAAGTTGGACTTTCCTTTTGAGCAGCAACGATTATAATATCGGTAAACTTGTAGCGAAAAAAGAAAATAAAATAAAATTATTTTCAACCTTATTAATTCATGGCAACTTTGGAGTATGGTTGTTATAAATAATAAAATTTAATTTTTTTTCGGTGTACTTTTCTAATGCTGGGGAGATGAGAAAAGAAAACGAGATATTTATGATCAGAAGAATTCTGGTATGGTGGGGAGAAGAAAGTCTTCGCATTTTAACATCACCGATTGAATTGCAACTACCTTTGATTCGCCAATCGCCATTTCAACTAAGGTGTCAGGATTACTATTAAACAAATATTACAGTATTTTCAATTTAATGAAATAAATAGCTTTATCATTATGACAAATTGACAATCTTTCAGGAGAGGGGAAAAAGAAAATTATCTTCTGCCGTCTCTATTTCCCTTTTTCTACTTGAGAAACGGTGTCCTTTTGCTGGCGGTATTATAATCAGAGTCTAAATTATATATTTTTTCTTTTATCTTAACTTAAGGTCTTAATTTCTTCTTCTTTTTTAAAAAAATTGTCCATTTATTTTTTATAACGCTAAAGACAAAATAAATAATTTATATAAAATATCAAATTAATAGTAGGATATTTAAAATTAAAAACATTTAATAAAATTCTAAAATAATATTAATATATTTAAAATTAGCTATATAGATGCTAATACAAAATGTAAAAGTAAATATTAGTTATTAATTTATTTTATTTTATTAGTTTAAATGCTAGTTTGATGAAACTAAACTTGTTTACATAAACATACTTATTTTACTAGCTGATAGCATCTTGAATTAATAGTTAGAGTTTTTTTTTTAAATTTCATTACTTAAAATAAAAATAAATTTTTATTTTTATTTTTATTCACTTAAAAAAATAAGTCATTAATATTTCATTTTATTATTTATATTTTATATTAATTTTAATAAACAGAATACTGAATTATTGTATTAAAATAAAATATTAATTTATAATATTAAATATCATGATGTTAATTTAAATATATCATATATGTCAATCAAAAAGAATCAAAATATGATAAAAATAAAGTATTTAAAAATTTATTTATCAATACCATGAAAATAATGATAAAAATAACTATAAATATAATATAAAAAATAAAATAATTTTTTTTAATATATTATATGATATTGTTTAAGTATATTTAAACATGATATTTAAAAGAAAAATCAATATTAATATACTGTTTATAAAAATTATCATAAATATTAATGTAAAATATAAATAAATAAAAATACCAATAATAAAATAAATAAAAAACTAACAGTTTTATTTTAAATCATGATAAAAATAAAATATATGAATAAAATAAAGATTAAAATAATAATTTATTTTATAAAATAATATTTAAGCATGTAAATCTATTTAATTATTAATTTTAATTTATTTTTTATATGTTATCATATTTTTTTTAATGTTAAATAAAATGTTTATTTTTAACTATTATGAATACTATATTTTTGGATTAATTTTATTATTATATTATTTATTTTTATTAAAATATTCGATCTTTATTGATAAAAAATTGAAATTATAAAGAAAAAATATTTTTTTAAACGATGTTATTATAATTTTTATTTAAAATAAATATTTTTAAAAATAAATTTATTCAATTAAATTATAATATACATATTTTAAAAAGGTAAAATTATATTACAAGATATTTAACAATAAGGATAGAATTTAAAACATACTATGAAAAAAAATTTAAAATAATAATTATTAAAAATAAATGTAGTTTGGAAATTTTAAATTATGCTTAAATAATTAAATTTCTTCTTTTATGTCATGTTACTTAAATTTTGTTTTTAAAATAATTTTATTAAATATTTTAATTTAATCATTAAGTTATCAATTACCAACTTTCAATTCATAATTTTTAGCCAATAATTTTATTTTTTATAGCTCATCTGCCATTTTTTTTTTGTTTTTTTCAAGAATATACTTAAAAATAATACATATTATTTATAAAAATAGTATGTTTTATTTTGGCTATAAAAAGGAGTCTATGGAAATTAATTATCACTCGATAGATTTTGTTCTTCACTTTTACTCTTCTACTCAGAGGAATTCAACGAGTGTTTTTCAACCCTTTTTGATATGTAAAAAATGAGAAAAAACGAGGTATAGTTGTTTTGATTAAAGTAAAAAGCAATAAAATGTTGTACAAAACAAGAGAAACATGTATAATTTAGTCAAGATTATTTAATATTTTTTAATAGTTTTTTATGTATGTTGAACAAATAATGAATAATTAATAAAGTTTTACTAAACATTTTAATATTTAATATTATGAATATATTAAATTTTTTAAGTTTTAATAAAAATTTTATACATAAATTTTTATCATACATTTTAAAGTATATGTTAAAAAATAATTAAAAATGTTTAATAACGTACAATAAGAAAGAGTTTTTTCCCCGTTAAAAAAGAAGAAGGAAAGAAAAGAGACAGTGATTGGATGGAGTTGTTACCAACCAAATAGAAGAGAATCTTGGAAGTGTTGAGTGCAGAGAGGAAGCAGTAAACAGCAGCGGCTACAGCAAAAGAACTAAAGAAGGCGTGTAAAATAAGAAACTGACCCTCCTCTTTGCGTTCCATTTCTTCTTTTTTTTTTTTCTTCCCCAACTTGTCCTTTCGTTCCACCCTTCCACCACTTCTCAAATTTCCCTTTTTATTTTATTTTATTTTTCTGTTCCATCGATCACTCCCAAATCTAAGTTGATCAATTAATTCACCCAACAGCTTTGTTAATGGCCGCCTGAACTCTCTGTCCCTTTCTCTCTCTCTCTCTCTCTCTCTCTATATATATATATATATATATTTATATGTAATCTTGACTCTTTTCTTTTATTTTGCTATTTCGAGGTGAATTTCTTTTTCTTCTTGTATTTGGATTTTATTTTTACCGGTTACAATTGCGGCCCTTTATATATTTTCAATTAAAATTGTATTCTTTTCTCTGGTTTGTTGCCATTTTTTTATGGTTGAGGTGTTGTGTTACTAAGTAGTATGGCGTGCTTCACTTCAATTAAATGTTTGTTTTTTTTTTTTTTCTATTTGTTTTCTGGTGTGTGTTTTATTCAATTGGTGCATCGTGTTTTCTCTCTCTCTCTCTCTCTCTCTCTCTCTCTCTCTCTGTGTGTGTGTGTGTGTGTGTGTGTGTGTTTGTTAGTTTGTGTAACTGACTGAGTAGAACACGAAAATTGAAATAAAAGATACGTACTTCCTTTGAAGAAAACTGTGAGTGATTGAGTATGTCTTCTGATAGAATTAGTATATGTTATTTAGGTTTTATAATAAAAAATAATTTTCTAAGTACTTAAATTTCTTTGTAGTGCGGAAGCGTTTGTCGATTTACATCTTTGTATGAGAGAAATGGGAAAAATGGGATATGACGTGATTGGCTGTGGACCCAGTATAGGCTAGTTTCAGTATTTATTTGTTTTGGATATTCAGTTGGTACAATTACTAGCAAGAAGTTAATTTATTAATGTCACTTTTAATCAGTTTGGTGTCAAGTATTTTTTAAGAGTAATTGATATAAATAGCAAACAAATTTGAAGTTTCACCATGAAATGGCCTGTGTTGGCATATAATAATTTATAAATTATAATTGGTGCTTGAGAGTTTTGGTTTTTGGTGGCTTGTTAGTATAATTGTTCATGGCTGTAAACATGCTCCTCCATTTTCATCATTCAGAGTGCATGTGAGAGTTAATGTAGCTCTAGTTCTGAAAGATACTTTATTTGAATTCATGTTGATTACATGACATTCTTGTTTATTTGAGTCATTGAATGATGTTTAGGAAAGAACAAATGACTGGAATGGCAAAGGAAGAAGGGTCAGCCAGTCCTAGTTGGGGTGCTTCATTTTTTATGCAGACAACGGAGGATGTGGCTCGAGCTGTTGCTGCTGCTGTTAACTCTCCAGTGTCGGCAAAAGATGATAATAGTGGCAGCCAACTTCAAAGGCTACAGTATAAAGTTACAAAAATGTTAAAAGGCTTCTCACACACTCCTGATGTTGAAAACACAAACTACAATCCTGAGATTCTGATTAGTCTGAAGCGTCAATGGGCTGCAAACTTTCAGTTGCAGTGCATGGTATGGTATAATATTGTGCTTCAATGTACTGGATTTATGTGGTTCTTCTAATCCTTTGACTATGAACTATGAATAAAGTTTAAATTGCTTGTTCTCATAGCATCATCAAGCACTTGGTTTTGAATACTCCTTTTCCTTGTCATTTCCTTCAGAACTTCAGCCCTTGCATCTGTTACTTATTCAAACTTTCAGCTCTTTCCCTTTAAAGCATTGTATCTGTTTTCATGTTTCTTCACTCTGCATGCTATTGTCAGTTTTTAGGATCTATATGTTTTCTTGCATTAGGACACAACACTTGAACTATATTGTCTCATGATTCTACTCATACACTCCATCTTATTTGAGTTCACAGGACCATAGGTCTTGGAAGGAGCCCTCACGCCTGTTTGAGAGCATGGTGGTTGTTGGACTTCATCCTAATTGTGATGTTCAGGCATTGCAAAGGCAATATGTTAATAGAAAGTTTGAAGCCTCGGGTAAATTGAGAAGTACACTTGGTTATCAGAATCAATCTCGTGTAGAACCCAATATTGAACCTCAGGTGGTGATCTTTGGCAGCAGATACTGAACTATCATAATTATTATTATAATTGCCAAATAGTACAAGCGCTAGTGCTGATTGCATTACCATTTAAGTTTTACTACAATGACTTCTATAACTTTACTGATTACCATCTTTAATTTTTTCAGGTCTTATTTGTTTACCCTCCAGAAAAACACCTGCCTCTTAAATGCAAGGATCTTCTTTCTTTCTGCTTCCCTGGAGGCTTAGAGGTTAGGGAAATGCTTAATGAACTTCAATCTTTATGCCATCATTTTTGTATATCATATTCATCATTATTTATTAATATTAAGGCAGATGTAGATGAAAACAGAAATGGCATCAAACATCAATGGACTTTTTTAAAATTTATTTTTTTATAAATTAAAAGTAAAAAGATGCCAGTGAACTTGTTGCTCAATTGGCACTGGCCCTATCTTTAAGACTAGGGTGGGGGATTGATGTTGGAGACTCCATCGTCCACTCCCTGGACTGTGTGGCATAAGTGGCATGGGTGGGGGGTTGGGATAGGGTGAGTAGGAGAACATCATTTGTGTTAGTGTAATAATATATTGAATTATGTTCATTCAGATAGAGTGGGTATCCACTGTTGATAAAGTATACTAATGAAAAATCAGAGTGATCACTAGTGACAATATTCCTTGTATTTAAATGCTTTGCCTTAATAGTTGTTTGTGCATGTATTTATACGGTTAATAGTCTGTAGAGTCAGTCATTTACTTGTCTAACTTGTCTTACATTTATTAATTTTCAACGTGAATAACTTATGTGGAACTTTTATTTAGGTTTTAATTTTTCTTGGATATAATTTTAGGTCCGTGCTGTTGAGAGAACCCCTTCCATGAGTGAGTTGAATGAAATTCTTTTTGGGCAGGTATTTTTTGCAATGTTAAACTTTGATTAGTTTTAATTTATGCAAATTATTTTCTTTTTTAATATTTGATTACTTTCTGACAATATTATTCCTTCCCTTCTTTAGTGATTGACCAATTACTAACATACCAACTGAATTGATATATGCATCTTTGTAAATATAATTACCCTGTATATTATTATTAGCAGAATGCTTCTTTCTCAAAGATGTTTCAATGTTTGCATGAAGTTGTGTTATTGTAGTTATCTGGAATTGGATATGTGTAGTTATCAGTTATCATTCATATCCATGCTTCCCAAATATAATTAGCATATTTTTATGAATTTCCTTAGTCTAGAAATACATGTTTCAAATTCTGGTTCTTGAGCCATTTATGCTTTCATTCAGGAAAGTTTGTCTTCTTCCTGCCTAAAACGTTGGGACTGTTACCACATAATTTTGATAGTCAATTAAATATGCCAAATCTTTATCATCAACTTTTTGTTTACTTTGAAGTGTTGATAACCTTTAAATTTGACACAGTTAGAGGGACTTCTGAGTTGTTAATTACTGGCAAATACTAAGGGCCTGTTTGTGTATTGCAGGAACACCTTAAACAAAGGGATCTGTCATTTATATTCAGGTTACAGGTATCCGAGGCAATCTTATTTTTATTTTGTTACCACTTTGTGACCTTTCCTTCTTTTTGATTTTTGTTTGAATTTTTGCTATTTTTTAATATCAAAATATTCTAAGGTATTTGGAATGCATCCAACTTTTTTGAACTGTATTCTAAAACTATGTGGGAATGTTCTCGTCATGTATATTTCCATTATTTTCTTCCACATGTGTCTTTCCTTATTAGTATATTGTATTCTCAAGAGTAGTTGAGTGCTATTTTATGATAGCAAGCCATCTGAAGAGCTTTTAGGCTGGAGTAGTGTTAGCCTGGATTATTTCATAGTTGTTTTGGACTATAGCCTTTTTTCTTGATGTGCATTGGAGGATGAAGACTGGGTGTGGGGAGGGGTAGGGTATGCTAAAGTGCAGGCCAGCAAGTTGCCTAGCTTGATTCCTAGGATCAGGTAGTTCCTGAAGGTACTGTTGTTACTTGAGCTAGAATCCACTTTATATGCTTCAACCATTTTCTTTCCCATTATACACTGCCAAACAATGCCTTTGTCTGTTCATGATATTTGAATTGTACTGGTTCCTGTACTCACAATGTTACTTTGTTTTTTTAACTTTGTAGGGTGCTGACAACTCAACACTTTATGGGTGCTGTGTCTTAGTTGAAGAACTAGTGCAAAAGCCCTCTGGATTGCTCTCTCTGATTTCTGATAAGCATCCATCTTACTCTTACTCTTCTCTTAGGCGACATATATTAACCACTCAGAGATGTTACTGCATTCTTTCAAGGCTTCCAGCTTTTGAATTGCACTTTGGTGTATTAAATAGGTATGTATTTGTTATCAGGAGTCTGATAGACAGTCATCAGTTAGTTACATTAGTTATAGTAAATAGTTAGTTAGATTAGTTAATTAGTTGGGCTGAAATAAAGAAGAATCAAAGCAGATTGCCTATAAATAAGAGGAGAGATTGAGAGAGAGGGTATCTGGTCATTTTAGAGAGGATTAGGGGCCTTTAGGCATTGGGAGAGAACCGGTCTCTTGAATACCTGGACTGTACTGCAGTTTCTATTGATAAAAAGTGTCTTTCTATCAATTTCTGAACCGGTTCCTTACAGTGTCATCTGATGGAAAGTGGATGTAGAAGATATTTGCAATTTCCTTGTGCACTTAATGTATTAAATTTTGAAAGGATAGTCAGTAACAGTAGGTCTGTTTTGCAGTCCTTCTATGCATCACAAGAATAAAAATTTGTCTAGCAATTATTTCTGACGTGGATAGGGTTCATGGGATTAAACTGTAGTGCTTTCTGAGGAGTCAACTTATAAACTGAGGAGCTTTATTTGTTGCTTTTCTTTCTCCTACCCTTTAGTGTCAGATTTTGTATTCTAGGGATTATTTCTGACTCTTTTGGGGGTCTTCCTCAGATAAAGTAGATTTCTACATTGGAAGATTAATTTTCTACACATTGTGGAAGTTTGAGTCAAATACTCTCTTTCTCTCTCTCTCTCATGTGATTGACATGCTGTTTATTAACTGTGTACTTGGGCTGAAATAATGGAATTATGGGTAATATATGCTCACGCATTGTATTCTTATGCGTAAGACTTAGAATTGTTTACTTTCTAGCTTGCTAGGTAATGCTATGCTTTTATGATTTTTGCTTATTTCGTTGTGCTGCTGATATCTCTGTAGCATCTTCACTCAAGAAAGGCTGGAGCGTTTGACAAGAAGTGTTGGGGATTTAAATTTAGAATTTGTTGAAGGTAACTGTGGGGAAGAAAACTCAGATTCAGAGAGTGTTTTAGTGGATGATGGACCAATAGAAGACAAACTTGATGGAAATCCAATAATTTCTCAATCAAGAGTGAGAAAGTCTACACCTGAAAACATTGTGGATGGCACTCAACCAGAAAATGTAACGACTGATGGGGAGCTGCAGACATTTAAGGAGATAATCAATGATGACAATATTTTGCTTACTGATCCTGTAACTGATAGGACAATGGCCAAAGAAGAATCTGGCACCACAATTTCTGAAGAAAGTGATCAGTATGGAGATGGTTTTGCAAACAACAAACAACCAGACAGGCATTTACCAAATGCTATTTTGCCACTACTGCGCTTTTGCCAGTATGAAAGCTCAGACTCTTCCTGCAGGTTCATGGTTTTGGAGCTTAGTTGTTTTGTTAAGAAATATGCATTTTGTTTACTCTCTTATTGCCCTAGTAGATATAGTGTGTTTGCTCTTTTGTTGTAGTGAAATGCTCGCTCTTTTAAAGGAAAATATTAGAATCAAGGCTTGCTTTCATAACCCCCCTTTTTGTACTTCCTACATTTCTCTTTGGAGTCTCCTTGATAGACATGCAGAGGGATTGGAGTGTTTTTTTTAAAATATTAATGTCATTGCTTTGCATGTGTCCTTGTAATTTTTTGCGCCATCATCATTTGGTTGCTTTGTCTGCAAAGAATAGCTTATTCTGCCTTTTCCTTTCTGTTCCTTATTTCTTTCTTTCCAATAATTTTTCTAAACTTACTAAAAACAAAGTATGGTGATTTTGCACACAGTTATCTTTCACACGAGTCCTCAATGGAATTCTTGTCCTTTTCTTCTAAGTGATGCAGCTTAAACATATGTTCTGCTTTGTTATGCAGTTTTCAAGGCTCGCCTAATGACGACAGAAATTTTAGGAGTGATGTTGACGATAATGAGGCAGAAGAAGCATCTTTCTCTGGTCAAGAGGATTTAAATGACTTAAATGATATTCTTGAATGGGCAAAGGTTTGTAGTTTAACAAGCATTTGTTGCTGCTTTTGCCTGCTCTTTCATGATGATATTTTATAGCTGATAGTATTTTACCAATTCCCAGGAAAATAACCATGGACCACTACAAATTATAAGCGAGTATTACCGTTTAAGTTTGCCTGCCAGGGGCTTGTCGCTCACATTTCATCCTTTGGAGCACTTGCATCCCTTGGAATATCACAGACCAGCTGAGACTTTTCTATGTCTTGCTGGCTCAACAGTTGATTTGAAATCTTTCAGTACTGGTCTGGAATTAGCCGATGTATGTTTTGATAATAACTTTTAAATGGATGAGCTTGCTTTCATCCCACTTTAGATTTAATATTTGGATATTCATGGAAGGATTCTGTTTTATAGTCATATGTGCACAGTAAATACAGTACTTAAGTGTTATTTGTTCCTCTCAGGCACACAATGCTCTTCTGATGGAAGAGGCAACTGCATTATCTGCTTGGGCTGTGGCTTGCTTATGTGGCACATTGAGACTTGAAAATGTATGTTTTATGCTTTGGTGTGAGACTTTATGAACTCTGTTTTGTTGCCATATATTGTTAATATCATGCTTGATCTTCCAAATCTATGGATTATTAGTTTTTCTTCTGTGGTAGATTTGGCTACCTGCCTGCATCGTTTCAACGTTGAGCTTCTGTGAGTGGATTCATTATAGTTTTGCTAGGTGGTTTTATTACTGTTTTTTTGTTGGACTGGGGGGGGGGGGCTTCTGCCCTAGCTGTAAGTCTGTAACATGAGTACTAAGTTTCTTGTGATTTCACCATTGATGGAGTTTAAAACTGCTGAAATCTTTTAGTTGAAGTTGGATACATCTTAGTTAGAAGTGACATCTGTTATTTGTGTAGTTACTACAATATTGATAGCTATTGCTTCTATATGCAAAATGAAGATCTTATATGAAATTATGAACCATTAACTTGGTCACTTCTACTGTAGCTAAATTAGGGGAAAATTATGCATCTCCTGAAGTTGAAATGCAGCAATCGAAGTGTAGTAGTTTCATAATGCTTGTATAGGAATTTTACAATTATGAGTTGGTTTAACTAATTGTGTGTCCCGTTTGCACTCTGCAGGTATTATCATTCTTTGCGGGCATTCTATTAGAGAAGCAGATAGTTGTTGTCTGTTCTAATTTGGTATGTCTTATACCTAAAATTAAATTTGTATAATCTTGTGACAGTGATTAATCTATCCTGTTCTTTTATTATAATAATAACAACAATAGTAATAATAATTTGCTGTAAGGTTATGAGTCATTGGTTATGATAGATCCCTTTTCTATTAGGAACAGTAGTAATTATATTTTTATTTTGGTATCTTGACAATGTTGTCTTTGCCCAGTTCATGTTCTTATGCACATGTGATTAGTCATTTTCTGCTTATGTTTGATGTTAAAGTCATGTTCATGATTTCATATCTTGCAACAGCATTCTTATTTTATAGTTTTACAAATCAGTAACTCACAATGAAATGTGTATGTCTATAATTATCTTTATTAATAAAATGAGCAACTATGCTTCATGCCCAATCTTTGGGGAGATATTTTATTTCCATACATATTAGAATAATTGTGCTGACTTTATTTTATTATTATTTAAATTTTCTTTTATGACCAGGGAATCCTCTCCGCTTCAGTTTTATCAGTTATTCCGCTAATCCAGCCTTATCGATGGCAAAGCTTGCTCATGCCAGTTTGATTTCTTTCTCTTTTCACTATTAAAGTGAATATGAGCTTTTACATGTTATTAATCTGTATATTTATTTCATTTTATGGTATTTGATAAGAACATCATCTTCCAGGTTCTACCAAATGACATGCTCGAGTTTTTAGATGCGCCTGTTCCTTATATAGTGAGTATTTGCTTGATTTGTTACTTAGAAACTGATATTGGGTATATTTCTTTTGAGCTGGTCAATCTTTTAGTATTACCTTCCATACATTGGAAGACAATGTTAGATTTACTGCTGGAGTTAAACTATTTTTATCTTAACCCTTTAATTGACAATACCTTTCTAGGTTGGTATCAAGAACAAGACGAGTGAAGTTCAATCAAAGTTTAGCAATGTTATTCTGGTTGATGCCAATAGAAATCAGGTTTGTCATTTTTTCTGCTGCTTTTTAATGCTAATAAAATCAAATCCTTTTTATCCCAACAATTTATGAAAGACTAGTATGAGTGACCTTTTCTTTCTGTTTATAATTATGAAGTTATTGCTTCAAATGAAGGAAAGAATTACTCTACATGTTATTGATTTTGTACTACTGGATTGTATTGTTTTTCCAAGGTTTTTACAGCTGAATGATCATCGAACCAGTTAATGTATTGGTTCAAGGCTCAATGGTTTAATCTTAGTCGAATTGATATTAATTTATTTTTTTAAAATATTTATAATATATAATATATTAGAAAATATAAAAATATATATAATAGTATAATATATTAATACCATAATTTTACATGATTAAAAATTAAAAATTACATACCATTTCAACTTTTTAAATTTACGTTATACATGTAAAATTAAATAAAATATAACATAATTTCAGTTCCTATTTTTTTTGGTAAAAAATGATTAAAATATATTTTATATATAGTAGATTGGCTTTCTACTGATTCTGCTACTTTATCAATTTTTTACCAGTTTGACCGGTTTGCTACCGGTGTTTACTCAAAACGGTTTTGTAGTTCAAATGATCCAAAAATGTGACCGGATACTGGTCCGATCAGCTGGTTCAGTATGGCTTTTACAACTATGGTTTTTCTGTTTGCTTGTGAAAGATATTCAAGTTTTATATTTTTGGTCCCTTATTTTTACATTCATGTTTTATAAATCTGTTAGCAGATTGACATTTTTGGTAACCCTTTTTTTTCGGTAAGAAAGGTTGAGTAGACATGTTAGACAAGATAGGATTAGGAAGGAATGTTGAGAAAAAGCAAGTTAACGCCTGTGATAGAAACTTGCCTTAGGTGGTTTGGACAAATGTGGAGAAGACCTATAGAAGCTCCAGTAAGGAGAATAGATCAGATGGAGGGTACCCAATCACTAGAGGTAGAGGGAGACTGAGAAAAACTATAGGTAAAATGTGGAGAAGGATTCAAAGGTTAGTAGTTTGTCTATAGACATTATGATAAGGCATCATTATGTCATTTAATCATGAAGCTAACCCCACCCAGTGGGAAAAGGCTTGATTGTTGTTAATAAGAAAGGACTCATTATACAAGTTTTACTTTTAGGTTTATAACTTCGGAGTTAATTTGTGTTTGCTTAAACCATTTAGTGTGTGGCCCTTAGGTTAATGGGATTTGGATAAAGCAATATTCAATTTTATTAATTTGATAATTTAATTTGTTGTAAATTAGATGAATTAGTTAAATAATATTTCATATGCTGACTGTGTAACCTGTGGGAGCAAAAGAATTAAGATTTTAGAAGGGGGCTCTTTCTGTGATTATTATAGGAACTAATTCTTTTGCTCCAAAATCTTTTGCTATCTAATTCTCAGAATAAGAGGAAGTTAATTCTTTTGCTCCCATGAGACTGCTAGCCATTTATTTTGACACTATACAACTATTGGATATTTGTGATACATTTTTGGGTTCACATCAGTGCAGATACTTCTTTAATCCTGCCCTGAAAAGTAATGGGCCTAAGCTCCAGCAGTTATTTGCTTTTCATGTGCTTATCTTCTAACTTCTTGTTTGAATGTCTCTATATTGTATCTTCTAGTTTCAAACTGACACACACGCTTCTTATCAAACTGCTATTATATTGCAATAGGTGAAGTCGCCAACAATACCACAACTGCCAAGACAGAAAGAGCTAGTCTCTTCTTTACGCCCTTATCATGCAACTCTTGTAGGAGAAAGTTACTTGGGTAGGAGAAGGCCAGTGTATGAATGCACAGAAGTGCAGGTGTGTCTGTTTTAATGAAATCATCTATCCACTACCCTTCCTGATTTCCTTCTTATTGATCTCTCTCATTACCAAAGTGACTTAAACATCCATTTTTGTAATTTATTCAGTTTCCCAGTAGTTCATCATTATATTGTGCATCCTCAAAAAAGTTCAAGTAGTATTTCTGATTTTTCTGTTGTATCCATGTCACACTTGGCAATGTCAAACTTTCTCAATATTTTAGTCCGTTGTTCTCATGTCTTAGTTTCCCTACAGATTGAAGCTGCAAAAGGGTTCCTTTCAGTGTTAAGATCTTACTTGGATTCTCTTTGCTGCAACATCCGTTCGCACACAATTACCAATGTACAATCCAATGACGATAAGGTCAGTATTTTAGTCTGAACAACAAATTTAGATGTTTTCATATTTATCTTGGTTTAGGGTTTAGGGTTTGATGAGAGTTGTAATCTAGAACCAACTTGGGCCTGGACTTACTCTTACCCCTAAAAAAGGATTAATTGTATATTGTGTGGTTAATTCCTCCCTGTTAAGGAGTGGTTAATTTTTAAATGTAATATTTAAGTTGGTTCTTTCTTATAATTCTTCCTTTGATAAAAGAAATAGCATAGTCCATTCTGAGTGATTTTGTTTCCAATAACCACCCTATTTTGCTGGTAATAATTCTTTGTTGGTGATATTTTCAAGTTCAATGATATGAATGATGCAAGTCCTAGAATATCTTGAGACAGCTACATAAGCTTAGGTGTACTCCTTAGATTATGTCACCTTCAGTCTTTTTATGAAAATGATGCTAAGATGCGTGACTTTGTCTTCTGCACAAGTGGTAATTAATGAGAGGCAGATGATTATATCCTAAATTTGGTAAGCAAAATTATGTAAATAAAAAAAGTCATTGAAAGAAGGTTATGTATTTAACATATTATATCTGAAGGGCATGCATTAAAGTGTGCCATCAAATATAAACTTTGTCTTGCTTTAAAAAGAGCAAATTTTAATAAAATATTTTGAAGATCTGAGATAATGGTTTGTACCTTCAGGTATCCTTGCTTTTGAAGGAGAGTTTCATTGATTCGTTCCCTTATCGTGATCGGCCTTTTATGAAGGTTTATTTCTTCTTGAGCTTACGTCACACTTACTTTATGCTAACCATACACAAAATTTAGTAAAATTTGCTTTGAAGTTTAAATGATCTGAATTGAGTTGCGAACTGTCTGATTTGTAGTTGAGTGCTACTCCAAGATCCGGTTTTAGTCTGTGAATTTTGTTCTAACTTCCAGATTATTTTCTTCTTGGATCACAACTATAGCACAGTGTAAGCAGTATTTTGCTAAAATTTGTCTGGTTAAGTTGAGCAGATACTACATTTCAGGCAAAGAACACATAGAATTTCTTAAGTGAATTTCACTGGAATTACCAACGTAGGTACTAGCTTGGTCCCTCTAGCCAGCCGCATAGTTGCATAGGCTTGGGAGTGGTTGTTGTGCTTGTAATACAGTGTGGCTTTTCAACTGTTATTGACTGTTTGTTGATATTTCTTTTCAATTATATGTTTTTCTGGCACTCCAAAATTATTGCGCATTGGCAAGCTTCGTGTACTGGCAGAAAGTTAAGTTGGGGCACTAGGTTTCTTCAAAACCTTGAGTACGAATTGTGGAGTGTGTTTTGTATACATGGAAGATTAAGCTAGCATCTCAAATGCACTCCTTGTTACCTGGGGACATGATTTGTGCTAGTCTTTAGCAATGACTAACCTGATTTTATCGTTATTAGATGGTATCAACCCACACAAACACAAGTGAATGTGTTTAATGAGAATTATTTTTTTCAAAGACATTCAACATATGCATAGTCTTTTTACTCTTGGTTGCGTGGTCAAATAGGCTTAAGTGTGTATGTCTAATTTGTGTTACTTCGATGACAAACATTTCTATATTAAGTATTAACAGAGCTCTTTGTATTCTGTATTGTATTCAGACTACTAATACATTTTTTTATTTCTTTGCTGCCTTGTGCTAAACAGCTTTTCGTGGATACACAGCTTTTTTCTGTACATACAGACCTTGTTCTCTCTTTCTTACAAAAGGAATAGGGCTGCCATGCAAAACATTATGGGAGTGTAATTTTGTTTCAAGCTTGAACGCAAGTTCAGTGTTGTATAATTTATCCATGTTGAGTTAAAAAATTTTCCCTTCGACATGTTTACCCAAACACCCCCTCCATGGTCCCCAGCCCCATTTTTTTTTCTTTAGGTCATCTGCCGTACCTGTAAATATTAATTTAAATTTTAAGCCTAAAAGTGTTATAGGGTTTCATTCTATGTAATGTCTTTTTTCTTGCACGGAGACTACGATATAATTAATCTTATTCAAAATGTAAATATTGGAACCCATGTTTTATGCTCTTAGATTCGAAGCTTGTTAGTTTGTTTACATGATTTGTTTGCTGCTGGCTTGAGTTCATTCCAGACTAACCGTGTTTGTGGATTGGAGAAAAAGATTCATAGCAGAGATGACAATGTATTTACCCTCTCCCCTTCACTCAAATATCCTCGAGTTTCATGCTGTCGTCTTCTGAGAAATAATGGGTATTTATTGTCTAGTTAAATGCCGTGCTTGAAAAAGAAATGTTATTTTTATTACGAATTTATACAAAAAAAAGTGTGATGTGATAGAGAAAATAATTGTATGAATTGTTTGCTAAAATATATATAATACGAATGACCCATTTGCTTGAAAAAATGTTGCAAGGTGTCACACAATTTGCTTATAATATGAAGGCAAATGGTTAAGCTAACAATTACTGTATTTCTTTGGCTGGAAAACTTGACTATAACTTTGTTGCGAACACCTTTAACTAATCATGGTAATTGAAGAGAAGAAAAAGGTAATCTTTGAAAGACACGGGTAACTTTTGACCAAATGAAAAGAAAAACAAATAGGTAATTGATAATATTTTTAAAGTAATTTTCTTTTTGAAAATTGTTTTAAAAAATTATGTTTGCATCATTTAATATTTTTCAAATTAAAACGCTTAGAACTTGAGATTATTGAAATGACATTGCTTCATATGAAACGGTTATTTACTAATGCGTTGTAAGTCCATATATTTAGACATTATTGGACAAATATTAAGTTAAAAATAAATAAAAACGAGCTTTATCAGAAATCAATGATGACTGGCTCAATAGACAGTTTTCGTATCAGTAAGCATTGAAAAAAAAATGTAAAGACAAGTCACCCGGCAATGTCAAACTGGAGAATATTTTCTTTCACCCTTGATTATACCAAACTTTAAAAAGATGGGAAGAAGAGAAAATGATCATTAATTTCATGAACTTAAGGGCCTGTGCAAGGCAAGTTCTAAATTCTAATTTATTATCTTGGATTTAAAAAAAATCAATTTGCACTTGTCCTAAGATTTTGGCCTGAATACGCATAGACAACAATATTGAAGAGATTAACGTGTTACGCATAGCTGTTATTAGAATTGGAAGTTGGGGACATGATCACTATTCAGCAAGCGTGGGTTGTGTGGACGCAAGACAGTGGTCCAAATCCAAGATGTGGCAGCTCTGCTTAATTCAAAACCAGAATGCTACAGCAAAGATGCCGGGATTTGCCCTTCTGGCTGTTACATTAATGGAAACATTATATGTGTCCCCTCCTCCTTGGGACCTTTTACTTCTTAAATGTGCCACTGTTTTGAGTAACTTGGTAGTTTTGTGGAGCTTTGATTAAGCATTTGTACTTTAATTGATTATGACTATGAGTGCCAAATATAAAAGTACATAGCATGCTTATAGACCACAGGCTCCGTGTTTTCATAAAGTGAAACAAATAATGGAACTAGTACAGATGTTGCTACCACTTTTTTCTCATTTATAAAATTTTAAGAAAAATATTTTCATTGGAAGTTTAAGAATAATGGACAGCAACAAATGATAATATACATCACACTTGAATAATAACCTAAAAAGAAAATCATATAGGGATAATGAAATTAAAATGATATAAATTTTAAGTCTGAATCACAACTTATCCCTATGCTCTATGTGATTAAACTTACATGTAAGAACCAGATTTGAATCTTTTTTTATAGCAACTATGGACAGGGTTGTACTATAAGGAGCTCAAATAAGAATTAATCTAGCGGTTAAAGAATGTGAGAACAACACCATATAAGAGAATAAAAAAATCATATAAATACTTTTTTGAACTTTGCATCCTATTTCTATTTAAAATGCCATTTTGTTTACAAGACAGAAAAAAAACTACAAAAATTGTCATATAAGGACATAATGAAATCCATAGCATTAAAAATATCCTACCTCTCACGCCCCTTTTTATACTCTCTTATTGAACATTTCACTCTTCATTTTAAATTAATTCACTTAGTTATCACGGATAACTAACAAACAGGGAAAAGCTTCACTTGGCGTTTGCCAAGTCGGTAGATAAAGTCAAACATCCAACAACCTAATAAATTTCAGCTTTTTTTATATATAATTTACACTTGTACGTTTATTAGTTGAAGTGGGGTTAGGGTTTTCTTTCTTCTTGTTTATTTTGACAAAAGAAAAATTATTTCCAACGAAAAGAGTAGCAACTTGCATCAATAAAATTTGGTAATAAATGTTGTTATGATTGAATCTTCTAGCTTTCTTCATCAATTTCAAATTTCAATATTAATTAAACTATTGCAACTCTTGGTGAGGATAATGAATGCTGTTGCTAACATATGATACTGTTATCACAGGATATTCTACCTGCATTAATGGTATAAATAATACACTAGCAAAACAAAAAAGAAAAAGAAAAATTCCATGACATGTATAGTTAGCAATGACCTCACAAAATTTTCACTTTGCACGTTTCAATGCACATAAAATAATTGTTTTTTTGGTGCAATATCATTTTCCTACTCCAACAAACTTTCCATATCAACAAAATTATACTATATTTATGTCAGGTAACCAGCGCAGTGCTTAAATTTGTGAGCATTGAAATTGACAAAGTGTTAGTTTGAGTACCTAAACGAAATGAAGGCAAAAAGACTTGGACGTTACATTAAGGTATGGAGTAAAATTGAGTGATAATAGAAGTCTAAGTGGAGAGATAATTTTTTGGGTGTTGTAGAAAGGTAGAGAAGATATGTTTAGGCAATTGTGTCTGCTAGGGGGATAAAAATTGTGGTGAAGACCGCACACTTGTACTGCCAAACTTACAACACTAGAATAGCTCCCAAGGTTTTAAAGCAACCAAACAACATAAATATTCATACCAATCTATCGCTCTCATATTACTTATGTGTCCCCTTTTTGGTTGAATTGGCTTTGCTCCTTTAATCCTTCTGACTTGGACCCTATTTGTTTGGCTACTACACTAACACAGCAACACTATTGACCTGCTTTTCGTTGCAATCTATATTCAGATTGTAGTGTGGTGTTCTGCTATTGTTAAGAAGTGACCCTCCAGCCATAGTGGTACTTAGCTTAGACTAGATGAAGCCAAATAGTTAGCACGTGCTTTCTAAAATTTCCTATTGATTAATTTATATTGGTTATGAAACTCAAACTATCTTCCTTTCT
Organism: Canavalia gladiata; assembly: GCA_037954105.1. Lineage (NCBI taxonomy): Eukaryota > Viridiplantae > Streptophyta > Magnoliopsida > Fabales > Fabaceae > Canavalia > Canavalia gladiata. Next base: position 76,518,552 of record CM075658.1, on the reverse strand, counting down.
GCCATTTTTTTCTGTCTTGCATAAAACAGAAAAAAGGTAGTATATTTAAGCATGTGAGGGCTGTTTCATTTTGAGTACGGATCTATATAAAGTTTTGGTGTTTTGTTTTCTGTGTTTCTATGGGAATGATCTTCAACTTCCAGGGTAAACGGAGGATACCAAGTTCTAATACCCAAGTCACTGAATAAAGTTCACAGTATCTGAGCACTAACCACCATAAGTACAAAGATTTGAATTAGTACTTGGATTACCCAAGTAACCTTGTTTTAACAGAAAGATGGAACAACTAGCAAGTAGCAAAAGGACAACACAAAACTACCCAAGTTAAAAAAAAATATATATATATATTCATACATGAATAAAAGTAGTAAGAAATTTTCTTAAAAAACAAAAGAGAAAAATTACAAGAGTGGGATTCCTGTTTTATCTATGTATTGTGCATCTCTCAATTTTCCACAATTCTCAAAAGGTCAAATTGTAAGTGGGAGGGGGGTGTTTCTGGGGTCTGAGTCTGAGGTAAAGGAACAGAAAAAGTAAATGAGTTAGTAGCAGTAAAAGCTCCAACCGTACAACCTTCTCAGACAGGCATTTAGCTTCAGACACCAACTCTTAAATAGTTTCATATACAATAATACCAATAATAACTATTTCCTCTTTTGTCTTTAGGAGTTTTTCTTTCTCTCACCTTTAGTTTATGGATTTCCGTAAAGATGTCAGAGACAAGGGCTGCCAGAGAGGCAGCTTAGTTGCAGAAGCAGTAGCAACAGAGAGGTGCAGTCATAATAGGAGCAGAGAGAAAGAGAGAAAAAGAGAGAGAGAGAGAGAGAGTATGTGTAATGTGTGTGTGCATTGGCATGCAGCTATGTAATCAGAACCATTAGTTTATCCATGTACAGAAGATTCTGTAGCACAATGGTCCCTGAAATAAATATACCTACTCTACTCTACTCCAAAGTAATAAGTAATAACCCATAAACACTCAACTCCTCTGCTCCAATTTCTCCCTGAAACCTGTCTTCTCTTTAACTGCACTGAGACCTCTGAAGAACTTCTGTTTCATTTGTTACTATCACCCATCACCTTTGTGCTCCTTGATTCCTTTTTACTCTTTCTGTTTTTGGATGATGAATGGAAGGAACAGGTTCCCCTTCACTCCCTCTCAGTGGCAAGAGCTTGAACACCAAGCTCTCATATACAAATACATGGCTTCAGGTATCTCAGTCCCTCCTGATCTTCTCTTCACCATCAAAAGAAGCTACTTGGACTCTCCTCTCTCTTCAAGGCTTTTACCTCACCAACCTCAACACTGTAAGTCCAAGTGCATGTTTATAAAATAATATTTTCTTTCATTATTATCCTTTAAGTACAACAAAGAATGTTAAATAAGTGATTATTTCTTTAAAATAAGGGTTTTATTAGGTTGTTGAATGAATAGTTTTGTTTTGTTGGTTTGGGTGCATGCAGTTGGGTGGAACTATTTGCCTATGGGTTTGGGAAGAAAAATAGACCCAGAGCCAGGGAGGTGCAGAAGAACAGATGGAAAGAAATGGAGATGTTCAAAAGAAGCGTATCCAGATTCAAAGTACTGTGAGAGGCACATGCACAGAGGAAAAAACCGTTCAAGAAAGCCTGTGGAAGTTTTGAAAACAACAACATCAACAACAGCACCAACAACACCAACAACACCGACAGCTGCAAACGCAGATGCTTCAACTTCAACCCCCACAATCTTATCAATCACCAAAAACAGTCCTGCACTCACCCCAACCACTCATTCTTCTCTCTCTCATGACACTTACCATCATCATCACCACACTCAACATCACTCCTTCCTCTATCCTTCAAGGCCTTCTTCTGGTGTTGCCTTGTCATTTCAAGACAACAGTGCTCCCTTGTTTCTTGACACTGCTTCTTGCTCTCAGAACAACAACACTGACTGCAGGTTCTTTTTCTGAAAACAAAAACCAGTACACACATACACACACATACATAATGCTTATGCTTATGTACATAAAGTTCCTTCTTTCAAGTGATTCTCTTTTTCTTTCTTCTTTTTCATTTATACTTGTTGGAAAAGAAACAGGTATGTTTATGGGCTTAAAGAGGAGGTGGATGAACACGCCTTCTTCACCGAACCTTCTGGAACTATGAGAAGCTTCTCTGCTTCCTCAATGGATGATTCTTGGCAGCTAACACCATTGACTATAAGCTCCTCTTCATCTTCAAAACAGAGGACCCTCTCTGCTTTATCCAATGATAACAATGAGTACTCTTACTTGCAACTTCAAACCCTCAACAACAACTCAAAACAACCACACCAAGACCATGGTTGTTACATATCAGGCACCGATATCAAATGTGAATCATTCATGAAACTTGGGAAAGAAGAACCTCAGAGAACCGTTCATCGCTTCTTTGATGAATGGCCTCCCAAAAGCAGAGGATCATGGCTTGATTTGGATGATAAATCATCCACAACTCAGCTTTCAATTTCCATTCCCACATCTTCTTCCCATGATTTTACAACTTTCAGTTCAACATCTCAACGAGGTAATCATAATTTTTCACCCTCTCACCATTCACTTTTTCTTTTAAGTAATTATTTTCTTCATTATATAAGTTGCATCTTTGTTTTCTGCAGATGGTTGAGCTTAGTTTTCAATAATGGGGTCGGTGTACTTGACTCAAAGGCCAATAATGTACTTGTTGTGGTGGGGTTCATATCATATTATGTGAGATCTCTCTTTAATTGCTCCCCCTTTTTCCATCTGTTGTTGAAATGGGTTTGTGTTTCCATGGAGGGATCCAATGTGTAGTAGTGTTGTGTTTGTGTGTTATAACAATAACAACTATTTGCTTTCAAAGTTGTGTGCTTTCTGCTCTCTCTCTCTCTCTCTCTTCCCCCCCATTTTCTGTTTGTGGTTTGAGCTAACATTCAAAGACACGTCTTTTTTTGCTTATTCATCATTCTCTGCTTCTGCTGAGTACTATATTGGATGCTTTATGCTCCCCGGGATTTGCTTCTTTGTCCCTTCTGAACACACTCTTTCAATCTGTTTGCTTGCCACCACTAATTCAAGTTAAGCCTAAGAGGGTTCTTTCATTATTACTAGTAACTAAGTATCCATATTTCAAAAGTGACTAATAAGGTTTATTTATAGCAAAAATAAATAAAAGGTTTGTCCAATGTAATTTTCTTATTTTATTTAGTTATTATTTTGCTGGTTCAACTAACCTGCATATCTGAACTTCAATGATAAGGTGAGATGCATGTGATGTGGTGGACAAACGTCCAAATCAAATGGTAAGGTAAGATCAGAAATGTTCACCTAAGTTTTTTCTGTACTGTATCCCGTAAAAATAATCACCTATGTCTTCTACTTCCTTCCAAAATGTTGCTATAACTATTTACTTTTATATTGATTGAAATAGATATGAATGCATGTTTCATAATTTTTTTAAAGATAGATGGGGCTAAAATAGGTTCAACCATTCCACACTTAAGATAAGAATAGATTAGCTGACTTGGGACCGCCTTACTTTTTTTTTTTTTTTGACATTAGGTTGAATTCAGTTAAAAAGGTTTGATTTTAAGTTATTTAAAGAAACTTTAAATTTAATAGATTGGTTTATTTAAGTAAATATGAATGATATAATAAAAATATTATATCATTAGAGTATTATGTTAACTTTCTATCATAATATATCAAAGTTATATACTTAATTAATTTATTTAAGAATTTAAATTTGTTGACTTACATAAAAATTTAGGCTATTAACATATTTAGATATAAGTTTATTGACCTATTTAAAGAATTTTATTGTAAACTATATTTTAAAATAAATTTTCAGGTCAAGTTACACATTAGAAAAAATTTATATCAAGAAAATATATTAAACCCAAACTTTAAACATAGAGGATAAGATAAATTTATTTAAAATAAAATTTAACTTAACTTGATTTATTTCTACTCACATAGCCCACACAAATATACATGCGTAAAATCTTAGAGGCTAACATTTTAGGTTTGTTGAGTGAATTTATTTAAGCAAATATATAAAACAAAATTATTATTATTATTATTTGTTAACTTATTTAAATGTCTAGATTCGTTGCTGCGTTAAATATTATATTTATTAGCCTATACAGGAGTTGAGTTAGACTTTCAAAAATATTAGATCTGAACTTTAAAAAAATTGTATTAATATTAAATAAATAAGTTAAAATTAAATCTTACATTAAAAACTAAGTCGGTTTAATTTAATCCATTTCTATCCGTAATAGTATCGGACTTTATCATAATTTGTGAAACATTTTCGGATAAAAGTGCCACTTTAAAATTTTTATTATTTTAAATCTTAAATAAAAAATATATTTTTTATTTAAATGATACAAATGAATTTAAAGTTATTTTTTAAAAATATAAATATCTAACTTTAAATTTATAAGCAAATAAAAGAACAATTAAAATTGCAATACTCAACAATTATATTTTTATTAACATCGATTATAGCGGTAAGGAACTTTATTTTCTTTAAAGTTTTCATTGACTTTTATAAAATGAAAAGAAAAAAAAAAGTTATGAAATCCCTCAAATAATTGACCCCAACTTAACTCTAAACTAGTGGAAACTTAAAATAACGTTTAAGTATAAAATAATTCGCACATCACAAACCCACAAACAGTCTTAAAATATGTAATTCTACGTCGTGCAGAAATAACTCAAAAAAACACAACCTATTCACAACGTGGTTGTTTTGGAAACGCCGCTCGTAGAGAAGGGCATAATCGTATTGCATTTAACAGGAAAATAATAATAAAACCCAAATTTGATATCGAGATATATAAAAAATAAAAATAAAAATAGATGAACAGAAATCAATTATTTGGAGGAGTGAACTTTTTGTCAGTTTTATTAAAAGAGAAAAAAATTAATAAAACACAAATTATCATGACTTACATTATTTTTAGAGTAGATGCCCTACTATACTAGAAAATTTGAACAAGCACATGTCCCAAAAAGAGAAGGAACGAACGAAGCACCTTGTAAATAAAAGGATAAATGTTATTATTTTGATTGGGAAAAAAACTTAAAAAATGAACGAAACTGATGCCGGAAGCACTCTATAATTAATCTCTCAAAATTGGAGAAAAAACTAAGATTAAAATATTAATTAATTAATTAATTAATTAATAGTTTAAGATTACAAGGTCCTTACTTGTCTTAACCATATAAATATTAGCTAAAAATTATGTGAATAATTACTCCTAAAATAATGCATAATTATCTTATCCTTCTCAAAACATAATCAATTTCAAATGTACGTGGGAGCATGTGTAATGTTAAATATATGTTAATAGAAAAAAAAAGAAGTGTTTCAAAGATGAAGTTAAGCCACTGAAATTTCACCATATATCTCAGCAACCTTTAGGGCCGTAATGCTGTCATGGGTAAACTTTTTACCGAAAAAAAAATCATAAAAAGGATTAAATGGTCACAAACATTCTTGCCTTTTACCTACAAAATCACTAGTAAATAGATAAAAAAAATATTAAAATCCCATTAAAACCTTCGGCTTCAATAGTTCCAAAAGTTGAAAAGGAACGTGATATTCTACGTGAACCCACATGGATTGCCATCATACAAACAAATATTTCCATTTTCTGCTTTTTCGTACACATTGCAGCTAAATTAGAGAAAATAAGAATTAAAGAAATAACAAATGTCCAACAATTTTGTTAGACAAAAAGAGATGAAGATAAAAGAAAAAAAATGTAACATAACAAATGATATGATGAAAAAAAAAATCATATATATTTATAATACAAATTCATAACTTCATGAAATATTTTTTTAAAAAAAAAAGTCCGGGAAAGTCCTACCACATGGGTAGGGCCAGGAAGAGATGAGGAGCAAGTGGGAGCCTGCACTTTACAAATATATAGCTGCCTAACTAAATGAGCTAACTCTATGGAACTCTTTGGTTATCCTTTTTTCTTTTTGAGTGATTACATAAAACCACCATTAAGTTCTTATAAAACATGTATGAATTAGTTAGGTAAAACTGAAATTGACATCCTAAACCATAATTTAAAAATATATGAGATTTCATTTGATGCCAAGCAAGTAGAGTGGAAAGAGAGGGAAGGATAGGGTTTTCTTGACTTTGAAGAAAAAAAGGGGGATGTAATTTGTAAATAAAGAAGCATCACTCTCTCATTCATTAGTCATTGCTTGGTTGGTTAATACTTATTGGGCCAGAAAAAATTGAAAGCAACTGAGAAGCCATATCTTTGGACTGAAGAAGTCAGCTTTATGAAGAAAGAGTTCTGATTGTGAAGATGGTGGGGGATGGTGAGTGAGTGAGTGAGTGGGACTGTTTTTGTATTGGTCCCAAAAAAAGGGTAACTAGTGCTTGCAGACCTGGAACGACTTCACCACTAATCAGTAGGGACAGAACTAAACGTACACTTGTTATCCTTTGCATTCAACCATCTCATCTCACTACCCAACATTCAAACAATCTCTCTCTCTCTCTCTCTCAATACATTATTATAAATTTGTTAGTACATACAATATTCAACCATCACGTTTATTGTGTATACTGTATACTATAATGTTTAGGTTAAATTCATCTTAAAATTTTTATAATCATGTTAGATTTTTAATTAGATTTTGTAGGTTAAATTTTATAATTAAATATTTTGAAATGATTGTTGAAGTTTCATTGAATATTACTGACAAGATATTTTTTATATGATAATCTCTTGCATTTCTCCATCCCCATCTCTCTACTATCTCTTTTGCTGGTCAAAATGTCTGGTTCTAGAAAGGAGGGAATGTTATTGTTTTCTCCATTATTTAGTATTTGCATGGTTTTTAGTTGTACCTTGTTAGCAAGTATCTTTATTTGTGATGCCCAAAACTTTATTTGTGATGCCATGGTGTTTGAATTTTGAGTGGATCAAGGTTTTGAATGAAAAAACAATGGGAAAAAAATTGTTGGAGTGAAATGCTCATTCTTTAAAAGGAAAATATTTGATCAAGGGTTGCTTTCATAACCCCCCCCCCCTTTTTTTGTAGTTCCTACATTTATTTCCGGAGTCTCCTTGATAGACATGCAGAGGGATTGGAGTGCTTTATATATATATATATATATATATATATATATATATTAATGTCCTTGCTTTGTATGTGTTCTTGTAATGCCCTTTCATCCTTTGGAATTAGCCATGTACGTTTTCATAATAACTTTTGAATGTATGAGCTTGCTTTCATCCCACTTCAGATTTAATATTTGGGTATTCTGGGAAGGGTTCTGTTTCATAGTCATATATGTTCATGGTAAATACAGTACTTAAGTGTTGTATGTTCCTCTCAAGCACAAGCACATAATGTTCTTCTTCTGGAAGAGGCAGCTGCATTATCTGCTTGGGCTGTGGCTTGCTTATGTGGTACATCGAGACTTGAAAATGTATGTTTTATGCTTTGGTGTAAGACTTTATGAACTCTGTTTTGTTACCATGTATTGCTAATATCATGCTTGAGCTTCCAAATCTATGGATTACTAGATTTTTTCTGTGGTACATTTGGCTGCATGCCTGTATTGTTTCAAGGTTGAGCTTATGTGTGAGTGGATTCTTTGTGGGTTTATTACTGTCTTTATGTTGGAGGGGAGCTTTTGCTATAGCTGTAAGCCTGCAACATGAGTGCTAAGTTTCTTGTGATTTCAACATTGATGGAGTTATATACATCTTAGTTATAAGTGACATCTGTTATTTGTGGAGTTGTTAGCTATTGCTTCTATATTCAAAATGAAGATCTTATATGAATCATTAACTTGGTCACTTCTACTGCAGCTACAAAATTATGCATCTCCTGAAGTTGAAATGCAGCAATTGAAGTGTAGAGTTTCAGAATGCTTGTATAGGAATTTTACAATTATGAGTTGGTTTAACTAATGCGTGTCCCGTTTGCACTCTACAGGTGTTAACATTCTTTGCGGGCATTCTGATAACCAGATAGTTGTTGTTTGTTCTAATTTGGTATATCTTTTACCTAAAATTAAATTTGTATAATCATGTGGCAGTGATTATTCTATCCTAAAATAGAAAAAAATATAATAACTAATATAAATTTTATTATATTTACAAAAATTTAAAACATATTTAAATATTTTATCTTTTATTTACATAATTTACTAAAGCTGCGAAAATTCATGCTAATACCAGTTTATTTTACATGTAGCACAGATATAGGATTAGCATGTTCCTTTTTGAAAATTTTCTCTATGAAATTTAGTCTTTCTAGAATCAAACATTTTGATTTACAGAAGTAAATTATTATTTCGTTCTTGAATGATTTATAATTGGTCATATTAAATTTTAAAAAATAAAAATAATTATTTTTATTTTGAAAAATGGAAAACAATTATTCTTTTGAAGAAATTAAAATAAATAACTGAGATAATTGAAACTTACTAAAAAAGAGAGATGGGGTGAAAGAAAAATCTGAGCTCAAAAATACTTATAGAGGAATAACATCAAATGTTACTTATAAAGTTTTTTCCCGCCTTAAGATGGGGTACCATTATTTCCACCAAAAGGTATTGTGAAAAAAAACATATAAATAATATTTAGCATGGCTTAACATATTTAATTTTTAAGAACTTAATAATAAAATTTTAATTAATAGACATAATTAAAAAAACTAATTATAAGTACATATAAATTAATTTTATCCCATTTTTTAAAAATTTATTAACTAACGATATTCTGATTTAATAATCTTAGCTGAATTTGCTCAGACCAAATGATGCTCTAAAGGTACATTTTCTATGTTTTAACATGCAAAATAAATGTCAAAGCTTACATCATTTGCATATTAAATTTTAAAATATTCAACCATTATAGAATTCATTTTCATATAAGATGTAACATGTAAGAATGGTTGTTGATCCTAATTATAATTTACCTGAGCACACGTCTCTGTATAATATGTATTCATTCCTTGCTCAAATAGGTTTTCATTTATTTATTGTTAATATCTATTCACTTAAATATTGGAATACCAATATAAGTGCAATCGACATTTACTCATCTACTTTGGCAAAGTAGCAATTCTCAAACCATTTTTAAATAATTTAAACTTAATTTGGAAATTACACTAAATCAATAACTATATTAAAAAGGATTTTATTTTTCAACACCCAAACAACTTTAATTAAAATATATTAACCATCAATTTACTTTTAATCAATTTTTAACATTAAGGATGCTTTTTAGTTAATCCCCAGAAGTTTAGTTTGAATAATATATTATTTAAAACAAAAACAATGGAAATAAATCCTTGTGAAACAAAAATACATATCATAATGAGTCTAATGGATTGTTCATAATTTGAAACTACAACATCATGTCATGTCACAATTCACAGTATCATTAAATAATTTATACTTTGCGACCAATAACTGAGTTGATGATGTAATATTGACATTCATCATTATCAAACACATTGGCAAAATATATATATATATATATATATATATATATTTATATGCAGATCTGAGATTTCTGAGGATAGTGTCTTTGTGGATATCAAAAATGAAAAAGAGTTTCTAAAAATCAAATTTTCAATTAAAAAAGTGAACATCTACATAAGAATCTTCGAGTACCGTACAGCAGCTGCAAGAACACCCCTAAACATTCTCCCATAACATCTTTATTCATGTGATTTTGGGGCTACCAGTTGGTTATGTCAACATCATCGTCCAATATTTCTGTCCATCCATCATGAGCTTCTGTTTTCTCCTGCATCATCAATCACCAAGAGTAGATCAACAACTGTGCACACCCATTCGATATATATACACAAACCAAACAACAATATGATGAATTCCATCATTTCCTTTATTAATTAATTGATTTTATAATTATTTTAAAAATGAATTAAGTACTAGGTGATTAAATAATTATTTTGCGTTTACATGAGTTTTCTCAACAAAAAATTAAATTGTTACATTTGTTTAACATGCATCACAATTTGTGTAAAAGACAATATCATGCTTCAAAAAACATGTTATGACAAGGAAGGTAAAACAGATGAAACCTTAATAAGACAGTAAGAATTTATCACATGTACATCATAAATATTTTTCATCTCAATAATTTTTTTCTTCATTTTTTTTTTCTTTTTCTCTTTGTTTAAATTAATGGATTTTAAAGGAAGATAATTAAGAAGAAAAAAAATATTAAAAGTCTACTTTGTTTTTATTTAAATTAAATAAAAATGAAAAATATTGAATTTCTTTAAAATTTACTAAAATAATATCTCTTTTAAAGTAGAGGAAAAAAGAAAAAAAAGAAAGATGTGTTATAATATACTTTTAATATTTTTAAATAATATTTTATATAATATAAAAAATATTAAATATTTTATTAAAGTAAATATTATAACAAATTATTTAATTTTTTAATTAAATGAATATTTTTAAATAATTTACTTGTTTTTAATTTATTTTTATTTTTTAAAATAAATAAAAAAAATATTTTTATTTTATATTTTTATTTATTTATTCAAATAACATAAATTTCATTATATTTTTATATTTTTTTATTTATTTTCCTTCTATTTTATCATTCATCCAACTAAACTTATTATTAATTCTCACAAATGGCCTATTAGTCTTATTAAAAAAATTAACTTGATCATAATGATATAAAATAATAGATATTTTATCATTTGAATATGATTGTTTTTAAGAAAGTTCTCGCAGTCTGAATGAAAATTTTAATATAGAAATAAATAAATAATTTAATATAGTTAAAAACATTAAAATATTCTTATTAAGATGAACGAAAATATGTATATTTTTTAAATTATTTTTTATTTTAAATTGATTATTTTCAGCCTTTAAAAAAATAAAAATACTTTTAAATACGAATTCATATAGTACGAAAATTATATATCAAGCCAAATCGTTTGTGATTTTGGTCAAAGTGTTTTATGGTTTAATATTTGTCCAATAACTTATAAACAAGAGGATTTTGTACGCATTCCTAGAAAATAGTTTCTATATAAAGCTGTTAAAATATATAAAAAAAAACATATATTTTACTTTTTCACTAAAATTTAAAAATTTATATTTTTTTATTATCCTATCAAAAATTAAAAAATTCCATTATCAATAATTAAAATTATGATAAATATTAATTTTTAATAATAAAATAATCTATAATCAAATTATAGTGTAAAAGAATTTTATATTATAAACATATTTTAATTAAATTAAATTATTTGATTATTATTATTACTATTATTAATATCATGATGAGGAAAGATTAAAAATAATAAAAGGGCATATTCCATGGTATGATATTAAAATAACAGAGTGAGAGGAGGGTATAGCTGGTGGGAACATAGTGTTTCTTTGATTCACCCAAATCGAAGTTAGTGTCTCTAGCGAGTTGGAAGGAGGATGCCTGTGAGATGGTATAGGCAAAATGAATCCCATCACATCTTACTTTATTTATGTTTATGATAAAGTTGTGATTTTGGGCGTTTTGTGTGTTTGTTATTAGTATTCTGCACTGGCAACCCAACCAAGGAACCGTTGTGAACAGTCAAGTCCTCAACGAAATCTCACAATGCGTCGAAACCCTTAATGGCGTCAAAGATGGAAGATGGAAAGCCACCCTCACTTTCTACAGACCCAATTTGCGAGGTTCTGCTTCTTCCTCTTTTATTTTATTTTATTTTCTTTTCTTTTTTAATTAATAAAAAAAATCCTCAGAGTGAAACCCTTTCTTCATTCTGATTTTTGCAGACCAGTCCATCACCATCGATTTCCCTCGTGATTTTCTTGGAATATCGTTGCTGGAACAGCCCAACAAATACTATTTCATCATTCGCGGCCAAAAGATCGTTCTCGAGGCAGATTCTTCTATCTTGACTATTATGGAGAAGCTTCAGTCCTACAAGTCCAAAGTAGCTCTTAATTTCGAGGTATCTTTCTCCCTTTTTTCTTCTTCCGTCCGTTTACTTGTCTTTTTTGCTCAATTGTTTCTGCTGCTGCTGCTGCAGGGAGTGCAGTATAAACTCGGTGATTTTCAGATGAGAGTGATTAAAGTTGTTCCCAATCAAGCTGAAAATCTCAGAGGAATTATGATTGAGGTAACTACCTCTGAATTCTAGTTCTGCTTCTGTTTGTATGTCTCTTGAATTTGTCTTGTTTGTGAGGTTAGTTTAAGTGATATTTTTCGTGATACATGTTTTGTTACTTGTTTTTTATATGCTTATGAGGAACAGAAACGCTCGGTCTAAATGTTATCTCGGACTTGGATGTTTTAAATTGTGGTTAATGTTGTGATCTTTGGCATTGATTGGGGAAAATTATAGATAAGTGTTGTCGATATGGTTGCAATTGTGGTTGCAAAGACCGGGCAAGCCTTGATGTTGTGGTTGTAATTGCAGCTGTGTAGACCAAAAAAGCCCTGATATTGCCCTCAATTTAAAACAAAATAATCCGATTGTCCCCGGTTCAAATTTTGTAAAGGAAATGGACAGAATCCGTTGCTGTTATTCTTTTTCACTTTAATGGCTGTTGTTAGAACAGCAACTTGCAAGGATGGTTATCTCATGTCTTTCTAGCCTCCTCTTTCAAGTATAACTTGAATATTGGGATAGCTTATTGAGTTCTTTATGGTGTGGTTCAAGAATTGACCATTTGTATAGTCCTGTACTTGTGTATGATAGTAAAGGATTTTTTTTCTTCTTTGGTTTCATTGGAGAGCAAGCCTTTTACTCCTGTATGTAAAATCAAAGGAGTTGAATAATAAACCTTTTGACTGTAAGTACTCTTTCAAAGCTTACTTTTGATGTAAATCCAGCTGATTTTCTTCATTGGTTTTCTCACTTGGTCATTCCTTTATCATGACAATGAGTGTTATCTGGAGTTGATAATTCTTCCTTCATCGTATTCATGGTAAAATATATCACTATGATTGGAATGAACTTTCACTTTTGCAATTCAAATGGAGTGGTGCATCTTGACACTTTTGGTGATGGTGGATGATTGCAAAAACACTTTATATAGTGTGCATGAATGCACTTTTAGGATGGCTACAATAGTAACTTACATGGTGTAAATGAAGAAAGAAGAGACCCAGCTAACATGTTTCTCAATGTGATGTGATTTATTTTTTCTTTGATAGTTGCAAATTGCACCTTAGACTTAAGTGCAAATTTAGTTATATATGGATTAAAAAGTTTAGAAGATTATTAAGATACATTAATGAACGCTAACTTTTTATTGAAGAAATTTTGAACTATTTTTTAATGACTTTTTTTTATCTGTTTAGTCTGAAATCTCTCTTTCCTTAGAAGTTTGGTCATTGTTACTTCCTCTTCTCCTTTAAAAAATAGATCTGCTTTGTTGTAGGGGAGGTTGAAATAGTCTTGCTCAGTTTGCTTAAGTTAGATTTTTTTTTGCCCTGCTGAACTTCAATATTGATGCTCATTCTATGCATGGCATCTCCATCATTGTTACATTCAAGAGTAATTGCTTCAGTGGTTGCATATATTCAAGTATAGTTTAATTTTTTTGCAGATTGAGTACCTTCCTATTTCTTCAGTTGAAAAATCCAAGCAAATTATGGAAGAGTTCATTGATATATGGAAAGAAGTCGTGTCTAAAAAATCATTAGCAGGTCAATTCATGAATGCGGAACCAAATTATGCCGAATATGGGCTCTCTGACAATTATACTTCTCAACATACAGCTGTTCAATATGCTGCTGCATTGGCCCAACTAATTGCATCAGCACAGTTACGGAACTAGGACCATTCTCATCTCATCTGTTACTTGAAAGATTACCTTCTTGTTGAGGTGAATAGCCTACTGTCTAGGTTCAATAATTTTTGTCATTGCACATCCATTACATTTGTAGGGGAATGAATCCCAGGTTTATTGAGCTGGAGTTGGGGATTGTGCGGATGCTCGTATTGTATTTCAGTTAACAAAGGCAATGAATATGATCTGCTGCTCTAGTTATCAAACACCAGGAATGTAGAAACTGTAAATGTGGTAATGTTTGCTCTCTAAACTTGTCTCCTGAAGTATTAATTTTGAATCGGACATTTTCTTTATTTTATATCCAGTGATATTGTGAACTAGTCTTTCAAAATCTATGCAAATTTTACCATACCAATCCAATCAGTGCTGTAGTTGTAATGATAAGATGCTTGATGCGGATACAGCAAAGAAAAAATATCAAAGTTTCAAAAGATTTAATCCAAAATTGGTTATGAAGACCCTTAATATTATGGAAAGGGAAGCATCAAAATTTTATACAAAATATGTTTAAAAAGTTCTAAGGTAGATGAATAGACACATGTTATTTTCCTTATTGAGAGGGTTTGCATAGATCTGAGGGGATAGAGATAAGAAGTATGTTATTTATTACTCAAACATTCTATTTTTCTTATTGAGTTTCTTGAAAGGAAAAATAATTTCCTATTCTTTCTTTTACGAAGGATGGATTAGAAAAATTTTATCAAATCCAATTTTTTCTAGAACCTTGGAAAAAGCATAAAAAAAGGTTGTCCAAATTCAAATGTATGTTGGGAAAAAAGTTGTAGACAATAATAGGGTGTGCAGGTACAAAGTTCTTGAGTTTAAAAAAAAGGTAGTCGAATTTTTGGTGACATTTGAAAGATTTTCAAACACTTCAATTTAATACTTGTTAATTATTTGGACTATTTGATATTTTCTACAGCCAACTTCTTGTTTTCTCTTGAGAAAATGTATGTCATTTACCTCATTATGTTTCAAAACAACAGGCATAAAATTCGAAGGTGAAAGTCATTCTTGCAAGTAATTTCAGTCTAATGATTATGTTTTTTCTACAATATTGTTAATAACATCATGTCTCAGTATTTGGAAATCTTTGAGGATTTTGCTAGTCAAGTGATGAAAAAAAATTAAAAATGGACCTTGATGAAATAAAATATGATAATAATAAAGCAGTTAAATCCGGTATTACAATGCATTTTAAAAGAAAAGAAAATTATTTTGTTAAATCATAATATCAATATATGTGATACTCTTCTTACAACTACTAAAAGCCTTCTCTCATTTTTAAGATTAAAAAGGAACATTAGAATAAAAAAAAAAAAAAATACTTGCTTTTCATTTAAGCAAAAAGATCATACCAAGTACATGTATCCAAGCTTTAGACATTCAAGATAGAGCTTTAACCTTTCAGTTTTCCTACGGATTGATGATAATTTTAGCAAGTAGCAATTTCATTATGTTCAGCCTATGTCAAGTCCACAATTTTGGAGCTTAATCAAGAAAACGATTTTCTGTGGTTAGTTGAATAATGTCACTTTTTGTTATTTACATCTGATTTGGTTGAGTTGAGTGATTTTATTCTCATTCAAGTTTTATTTTTGTTTTAGAGTTTGCTGTTAGTCCTATAAGAAGTTGGCTTTGTTTCCTTTTAGTTTCATTTCATATTTGCTTTATAATTTGCTTTCTATTAATGTTATTTGAATTATTGAAAAACAATTTATAATGAGGATAGTTAATCTATTGTTGTTATGATATGACTATTCGTTAGTGTTATGGTATCTGTGAGGATGTGTCTTTCCTCAAAGGTATGCTTGTGTGGATGTTTCATTGTTCCATGACTTGCACTTAAATCTTTATTCTCTTTGGCAATGAAATTTAGGGATTTTTTTTGGGAAAGGACAAGCACTAAACTAGCACATCATTTTATTACCAAATTTTTCACTAAAGTTCAAATCAATTCTTACATTTGAGAAGCACTAAACCAACACATCATTTTATCATAAAACCATCTATGCACTTACCATTGAAACCATCAATGGCATGCAAAAATTTGTATCAGAAGTATGTCAAGGCTTAAAATTTTGTTTTAATATGCACAACAATTAACAGGAAACTCAAGATTAAGTTGCAAAATTCACCTTGAACCTAAAAATGCAATCAACCAACAAAAAATTGTCTTATTACAATAACAGATCTTATATTCCTGGTCTGTTATTAGTGCACAGGTGATAAAATGATTTCAAGATCATGTAGGAGGTAGCATCTACATGATATTGACAAAAATTTCCCTTGACATCTTCAATTCAAGAGTATTGCATACATGAAGGAAAGGGTTTGGAGTGAGAAATGTAATTTTCAAAGACTTTTTCCATCAAAATTTTCAACTTCTATATACAAAAAGCCAAAATGTAGTTGAAGCTAAAAAACGATGCATAATAAGGAATGAACATGCGATGAGAAGACACTTCTATTCAGTAGATAAAAATTAAGAAATTAAAGTAATCCAAGTCTCAACAAAAATGTTGGATAAAAATAAAGAAAAACGAATATAAGTGTAGAAGAATATATAAAGGTAAAGAAAGCATTTTGTGTATACAAACTATACACTAATAATCTGCTTTTTATGATAAAACTACTCAAATGACATTAGGTAAAACAATAAGTAAGCAATATCTACCCAGACAAAATAATATATAATATTTGAAAATTTAACAACATCAAAGAATAATTAAAGTGTAACTTTCAATTTTTAAATTCTAAGGTAATAAAGTTACTTCCGAGAAATCTTTCAAAGATTTATCTTTTAGCTAGAATACTATTAATTGCAGGGTATTACACTACAATTGGGAAATAATGTTTTAAGTCTCCTTATTCAATTTTATCATTAGTAAATTTTCTGAAAGTTTCTTTATTAATATCAAAGAAAAGATAAGAAAACTGGATTGCTGGTGGATTAGAAAGGCCAACTTCAAGATACTCAAAATGGCAATTAATGGTTAAAAAAATACATAAAAAGCTAATTATCATTTTATTTTAGTTTTTATTTATTATTTAACTTTTATAATATATATATATATATATAGATTTATTTATTTATTTATCAATCATGTATAGCGCTTTTTTTCAAAGGCTGGATTGGGATGTCTTTCTTCACTTGCATATAACAAGTTTTCTATGTTGTGGCTGGGATCAAACTTAACTATTATACTATAGCAGATATCTCCTTCAAGTATTTAATATGTTGTATAATAATTATTAGTTTTTTAATGTTTTCATATGTTATTATAGACTTTCTATAATTTTTTATAATAATTATTCATTTTACATCAATTACAAGGCCTGAAAATAAGATAAGCACATCTTAAAGTATTCAACAAAATAAAATATATATAACCTTAGATTTTTACAATAGAGTAAAACACAATTGTATCTATCACATTTTGTAAAAAATATTTTGTATAAAATATTTAAATAATTAAAGTATAAAACATGGAAAGGTTGAACGTAAAATCTTGTATTATATATATCGACTACCATTTGTCTTTGATGGGAAGCATTTATAATTAAATTGCAACAGTAATGTCAGATACTCAGTTCTATATGAAAATAAAAAATTAAAATAAAGCTATTAACGAAATAAAAAAAATATTTTAATTAAAAAAATAAAAATAAAATTAACACATTAACAAAGTCTTAATTATATATGAAAATTAAGATAAAAAAAATATTTATATAAATGAATAGAATATTTTATAGAATATATAGTTGGATTTGTTTAAAATTAGATTGATTTAGTTTATTTAATAAATAGATAAATTTAAATTTATTTAAAAAAATTTAAATAAACAAAATTTTAAATTTATTCATATATATATATATTTATTTATTTTTATATATTATATATTTATATTTATTATATTTTATTTTAATATATTATATTTATATATTTATATAATTTATTAAAAATTAAAAATTAAAAATTTTAATTTTAAAAAACTTTATATTTATAAATTTTTTTAATATTTATTATAAAAATTATATACAATATTTTACATAACAAATGCTTTATAATTTACTTTAATTTTTATATATATATATATATATAATAATTTATATATATTTATGTGCTATTTACGTGCATGCATAGATGTATATTTTATATTTTTTATATATTATTATATTTATATATAATTAGTATTTAATATATATATTTTAAAATGATATAGTTAAACTTGTTAATATTTTATTTTATAGATTTTAAGATTTATATATTTTTAATTAATTATTTATATAAATTTTAAATATTTATGTATTGACTTTTTTATAATAGATTGTTAAATATAGATTTGTAGGTTATGTGAATTTTAAAATGTAAGAATTCAAAATTTTTAAATAAATTAAATTTAAATATTTAAAATCTAACTCAATTTAATTTATTTTTATTTCTATTAATCATCAAAATATATGTTAAGAAAATATAATTTATATTAATAATTATATTTACTAGAATATATAAAATTATATATCCAATTTATAGATTAACAATCAAAATAATATATATTATTAATATTTTTTTACATCATCAATCAATTAAAAAATAAGATATATATCCTTTTTAAAATAGTTATTACAAAATTCAACAAATTATAATGATATAATAATATAAAAAATATTTATACTGTAAATATATGTTAATTAAATTTTTATAAATAAAATTATAAATAATTTCATTTGATTTGAATAAATAAGTTATCCAAATAACAAGTTAATAATATATTTTATATATTATATTATGATAGTTTTTTTTATATTGTAAGATTTAGTTTTAAAAACTCTGGATAAATTAGATTTGATTTTATTGAGAAGATAAATTAAAAAGTCTAAACCCTAAATAAATTTTAGCCGGAAAAGTAGAGAATAAAAGATTAAATTTTCTATTTATTAGTTGAGTTGCTAAAAGTACCTTAGGTTTTAGCAGTGGGGTTAACGAGAATCACGATAAAGACAGCCGCTTATAGTTTCCGTTTCTTCTCAAACAAAACTCAGTTACGTCACTCCGATCAAACAAGTATATCACTCTATCTATGCTTCGTCTTTTGTAGTATTTATTTTTTAATCCGTATTGTCTCATCATTCTGTTCTTACTCTTTCATGCCTGTATACAACGTTCTGGAATATTCAAACAAGATAACCGCTGCCATTAGTTTATATTCCAATCGTGTGTTGCATCTGTTTCAATTATGATTTTTTCTTAATGTTTCCATTCAATGATCAGATCACAGCAACATTATTTTTTTCTTCTCCCATCTCACTTGGGATTGTTCTCTGTTTTTTGAAGGCTTAGCAATATCTTATTTACAATTTTAGTTTGGGATCAACATTAGGCTCCTATGGATTCAGAGTCTTCAAAGGATGCTCCTGGTCCCCGAAGAAAGGTTTGATTTGAATTTGGTGAATAATGAATATAGACTAGTTACTTATTATCAATGCAGTTTTTTATTTTTTTTATTTTTGTCACAGAGTCAAATTATTTAATCCACTGCTGTTCTTTTGGCCAATAATCTGAGCCATTGCAGGTAAAATTTGCACCAAGAGCTCCAGCTCGGCGAGTGCCAAAAGTAGAAGTTAAAGCGTATGTTTCTATAAGGCAGCTTAATTTTATGTTCTTCTAATTTGTTCTAGTTCTTACTCTTTTGTTTCTGCAGTGAAGTGGTTGAAAATGATGATTCTGTCCAAGCTAAGGATCTACTGCGGCGTTTCAATGTATGCATGGTTTCAATTTGATTGATATTCCTTATTCAACTTTTCTCTGACTTTCGTATTCCCTTGTTGAAATTTTGTTTTCTTTACTATTTTTTGTAGGAGAGTGCTATGAAGGCAAAGCACAAGGCTGAGAAAAAAGGTTTAATATGTTTTTAAATACTCTGATCCAATTTTCTGTGACTTATATTATATCCTAAGCATTGATTTTTTGTTTCCATCATCTTAGACCATGATTCATCTTTTTAATCTTGGTAACTTGATTATGAAAGCAGATCTTACTTTTATAATAAATCCATCCAGTGAAGGTACACACAAGGGATGCAACTGTTTCAGCCATTAAAGTAATAATTTGATATTTACTGATAAATATCAGGGAAATTCCTCCATGGAATAAAATCAATTTTTCTGCTATTTTATCTTTTGTGATTGTGTTGAGTAGATAGGAACAATTAGGGAATGTTTACTTAGAATATGTTCCATAGCATGTAAATCTGCTAGTGATTCAAAGAGTTTACATTTTACTCTCTCAAATGTTTGTGCCATTCCTATGAATGCTTGTGCAAATTCCTTGCACTTCATTGATTAAAGTTAACAATCCAAGTTGGGCAATTTGGAGTCTTGATATCTAGTTTGTCTATGTAGAAATCTTGCAATGATGCTTGGCATGATGTCCTTTTCTCTAAAAGTAGGAGTAGCATCATTCTTTCTGTTTTCTAAACTTGCACTGTTCATATTTTTGGTTTGCAGTGTTAGCTTCACAAATTGCTTTTGGTTATGGAGGTGAATCAACTTCTATTAAATCATACGGTATTTCCAGGAGTGGGGCCAGTGCCAACATTGGTCAGAATTCAGCATTGAGTGGTATGCCATCATCAATGCATTTTCATTTAATAGACTGTTATAAGATGTTTTTGTTCTTTGCAGCCTTATCCTTCATCCTCTTGATAATATTTAGCTGATGGTTTTAACTGCAGGGTTGAGAGAGAAAGAATACAAAGAACCATGGGTATGTATAATGTATAATGAGTGAAATAAGTATGCTGTCTTATTGATATATTTTTTTTATCTTTTTCTGGTGTGTCTATAATTGGAGATGTAACTGTTCTTGCTTGTTTTATTCTGAAGTACTGGTTGCTGGGTGTTGCTACAGGACTATTACAGTAATTATCCAGTGACTCTTCCCTTGAGGAGACCATATTCAGGAAACCCAGGTATATTCCAAGAACCATCTTGGAGAAAAAAAAAAGAAAAATGATAAAGAACAATTGTTGGACTTTTAATATTAAGGGAATTGAGTGATCTAAACTAGTTAATTTAGTACAAGAATTTGTTCTTATTTAGAGAATTGTACAGTTTTAATTACATTCATAGAATATCAGCTGTTCTTTTTTTTTCTTCCTCCACTTAAGAATTTAGTCATTGTTACATTGGCAATATTACGCTCTTTGTACTATACAATATCTAGTGGCTTTAATTTCACATGTTTGTTCTGATAGAACTTCTTGATGAGGAGGAATTTGGGGAGGCTGTAGAGTCCAGAACTTATGATGAAAATGCATCAAATCCAGCAATGGAGCTTGGCCTTTTGGTAAGTAAACAAAATTTAAGAAATATTGTCCTAATTATTATAATAATGTTCTGATCAAATCGTTGTCAGGAGGAAAACCTAGAGGCAAGCATGTTGTTGATTAGTTTGCCTCCAACATTGCCTATGATTAAACAATCAGTTGCTGCTAGAGGCCAAGATGTTAGTGTGAACTCTAAACCCTCTGGAGGTTCCAAAGATGTGGAGAAGGCCTGTAAGTTGAACGAGTTACCATCTGGCTTCATGGGTAAAATGCTTATATACAGAAGTGGTGCAGTCAAACTGAAGCTTGGCAATACCCTTTATGATGTAAGTACTGCATTGTCAAGATAAATTACAGGATGCATATATGAGGTTATTTTATCATTTCTTATATTCTAAATACTCAAGACTACGAAAGGGCTTATAGTGTTGTTTTAACAAGTAAATAAAGTTGAAACATGAAACATAGTCATAATGTATAAGTGAAAGAATGTGAGATCCTTAGCTACATACAAAACTAATTTTAGTGAATCATTTTATAGAAATCTCACCAACTCACCTTGTTAAATGAGTTAATCCAAAGGTTGGTTATAGTACTGTTGGTTTCTCTTTGAACTAGCCTTGTGCATTCTGTTTTTCAATGGTTACAGGTTTCCTCGGGTATGAATTGTGGCTTTGCTCAAGATTTGGTTGCTATCAACGCTGGTCAAAAGCATTGTTGCACAATTGGGGAGATTAGCAAGCATGCTACCGTAATCCCGGATATAGATGCCATAGTTGACAGCATGTCTGATTTGTGATAAATTCAATGCGTTTCATTTTCAAGTAGTTTGCAGTATATTTGTGAAATTGTTATAATTATACCTTAAACAATGAAAAAGAGAAGAATAATTTAAAAAAGAAGTTTTTCTTGATTGAAACGAGAACAGAGATGACGAAATGCAGAGGTTAACAACTGCCTGATTGAGGAAAGAAAAATCGAAATAAGTGTATGTTATTTGTTTTCCTACTTTTCATTCTGGATGCTTTCTGTTTTTCCAAAACTGCATCTTGATTTCTCGGTTGAGAGGGTGGTGATCTACTGAACTCTTTAGAATAGACCATCTTCTTAGGATTATGTCTTGATGGGACAGTAACTTCTTTTTCATGGATGAGTTAAAAACTTTGCTAATTCAGAGTGAAACATATTGGCAGGTGTCAAAAAATAAAATTATGGATTAAATTTACTTTTCATAATATTAAAGATTAAATTAGTTGGAGATGTCAATTTCAAAGATGAAATTGATTTTTTTGTATTTTTTTCTCATGTTAAGATTTTTACTAAAAAGGATTATTAACATCAGCTCAAGTTAGTTGCATTAATTATGATTTAATTTTTGAAGGATTTGTCACTTTAAAAAAAAGGTTATTGATTTCACTTTTTATCGTGAGAATATAAATTCTTTTTTATTTTTTAAAAATAAATATCAATTGATGTGATTAATTATTTTAAAATTGTTTATTGTAAATAAATTTAAGATAATTTTTAACATTTTGAATATATAAAATTATAATTTATTTTATTACAGAATTTTTATGTTCTAAAACTATTTTTAAATGTTTATATTTAAATATTTAATAATTTCAAAATTTTATTATAGTAGGATGTAATTGTGTTATAATAATAAAATAAAATAATTTATATAATGTTTAATTATAGAGGGAGTTTTATGTAATAACAAAAATATATAATAAGTGCAGTTTTATCAATTTAATACAAAAAAATAAAGGTTAAGAATTTTGGTGTAGTATATTTATGGAGTGGAAAGAATTTTATGTAAATTTTAAAAATTAAAAAATTGTAGAATACATGAAAAAAGAAGAAATATTAAGAGCAGTATACTCTAAATCTAATTTGAATCATTATTATTATTTTAAGTATAAAGTTAACTAACTGAACTATCCTCATTGATATAATTTTGGATCTATAATAAAATAATAACATTTAAACTTAAAAATTTATATAAATTATCGAAATACACATCATTAAATCAACTCTAATTTGTTATCTCGTTGATGATTTTATATATAAAATTCAACCAAATACTAAATGCCTTGATTAACGGTAGAAAACAGTTTCTGTAACATGGTATTTGATTAATAGAAAAAGTCAAAGAAAATATCGAGAAATAAAAGTATTCATTTCGATTAGAAGTTGCGGTAATTTCAAATAAAAACATGAAAATGTGTATGGTTTTTTAATCTGATTCATACATATTATGGATTACAATATATATACATATATAGTAGTATTTATATAATATATATATATATATATATACTAAAAAACATTATACATGTATAATATTTATATATTATTTTAATTATACATTTTTTATAACATTTCTTAAAGTAAAAAAAAAAATACAATACAATACAGTATCCTCTATTTTATTTTTTAATAAAACTATAAATGTAGTATAACGATATTAATCTACAAATAACAAAATTTTGCATTTTATCTAGTAGTTGAAATGTTTAAATTAATAAACAACTTCCTGCACATTGATTTCTTATTTTCTTAACACCCTTAATGTTAACTCTTCAGTTTCAGACCACTTGATTGGTCGGTCTTGAATATTCAATATCGATTATTTGTGATGATCCATTTTTGATATTTTTTAAAATACTTTTTGCTAATATATAATATTTCATTCTTGTCTTATTAAACAACAAAATGCTCCTACTTTGCGCGAGATAATTATATTTAAAATAAATTTATTGAAAAAGTAATTGAAATGGTGTAAAATTAATATAATTTTTTCATAGATAAATTAAATATAATAAAAAAATTTATGTTAAAGTTTCTCAATAAAGTTATAAATAATTTTTTATCTATTTTTCAAATATATATATATACAAAGTATCTTAATTACAAACGAGATAACTGTTGTTCAAGTTAGAAAAAATTGTAATATGATAAAAATAAAAATAAACTAAATAATAATAAATAATTAAATATATATTAT
This sequence comes from Canavalia gladiata, assembly GCA_037954105.1. Lineage (NCBI taxonomy): Eukaryota > Viridiplantae > Streptophyta > Magnoliopsida > Fabales > Fabaceae > Canavalia > Canavalia gladiata. Next base: position 76,494,360 of record CM075658.1, on the reverse strand, counting down.
TAAAATTATTTATTATAATTTTTTATACAGAACTAATTAAAAATTATTAAATAGATCAACCTGAATTTAGCTAATAAAATGCAAGATTGGAATTTTAAATTTTAAATCAAAATTAAAATTAATTTTCTTCAGGCTAATCTTATTACGTCGGATTTAAGCTTAATATGCAAAATTTTCTGAAAAACCAAATTTTATTAAATTTAAATTATTTTAAGAATTTATGTTAAATTGGATTTTTTTTTCATCTGACATGTTGATTCGATGCAAGTGGTATAATCCTTTAATCAAATGTAAATAGAAGGGTGGAGAAAGATATTTGGATAAAAATTCTTTTTTTTTTTTTTTCTCACGTAGACATTGAAATGTATGTATACACTTGCTGGACTTTTTCTACAATGTAGCTGTTCATTTCATGGAAGAGATATCGTAGCTGAAGAGACTTAGGAATGGGTGAACGCAGAGGTCTAGAAAGTTTGTTGTTCACGTGCCATCTATATTCCCAGAAATAGAAAATAACAAAATAAAATAAAACTCCGTTTTTGTGTCTGGCGTTAAAGTGAGTGGGGAACCATAGAATATACTTAAAGATAGATTCCGAGATTCCCGCCACATGCCACGTTGGAGCTACTGGATAATTGTCGCCACGTGTTAGACACCAATGTCAGTTCAGTGCCAGCAGGACGTCATCTAATTGAGGCTTTCAGCAACTTCAAACTCATAATGGCTTCAAGCTTTCACTTTTATGATTTTAATGCCTGGGAAAAGGGAAATGAAGAAAATATTGATATGAAAATATTTGTTTAATTTGTTTGTATAGAAAAATAAAAAGAAATAAATTAATTTTTTTAGATTTTATTTTTTAATACGAAAAATTATACTTTTATATTTTAAATCATTAAAATTATTTTTTATTTATAAAATATAAAAATTATATTAATAAAAAATTTATTTATTTAAAAAAATTAACTTATTTTTTTTTCCTCCTATCCTTCAGGTGATAAAAGAAAAGGAGAGCATTAGTATAATGGACACTTGTGGGATCTAAATTTCAGTTGCAGGGGCATCAAATTCCGAATGCTTTGTAACATTTGAAATAAAACAGTGAAAATCGTAAGAAAAAAACTGTATTATTTGAATTAGTTTGTAGTGAAAGATGTGGGTACTTAATTTGAAATTTTGTATACTACTGTTTTAGTGAATGAGATGTAAAATAAAAACAAAATAGAATGATAAAAAATATTTTAATTTTTAACCAAATATTATTGAATGCTAAATTATTTAAAAGTATCAATATTTATACCTATACATAATAACTTATATTTATATATAATTTAAATTTAATGGTTATAATTTTTTATTGTTTAAAAAAATCTAACCACCATTCATAAAACAGATTAAAACGTATATGTAATCTTATTTAAAAACAAAACGTCACCCCTTTTACCTCTTTCCTTTCTGTGTTAAAATCATGCTTTTCTTGGAATTGTGCGATTTTTTTTTTTGGATGAATTCCACACCTTTTTTTCAACTTCTCGTAAAAATAAATACTATCAACCTTATTTTCTTTCGTCACAGCATTATCATATGTAATTATTGTTTCACCTATTTCTCATTTTCAAACAAAATATATTACCATGTCAGATGGGGGATATTTTTTATTTTTCTATTTTAATGTTTCTTATAATACTTTATACAATATAAAAATAATTTCCATTTTAAAATATTACAACAAAATAATAAATTAAATTAAACTATTATAATGTTTATTTATCTAAATAAATAAATAAAAATTTATTTTCATTTTTTGATTTGTATCTCTTTAAATAATAATTTTTTATTTTATTTAATTTATAATCTCTTATTTTTATTTTAGTCTTTTCTATTTCACATATCATTCTAAAAATACAGTTTTGGACGGAGGCCTGAATGTTTTAATTTAAATTAAACGGAGTTTATTTCACAATTAAAAAAATTGAAGTCAATTGACATGCCTCCTCAATTATGTAAAATAAATTTCAAATATTTATTATTACTTGAAAAGCGTGTCATGTTGAGAAAATTTAAAAACAATTTACGTTGGCTTATTTTTTAAAATTTGAACTTCAAATTTAGAGTAAAATAGATTGATCTAAATTTTTTTGAAAAGTATATTTTAAATTAAATGAAGTATTTTTTGTCTTAATTTAAGTTTAACTTGAAAAAATTTTAAAAATATTTTTTATTAAATTTAAACATTATTTTAAAATTTTAAAATAAAATTCAATTAATTTTTGTCCGATCTTTTATAATTAAGACCTGAATTAGGTTAATTAATTCATTTTGTCACCTCTTTTTAAATTTAACCTATTTGATCAATATAATTTGGTTCAAATTTTTACTTAAAAATTTTTGTTATAAAATTTATTAAATAATTTAATAAACCTATATTTATATATAAGTCACTAGCTTAAATAAATTAACAAGTGTGTGATTTTTAAATATTATAATAAAAATAATATAATATCAATTATATATTATTGCTGTATTATTTACATTTATGTAAACTAGCTGCTCAATTAAATCTAAAATATCATAAAATTTGACATTTTTAATTAAATATTTTTTATAAATCTTAACCTAACCAAATAAATACCTATTGAATAACTTTAATAAAATTTTAATTTTAATATGGTATCAGTGTAAATTATATTAACAACTAATTAAAATTATTATGGATATAAGTTTTAAAAATATTAAAAGATTAAATATTTTTAATTATATAATAATTTAGAATTAAATGATAATATTTTAATATATTTTAATTAAATTCTTTAAATAATCATGTAAATGTGGTTTAATATCAAGACCAGCACAAAGTATAACCGGAATATATCACCCAAATATAACTTGCAGATACACACTTGATCTAATCAATCTCGTACCGTGCTAAACTAAATTAAGCTCCCCCAAATTTGCACGATGTGATATTTCATTAACAGTGAGATGTATTGTTAAAAAATAGAATAATTCTATTCCCTTTCTATATGATAGATAATTTAACAACTTTTATATTAAATTAAAAAATCCTTTGAAAATCAATTCTTTTATTTTATTTATCTAACTTTTCTCGTATCTAACATTTTGAAAACAACTCAACTCAAAAAATTAGGTATGTGAAGATTATGATTATACTAAAACCCATTTGCTTATTTTGATGTGAAGATTATGATTATATTAAAACCCATTTGCTTATTTTGCAGTTTTTCAACATCCATATTTATAATGATAAAAAGAAGAAAAAACATTGTTTTCCCCCGAAATGCAAAATAGGTACTACATTTCTTTGTGAGGGAAAAGTAGGGATGGACGATGGTAGTAGAGCCTATACTTGTGTAAGCTGAAAGTGGGCAAAAGAGGGAGGGTTGTTTGTCTGGTTTAATGCATTTAGTGAATAAGTTTTGATTGAATCAGTTAAGGTAAGGGAGGGATGAAAAAGGGATTCCTGAAATTGAAGTTTTGACAAAAATATATATATATTGTTTTTCATTTTAATGCTCAAAAAGAGAAGATTGCCCGGAGAAAGTAAATCACTTATAGTATGGACTTTGGAGTTGTTCTGGCTTCATTTGGGTTCTCGAATCCAAATTATTAAAAATGTAATTGTGTCAAAAAAAAAAAAAAAAGAGAAACGTAGCATAATCAATCACATTGTGTTTATTTAGAATTCTTATCAATTTAAATGGGGAAAAATACACTTCATCCTATTGTGTTTTCCTTTTGAAAGAAAAGAAAATGTCACTTCTATTCTACTACATTTGGAAGCCTAAACAAACGCACTATAAAGATTGAAAAATGTTATAATTTGATGAGTTCAAGTATATATGCTACTTTCTCTCTAATCAAATTTTTATCAATCAAGTTATAGTCCAATCAAGTAATTTATTTGAACTCTCACATTCAGTCCTTTAATTAATTTTCATTTCTATCAAGTGGGTCCTAAAAATCAAGATCCAACAAATTATGCATTTCCATTAACTTCAACGAGTACACAAAAATATTTTGTACAAGAACATAGTTCAGGAATGTTAGGTTGATATATGTAGAATTCCCTAGTGGCTAGAAAAATGAGCATGATTAAGTATTGATATGATGAGGCCAGATAAGAAATGAACATGCATGCATGTATTTGTGAAAGAAACAAAACTAATATTTAAGGTAAAAACTGGAGCCCAGGTCAATGGCCTAGCTGTGGTAACCATCAGATGCTATATATAGAGCATTCATCAAGTGTTGTACTTTCCATCCCCATAATTCCGCAACTTAGTAAAGTTATTTCCTTTTTATGTTGCATAATATTCAAGAACTTTGGCCTATTTAACAGATTCCATACGACAAATTGCTCTGTCGTTTCCCAAGTAGCATTTAAAAACAGACCCCACCTTTCCCTTGTACTTAGTACTGATTGCTATTATACTTTAATTTTTTGTTTATTACATTTAGTTTGAGATGTTACACTCACAGATCTACACTATGGTATAATATGTTTTAAAAGTAACTGCATTTAGTTTGGTTTTTTCAGATTTAATTTTTTTATATCTTTAAATATTTTAAAAAAAGTTTTTTATGTCGTTTTGTAATGATTAGATATGCATTTATTTACAATACACCACGAACACTTTGTGGTTACAAATGACGTAACACCTTCAAACAGGAGGGTAAGCGTCTACCCATCTACCCAATAAAATCAACTCAAATCTAACTAAATAATATAGGTTAGGTCAATTTTTTTGTTCACCTAATGAATTCGATGATAATTGATTCAAGTATTAGCTTCAAATCGAAAAAACTCAATAATCTTATTATTCAAATCGATGGATATGCTACTTAAATAAATATTTTTTTTAAATCTATTGTAGTACATCAGTTTCCTAGTCTAAATTAAAAGTTTACTTTCATAGGTTTTTCCTTTTTCATTTTTACTCTTTTGGTTTTCTTTCCGATTTTTTATACTTTTTTCCTATTTTTTATTTTCTAAATTAATAATATTCAGACTCAATGACCTAAAAAATGTCAGATTGCAATAAAAATTTACACCAACTTTAATCAAACCAAACCAATTTTTTTTATTAAATCAAATATATATCTTTTATTCAAATTAAAACCTCCGACCTGATTACATTCCTGCCTCTCCTCCCTCCCTCCCTCTCTCTACATATATATCATGTAATAAATTTTTTTAAAAAAATTATAAGAATTAAAATAAAAAATAGATAATTAAAATAAAATTTAATCACAATATTAAGAAAAATACTTAATCATATAGGAGTGTGTTTTGAGACTTGATACATTTTCATTAATTTCTCTATTTTATTCTATTGGATATTTCAAAAATGTTTTTATTTTATTTTTATTATTGTTTTGTAATATTAATAAATAATTAACTATTTTTAGATTCACCAATAATAATTAATCAAGTATATTTAAAAAATAGTTAGTATTAACTATGAAAAATATATAATAAAAATTAAATTTTTAATCTTAATATCACAATTTTAAACAATAGATAAAATTAATATATGTATGTGCGCGTGTTTTTTTATCGTAATTTTCCAAAAAAAAAATATTTGTTATATATTTCATTTCAGATATATTAGATGAAATAAAAAAATAAAAAATAAAAAATCATATATATTATATATATTAAAATTAAAAATAATGTAGGAAATATGATTATGATTCTTGTTTTGCCAATTGAACGTTCTTTATTGTTTAAACATTAATATTTGTGTGTATATATAATATTGAAAGAGACCTTATAGTTGAGAGGGCACAGCTAGTTGTTTGGTGATTGGTGGACAAGAAGAAATGGTGGAGTAGTGATAGGTTACTTTAATGTTTATCGTTAGTTCTAAAGTTCACACTTCACAAATCATAACCATGTGAAATGTACGACTTTCATAAAACAATAGCAGATTGCCCAATTATTTCCCACATGATAAATAAGGTCCATGGCGACTCCTCTATCAGAACAGCCATATTTTGGAACTATTCAAAAGGATTTGGTAGTATATCATTAGTTCAAAAAAAATAAATTATTTAATAAATAAATAGATTTATAATAAATTTTTGTTCTATTTTATTATATAAAATAAAATTTTATTTAGATATATTAGATAAATATAATTTATTTTTGTTTAAAATATATAAAAATATTATTGTAATATTATAAAATAAATAGTTATTTTTAATAGTTAGTTTATATTTAAAATAATTAATTATTAAGGATATAATTAAATAATAAAATTTAACTATAAAATAAGTTAATAAATTTTAGTTACAAACTTTAAAAATTATTTATTAAATAAGTTAATTTTTTTTTGTAAAAAGTTGAAGATTATAAGATAATTTTGTCATAGATGTCAAATAAGATGAAACAACACACTTTACAGTTTTTTTTTTCACATAATCATAAAATTCATCTCATCCAAACATGTGTTTAATATATTTTACTAAATCTTTATAATAGTTTAAAATATAATACCAACAAAATAATTTAAATGTAATACAAAAATATGAAAAATTTATCATCTAATTATAAATTATTATATCATTAATATTATGTTTTTATAATAATTATTTCAATAATTATATTCATTATAATTTAAAATTAGTTGATAGTATAATTTTTTTATATTAATTCATTTAAAATTAAACAAACAACAAAAGGAAAGAAATCAATTGGAGACTTTAAATAAATTGATTTAATAAATTTTTTAATTTATTTTTTAAGTTTTTAATATTGCCAGTGTTAACTTTTTTAATTTTTAATAAAAATTAATATATTTTTTTGTCATGTATTCTTAAAAATATATTAAAATATCATTATTACTATAAAAAATTATTTGATATTTTTTTTATTTTATTGTATCATACTATTTTTATATTTCTATGTAAAATAAAATATTGATGAAAATAACAGTTAATATTTTCTTAAATTTTTTTATGATAAAATAAATAAAAATAATTTTGTTCTTCTCTTTCGAGATAGACAAATAAAAAAGAAGGTAATAGTAATTTAAAATCCTTTTACGGAAAAATATGAGAGACATCGTTGCATGGGATTCTAATTTGAAGAAAGCAATGACTTTTGGGTCAGTGTCTTTCATTATTGTTGTTTTGCTCCTACAGTGCTCCATACTTCCTCCGTGTTAATTTATTTAAAGTTTTAGCAACATTTATTTATTTAAATTTTTTAATGTGAATATATAAATATATAACAAAAACGTATATACTTAGTACATTAATACTATTAATTATTATAATTTTTAAATTTAAAATACCGATTATAATTATTAATTTTTATACATAATCTCAAACGTTAAAAAAGAAAAAAAAAACGGAGGGATTATTTGGCCTATACATTTTATATATAATACTATTAAAGAACGTTAACAACATGAAAGGAGAAAAAAGAAACATTAATATTTTGATAAAGACAACCGGGAAAGAAAGGGAGTGAAGTGTTTAACTTTATTGGGGAATGTATATTAACATTAACAATTTAACACGAACGGATATTTTATTTCAGCCATTATCATTCATTCATTCATTCATTCCTCACCGGACTCTAAGAATGACAAGAAAGAATGAAGGTTGTTAGAGACATTGGTTTGGTCAGCAAAAGAGTTCTTGAGAATTTCATCGCACAAAATTGGAGTTTGGTCGGAACAAGGTGATAACTGCTCGGAGTTGTTATTCTCAACGTTACTACTACTGAAATCACACATATCTGAGAAATCAGAGTTGAGAAGATCGCACAAGGAAATATCTTCCACATTGAAGTCTATGAGCAAATCCGTTGGAAGTTCTTTTTCTTCACCATGAAACGACGTGAACCCGTTGTCGTATAAACAGGGTTCCATTGGGTTAGTTGTTGGAGAATTAGAAGGTAGAGCATTAGTTGCTTCCACAACTTGTGCCTCTGCGTTAGACTTGTTCTGCAATTGCGTTGATGAGTGAGAGTTTAAGAGTAATACCTTTGAACACTTTGTAGCCTTTGTACGGACCACAAGGGAACTTAACTCAGGAGTAGCCATTGTTTCTGACTTTGGATTCTCTCTTCTGCTTTTTCCATGACAACTACTTTGGTAACCATCTTTAACCTTTTTTCCCAAATTGGTGTTCCAATAATTCTTTATTTCATTGTCTGTTCGCCCTGGAAGCCTCCCTGCTATTAATGACCATCTACATATATAAAAATTAAAAACCTCACATTAATTAATTACCTCTTAATTGTGTTAATTAATTATCAAAAATTACTCTTCTAAGCTAGTAAGATTGGTTCAATGATAAAAAATAGGAACAAAAAATACTAGTCTTATCATTGTCACACGTTTTATTTGAATAGAAGAACAGAACAGACCTGTTTCCCAGGAGCTTGTGAAGCCTGATGATGAGTTCTTCTTCATCTGAGGATATATTGCCTCTCTTGATATCTGGTCTCAGATAATTCAACCATCTAAGTCTGCAACTTTTTCCACATCTTTTCAAACCTACATGGCCATATCCATGTTTAAGCATCAACAAACAAACAGAAATGACATCTATTATATGATACTATATGTATGAATTAACTGTAACACATTAATGAACCTGCACTCTTGGGAAGGTTTCTCCATCTTCCTTCTCCATGGACTTTAATGAACTCCATGAGGATTTTGTCTTCATGAGCTGTCCAAGCACCTCTATTCAAACCCTCCTTTGAACAACAAGGGCTTCTCCCCATATCTCTCTCTCTGTCCCTCTCTATCTATCTATCTATCTATGTCTGTTTGGTGAGTCTCTTCTCTCTTCTGATATTGTGCTTAGGTTTTGTTGGTTTCCTACTCACGGATCTCTTTGCAGTGGAGTGTTTGACACTATGGATATTTATAGCATCTATAATCAATTCATAAATTTGGTGTGGTCCACACTTCATGCCTTTGCAAGTCAATAAGAATTTGTAAGTGAAAAAAGATTATTTATAATTACACATTTCATTATTTTTTATATTTTTTTCTTATTACATTATATATTATATATTATGTTTTTATATTTTTCTCTTTCTTACCATTTAATACACCTTATTTTAAAATGTATAAGAATGAGAATTCAAATCATATATATTTAAATGATTTATAAGAATTGTATCACATATCATTGATGCTAAATTATGTATATAACTACGATTTTTCACGTCCTATAAAATTAATATCTATTTAATTTTTTATTTTTAATCTTTCTTTTTATATATATATATACATAATTATTTATTATATTTATTTTATTTTATTTTTTCAAGATGTAGAGACAGCTTGAAGTGTCCTTAAACATTTTCTTTATGTATTATATGGAGGCTTTTTCGGTTACATATGCAATCGATCATTTGTCCTCTACGGAACAGCTTTGGAATTGGACCCAATGATTCCTCGAAATCATTAATTCCGTGTGTTGAAATTTTCCAGAGAGTCTGCTACTCTTTTGTGAAACCGATACTGATGATAGCGAAATGAAAAGATCATTTACCAAATTTTGTTTTATTTTGTTCATTTTTGTTAATTATGTTACTAATTAATATGTTATTTTGAGGATGTATTCTTACGTGAACATAATGTCCACAAACACAGTCAATAAAAAGCTTAAAGTAATATTAAATAGTTTTACCTTGTATTAGGATAATGTTTTTATTCTCCCCTTAAACAATCCTTCAATAAAAATTTATTTATATATATTTTTTTCAGTCACTTACATTTTTAAAGGGATTATTCTCTTGATTATTGTAATTTTTTGTTATTAGTTAGATAAGCAGTTACCGATAATTAATTAAATGATCGGTTCAAAATAAGAATTATATAGATAAAGATTGTGAGGCGTGCACCCAAAATATTATATAATTTAAAACGATATATGTGAAGATTGATTTGAGAAATAGTTAAGATTTGGACAATCTCTGTTATAATTAATGTTCTTGGAGAAATTGAAAATATTTAGGCATATAATTTTAAGGTTAAATTATTTATGAGTCCTTATAATGTTACTGAATTAGCACATAGAATTATAGTTTAAAATTTTTTAATAGGGTCTTATATTTAAAATTTTTGAATTGATCCTTATAGTAGTTTTCAATTAAGTACCCTATTAATTATATAACTATATGCATCCCTAAAATGCTTAATACTAACACAAAATAGCCTGCTGATGATTATAAAAAATTCGTAGATAGAGTCTAAAACCATTAATCAATTGAAACTTATTTAATAATTTTATGAAATATAAAAACTTCGTTAGAATCTTTTAAACATAAAAATCTATTTAAATTTTAATAAATTATAAAAAAAACTACATAGAGACTTTAACCTAATTTCAATTATATATATATATATATATATATATATATATATATATTAACTAATATAATTAACTACTGTAGTTTACTTTTAATATTCAAACCTTGTAGATAAAAAAGAAAATAGACATTGAGAAATTTTCTACTCCCTTAAATAGATTTATAACTGATTTAAGTTTGATTAATCTAAAATTTAAAAAAAAAACAAATTTAATTCTATATTATCAACTCACTTGTATTTTATTTTTATTTCTTCATCTACATTGGAAAAGTAAAAGGAAAGAATATACTAACGAAAAAATGTTACATATTACTAATATTAGTCCAAGGAAAATTGAATTAGTATAGGTATTGAGGGTGTAGAATAAAATTGTAATGTATTATATGATAATATAACGTGCTGTCATTTTATATTAATTTTAAAAAATATTAATAATTTTTAAATTGGTTTTTTTTATTTTATATATCAAGGATAGCTCGAGTTGACAAAATAAAGATGTAAAAGTCGTTTAAAACCTTTTTAACAAATTTTTTTATATATATGAACATGATTCAAATTTACGCATTTTTAAGAGATAAAACCATCTTTCAAGTTACAGGCGAACTTTATTGATATTTAAAATTAATTTTAAGGGTTAAAAATGATAAATTATTAAAATTTAAACAATTTATTACACTTTATATTTCTTATATAAAAAAAATTTAAAATAAATATTTATTAAACATGCTTAAAATTAATTTTTTATATAAACAGAATTTGTATTATATTTTTAGTTTAGACAAATACAGCAACCACCAGTTTTATGGATCACAAATATGATAAATGAAAAAAGGTTGCATGTAAGAATGGGAAACAGTGTTATGATTAAATGATTAAAAACTTTGCTGAATTTATTTAAGTGAGTTTTGGAAATTAAATTGAATGTGGAACTGACTTTCTCACCGAGCTCTTTGTCTTAGAAAGTTTGTTGAAACAGCCTCCAATATGTTGAAGCAGCCTCCAACATGTCCCATATGCGAACTGTGACAACGAGAGAAGGTCACAACATTTCAACATTATTATTATTATTATTATTTTCTACCAAAACTGATCTGAATAGGTTTCAACCGTCCAAGTTCCTCTTTCACATTCTTTTCAACAAAGTTTCTTTATCTTCTAGCATGTCACACTGCTTTGTCTGCATCTAAATATTTATTTTATTTAAATAAAATTATTATGTAAAACTAAGGATAATATTTTTAATTTTTTATTTATATACGTTTTATTAAATGAAAAGACGATAATATAAATAAATTTATAATTATTTTAACAGTTAAATATCATAAAATAAATTTATAATTTTATTTATTTATGATATAGTTTTTTAAATAAAAACTATATTAAATAAATAGATAAAATTATTTACAGTTAAAATATATTTTTTAATTTTTAAAAAAATTATAAAAAATTTATTTTATTTTTATAATTAAATTTTTTATTAAAAATATAATATATTTTATTATAAATAATTTAAATTAAATATTATAAAATACTAAAATTTACTTAATAATCAAATAAATGTATGAGATAATTCATATAAGATAGTAAATTAAATTTTAAAAATAATTTAAACTCATCTTCTAATATGTTAGTTTTACAATCTTGACAAATTCAAATGTTTTATATTAAATAATTTTTTCTTTACACTATTCTTAATACACAAATCATTATAAAATATTTTTAAAGAATGTGTAGTATTTAAAAATGAATTTGACGTAAATTTGAGTATTAAAAAATTATGATATCAAACTAATCAATCTATTAAATTACAACTTTTTAAAAAAATTTAATATTTTTAAATTTTAATATTACAAATTTAAATACTAAATTAATGTATGTAGTATGAAATTTTGAAAGATTAGAAAAATGTAAAAATAATAAAATCTAATATATAATTAATATCTGCAGTTCATTTTTTTTTCTCGTACTATAATACTTATTAAACATATATAACAATTAATTATTTTTGTGCTAAAATTTAAAATAACACAATAAATTTTATAAATTTAAAATAGTAATTATGTTTTTAATTTTGTGCTAAAATTTTAAACGTCAAACAAATGAAATGACATACAATAAAAAAAATTACTTTATTAAAATTTTGTTAAATTTCTTATAATTTATTGGAAATTTTAAAATCTAATTATAAAATAAGTTTAAAATATTAAAATACAAAATATCAAGAAATATATATGGTAAAATAAAAAATTTAATAAAATAATAAATATATAAATAAAATAAATGAAATCATAAATTTAAATTAATTAAAAATAGAAAAATAATACTACGTAAAAATTATTTTTAAGAGAAGATGTCAATTAAGTAACATTTATAGAAGAAAAACTTTAGTATTGTATATAAATTGTCTGATTTGAAATTGCTTTGAAGATTATGGTAAGCGATGTTTTTGTCAATAAGTAATTTAAAAAAGTAAATTATTCTTTATTTTTTAAAAGATTTGAATCAATCATGTTAATTTTTAAAATATGAAAGTTTTTATTTATATGTTTAAAATATGTTAAATTTATTTTCTTTTTAATATCAGTTTAGTTTTTTAAAAGTACAAATTGAATAATATTTAAAAAAATAGAAGTAATATTTTATTTTATTAAAGATTAATGCGGTTTCTTTCATTTTTTTTAAAAATAAAAATAATATTTCACTTACCAACAGACTTTTAAAACCGTGTTAAAGTAATTCTAGAAAGTATATGATATATAGAAAAGAAAAAGAAAATGATTAAATTCTATGATATAAATTTTGGAGAATTAATTTTAAATTTTTTAATTTAATTAATTAATACATATATGTTTAAATTAATCTATATTTTATTGAAAAAAAAAACAAGAATTATTGTTTTAACTTTAAAAACACATCGAGACGAAACTGATGTGAGAGGAAAGAAAAGTTGTTTTAACTTTAAAAACATATGGAGACGAAATTGATGTGAGAGGAAAGAAAAATTTATCTATTTATTTTCTGTGTATGTTTGTTTTTTTTGAAGCATATGCATAACTAATCTATTTATTTTCTGTGTATGTTTGTTTTTTTTGAAGCATATGCATAACTAACGGTTGTTTTCCTACCAAAAACAAATTAGAACTGGTATGCTTTAACCAATATTAAAAAGAATTCACCTGTGTAGAAAATGTTAACAAATATTTTTTTATTAAAATTTTTAATATATTTTATTAAAAAAATTTGGATACGGGATAAAAAAAAGTTGTTGGTAGAAAATTTTTATTACAAAACAGTATGTATAATTATTATGATTTCTAATATATTTTAACATCATCTTTTTAAAAATTATATCATTTTATTTACTTTACGAGTATTTTTAAACTATTTTTTAGCAAATTTCATGTTTAAATTTAGATAAAATCAATGATAAAATTGCATTAGTCTGTTTTGAAAAAAAATATCTAAGCAAAATAGTTAGAATATGAAAAATAATATTTTAATTAAAATCTATTGAAAAAGTAAGAAAGTAACTTACTAAACTACAAATATTTGATGAGATAACCATAAAATTAACTAATGTGAGATGATATGTTTATAGATAACATATATTTTTAAGTAATTATAGTTTGAAGTTAATTTCAAATTTATTATTTTTAAAAAGTAAAAAATTTAAAAATAATTAAAATCAGTGGTGTAGTATAAAATAACCCAAAAAACAGTAACTTATAAATAATAAGTTCCTACGTTACTTTAAATAATACATGAAAAGAGTTATAAATTAATAAGATAATTTATTTGTTTTACGAAATATTTTTATTTTGATTAAACAAACTTTTAAATAATTATATAAATTATTAACTAGTTGAAATGACTGATCAAACATTTTATATACAACTATAAACACAGTGTTTTGTGAATAAAATTATTTAGGATCAATCATAGATTCTGGATACAAAGTTAACAATGATATAGCAATAGCCATTGAACCAAAATTAATTACAACAAATGAAAGTTAACAAGTTTATGATGGAATATTTTCGTTTTGTGTTATTAAATAATTGGTATAGTTTTAAAAAACATTATTGGTATCATTATGTATAAAAAATTATATCTATTTAATTTTTCTTCAAAAATTAATTGTGACATTAAATTTGTTTATATCTTTAAAAAATAAATTGTTTTGACATCACATATTAATCTTAAAAAATATTAAAATATATGTTAATTTTTTTAAAGGACAAAATAATAGGAAATCCTCTCCGTCCCGCCCAAATATTATGTCTATAAAGTTAGGTTGTAGTTTTCATGTCTCATTGTTCCACCTTGTCTCCACCTCGGCGCTCAAGAGCGAGTCATCTATGTAAAAATGTTAAAAAGATATGTATATGATAAGAGGTCTCATCAAGATGAAGACATGTGAAGTAATTTTACTCTTTTTAAAAATTGAGAATCTCTCTCATCATTGAAATAATTTCAGTAAGAGATTGGAAACTTGGATATATGCTTTCCGTTCTTGTTAATGGAAATTTCCACGTGTCGTCTGCTGAATAATTCTCCTTTTTCTCACTTATTTTCATCACGGAACCTTCCAACTTATCTGTTACACTATTTTTATGGTGCATGTAGCTAATTTAGTTAGTTCATGGACACAATTAGAATATGCAACATGATAAATGTGCAGAGAGAAGTCCCTTGGGTTGGATATTCTTCAAGATATTTATTTATTATATTTCTTATATTATTATTAATAGTTTTTACTTATTATCAAGTCTATTGTTGTTATTTCCTTGATAGTTATATTATTAAAAATAAGTTGATTTTCTGCTTGTGAATTAGAAAATAACGTTATTTTATCTTGGCCATTTCTTTCTTTCTACATTTAATCACTATTTAATTTAATTATATACTAATATTTTATTAAACAAAATTTATCAATGCAAATAAAATTGACTTTTTTTAATTATTTATCACAAAGAACTTCAATAATTTGTCTTAATTTTTTTTAGTTATGTAATAATCTTTTTTCTTTTTTTTTTCATTCTAACTTTCCATTTTTTATTTTAGTTCATCTTCATATTTATTTTTTAAATGGATTATCAATATCAAATTATTCAGTATAAAAAATTTCTATCATGTATAATATTGATATTTAATGCTTATTATTTATCATTTCTAATTTTATTTAAAGTAAATTATTAGAATATTATATTATAGAAATTGATAAATAATTTTTATAATTTAAAAAAATAGAAAATTAATAAAATAATAAAACTTACATATAATATATTTTTAATATTATTATCTAATTAAAATTAGAATTTCATCTCAATAATTAATGTCAACTTTAATAAAATCCTTATAATATTAATTATTAAATTAAATTTTTATTAAAAATAATATCATAAATATTTATAATTTTACACTTGGATTTTATTCTTAATAAAATACATTTACACCAGACCTTTCTACTTTACAAAAAACAATTAGGTCTCCCTAAAATTGATATGTGGTTCTCTGATTTGGAATCATTAATTATAGGTGCAAGGCTTTGAGCAGCACCAATGCTGCACGCCTAGTCCACATTTCATAATGGATTATATTCAATGGCTTCATATTAGATTTGACAATTAAATAGTTTCAAAATGAATTATATTCAGTGGCTTCATATTAGATTTGACAATTAAGTAGGTGGAATCTTTACGTTACTTCTTTAACATGTTTTTCATTTATTTTCATATCAAATTATAGAAAATATTAAGCGAAGACTAATGTATTTAATATTTTTAAAACATAAAAAATACTCAATTTTTAAAACTATACATCCTTTTAATTTTGTTAACGTTTTCATTATGTTTCTATAGCTTAAAATAATTTGTATGTTTATTGATTTTAGGTTTATCTTTGTTGTAACTTTTATTTTCTTTTTCTTCTTTTAATTAATTATGAATAAATTAAATGACATTTATTATATTGTAAAAAATTATCCATTTTATAGATAAATATAATTGAAAATTAATTCTAAAATTAAAAATACTTTTATTTGCTTATTATTAAGATAATAAAACGATATGTAATATATAATAAAAAAACACAAATACCACTTGAATCACAGTAAAGACAATATCACCATGAATTTTTTTCTGTTTTATTTTAATACTATTTTTTTTTATCTTAGCCAGCTCCATTTACCACATTAGGAACCACCATGATGATGAAACAGAAACAATGGAATGATGTGTTTGCATTCTCTATGAACAATGGTTCGATGCTACCTCGGCACGAAATTGTACACGAGCTATAGTAAATTGGACACCTCATCATATTTTGATAAAATTATTATAAATAATAATTTGTTTGCATTTCTAACCTATAATTATATATTTCAAAATTAAAATTGATCTTTTAAATTAAACTACATTAATTGCATCAGTTTATCTACATGTGTAATAGTATATTAATTACAACATTTACTTATTATAGCAAGTATTGTGTTAATTGCAACATTTACTTATTTATTATAGCAAGAACTCAATTTAAAATTAAATTAAAATTTAACTAGTTCATACATGCAATAAATGTATTTGGCTATATTCCTAAAAGTATAACTATTTTTATAAAATGATGTTTAGTGAACTTATGCTATCATTTTGATTAAGAAGAGGGTGAAGGAAATAAATAAATCTTTCACAAGTATATAAATGTGCATCAGTTCGATGAATTATTTAGAAAAAAATTACAAATTAAACATAAAAATTAATTTGGATATAAATATTGTAAATATAAATTAAAAATAATATTAATTTTTGTAATTAATTTATTATCTAAATAATAGAATGATATTTTTTATTCCATTTTATCATAACTTACTTAAATAATGGAATAAAATTTTTATAATATTTTATTTTCTCTCCTTTCAATTCAAACATAACCTAAGATTATTATTAAAAATTATTAAATATAAAATGATATAAAATATAATAAAAAAAAGTCCATTCAACAATTTTATGACACTTTTTATGACATTAATTTTTTTCTTTTTTTTATATTAATTAATTTATATTAAAAAATTTATTTAATTATTTTATAATAAATTATACAGACATCTCATGAATTTTGACAAAATTATTCATAACATTTTTATTTTTTTACCTCTACACTCAAACCGCAATTGTTTAAAAGTTGTTGTAGCATCTACTTTGTATATAATTTTTAATAATTTTTTTAAAAATATTCTTATTTTCAACCTTTTCTGTATTAAATAAACCAAGATACAATGTAATATAGAAACTTACGGTATCAGTTGGCAAAAAAATATGTGTGAATTTTCATATTAGAGAATTCCAGCGAAACTCAGAGTAAGTGGCATAAAAAAGAGCCATTATCGTGAAGATGAGTTGTGTTTAAAATTTGGGAAAGGGTTATTGAAAAGAGACATTGAAATGCACAAAAACATTTGTGATTTTTCATATTAGAGAATGCCACCAAACCAAGATGAGTGGCACATAAAAGAGGAATTGACACAGATAAATTGTGTTTTAACTTTAAAAAGAAAGTTTATTGGAAAGAGAAAGAAGATAGAACCAACCAAACCGTCCTAGTAGACTTTCACCCTCATCTCTAATGTAATTGTTAAAATATTTAAATATGTTAAAAGTTTATTAACAAGATTACTATTCATAGTAATTCTACCTCATTCAAATAACTTGGTTAAAAAAAATATTATTAATAACGTTTGTAATACTAAGAATGATAATTGGATTTAGATATCTAAAAAAATATTTATAATGGATAGAAAAATTATCCATTAAATAAATATGAATCTAAATAATGGGAATGAATATAAATATGAATATCTCATTATCTAACCTGATCCAAACTTGTATATTTTTAAATATATTAAATTAAGATTAAAATAATTAAAATACATATATAACCTCTAATAATATATAATTAGAACTAAAAAGGGAATTATTTTAATAATAATTGTATAATTTCTTAATTTTATTATTTTAAATTTAAATTTATTTAAATTATAATAAATATTTGATGTATGTTATATAATTTAACATACATTTATGTTATAAATCTATATAAAAATTATATGATATGTTTTTTATATTATATTTTTATAATTTTTTTGGTTTACAGTACAGTAAAAGTGTGTTTAAATTTATTTCAAAACTTAAGTAGGCTCATATTTTTTAACACAACATAGAATAATTTATAAATCTTAGACTATCATTTACTTTCTTTTTAAAGGTACATTTAACACCTACCAAGTTGTAGCAACAAAATTGTATTAATTACCTTTCTTCTTGTGTGTCTAGAAAGAAAAGATGATTTATTTATTTATATATATAAATATTAGAAAATATAAATTATTATTTTTATTAATATATTTTATTTATAAAAAATAAAGAGAGATAAATAGAAGATTATTATAATTGAATAATATTTTTTTAACTTTCATCTTTATAATTAATTTTAACATAAAATTTATTGAAAAAAATATTTGTTATACTTTTAAACATTTAAAATCAATCTTAATGATTTAAGATTAATATTTTAAAATAAAAATATATACTAATTATTATATATATGATTAAATTTTAAAGGAAAAATTAAATTATTTTATAAATTTTTTTTAAAGTTATTTCGTTTAATAACTTTAATAAATAATTAAATTTTATCAATTCAATTGTTAAATTAATAAATTATATTATATAAATTATTTTAAATTTTTTATAAAAATTTTAATATTTTAAAAAATAAATTTAAATAATAAATAATATATCTTTTATAATATATTTTTAAATTTTACCATCATTATCATCACCGTACATAATAATGATGATTATTTGGAAGAGGCAATAAGCACAAGGTTTGAAAAAACATTCTGGGATTGCCATCGGAGAGTCTGTGTAACTAGTTCTAAGCAAGCCATGCTACAGTTGCTTTCAACCCGCAAAAATTGTAGATTCTTCTGATTCTCTCTGTCTTACAACAATTCAGCTGCCATTCGTAGAGGTTGAAAGTTGGATGGTTTCTACCATATACCGATGATTGTTATTTTATCGTGAATCTTATTGAAAATTTTTTATAACGATATTTCTATATTTAAATTAATCTCTATTAAAACAGAATAATAGTTTTATGTGCGGGTTATATTCATGAAAGATAAATGTGTAGTGAAAGTATTAAGAATGGAAAGCAACTCCTTGAAATTTTGTTCTAATATCATGCATGATTGTGTGGTTGGTTTTTATAAATGTGAAATATTTGAATTTTGACAAAGGTAAGCTGTGTAAATTAGATGGTATTTGGTTTTTAAAAATATTTATTATTATTTAAAATTTTCATACCACTTTTATTTTATTATTTTTTTAAAAATAATAAAAATAAAAATAAAACTATTTTCATTAGTTCTAGTAAAAAATTAAAATAAAAAATAAAATAAAAGTAAGATAATATATTTCAAATAAAATTAAAAGTAAAAAATAAAAATAGAAAATGTTTTTCTATAAAATATATTTGGTAAAACTAATTAATAAGTTAGTTGAAAATTTTAAAAATGAGTTGAAAGATAAAAATATAAGTAAAAATTAGAAAATTAGTTGAAAGCTGAAAAAATTAAAAAATATGTTAATTAAAATAAAAAATATTTGGTAAAATTAGGTATTAAATTAATTTATAAAGATAAAATAATAAATAAAGATATGATAATTAGATATAAATTTAAATATTATAATGTTTTATTAATTATAAATTTAATATTTTATTATTTAAAGTAAATTATTATTTTTAAATTTTCTTATTTATATATTTATTAAAAATATTATATATAAATAAATTTATAATTATTTTAATGATTATATATTATTAAAAAGTTTAATTATTTTTATTTATTTAGTTTATTATTTATAATATATTTTAATTAAAAATGATTTTGAAATTAAAAATATAATATTTATTTTATCTTTAAAATATTTATCAACAAGAATCAAAAGTTTTATTATAAATAATTTAAATAAAATATTTAATAATTAAACTAAATATTATAATATTAATTAATAATAAAAAATTTATATTTTAAAAATAATTATCAAAATATATCTAAAATACAAAATAAAATGATAATTTTTAACTAAAAAATAAAATTTTACACGTTAGCAGAGATAATATTTAAAAAAAAATGTTAGTTACAAAAGAGATAACACATACAACAGAATATATTAAATTGATTTTAAATTTTTTTAACTAATTATTTCAATTTTGATATAAGTGGTACACATGTATAACATCATTACCTTAATTTCCTACATGTATAACATGTACACATATATAGTTATATTGTCTATACAGTTTTATTTTATTATAAATTACTAGTTTAGCCTGTGTTTGCTTACTTCTATTATATTACCCAACTAAAAGTTGATAGACTTTTACATATTACTTCTTGAAAGTAATATATTCTAATACATTTAAAATTATGTTATATGGAGAATAAAAGATTAAAAAATTAATTATATTTAATGATATCTATATTTTATAATGTAATAAAATATAATTAAAACAAGAATATATTCATCTTCTTATCAAATTTTACTCTTCTTTCTGTTTTGTTCACCGTTAAAAAGGAAAAAAAGATTGTATCGTGTTACATGAGATTTCACGACAATTCTGTCTCTTTTTTTTTTTTTATCATCATTATTTTAATCCTCAAACTTTTTAACTTTACACAAATCAGCTGTTTCTATATTTTTCTATATTTTGTCATCCCTCCTTCTCCTCCTCCATCCTTCATAGCCATCTTTTTCTTCCGAAGCTGCGGTAACCACCGCAGCACCCAATAATAGAGCCGCCAAACCCAATCATAGTAAACATCAAACTCATGGCCACGGTTCCAAAATTATAAATTGTATGACAGCAGTAACAGAAAAATATCTATTTATTTATCATTAGAAAATTAGAAGATTAAAATAAAAAATTCTAAATTTTAGAAGCCAAAAAAAAAAAAAAAGGTTGGAAAGTCAAATTAATAATTTTGTCTATTAATCGTAGTTCATATTTTTATATAATTAAATATTCTTAATTTAGAATAAATAATTATAGTCCATTAAATCATTTTTATTTCAATTAAAAGGTATGTTTGAGAATAAAGTGCTGTGAAAAGAAATTAAAAGCAAATTTTTGTTTAAAAATTAAGATATCTATGTTTAAAAGAAACAAATAAAACAAATGACTAACATATTATATTTATATTAATTTAATATTTTACTGATTTTATTTTAAAAGCTATCAAATTTAAAAATAGTTATAGATATGAAAACTTTGTCCTCCAATTTATGTTTTTGTACCACGTTCACTTTTTTGTTACTGTGATAATTCATATTCTTTTCAAAAATTATTAAAATTGGTCTAGAGATTTTTTTAGTAACCGGAACTTCAACCAACATATCAAATCTTTGTATGTTTGCATCAATTGAAATAAGAGATTGAAACGTGGGTATAAAACTTTGTGTTTATTAAATTCTAGTTTTAAACACCTAATTTTCATTTTTATAATATTTATTAAAATTTATTTAGATAATAGACTATGATCAACTTTTCAAAATTTTAAACAATTTCATTGATTAAAAGAAGAAATCAAATCGAATCAATCTTTATGATCTATTTTTCTTTAAATATAATTTTTTTCTATTTTAGAAAATTAATTAAATTACTCTAATTTTTTTAAATTTTATTAGTGTTTTCTTTTGTCTACTATTAAAAAATTTAACGGACTAAGATAATTTAGTTCATAACTTAGAAAAATAATCAGATTTTGATAAGATTTCATCAAAATTTAATACTTATAATAAAAAGGATTAGCTTAAAATAAAATAAAATAAAAATTACAGGATTAATTTAAATAAAAAATTTAAGGATAAATTTAAAAATATAGAATAAAGTTAACAAAAAAGCACTGGTTTTGCTCAAAATTTTAAAAAAAAATCTCGATAAAGAAACATGTGGACAAAACTTTCATGAAATCTAATCCGACAAGCTGTATTTTCTTTGAAAACAGTGAGAATATATATAAATCATAAATGCCCTGAAATCTGAATCCTTTCCAACTGCCCGGAAGGTGACAAATAGAAAGAGATAACTACCATTTTTGGTTGCAGCTATGGTCATCGCCACTGCCTCGAATACTCTAACAAGGTAACTTCATCAATGTCTTGTAAATAGCAATCTTTCACTTCTATTCGTTATTATTATTGTTATTATAAATCATCTCCAAACATCAACAGAACAAGACAACGTTGTATGTAAATAAGTTTAACATAAAATTTGTTTACAGATGACCCTATGATAACGTCAAAATATAAGCATTATTTCAAACTTAAAAATGAACTAAGTCCCTAAAACTGGTCTAATAATAAAATATTAAATTAAAACTTTATTATTTTCATTGTAAAAAAAAAAACTAAAAATGAACAGAGTGCCCTCCATATCATTAATCTGACTGTATTAAAGGCTCGGCACACAGCTTACCACAGGAGTACAGTTGAATCGTGAAAATATATAATATTCATCTCAAATTTTCAATTGAAAAGAATTAGAAAAATGCCCGACCAATTACAGCTTTAAGTTTAACAAAATAGAAAAAAATTATTATTGTACATCTGAAAATAAGTAAAATGAGATAAAAAAGGAAAAAGGAAAAACATAATATAAAAAATGATATGATAAAAAGAAAAATATAAAAAAAATATACTAAAATAAAAAAATTCAGAATTCAATAAAACATAAAAAGAAAAGTTGAAACAAATATAACTAAAACACTCGGGACAAGAACTTTATTTATGGCCAGCATCAAGTTCATGAGATATGAGAAATTCATTAACCCTGTGTTTAAACCAAAAATTTTGTAATGTTGAAAATTGCGAAGTTAACGATAAATGATCATTAAAAAAATTCAAATATGACACGAATTATTAAATATATAAAAAAAGTTAAACATATCGGAGAAATTTTGAAATTCTCTCTAAACATGTATCATTAAAATTTCATCTAATGGACATAAAATTATCATATTAAAATTTTACAGCATTTTTATTTATTTTTCTTATCATCCAAATACATATAATGGAATAATTTAAATTAATTTTATCCAAATACAACCTAAAGTTATCTTGAGACACTGCCATGACCAGCATCTGGGAAAAGAAAACAAGGATCATGAGTCTGTCAGCTGACACGTGTATATAGTGGGCAATTTGTGGGTGTATATTACTAGATCTTCGCCCAGAGAATAGTGAGGTTGACAAGGGTCAAGAAGCCCTCGAGTATGATTCTAAA
The DNA here is from genome assembly GCA_037954105.1 of Canavalia gladiata. Taxonomy (NCBI): domain Eukaryota; kingdom Viridiplantae; phylum Streptophyta; class Magnoliopsida; order Fabales; family Fabaceae; genus Canavalia; species Canavalia gladiata. Next base: position 76,470,652 of record CM075658.1, on the reverse strand, counting down.
GGCTTGTTTATTATTTCCACTTTTTAAAAACTATTTTCAGTATTTTCTATTTTTAAAAACAAAAAAATCATTTCATGAATAATTTTTAAAAACAATATAAAAAATCTATTTATGTTTTTATGCTCTTCCTTGTACTATTCCAACTTTTTTTCCATTTACTCCTTTTCACTTTTTTCTAAAAAATAGATTTTAAAAATTATTTTGCAAACTAGTTTTTAAAAACTACAAATATGATCAAACACACCCTAAGTGATGGTAAAGACTCGCAGAGACATACACAGCAATAATTTGTCAAATCAGGATTGAACTTGTGAATCAAAAGGTCTATTTTCCAAATTGGGAATCATGAATCAAATCGTATCGTGTGAATTGTAGGCTTCATTATGATCACATATATAGCTAGCTAACAAAGTCATATAACATCATGAATTCATGATCAATAACTAATAAAGTAATATCAAAACATCTTTAGCATTACGAAGAAACATATCAAGACATCTATATATTAGCATTATGAAATCAAATAGTTCACTATATAACTAATAAAGTAATATCAGTCTTTCTCCATTTTGTGATCCGTGAACGGCACAAAGCACAAGATGAGTAAAAAGACAGCAGCAAAGAGATACAAGAAGCATGAAAATACCATAATAGAGGCAGGGGTCCACCAACCATCAGGTCAGGACCTCCAATAATGAATGCAACCAGCAGTGAAATTGTAGGAAGACAGTCTTTATGAGGCTTGTCTAGCACAGTAGTGTATAGGGAGAGGCAGAGAATGGAGAAAAGAAAGGCAGTTTCAATCTAAAGCATTTCATGTGATCACATCGGAGGGATTAGATTGGCTGTTCCCTCCCTTTGACACAATTTTTTCAAGGGAGAAAAAAAGTATTTTTTAGGATTTTTCAGAACCAGTCATATGTGCAATGCGGTTGTTATGTAGAAATTTATCATAATTTTAAGGCAATTCAGGTTGCAATTCGGCACCCAAGACAATTCACCCACCAATCTGTAATTCTGTATCTCTGGAAACATGAATCGCATTGAATCACATGTATAGAATTGCAATTATTACAATTCTGATAATATTCTGAAGAAGCCACTAATATGGAAAGGAGAGTAAAAGCACCCAAAGCAAGGTGAAGGTGTGACAGCTTCTAAGAGCCAATACCACACGTCCAAGGGAAGTGGAGACCTTCCAATGGGATATGCTTGGTATGGACACATTAGGCTTCCTCTTGTGGAGCAATGAATGAGCTTTAGGCCATGTGTGTGTTTTAAAGTTGCACTTGCAGAGCCTGTCATATTAACTTACAATTCAAGCAATAAATTAAAATTAGTAGTTATCAGACATTCTTAAACTTGGTGCTGTTCAATTATATACCTACTATGACTAGTCCATTCTGTTTGATTTGCTGATATAAGAATGAAAAAACCTACATTCACAGGCCACTCAGGCGTTAGGTTGAATCTACCAGGCATTAGAAACAGCAAAAGCACGAGATGTAACAGCAAGAAAAGACGAAACAAACAAAGTAGAGTATAAAACAGTGAGGCAATTTCAGTATGATATTGATACCCATCAACACTCGTTATTCCTTATTCGGGAAAAAACACAACTATTACAACGAGTGATGAGCATAGCAATAACCTCATCAAAGGCTTGCAGAGTGAGCAGGCGGTGGCGGCACCACATAGTCAACCACGACCACAGTCTCGATGTGATCCCTAACCTTATCCTTCTGATAATTCACCAACTCCTCATTCGAATCCACAGCTTCCAACTCACTAGGTCCCGGAAAAACAGCCAGGGAAGCAATCGAGAAACCCTTAGCTCTGGCCGGTGAGAAATTCTCCCCGCAACTCAACTGAGAAATTTGTTTGAAACTCTCCGGAAGTCCTCTGACAACCCCTAACACCTCATCCCTAACCGCGTTCTCCTTCAATTTCAAGAAGCTCACCCGAATCGCGGAACCCTGGGGTGGGACGAGGTCGCCGCGAAGATCGTCGGCGACCCAATCGACGGCCATGATGTCGTCAATGATGGGGAGGACGTTGCCCTTGACGACGCTGACGTGGCTAGGGTGTGCTGAGTAGGCATCGAGGTCCTGTTTGGACCTGTAGCGACTGTGGAGCATGTGAGTGAAGGTTAAGGAGGATGACCGGTTGCGTAGGAGTGGGCCCACGCTGAGGTGGAGAACCTGGTCCAGGGACACCAGGGAGCTCAGTCCGTTTACCATGGCACTCACCTTTGACGCCTCCGTCTCCTCTTTCACCTTGAACAGCACAATGTGCTCCACGATTTCAGTAGACATCATCCTGATCGAAGATCTCGATGTCAACGTCTTCAGCTGTTTCGATGGCCAGAAACTGAGAGAAAACGGAAATGACAAATGCGTTCTCAGACACAGCATCGTACGCACCAGTTATGGTGACTGGAAGCCGGATCCCATTACCTTCAATCCAATCTAGTTTATACTTCTATCTTCTTCTTCTTTTTTTTTTCAAAAACAAAATGCGCACGTTTTACAAATAAGAGCTCAGGCCCATTTCATAAATCTGGGCTAAATGACCCAAAGAGGGTAACGAAGGGCATTGTTTTTTGCATTTTTTTTACTTTGTAAAATGTAAAAATATATATTTAATAAAATATATTCTATAAACTAGTTTAATAGATATAAAAATAAATCTTATAAATTAATTTGTAAAATATACATTAAAAAAAATTATAATAACAAAAATTCAAAAAATAAAAAAAGGTATGAAAAGAAAAAATGGAGGATGCAAAATGTATGCTCCGGTAATGAATCATTTGGAAAGAACTATTTAGGGCCTGCTTCAACTCCTAGACCCAAGCCCATCTTAATATTAGTATAAGAAACTACCGGAGTTAGAATTAAAAAATTGAAGATGGGGAGGATTACCATGAAACCACACAAAAAAAAAAAATCAGAAAAAACGTGTATAGAATACAGGTAGGAAGTCTGCTAATCACGACTTGTATCATTATTCATTAGTTAGGCTGGCAGCACCTAGATGAAAATAAATCTGAGGGTAAAATTAAAAATTAATGAACCAATAAAATGTTAAGGTCTCAATCCTGGTGCTGTTTGATTCCATGTACTTAGCATGGTAACTCCATGGGCTACAGCTTGAAAACTCTCGTCACAAAGTTGGTAAAACACTAAAAATGAACAATTGAAAAATTGCAAGGGCGCAAGTGAGGTGAATGACGTGTTTGAGCTCTTGTTGAATTCCTGTTATGACCCCTAAGACCTCATCTTTGACATGATCACCGTATTAGGCGTGAAGGTCATGGTTGGAGCTGTAATGGGAATGGAGGAAGTGGGTGAAAGTCAAGCAGGGACGATTGAATGTGCAGCAATGGTTCGTGGTAAGGTGAAGGAGCTGGTCCATGGAGAGACATGGGAGTTGATTCGGTCCACCATGGCATTCACCTCCAACGGTGCAACGTCGTCTTATACCTTCTACAACACCACATGCTCCACCATCCACATCTCTTGGGTTGATATGTTACTACAAACCTAAAATCTTTTTACAACTTCTTGTCGACAAAAAAATAAGCTATTAAGAAAGAAAATTAACTTGGTTGGGCTAATACTTCCCCGCACATAAATAAATAAAAAATATTTCAATTAATGTGAAAATATTAAATAATATTATTATTAGGAGACAGAAGTTTTGCGAAAAATCTTATTATAATATTGTACAATAAAATTTAATAAAACTATTTTATCTTTCCGAACTTATAATTCACGAACCCAAATTAACAGATAAAAATAAAACTAAATCTGACTCATTAATATAAAATTCAAAATATCTCTGCATCTTCCAATTCAACCTCAAATGTCCTATTTATCTGAGGACTAATCAACAGTATTACATAATGAGCCGGTATTACTGGTTAAATTTAATGCATTTTAACGATTAATTCGAACCGGACGGTTCATTTTGAAAAGTAACATGCCTCAAAAAGATGTTCGTGAAGAAAAACTACAAATTGTTTGATTGTTCTGGTGGAAATTATTCTCAAGGACCGGTTTACAAGAAGGATGATATCATTAGATGGATTAAAATTAGATGGATTAAAATACAATTTAAGAAAATGAGGATACTTGCTATAGAAGGTCAAATAAATTAAACAGGTGCATCATGGTACTGTTTAGATGAAGTCCGTGATAGATAATAGATAGAATTCACCGTTACTTAAACAATTCGAAACATACAAATTAGTCTTTTTTGTGGGGTCAGGTTCCCCCTTCCTCGTAATGCACAATTGTCACGATGTCGCTGCGACCGAAATTTGTTGGAATCGCTAAATTGGTTCATGGCTTGCCTAGCACCATCAGATCACTGCCTAACCTCCATCTCCAAGACACAGAAATCAACGAATCAGTCAAAATTTAATGGCACAGCAGCAGCAGCAGTAAGACCTTCAATCGCATTAGCACTGGCACAAGGAATGCAACTCATCCTATATTAATAAGATCAAAGATCATAATCTTTTAAAAGAGTAAGGAAATTCTCATAAAATAAAACATATAATTGATTGATAAAAGATGAATATTGTATAACAAATTTTACATGTATTTATACATATATACATGGCTGCACTGCAAAAGGAGAAAATACAGCTATAACACTCTTAACAACCTAACTATCCAAGTTAAATTCAGTTACAACTGCTAACCGTGAATTGTTACAGTTTATAGCAAAATGGCGCTATGATCAGATACATCTAATGAACACAAGCACAACCACATTGTCTTCCATTTTAACTCAGTCATGAGCCACCTTCCTATTATACTTAGCCCCACACAAATCGCCGCCACTCACGGACACCCAAAACTGCAAATTCATTATTAACAGAAACATTTGATAAGAAAATTGATCCATTCTCCTCGCTCATTCTCCTAGCTTTGCATTTATCATAGTTTCCCTATAATCACTCACCCAACGATTCGATGCTCTTTTTTTTCCAGTGATTTCCTTGCGTCTAGTGACAATTTTCACACACAGTTTGGAGGCTCCATCTAACTCGTTTCATTGGGGGTTACATATCGGTTCCTCAAATTAGGTTGGGTTCGTTCGCAATGGTGTGGCATTCAACATATCGTCACTCAGATTTGAAGGTGCAGTGAAGGAGATGACAAGAGGAAATTTTCTCAAAGAGATTTCTATCCTCAACGTCATCCGAAAACCTTAACTTGTTCTTGATGAGTCTTTCGAAGTACAAATCCACAATAATCTTCCAATAAAAATAGGTTTGGTTAAAATGCAATAAAACAACACGTAACATTTTATTTTTCCTCCAAATTGATAAGAAAATAAAGAGAAAAAGTTTACATTTTTTATTTTAAATTATTAAAATTATTCTATATTTTTAAAATATAAAAAAAATATTATATTGATAAAAAATATAATAAAAAATTAAAAGTTTTAAAATTAAATTTTATACTATTAATATTTTTATTTATTTTTTTACTTATTCTAATCAAAAAAATTGCTTTTTTTTATTTTAATTTATTCAGTTTTTTTTTATTTTTACTTCTTTTTTACGTGATCTAACAAAGTATAAATGATATAATAGCAAATTTGACGTGGTACGCTGAGCTGCGTCCTTTAAACAGACCTTAAGTTTGCTCTTAGAAGAGATCTTATTTGAAGGGTAACGAGTTGGGATGAGAGTGAGATAGAAATATATATATTAAAAAAAAAATAGGATGAATTTTAGTGAAAATATTTTTCAGATTATAATTATTATTATTCTAAGTTTATTTTATAAAAAAAAATTATGATTATTATTTTTATAATATTAATTACATATTACATTTAATTTCTTATTTTTATCTCTTTTTCATTTTATCTAATATAATTCATATAAGATGTGTATAATAAATATCTTCTAAAAAATATAATACAGTTTTTTTCAACTACTAAATTTTTATTAAGGATTAGTTATTTCGAAGGATTTTAATTTTTCCACACCTACTTATCTGACATTCTTTTTTATTTTCTATTTTCTCTAGCTATTTCTTTTTTTCTTCACATTATCCTTTAGTCTCTAATTTTTTATTTACTTTGTTATCTCTCTTCTATCCATAAATTATTACTGTTATTCTATTTTAAATTTAATATTCGTTCTGTTTCTATTATTTGTTATTATTTAAAAATATGACTAATTATCATTTTAAAAATTAATATCATATTATGTGCATATTTTTAATAAAAATGTATTTACTAGTTATTTATTATGTGATTTTGAATATATATATTAAAAATTTAGTATTTTAAAGATTCTGATTAAAAATAAAAAAAAACTACTAAAATGTTAATAAAATTTTTTACTTTTATTTTTTTAGTAATATCCTTATATATACTGGTTAATAAGATCTATTAAAAAGGGGATAATTAAAAGCTATAATTCAATAAAATGGTGTGAAACTTATGCAAGTCTCAATTTGATTTATCAAAAGCAGAAAATAGTTAGTGGGAACTGAAGCCTATGTATTGAAATTTGAAAGTGTCTCCCGTTGAGAAAATTAATACCGGCTATTACAGATAATCGTGGAAATCATTGGGGACTTAAATATACATAAATGGCAATGGGGTGAACGATGACACGTACAGCATCATATATTTAAAAAAAAAAAATTCTCACACATAGATTTTATTTATTTTATTTTTTAAAAATTCTACTAATCCTGAATGAAAGATATAGATTGATTGATGGTAGTACTCATCTGTAACTGTTTTTTTAGTTTGAATAACTCTACATTTGTTTACGGCATTTTTGTTTCTCTTATTAGTAATAAGATAAATTATATTCATACAAAAGTTTTTTTTATATATTTATATAAATAAATTAAATAAATGATAAATGATAAAATAAATAATGTAAAAATTGAAATAAAAAATACATATACATTGTTATATATATAATTAATATTTTTTGGATTTTTATGGAAAATATATTTTAATATTTTGTTATTCCAAATATTAAAAACATAAACTTATTTCATAATGTGTTAATTGATAATTTTTTAAAAATTTTCTTATTCTTTATAAATTTCTGTTAACGAAAAAATTACTATTTTTTATGTTAACAATTCAAATATTTAATATTTAAAAAAAATTATTGAAATATATTATTATTTTAACTGTTTTTCTTAATCTTGAGAAATTAACTATTTGTTTCTTATAAAAAGAATAAAAAATATATATCTCTATTAATAAAAGTTACATTACTTAAAAAAATTAATTGTTAAAAATACATATATATATATATATATATATGAACCAATAAACACAAGTTTTTAAGAAAAATATGTAATTTCAAAACATTACATTAAAAATGTTTGATTAATTTTTTGATCTAAAAATTTGAAAAAAATTTCATTTAATTCTTAATTTTTAATCCTTTTCAATTGAATCTTCCATGATTTTTTTTTGTTAGAATACGGTTTCTTCTGTTTTTTAATTTAGTCTTTTTAAATATTATAATTTTTCTATTTAGTTTCTTAGGAAAATAAAATGGAAAATTATAGCATTTATGATAATTAAATAAAAATTTATGATATTTAAAAGAATTAAATGAAATAAAATACAATTTCAAGCAAACTATTTTGTAACAAAAATATATTTTATGAATGATTTATTTTAAAAAATAAAAATAAGGAAAGAATTTAACATATATATATTTCGAAAAAATAACAATAATAACTCAAATTCTAAAAATCCATTTCATCATAGAATAATCATTTGTTTTATTCTTTTGTCTGTTATATTCTTTTATTTTTATTTTTTTAAAAGAAAACAATGTCGTAGCCTATGTAACACTCCTATAAACTTGCGTCGAAAAGAAAATCCGTAAACAAAATAAATTTTTTAACATAACATAGAAGGTGATAACGTTGAAAGAGTAAATTTATTCTAATTTTTAACCTGTGGTCACTAAATTACTTATAACCGAAATTAATTTGACTAATTAAAAACGACAGCTCAATTCTTGACTAAACTAATCAATTCAAAAGGTTTATTCACTTATTAACAACTGATCAAGGGAAAAAAATGAAAAAAAAAAAAAAAGTCCTATCCGCCATGAAAATGAAAGAGAGCGGAAAATGATTCAATAGTCTGGACTGTCAAAAAATACCTTCAAGTCTACACGACCAATGTGATTATGTGGATGCTCTTCAAGTCTACCACTCCCCATTTGTGGTTCAATTAATTTGATTTTAACCTGTTGACATCTGTTCTATAACCCAAGCCACATCCACCAACATTAGGAATTGATTAATTACAGACAAGCAACGGATTAAAATTGAATTTAATCCATTAACATCTATTAACTGCAGCCGTTTTTTACAAAGGTAAAAAAAAATTAAAAAAATCATCTGTTACATTCATCTATCTTCTCTTATCTCACATTTTTATTAATCTAAATAAGTGAAAGAAAATTTCATTTGTTTCCTTTTAATTCAAATATTTCAAAAGTTCACTCATTTTTTTTTCCTTATATTTTATGAATTTTCTCTTTCTATATTTTCATCCCATATTCAACGATCCGCAGATTGAAAAGAAGGGAATAGAATGTCAAAAGCAAATGATTGTCCATTTTATTCCTTTCAAAATGTACACTATCATTACTTACACAACATTCACGTTATCTATCGATATCATCTTCTAGGTGAGCTTTAACCTAACACCAATCATCGATAGATGACGAAGTTTCTGGTTCCATCATCTCTCAGACCACGATAAGTCAAGGTAGTATTCAAATCTTGCAACGGCTGCTTTCATCTACTTTTACGGAGATTTACGAGAACATTGCTTCGCATTAAATGGTGTGTAATTAATTAAGAACAACGGTCAATCAGTAAAATGTAATTAATACTAACGAACTTTTTCTACAAAATGGACAAGGAAAAACTTTACTAGCTTCAAATTCTATTATAACTTTGTTTTATAATTTTGGAATAGACAGTTTTAACAAAGAAAAGGAAAAACGTCTGATGCAAACATATATATTTCTATATTTGGATTCTCATTTGTGTCACCAAAACCAAACTAGTACAAGCCCTCATTGCTGTGTTTCGATCGAACAAGAAGTGTTTTTTGAGAAAGAGAAAAAAAAAACATTGACGTTTCTTCATATTTATTTTTTAAAAAATATTGACGTAGGATATAATATAAACGAATCTAAATATTTGAAAGATAGTAAGCAAATTGTAAAAATTTATAAAACCAATGGTCAAATCTCACCAGTAGATCTAGCTCATCAAACAATTCAAACTCGATCAGTGAAATATTTGATTAAATTCTTTAACTAATTTATTATTAAGTATGTGAATTAATTAATACGCGATGATATTTAAATTAATGATTTGAGATTTGCTTATAGTTATTTTAAAATATAATTTTTCACTAATTATAATGATTTTAGTCACCTCAAATAGAATTATCTTTTAGTGAATATACCATAATTTAGATAAAAAAAATTTAATATAAAGTAAACATGATCAAACTTAAGTATGTGAAGTTTACGTTTTAGAAGCTTTACATTAAAGACTCATAAATAATATATATATATATATATATTCAAGAAATTATAATTTTGTTCTGAAAATAATCATTATATATTTTTATACTTTTTCTTGTAAGTTTGATTTTGATATATCGGTGTGAATTTTTATACTATTAACTAATTAAAAATATAAGTATATATATATATATATATATATAAATATGGATTTATTTATATTTAATATTAAATTTAAATATTTATATTATTTAATAACCCTAAACCCTAGACGTAATCTCCTTTAAAAAAATAACTTTCAAACCAAAATTTGTTGATCTAACTTGGTTTTTAATAATTATTAAAAAATGCGATAAACCTATTCAAAGATTATTTTTATATTAATTTATAATAATTTTATATTAATTATTTATTTATATTTTTATAATTTTTATATGATATTTAATCTTAATAAAATTTTAAATTTACTAATATTTTTAATCATTTATATAAGTAAATTTTATATTTATTTACTGAACTTGTTATATTATAAAAAATACGTTAAACTTAAAAATATAAACTCTAATATTATAAAAAACACGTTAAACTTAAAAATATAAACTCTAATATGGTCTAACGTGTTATTCTTATTCAAAATTTAATATTTTATAAAAAATAAAATAATAAAAATAGATAAGTTTAACATATAATATTAAAATTATATATATATATATATATTTGACTTTTTTAAAACTTAAGCAATATATAATTTTAGCAATTAGTCAAAATATAAAAAAAGGTTTTACTCATATCATATATAAGGATGAAAGTAGGTCGAATCGAGTTAGACTTTGAATATTCAAGTCTAGTCTGTTTAGAAATTTTGAAACAGAAGTCTAGATCTATTACTTGTTAAAGACTTTCTTTTTCTGTCAAGATCTGGTATGATATTAATATTATGTGAATAAAATATAAAATAAATATTATATAAATATAATATATTAAACTAAATATAAATATATAAATATAAATAAACTTTTAAATAGATTAAATAAATTTTTTTATAAACTTAGGTCTGACTTGTTTATCTAAAAAGATTTTTTAACAAGTCTAAACATATCTATTTATTAAACGAGATTAGTCTAACTAAATTTTAAACTAGCCGAATTATAAATCTTTACCTAACGATTTTATTCGCTTCCATCTCTAATCATATAAATTTTAGTATATTATATAAAATTAGAAACGGAAATGTGAACATGTACATTTAAAAAAATTCCAATGGATATCAACCTATGGTTCAACACAATCCAATAATAATACAGTAAAAAAAAGTTCATGCGTGAAAAAGTTGCACAACTTCCTGACAGATGTCCGGGCTCAGATAGTTTTAACTTTTAATGTATATCAAAACCGAGATTACATATATAAATTTATAATATGCTTAAATATGGTTGTAGTTTTCTAAAATATGATTAAATTTTTTTTTAATTTTTAAAAAATTTATTAATTTTGATTTTTATAAATTTAACTTTTTACAAATTATTATTATATTTTATGATAATATAATATATTTAATTACATCATATTAGCAACTAATACGAGACAATTCAAAAAATAATTTATAGAAATAAAAATTAATTTAAAAATTTAAATTAAATTTAACTATATATTTATAAAATAAAACATATTTTATTCTATATAATAAAATAAAATTTAATTATTAATAACTGTCATTTGCATGTTGATAATGAAACTGTTAATGGATGGTTAGTTTTTCTAAAATGAGATTTTAGGTTAAACTTCTGTGTATAAAAAATTTGTTAGAAGATTTAATTTTATTGTAATCTGAATGCTTTTTATTTCAACAAAATTAATCAATCGAACGGTTATTTTCATGTAAACTTTTAATGTTCATATTTATAAAAAATAGAAATACATTTTATTCTATATAATAAAATTAAAGTTTATTATTATAACTGTCGTGTACATGTTGATTATAAAACTGTTAGTTAGTTTAAACATACATGCTTGATTTTTTTAAAATAAAATTTTATATTTAAATTGTGTGTAAAAAATCGTCAGAAGCGTTATTTTTTTACAATTTGAATGTTTTTTACCCCAATAAAATTATCTTTTTGATAAAACATGGGTATACAACTAAAAGGAAAATATATAATATTTTAATAAAAAATTATGTCTTGATTATTTTTTTACCATAAGCATTTGGTGGCATTGAAGGTGTAATGGAGGTGAAAAGTGAAAACAGGAATATGGGTCTCCGTTGGTGAAGCCAAAAGTAGCGTGAAGGGGCAGAGGCATCAGTGTCGGGGAGCGTGTCAAGTCCCTCTCCGGGTACGAGAAGCCCCGTTAACACCGTGGTTGTGAGCGTGACACACTTCTGCGACTGGGAGGGAGGGACCCATCTTCTTCCACATTATTAATCTCACACCCAATCAATCACTACACCACTATGCTTTTGCTTTCCATAATCAACATCTCCCTACGTGTTCTTCACTCATTCGCCGTAAACAGTTCTTCCCCACATTTATTTCTACCTCTTTATTTTTATTTTTTATATTCGCTTTTGTTGAATAAAAAATTATAATATTTAATGTATTAATAAGACAACATGTTAAATTTTTATAAAAAATTATTGTTTATTAATTATACATTATATATTAAGAAAATATTTTTTTGTTTGAATTTAGAATAATTGAACCTCAAAAATCCAATTAATCCAAAATATTATATACATATAACATATCAGAGCTCTTCTCCTTTCTCTTTCTCTGCCCCACCACCTCACTCCAAAAAAAGAAAGAAAGAAAGAAAAACCCACATTTGTCAGACGTCGCCGCTCCGTGGTGAGAATCACATTGGAGTTGACTCAATTTCCAACCCCGTTTGGATTTCCACTATCCTCATCCATTTCGCCAAGACCTTCTTCTCGTACAACTATATACGGTATCCATCCAATTATTAAAGACAAGGCTTTTTTTTTTATGGCTATTATTACATACAAGTTACTAGTAATCATAAAATATCTTATTAAAGCTCACATCTCCATCGCCATGTCCATCACTGGAATTAATATTTTAAATTTTAAATTCAATAACTTCAGTAACAAAATTAAATAAATCAAATTTAAATATAATTTTTATTCTTTAAAATATAAATAAATAAATTTTTGGTTTTTCAAATTTTTATATTTTTAATCTTCACAAATTTTTAAATCACTAAAAAAGTTTATCATGATATAACATATTTAGATGCATATCACATTATTATAAAGTGTAATCTGAACTATTTTAAACAAAATTTATAGAGACTAAAAATTAATTTTTTATAAATATTAAAATCAAATTAATCATATTTATAAGAACTGAAAATATATCAAGTATAATATTATATTAATTAATACTTATTATATGTATTACTTTTAACAGATCTAAGTTATACTACTTGATAAAATGAGTTTTTCTTAATATTTAATATGTTAGTATATGCAGCATATTTTATTCTAACATATACGTAAAATAAAATTATCAATTGGGTTAAATTTTTATATGAGTGTTTGTAGAAGTTAATTTCCTTATATTGTAAATATTTTTTATTTGAATAAGATTGACTCTAATAGGACACATTTGTAATCTATGTAATAAATATAGTGTGAAATTGTAACTATATGTGTGCTCGTTAAGTTTAGGATTATTTAAGAATTTATTCAAACCATTCCATCAAGTTTATAGTAAAAGTTAGTATAATTATATGATTTAAGTTTTTTTAAATAATTAGTATAAATATTATAAGTTTTTTAATCTACAATCAAAGAAATAAAATTTGAATTGAAGATTTTAGGTGAATAATTAACATAAATACCATAAGTTTATACTAATAATAAAATATACTATACTAATAAATAATTTTTACCATATACAATGTTAGTATATATATTATTAATATATCAAAATTTAATATAATATTTAATCTATAGTATGGATTTTTAAAATTTATATCAACAATTTGTTTTTTATTAGATTAATTTCATATTAATAAAAATTATTCCAATACTTCATAAATTTTTATCTATTAATAAAAAGAAATTAGAGTAGAGAACTTCACAAATGTCGGTGGGAGATTTACTGGTCGGGAAAACGAAAGGATACAAACACCTAAATTAGACAAATACATATATGCTGTAAGGAGTTATTTAAATATGTGTGAAAAAGATATTAAAAACGATATATTTATTAATTTATAATTCATTACTAGTGATTTATTGCACATTATATTTTTAATATGGTGCGCATATTTGTTATCGATCTTTTTAATATATATTTAAGTATATGTGATAAAAAATTAATGAACTTTTTATTAGAAATTGTAGAATTAATGTTATTAATGTATTGAATCTTAAAACTTAATAAAATTTTATTATATATAACTTTTGTATTGAAGACATGGTTGGTGTTCGCTTGCTCCATTTCACACTTTGGACATATTAATTATTTTAGATGTCTAGACAACTTCTCCTTTAAATAGACACATTTTTTAATGGATTTTATCTTATAACAAATATCAGGGAAATTTTAAAATAGTATAATTATCTATTCAGCTTCCGATTTATTATAATATATAATTTAAAAATAAGATATTAAATTAAAATAATATAATAAATATTGTAAAAATTTTGAAAAAAATAAAAAATATTAAAATTATAATAAAAAATTAAATAATATCATAATAATGTAAACTAATATCTCAATTGTTCAAAATAAAATATGATAACGATTAAAAAAACAACAAATAAATAACCACACAACGATAATAAAATACCGTTATAAAAGTTAAAGATAAGTAGTTAAAAAGTAGGCTTAGAAAAATTACATTTAAATAATATTATTTATAAAATTGCATAACCATCTAATTTTAATATTCTAAAAATATTATTATTATTATTATCCTAAAAATCAGAAATAACTACATTTCATTATCTTTAAAAAATGCTCAAATATAAATATAATAAAAATAAAAAAATATTTTTATGATATATTTTAATAATTATTATTATTATAAATTTTGTTAAATAAAAATAAAATTTAAAATCCACTGTTATTATTTGAATAAAATAACGATAAAAATCTGTAGTGGATTTTTTCTGTAAAATTAAAAATTTAATTTCAAAATAATTATTATCATCTATATAAATTTTATAATTTTTTATTATCAAATAATACATCATATAAAATAATTTCTTCCTATATAAAACGATTTGTTATTATAAAAAAAGGTAATAATAACAAAACGATCAAACATAAATATAATTTTAAAATGATATTTTAATATTTCAAAGTTATAAAAAAAAACTCATTAAAAATGTCAATAAAAAATATTACTAATTATAAATAATAGTTATAATTTTTTATCTTAAAAAATGTAAACTTAAAAATAAAATAATAATGAAGCAAATAAAATCTTAAAAATATAAATAAAACATTTTAAAAATAATTATAAATCATAAATTCTAATTAAACACCATAAAGATTGTAACTATAAAAATTGTCATAAATTATTAAAATTAGTCTAATAATAAAGGGTTAAAATATGTTGAAAATTATAATAATTTTACATCAAGTCACATGTTTACGTTTTATCATTAATGTTGTAGAAAAACTATAAAGTTATCATAAAAATTATTTAATATTTAATAAATATTAAAAATTTGAATAAATAAATTATGCTATTAAATAATTATAAAATGTATATTATTTCTTAATTTATATAAAATATATATTAACATCCTTCGTTTCCTAATTTCATTTTATTTTAAGGTATGATATATTACACTTAAAACATAGTAACTATTAACTAGTATCCAAATAGAAAATTTTGGTCGCTTATATTTATATATTTTATTGGTTTTAATCTTTACAACTAACAGTTTCTATAGCATTAATTTCAAAAATATTAATATATACAATTTATTTTATAATTTTTCTTATTTGTTCATATTTAAATTTTTTAAATATATTTGATTTTAAAAATATTATATATTTTAGTTTTAACTTTTTATATTTTATTTGTATATTATTCATACTTTTATTATTTTATGATAAATTGATTAAAATGTTATCAAATTAATACCAGTAAAAAAAAACTTTAAAATATATAATATAATTTTAAAATATTAAATTATATATTTATTATATAAAAAAATTTACGAGTAGAAACCAAAATCAGTAACTTCTACGAAATAAGATACTAAAATTTTTAAAAAAAATTAAAGATTAAAAGCAAAATTAAAAATTAGATACCAAAATTTTATTAAACCTTGTCTAAACTGTGCAAAGTTATATATATAGTAATTACAATATTAAATAACTAACAATAAAATTATTTTATTATGTTTAGTATTTATATTATTTAATGATACTCTTATATCTATATATTTCGAATCTAAAATAATTGTTCAAAGAAAATAAACTATATAAATTTCTGAATTTTTAATATATATTTAAAAAAATTAAAAATACACATAATGAATGTTAAGCAGTTGGAGAAGGATGACTAATAATGTAAAATTTAAATATAGATAATGTCTTCAGTCTCTATCACGTCTTTTGTTGTAATCAGTCAACTATAATTTTAATGTTTTTTAACAACGCTGGGCGCAATACTGCAAGATCAAGAAAATGTGTCCTCAAAGGCTCCTACAGTGCGCTGCACAGCATAGAATTAGCGAATAGGTTAGGCATCACTCTTTCTTCTTATTTATTTTCCTTAAACTAAAATTAATAATTCAGTTCCACCAGCTCTTCACAATTCATTATTCAGTATAATATTTATTGAAAAATAAGGGCCGACACAATTTTTTGAACTCCTGCCGTCCGCCATCATAATATGTTTGATTCTCAAAATTAACGAAAGAATTGGTACATCGTTTGCTGTCAAAAGTAGGGCCCTTTCATCATGAAAATCTTGACACCATGAGCAAGCCACGTGGCATGAAAAATAAAATAAACTCAACCTGATTGTTTCTTCCATAGGGGTTGGACTTTTTCCCTATAGTTCTTATCTTAAAAAGAATAACAGAGGGAAAAAAATTATACGAGGAGATTTTTTTTTCTTAAAATAAATAAGAGATTTCTTATTTCAATTTTTTTTCCTATCACAACCATCATAGAGAAATTTTTAACTATACTTAATTTAAAGAATTGCCACACATTTTTTTTTCCATAACACCATTAGATTAAATTTAAAATAATAAATAATAAAATTTATGTTTTATCCCAATCAGTAGATATAAAAGTTACTCAAATGCAATAAATTTGTATGAATCCGTTTATTAAGATTATTTTATGAGAAAGTATTTCATTTATTTATTTTATTTGGATTATTATATTTTTTAGATTATCTTACATATAAATCTTAAGAAAAACTAAAATCACAATAATTTTTTAAAATAAATATCTATAAAATATAAACAAATAAAAAAAATTATTTCAAAAACATAATTTTTTATATATTTTAAAAGATTTTTTCATAAAGGCTTAAATAAACATACCCGTGCTCTTAAATACTATATTTAGTTCACTAAAACATCTATAAGAGGAAAATTAAATTAATTTAAATCACTAAGTAATGAAACATAAATTAAAACCTAACCATTTAATGTAATATTACATCATCAAGTACAAAAGGGTTTCACGCATTTTTTATAATATTGTTGACTAATATTTTTCTCACACTTTATGATGGACATAAAATGAAGGTGTAGAAAAGGGACATAAAAAATGAATAATACAATAAAAAATATAAATATAAATATATTTTTTTAAAAAAAATTTGAGTTATAATTATATGAAAATAAATTTTTAAGCACGAAAGTGACAGAAACTGATTTACAATGAAATGCCATGATTTTTTGATAAATAGTTATTATTTTTATTTTTTGCTTATATTTTATTGTTTTTAAAATAGACATGTTGATTTAGTATATAATTTGTTAATCTATTAAAATTTATTAAAATTAATTTAGTAGTGAGAAGTTAAGATAATTTACATGAAATTTTAAATTTAAATTTTATTATATACAAATATATAATTCATGCATCAATTGTTCGTATTATATAACACTGGTTTATTTTAAATTTGATTAATCGCCATAAATAATGTAGAGATGTATAAACAATGCGGTACTATATGGTGTAAAGAATTTACGCACTAATCAAGTACGAATTTAACATATCTGAATTTTATTGGTTAAAAATAAAATAAAAAAGTTAAAGGCCAGTAACTATTTGATGAAAATCATGCCATTGCATTGCAAAACGGTTTTTTGTCGCTTTTGTGCATAAAAGATTCGTATTATTAATATTTTAAATATTACTTCTATGCTTATTAATTTATTAAAAATTACATAAATTAAAAAATTATTTATTATATACTAGTTATTAAATAATAAAGAAAATTTTGTTCAATTTCTATATGAACAAGGAAACGAAAGTAATATTGAATGGGGAGTGCGTATCCAATTTTATTTTATTTAAAAGAAAAAGGAAAAACAGGTGGATATTCATTATAGAATAGTGCTAAATATTAAGACACAAAGGGGGCCGAGCGTGACTGTCAAATCTACATATTCTCTGTTCTCTCTCTCTCTCTCTCTGAATTCACAGGACACACCCCTCGCTCCGCAGATTCGATTCAATCGCCGATCTTTATTACTCGCTGCTCCTCGGGAATCCCTCGTCTCCCCCTTTCAATCTCTGTCTCTTCTCCCTCAATATAATGTTCCAGATTTTCAAGGTACGATTTCCATTCATACTATTAATTTTATATTATTATTAAACCTTCTCAATCATTTTTAATTTATTTTTTATATGCAAAATAAATAAACACCCTATACTTTGATAAAATGTGAATTTTGTTCTTTAGTCTTTGTTTCTATCTGAAGTTTCCTCCACTGTTCTTTGATGGCTTTTCTTGATCTCCTTTTCATTTCACCAAGACATTGGTTTTATCAGCTCTTTTATTTTTTTCCTCTTTATCCTCCTCCTTCTTCTTCTTACCCGTCCACTAAAATATTCGCAGGAGATCTCTGCAATTGCAATTTAGTGGGTTTTGAGATGGTTGGATTCGACAAACTCAAACCGGTTGGTTCTTTTCGTTTTTATTTGACCAATTTCTGTTTTCTACTGAAAACAATTTATGCTGCTCCAAGTTTTCCAAGTAAGCTTTCAACATTTTAATTCCCGATATTAACACGTTATTTCGAATTTTCCTGTATTTTGAGTAATGCCAATATCAGATTATTAATTAATTGTTGGTTCAACGTGTGTATTGAACATTTGGATGGTTAGTTTTTTTTTTTTCGTAATTTTACTTAAAAAGGGTTAATGATACTGTCTCTGCTGCAGTACCTTCCTAACATTATCTCCTCTGCATCATTGACTATTTTTTTTTTTTTTTGGTTGGGGATGTTTGATTCTTCTTTGGAACTCTGTGCTTTAGGTAGGTATTTCCTGAGTACATTAAAAAAGGTTCCTTTTATGGAAATGGGATCTGCTTTTTCCCATCTCATCATTTAAAATTAAATATATATATATATATATATATATATACACCCGATCAATAAAAATAATAATAACAGTAATAATAGCAACAGTAGTAATAATAATATTAAGTTAATAACTATGTAACTAAAACAATAATTCATATTTATAATCTGATTCCTCTGGAAAAGGAACTCATGGTGGTCATGATTTCTACTACAGACCTTGTCTCATCTGCTCAATGCCTTAAACAATTCCAAAACCTCTTATGTTTTGTCTCTCTGTTTGGTTAGTGCAGGCAGGTACATATAGGAGGAAATGATTATGGATAAATTAATTTAAAAAAATATCTTCAAACGCTTTCAATATTTCGCTTCTTTTGTTCTTTCTTCTCATCCATCTTCTTTTCGTCCATGATGCAGGGCCGATTCTGATTTGATTAAACTTTTGACTCACAAAAAGGAAAAAAATGGAGGGTGACACATTCTCTGGTCTCGGCAACGGTACCCAGATTGATACCAAGATCTTGCAGACATTTAAGAAAAGCTTTGTTCAAGTCCAGAACATCTTGGATCAGAATAGGGTACTCATCAATGAGATAAACCAGAATCATGAGTCCAAGGTCCCTGACAACCTCAGCAGGAACGTTGGCCTTATTAGGGAGCTCAACAACAACATCAGAAGAGTGGTTGACCTATATGCGGATCTTTCAAGTTCCTTCACCAAATCCATGGAAGTTTCTTCCGAAGGGGATTCCAGTGGTGCTGTGAAATCTGATGGCAAAGCTGGTCACAAGCGACACAGGCCTGCTTAGGGAGCTTATATTTTTCTTCCTTTTTTTTTTCTTTTATTTTTTCTCTTATCTTTCTTTCTTTTCTTTTTGGTTGGTTGAGATGCACGACATCACAATTATGCTGAGGGGTAGAACAAGATTAGGTTCTGTAGCCGAAGCGCTCTTGTATTACAGAACTTGCTCCAGCTCATCACTTACTGCTTACATTTCAAATAAAAAGAAATGATTTTCCAGAATTCCTCTCATTATTATTATAACCTTGTAACTGTGGATCTAATAGAAATGGAACATGTCTGTGTGATGACTAATTTAATCATGCTGCTGTCTTTCAAAAGGTAAATGAGAATGCCTTTTGTTTCCTGTTCAATGTGATTGTTTTTTATCCTTATGAATTTGAACATGTGATGGATAATAATGAAATGGGCCTTTTCTTGTTTATCTGTTTTTTCTATGATATGATGAGGTGTTGCGAGGGATAATGGCTTTTAGCTTTGATAAACTTTTCGGAGTTTCAGCTTGTTAAAAGGGGGCTAAAGGCCAAAGGGTCTTCATAAATTTTTGCCTGTCATTCTTTTTCTCGAGGACTATTTCTTATCTAGTTTTGATGGGAACTCGTCATAATACCTTTATTCTCTCTTTCAACTTCAACCAAAATGTTGTTCCTTGCTCTTACTTTACCTAAGAACTAAAAGTGAGAAGGAGTTGCAGATACTGTTTTAGGCCTATGCCCATGTAGCCGGAGTTTCCTTACCAAGAAAACTATTCCTGGTTTTTCTGTTCATGTGTTTCCCTGTGGGAATGACAACTGAGAACTGAAAACTGCACACATATGTGTGAGATGCTCTGAAACAGATGGAAGAAAGCAGCTTTAGAATATAGATAAAATCTTTTTTGTTCCCGATCACACACCACCACAAGAACAGAATCTCAGATAAGAGATGATGAGCTTTTGACTAATCCTTTTTTTCTTTTCTATTTTCTTACATCCAATGGCTGGTATGGGCCGGAAAATAAAAGTACTCTATATCAGCTCAAAACAAAGCGCTACAGTCCTCAGAGGCAGATATGTGTAAATAGTGACCCCCAACAACATGACAAGGGACCCAAAGGTTCTCTTTTGGGATGGAACTGAGCTTCTCCATGCTTATCCCTTCCTACTCAGGTTCTTTCGTTTTTACTTTCCAATTCCCCCCTACTTTTTATTCTCTTATGGATGTCCTATATGACAACCTTCTAAATGATATTTGATAATTCCTTGGTTTGTATCTCTCTTTCTCACTCTCCCTGATTGCGCAGATGTCTTTATTTGTGGACCCAGTTCGTGGCAGCCTAATTTCCTGATCTTAGAAGAGAGGCCCACATGAGTGATTGCTGACGATGGCCTGTTTCTGGTTTAGATTTTGTACATTGAAGGAGTGGACCTTTTCCTCCTGGGTAGATTGATCCCTTTGTCAATACTCTCCATTCATAATTAACTCACTCGGATCTAGCTATAATTGTTAGACCATCATTTTTTTTGGATGATATTTGTTAGACCATCATTTGTCCATGACCTCAGGGCTCTTTTGGACTGTCACTTTAATTCATTATTACACATACAAATAATGAAATACAATTTTAAAGCTTTCATGTACTATATGCTGCAGTTACTCTCAAGCGAATGTGACATTTTAGGCTTAATTTCCCTAATTGTCCTATAGAAACAAAGTGAAATTCTTTGTAGAAAATATGACTGCAGCAGTTACTATCATACAGAGGTTCGTGAAAGTGGAATTCTTGTCACAAAGTATGGGCTCATGAACTAATTGCTTTCAACACTATAAGATGAACTGCTGATATTAACAATAGAGATGACTCATTTCATGAACAACAAATGACGGAGACTACATCAACCGGATAAAAAGCTATATTAACCCATGTCTAATCCAACAAAAGGAAAAATCCACAGTACTTGCTTGTAGGTACTATTGTCAAATACATAAGTATGCTATGTTTGAGGAAATAATGAAGGGCTAGAGTATCACATTATAAAAAATGGATTTGGTCCCTAACCAAGCCAAGACAAAATAGACATTGTGTAGTACATAACATGTGCGATGGGAATCTACTTTTGCTTTTCTTTCCCTTTGTTCCTTGCATTTCCAGCAAATAGGTTGGAAAGGAGCTCAACTCTAGTTTGCCCAATGAAAGCTATTTTTTTTTATAATAATGGAACTTGTAGATATCTACATCATTGGTTGGACCCAATTACAGCAATCCAACTATAATAATCCACGCCCCATGCCGGAAATGTTTAATTATGGCCTAATGACACTTTATAATAATTTGACGATAATTTTTTATATACTATCATCCTTTTATTCCCTCTCTCTCATGCCTTTTATAAAACTACATTGAGTTCAGGTTTCAGAAAGACACTCATACAAACTTTTGAAAATTGCATACTTTAAGAATATCCATCAACTTTACAATGTTGACATCACTTCTGTTAGGTGACCCGTAAACGTTGCAAAGTTGCGTTTCAGTGATTCTATATTGGATGGTTTGGTACAAAGACCACGTCTCATTGAAGTTTCACCTGCCAACAGGTAACGAAACTTATCCGTAGTTTCATTTTCCCTTCATCAAAAGTACGAGTGTGATTAATTTTTCGTTAACACAATCTCAGATATGTACACTGAAAAATAAAAATTAGTTACTTATAGGCAAATGTACATTAGACTCTATCTTAATAAAAAAACTCAACACACACCACATCATTATCTCACTGTGTGCCCGATAGCATGTGAATGTTTGCTTAAATCTTCAAACCTAAACCGGCAATTATTAAAAGTTTCAATTTGTACTAACTTGCAATTAGTTTCTATAGTTTGGAACGAGTAATAAATTAATATTTCTCTGGGTTAGCAATACCTTTAGTTATAACGAGAAATAACAGTCCCAACTCCTATTCTACTCTCTGGCTTGGTGAGATCTTCAATTATAACGATAAATAAAAGTCCAAACTCCTATGCTCCTTCTACCCAACAGTTTCATCAGTATCAATAAATGGTCTTTAAACAGTTTAATAATCACTTTTGAAAGCTTCATGCAAGTCGATAATGAGGGACGGTCCATGAATACGTTCAAATTAATATACACCAAATTATACATATTTCAAAAAAAAAATTATTTATTTCTTTCTTCTTATCATAATATATTTCTTTCTTTCTTTTTATGCGGTACACTTCAAATAAAATCTACTACCATCATTTTCCTGCATGAAATATAATCCCCGGCTCAGCCAAAATAATAGGCCCGATTGAAACATACGGTCCTCCGACTTCCCAATTATTTGAATATTGCTCTTCATTCATTTGAACTATGGTATCAATGGAATGGACGGGATTATAAATTTCGGTAAAATATTACCAATTATTAAAAGAGATTTTACTTAAATTCATAATCATTACTTTTCACTTTCTATAGCTTGTGGTGTGGTTTTTCTTTTCTGTTCGGTGTTCCAATGCTGCTCTGAACAGGTTAATGAATACTTTATTCCCCTTGTACATCTGGTAGTCATCCATGCTTAATATTAAAAATGAAATAATACTGAAGTCAGATTTTTTATTTATATGAATATAATTTCGATCCATATCTGATTATCATATTTTACATAATTATTGTAGTCATGTATATTTAATTAGTTAGAGTCACACGGGAGACTAATTGGTAAATAATTTAATTGGTCTCTGAAATATAACTAGGTCTTACTAGTTTATGAGAGATTGATATTGATGAGGTCTAGAAAATTCAATCTTTAGTTAAATTAGTTTTAACATAACATCAGTTAATATTAACGAAGACGCGTGTATAACACATTAAGTGACATGTTGGATGTACACGTAGAAGAAAATTCCCTTCACATATTCGAAAATAAAGAACATACTTTCATTTCTCTTTCTCATTCCTTCTATTTTCCCCAATGAAGAAAACCTAAATATCCTCTATAAAATCCCTTTCTCAATGTCCCAGTTTTTCACTTATGTTTTCTTAACACTGATTGTCAACCCCATTTAACAAACGCAAAACTTGATAAAAAAATATAAGAGGACAAATGTTGTATAATTTTTTTTTCATTTTGCTGAACAAGACAAAGATTGTTATATATAAAGTTGTCCCAGCAAGTAAAAAAACATTAATATAATAAAATGAAATCTGAATCAAATAAAAGTATAAAAATAATATAAAATGTTTATATATAAAAAAGCACCAATAAAGTATAATTTGTAGACTACGTGCATGAAATAAATTTAATAAAAAAAGGAAATAATAACTAAAAAAATAATCCAAAATTAAATAGTAATAATTGGTCCCTAATTATTCATTGATATTATTTGACTGACAATCAACATTACTAACAAAATTCTGAATAGGTAGATGAAATTGTTTGATGTCTAGTTTGAATAATAAAAATATTAATGTAAATTTTAGTTCTATTTAAAATCAGAAAAAAAAATCTACAAATTTGAATTAAAATTTGGTATGTAAATATTAGAAAATAATTAACTTAAAATAAAATTTTAATTAGAATAAAGATGATGATGGATAAATATTTTGAAACGTGTGTGTCTATATATATATATATATATATTAAAGAGGATAAACATATCTAGGTTTATAGAAACTCCAATTGAGAATTATAAAAAAAACATTAAGATATATTTACACATAATTAGTTCGAATTAATAATTTAATTTTAAATTTTTAAAAAATGAATATAGATAAAGTTTTAATTTTATTTTATTGTAATGTACATTGTCAATTAATTAAAATTTATAATAGTTAATTTTAACTATTATTATTATAAAAATTAAAAATTTAAATTTAAAATATACATATTGATAAAATAAATATATTTTTATTTAAGATATAAGGTATGTGATACAAGATGTGTAGAAAAGAAAAAATTAAAATATAAGAAAAATATGGAGAATGTGTAAACAGTAAAACAAACATGTAGTAAAAGGACCAGCATTGGAAAATTGTTATTGGGCCCGGTCCGTCACACGGAGCAGTAGGCCTTATAAGGAGGGTTCGTTATATCGTTGCATTTGATTTCAAAAGCCCCATCGCTGAGGGGTCCAGATTTGATATCTCCCTTAACGTTCCCTCCAAAATCTCTCTCTCTCTCTCTCTCTCTCTCTCTCTCTCTCTCTCTCTCTCTCTCTCTCTCTCTCTCTCTCTCTCTCCATTTCAGAAAAGGATTATGTCGGTGAATTTGACGCCGAATGCGATTCCGGCGATAGTGGCCGGCTATCTGAACTCGAAGCCGCTGGTGCAGGTTTTGGATATCAAGTTGATTCCGAATAGTAAGCAGCAGGAGAGGTACCGAATTTTGCTTTCCGATGCCGTTTCCTCTCAGCACGCCATGCTCGCCACTCAGCTCAACGACCGAGTCCGAACCGGACGAGTCAAGAAAGGTTCCGTAGTTCAACTCATCGAATATATTTGCAGTCCTATTCAGAACCGCAAGTCAGTCTCTCTCCTACCGTTACCTAATTTCATATTTCATTTCTGCAATTAATATCACATTGCGTTTGAATATTAATATCCTGATACAATAATCAAATTATTACAATAATTTCTATGAACCGGAATTTTACTTTGGTTGAGATTCAGATACTAATTGCATCTACTTTGTTTTGGGAGATAGAAAGAAACTCAGCCTCATTATAGAATGGCAAAACCTTGTTTGTGTGGATTCTAGAGTGAAAAACATGGTGGAGAAGGAACCTAAACATTAGATTTTTGTTTACAAGTAATTTATATACTTAAGCTTTGTGCTCCTTGTACAGAATTGTTGTGGTGCTCAACATGGAAACTATAATATCAGATTGCGAGATCATTGGAAATCCAAAGTCATTTGTGGAATCTGATTTACCAACTCAGGAAGTATTAACGAATAACAATATGCAGAACTCATCCATGAGTCATAATTATAATCTGCCAGCTAAAAATGAAAGTTATAATGTACAGAATTTCCAGCCAACTGTTCAACCTCCATACCAACCGTCTTCGTTTTATAAAAGCCATGGTGCGATTATGAAAAATGAGGCCCCAGCACGTGTTATTCCAATAAACGCTTTAAATCCTTATCAAGGTCGGTGGGCCATCAAGGCAAGGGTAACTGCAAAAGGGGATCTGCGCCGCTATAATAATGCCCGGGGAGATGGGAAGGTCTTCTCATTTGATCTCCTTGATTCTGATGGAGGTGAAATACGGGTAACCTGCTTTAATACAGTTGTGGATCAATTCTATGATGCAATTGAGGTTGGTAGAGTTTACCTGATATCCAAAGGTAGCTTGAAACCTGCACAGAAGAACTTCAACCATTTGAAGAATGAATGGGAAATTCTTTTGGATTTGACATCAACTGTTGAGCTTTGCCCGGATGAAGATGGTTCTATACCTAGGCAGCAATTTTCTTTTAGGCCTATTAGTGATATTGAGAATGCTGACAATAACTCCATACTTGATGTTATTGGCGTTGTGACATCGGTGAATGCATCAGCTCCTATATTGAGGAAGAATGGAATGGAAACTCTCAGAAGAACTTTGAATCTAGAAGATTGTTCTGGCAAGAGTGTTGAGCTTACTCTTTGGGGTGAATTTTGCAACAGGGAAGGCCAAAAGTTGCAAGAGATGGTCGATGCTGGGTTTTTCCCCATTTTGGCAGTCAAAGCTGGAAAGGTCAATGACTTCACTGGGAAATCTATAGGGACTATTTCTGCTACACAGCTTTTCATAAATCCAGATTTCTCTGAGGCACATAGCTTAAGGGATTGGTTTGATCGAGTGGGAAAAGATTCTGCTTCTTTGTCCATTTCTAAGGACATCATACCCGGAGGACCCAGGAATGATATACGGAAAACTGTGTCTCGGATCAAGGATGAAGGTCTGGGGCGGTCAGATAAACCAGATTGGATAACAGTAAGGGCAACAATATCTTTCATCAAAATGGATACGATTTGTTACACAGCTTGCCCTCTGATGATCGGAGATCGACAGTGCAACAAGAAAGTGACTAGGTCAGGAAACACAAGATGGCAATGTGATAGATGCAACCAAGCCTTTGAGGAGTGTGATTACCGATATCTTCTTCAAGCCCAAATTTTGGATCATACTGGAATAAGTTGGATAACTGCTTTCCAGGAATCAGGGGAGGAGATTTTGGGTTACTCGGCAAAGGAGCTGTACTTGTTGAAGTATGAGCAGCAGGATGATGAGAAGTTTGGAGGAATAATCAAGAGTAGACTCTTCAACCAATTTGTCTTGAGGCTAAAAATTAAAGAGGAATTGTATGGTGATGAGCAGAGGGTGAAGATTACTGTAATGAAGGCAGATAAGGTGAATTATTCTTCAGAGAGTAGATACACGCTTGATTTGATTTCAAAGTTTTGCAGGCACTAGGCAGTAAATGTAATTTGGTTTCAGCATCTTTCTTCATTTGATGAATCACACCTATCACTATTAATGTACAATTTAACATAGAAACGGTCAATAGTAGCTGAAATACCATGTTATATGTGTGCCCATTGCAAAACCTAGATTCATTATTAATTCAAGTCTAAATTTTCTGTTTGATATATTGGTGGATATGCCTTCGTATTTCAAAGTTCTATAATATTTTAAAATGAGCGTTTTACAGTGCAAGCTCATATATCCACGGATCTCTGTTGATTTTTCTCTACAATTCTTCCTTTTATCTGATCCATCTTAATTTTTTGTCGGTGATTTCATGCTTCATATGCGCCAGTCAGAGCGTCGTTTTAGTAGGATTATTTTTTGAAGAAGTTATCTATATTGCGTGTACTTTTCAATTTGGTTCCTATGCAACAGAAACATGTAAGCAATATGTTTCTATGATGCGCCAAAATGGAAATTACCCTGCAAGAATTGGACAGCGAAGCTAAAGAGTAACAGATTACACACAACAGAGAGTTCATTAATGAAGAACAATACAGATACATATCATGATAAGAGAAAGTTTAGAAATCCATGTAGGGCGTAAGATTTTGCTCAGCTTCGCTTGACGGGATCGAAATTGGCGACACCGATCACGGCCCCAACAATTACTGCAGCCACAACTCCACCAGCGGCGATGCTGAGCAAGAAGTTTTTGAGGGAAGGTGTAACAGCAGCTTCAGCCACATCCGGAACCATCATTGAAGCCGTCAATGCAGCTGCAGTCAACCCTGTCACAACTTTCTCTTTCATGGATGCTCTCACTTGAAACCTTCCATTGGGTTTTGATGCTACCACAGCCTTTGAAGGCCGCAGAGGCAATGGTGCCTTGAAGAATGCCTCAGAGCTGGGCACCACCCTCTTCTGGCTGGCGTGAGTTAATGGCACAGCCATTGAAACTACCGATGTTGAAGCCATTACTTTCTTCTGCTTCTGCTTCCTTTGCAAATTGCTTACCCGGATGAAACGTGAAACTTCTTTGAAAAGTGAGAAAATGGTTATGGTGCGTGTGTGTTTTGATTTTTGACAGAGACGGCAATGGAACCGGTGGGAGAATGAGAGGTGGAAATTTTTGGCATATTTGCTTATGTCTGACGTGGCTGCTTCTCCATTGGAAATAGATGGATAAGGTTATCTTGTTTGTCCAATTATCTTTTGCATCAAAGTATAATCAGAGACCGAGATCTTGGATTGTTATTTTTTTAACATTTCTTTTTTCTAGAGATAACTTTTTTTCAGAGATTCTCGATTGACTTTTGTCCGTAAGTTCTACTCCTTTTGGGCTGAATACGAGAGTTTGAGTCGATCGAAGACCTTCTTTACAGACCGAATTTGTTTTTACTTGTGGGCTCTATCCATATTTTTGGGTCAAGGTTGTGGGCTCTGTGTCAGAGCAATTTTTGCACCGATGGGCTCGGCCGCTAAAGAACCAGTCCCAGCCACACTATCATTATACTAAACATTTTCCCTCCTAGAAAAATGACCAAAATGATAGGCATGTTGAAATATTTTCAACTTAATCACAAGTTCATTTCCCTCGACCAAAAAAATCATATATATACATATGTGTGTACGCGCGCGTGTAAGTTAATTTAACTAATAATTTACTTAACCTTTTACAAATCAGACCTACATTTAACCGTTGAAGGGATAATGTTGGCTTACAAGTTAAATCTTCGCTAAATTAATTTATCACTTTCTGCCCGACAAAAATGCTATGCTCCGCCCTGCCCAGCTGAAGGGATTGAATTGAACTTGATGAATAAAAATTGTAATTAAAAAATGTTACAAGGTTAGGGGAATACCAAAATTATCTATCATTTGATATGGAAAATGAAATAGATGCCCCCCTTGTAATTTCACATCTTGGGTGCCCATGATATTAAATTTTCTATTGGAAGAGCCATTTTCGCAAATCAATGCACTGCCTTCTAACATTTCATTAAAACAAAAAAAAAAAGGAAAAAGATAGAACAGAAAATTCTGTTACATATATTTATCAAAACGTCCTTGTTGGAAATAGACATTACAAGGAGGAAAACTTGTAGAACCGTAGCCCAGTTCGCGGGTGAATAGATACAATTCTGCTTTCTCAATGGATACAAAAAGAGTTTTATATATTAACTGCAGAGTATTGCCTAGCCCGCAGATAATGATAATAAAACCAAAAATGCTCAAGAGGGACAGCAAACTTATCTTGACTCTGGTCGTTCTCACTTCTCACCCATATCTGTTCACTATCTCTGTAGTCATAATATTTTCTACATTTCTTTTCTCCCCATCCCTCAAAACAATTAAAGAAATATTATTACACGACATATTTTATAATATCTTGATACAAAAAAAATATCATTTTCACTTCTTCAATGACTACATAACCACCACAGCATTAAGATTAACCACCTTACATAAATTTAAATTGATTAAAAAGTACTGTCTATAATTGTATCATCCAGGCACTAGCTGAGATTTACTTTGATGTCTAGTAGTCGAGAACATATTCTCCAACCTTTTCTTGCTTAATTTTCTCAGCCTGCTTCACCATAAAATCAAGAGATGGGTGATTTTCAAAGCCCCATAACAGTGTCACCCCCTCCTTCTCCCTCTTCCATGGATAAGTCCACCATAGGCTTTTTATATTATGGCCTAATAGTGGTGGGAATTGCAGCCATAGCATTAACCATATACAACTTTATCATCATCAAACGAAGCAGGGCGAGGCACACGCAATCACAACCTGAAGGACCAAATGGGTTAGTGGAGGTTGTCATAGAAAGCAACATTGATAGCTGCCAAAGGAACTTGCTCTCAAGCTTCAAGTACAATAAAGAAGCAACAAAAGAAGTTGGTGGTGAAGATGATTATGAATGCCCGGTTTGTTTATCAGATTTTGAAGAAGGGGAAGAGGTGAGGAAGCTACCACTGTGCAAACACTCCTTCCACGCTCCATGCATAGACATGTGGCTTTACTCTCACTTCGATTGCCCAATTTGTCGAACACCTGTTGGGCCATTCTGCCACCGCTTCCCTCTGGAGAATTCCCGTCATTGATGGCCGGAATCCTGTGGTTCTCAGTCCGATTTATGGGGGTGGGACCTGCCCTTGGCTCAACTGGGACCAGTCCTTTACATTACAGCTTTCCCAACAAGGAACAGAGACCTAAAGCAGCCAACTTTGGATACCTTGTTTGTGATGTTACGTGTCAAAAGGGGTTGAGCGTTAGTAATTACTTTAATTATCCTTATAACATAAGATTAAGATACGTGCTAAATTGATTCATTTATATGTTAATATAGACCTCAAAGTATATTTAATAGTGTAAAGAATCTGATTTTGATTCATTATCATTAGAAAATTATACTATCATCTAATATAATTTTTTTCTCTATATATTTTTTGAATATGTAAAAATGCTTCTGTTATTTTAATTTTGATCAAATTAAAATTATCTTTAACGTTAAATTGGTTAAGTAGTGTATATGCTTTTTATTTATTCATTTTTTAAATAAACTCATTTTCAAAGAAATTTGTTGGGATCTAATTATAATTTATTGCATCTTTCAATAATTTATTAAGCATTCCAACTCTTATGTCTTACGGTATGTTTACATATAACAGGTCTACATATTTAGATCCACACGGTGTTACATCTTCGGATTAATTATCTTGTGAAAGATAATTGGATTCTATTAAGAAAAAAAATTGTAATCGTTAGATTTAAAGTATAAACTGATATAAATTATTATACATTTTTTATTATATTATCCATCTTTTGACTTACAATGGATCAAGTTGATTTTTATCTTTTTCGATGTTCAGCATTTCGTTCGTTGGTTCAATATTGGCCGTTCAATTGGCTTCGACATGTGTTCTTGTCTTGTCTCTTTTGTTTCTTTTGGTTTTGGTTTTATTCATGATAGATTTGTTTTCTTTGCTCCTTGATTCTGATTAGTATGCCACCATTCTTGTTTGAGAAATTCAGTTCAAACAAAATTTTTATAAAGAAGAGAGAGATTGGAAGAAAAAAATAGAAAAGTGTAGGATAAGAAGCTGCTATGTAATTTTATTGTATGAATAATTTTTCTCTTCTTAGTTATAGCTTTTGAGGTGCATCTAAATTTTGAATCGTCCATTTAATCCTTGAAAAAACATAACAGACAATTTGAGAAGATAAATCCAACGGGCAAAAGTCTCAAATTAGTAAAAAATTGCAACTTCAAATCTTGGTCTCATTAGAAGATAATTCTTACGCGAGCAAAATTATTGGCTTTATACATTTATTTATTCTTTGAATACCAATTATTGGGTTTAATTAAATATAAAATGAAAATAAACTATATAAAAATATGTAAAGTGTCAATTTTTTTTAATTGAATCTCGAATGTTAATATTAAACTATTTTAATCTCCGATCTTTCACAACTAGAGTGGTTTGTGGCTTGTAAAGTGTCAATTAAGTCTTACATTCTCAAACCTATATTTGTCGAAAAAATAGATAAAAAAATATTTTTCATAATTTAAATAAAAAGATGCTGAAAGGAAATAAGTCTTTTGGTGGGATTCCTTACAATTTTTATCCCCCTCCTTAATGGCGTCAAATAGGGAAATGAAGGGATTGTAATTTTTTCCTTTTAAGTATTTAAATTATTAAATTAATTTTTATAACTAAAAAAATTATAAATAATTTAATATTAATAAAAAATAGATTTTTAAATATTTAATTTAATTTTTTATTTTATTTATTTTCATTTTTTATTCATCTAGACAAATGTAGAGGTTTTGTTTAATTTATTTTTTTATCCGGTTAAACAACATATATTTTTTTTTTACCTTTTTATTTTTTTCCCTAATTTATCTATGTTCCAAACAAATCATATACTTTGTTTGGCATACTAAATACAGACAGTGCCATCCTGAGGACAATAATAGTTGAACAAAAAATAGCAGTTACTGCTGCATAGAGCCTTGAAACGCGAACTACCAAGAATACATAATTAGAACATCTAGTCATGAGTCATCCTCACATCCCAGGAAGCCACTCCTTTTTTTCTTAATGACATACGATACAGAGAAATGTTTTTTGGTACACCATTTCTACATTAGTGAATTTAGTTTATAATATCTCAATTATTGGTCGACAATTTAATGGACTGATAACATATTTTTAACTTATATTTTGAATGTTAATTAATTAGAAAAGGTAAGAGTATACAAATACAATGATTCAGCCTGATAAACAATGTTTATATATTAGTTAATTGAAGAGTAAAAAATGCTCTATCAAATGTGATGCGCAAGAATCATGTACTGTGTGCTAAAAAAAAGTATCATGAAGTGCTGGATTTGATGCGAAAAAAAATTAAAATCAATACAAACTACTCCTTAGATACGGGAATATACTAGTTTACTACTTCATATATATTTTTTCAACAAAGCATGATTCAGGCACTAGTTTGAATAATTCGTAAAAGGTCGCAAGCAAGATCAAATTTCGGCCTCATAAATGTTAACAAAAACCGCACGGCTTAACGTATGAAGACAGACAGAACACAGGGAAACCTTTTTTAAAATCCAACTGTACATAATCATGAATTTGCACAATTTATTAATTTATACGACATGTTACAAATGAGCTCCAATTTTGCCAATGAAGATTACATTCTTCTTAAATTGTTTAACCTTGCCTGTAAATCACTATCTATGCCGGCATCATCATTCCCATTAGTTTCAACTTGAGGAACCTTAGACTTGGCAGCTGGGGTAGTAATTGCTGCTGATGGTGCATTCAGAAGCTGCAGATCAAAGCAGAACTCGTTAGGCAATATTATAATGAATAGGTCATTTACTGTCTCAGCTGAAAAAAGAAGCGAAACGGCTAGCAATGGATTAATATACCTCTTGGTTTATGTCAAATCCAATCTCTTCAAGAACCTGGTTCACTAGTTCTTCTGTTTCTTCTTCTTCCTCATCCCCTTCCAAAGCATCATCTATTGCGTCGCCCATCACCTCTGTCACCAATTCCATCTTCTCATTCTGTCTCTCAAATTCTTGCATGATTTTCTGCAGAGATGGCAAGTTCATCTGCCTATTCATCTGTCCCATTGCCTTAGTCACACCTTTCATTGCCTCGCCCATTGCATGTGTTGATTTCAAAGTCTGACCAATTGCAATACAAAAGAACCAGCCTTCAGCACTCACATTAGGTAAAGGGATGTGTTTTGATCAAATTTTTGCAGGAAGCTAAATAATATAGACCGGTCAATCATTTTCTAAGAAAAATGAAATGCTGTGAGCTTTAGAACAGAACTACAAACATATAATGATCATATGCTACTACAAACCAACAGATACAATTACACCATGCACATACTTGAATTCTGAGAGATACACCCTGGAGCTCTGATTTAAGCTTAAAAAACTTCTCAATCTGATGCCTTGTTCTAACAAGATCTTTCGCCATCACTCTAACAGCTCCCTGGAAAATATCACATCAAATAAAGCAACCTGCCTTAATAGCTAAATCAAGAGTTAAATATATTGCATTATCGATTGGCATAAATATAAATTACAGACAAAGTCAGGTTTGTCATAGAAACCCAAGTCCATAGATCAAAACATTACCAAATTACATTA
Organism: Canavalia gladiata; assembly: GCA_037954105.1. NCBI lineage: Eukaryota > Viridiplantae > Streptophyta > Magnoliopsida > Fabales > Fabaceae > Canavalia > Canavalia gladiata. The sequence continues at coordinate 76,436,623 of CM075658.1, read as the reverse complement.
GTGGAATACAACCTCTTGCATATATGCAATAACGAGAGTTCATCAGGACAAGCCAGTTTCAATCACCATGCAAGAATCACATGTGGTTAAGATTTAACATTTTAAAATTATAGTGCTTTCCAGTTTCCAATACTTACCAAAGAAGAGACAAGTAGAATGCTGCTGTATTAAAAATGAAAATTTTCTTCACTTAGAAGTTGTTTAAATAGGTGAAAATTAAACAGCACAGGTTTTTAATGAGGAGCACGGAGTTTATGTAAACCTAAACATTTCTGATTCACTCCTTTCTTTCCAGAGGAGTTTGGGACTATGAAAGTCACTAATTCAACAACTGTAATACACAGGTGCCATTTTGGAAAATAAGTAGATAGTTTTGAGCCTGCAAAAGCAATAGGAAAGCAGTTGTTTGAAGAAAGAGTATCAACTACTGAAGTTTAATCCTCATCGTTAAACTGAATACAAGCGTCTGATTGTGTGTATTGTGTGAGAGAGACTGTGTGTATTGGTTATTATAAAACATGGAGAACAATTTTTCCAACCACAAATACCGATGGCAAAATACACAGCAAATTAAGTATGCTTCAACCAAAAACTAAAACAAAAGAGGCAACAAAACACAATCACCATACCATCTGGCCTTGTTTGGCACTTTTCTTTATCTCCAAAATTAGTTTCTTCTCTTGTGACTGCAAAGCTTGTCTCTCTCGATCTATTTCTCTAATTGATTTGTCCAACATTCTCTTGTTTTCCCGCAGAAGTTCTGAAAGTAACAGTTTTATAATCACATACAATGTAACCCCAGACAATGCATCAGCTTGTAAATAGTAAAATGAGTACCACCATAGCAACCTAAAGATGTGCACTCTGAAGGTTATGTAAATGCACGTGGGAAATTGGCCATCATTCCCAGTGTACCCACCCATTTGCATCAAGTGGACATTTTAATATGCCATACATATAGCAGTTCAATAAAATTATGATTGTCACAACTACAAAAATTACAATAAAACTTCACAAAAAGTTATTTTTCAGTCAAAAATAAATTACTCAAACACGTGACTGAAATTAACTGGTAAACAATGTAATGAAATTTGAACAAACTTGATTTTCTGATCCTAGAAGTGATTACGCCTAAGATTTTTTTTAAAAAAAAAAAATAGAGTGCGGCTTTAATTACATAAGTAAAACATGAGCAACAGATTCAAAGCAAAACGCAGCAAATTCAGATATTTTTATTTTCCTGAAATCAATATAACGAAACAGTTGAACAGGAGAATAAAGAAACCTGCAGGTGTTTTCCTATTTCCGAAGATGAAACTCATGATGCCGGAATCAACAGAAATCGATTAAAAAATAATGCTAAATTTGTGGAAATGTAACAGATTAAATAGAGAAGTTTCTGTTCGGCGTTTGGGATTGGATGTCAAAGCTTTTCAATTTCATCGGTCATCCTCCAGCTTTCTTACGCTGTAAGCATGAAGGCAAGGAATCATCATCGATCATCTTTCCATGGGCCTGGGCCCGGGCCTCTTCAGCTGCCATCCAGAATTTTGGGCTTAAGAAATCCATAAAACCTCCGGCCTCTCTTGATAACAGGCCCACCTCAGTATTCAACTGTAACAGGTTTCTCGTCTTCTCTATAAACTAGTTTTGTGATTAAAACAAGTTATGTTCACGTGTTTGTGTATTGAAGAGACAAAAGCATCTTTAAATAAAAGCTTATTATGGGAACTTTTTTAAAAAAAATTAATCAAAAACTGAATACGGTCTCTTCTGAAAGGGGCGGTTACTGGCTGCTAAAGTTTTGTTATTGCAAATAATTTTACATTATTGAGGGATGAGCCATAAAGTGCAGCAGAGAAAATCACACGTGTGCACGTGACTGATGGGTGACGGCGTTGTGAGGCATGTGATAATACTGAGAAAAGATGAGTGGAGAGGAGGCTGGGAACCTTACAAGGTACAACGCCACTCTTGCTTACAATCCTCGCTATATCTATCATGTAATTTTACTTTTAATTTACGTAACAATTCGTATAATAACACATATTTTCATTGACCAAACTTGTTTATATAAATAACATGCCTTTTTTTGGATTTGACCAATTCATAATTAGGCTCGAGCTGGATAATAAATGCTTAAAATTTAAATTCAAACTAATTGATATATATAAGTTTTTTGTCAGCTAATATAGGATGGTAACCAACTTTTTTAGATATAAATAAATGTTAAATTTTTATAATATATGTTTATAATATGTATACATATATATATATATATAATAGCATATTATGTTTAGTTTATCAATAACATATTTACAAATATTTTATATAAAATGACATATTGGAATATATTTAATTTATTAAAAAATTAATATCCATGATTATTGAAATAATATTATATCGTTGTTAAATTTATAATAAAATATTTCATAAAAATTTGAATTTTGTTGTAAAATACGTGTATTATTTTTATAATTCATATAATATAAAACTAATATTGCATTTAAAATTATTTTTAAATAAAGTTTATTGTTATTTTTCTTGCTATTTTTAAGACTAATAAAATATCGTTTGGCTTAAGGAGCTAGGAAGCCAGGTGGCCACAGGTAGCTAATGTACCAACTAATTATTATTTTGTTTTTTATGTCTAAATTCCTTTAATGTGGACTGTTCTAGCATACTTGATCTGATCCGATTCCAATAAGGCAATAATTTCCACATGCCAAATCATATAAAATGTCAATCTTATTAATACTACACCAAAAAAAAACAATTGCAAAAATAATATAATGGATATTATTTTCTTTGAAAATCAAATTTTAAAAGTGAAAACGCGGTATCTTACCTTAAAAAGTTTTGAACTTCTTTTCTCATGGTAAGGTAAATTTAAATATTCAAAATAGAGGTACATAAGGATGTTTGATTGTATTTTTAATTTTTAGTATATAAAATTTATTTTTACGAAGAAAGGAAAAATTAAATGAAAAATAATAGAATATATATATATAAAAATAGGAATAATAAAAAATTAAAAAAAATAAAGATTTATAATAGTTTAAAATTATGTTAAATTTTTAGTTTTAAAAAATAAAAAATTAAATAGCTTTTTTGGAAATTATTTTTGTCAAACTTTTTTTAAAATAGAAGACTGTTTTCAAAAGTAAAAAATAAAAAATATATTTTCGTAATGCCTAAATAAAATTAGTGGTTTAAGTTATTTTATAAAATAAAAAATTTATTTTAGCTAAAATTATGAACTTATGGTATTCACTCTTTTATTTAATTTTGTTATCTTATTGGTCATTTAAAATGAGGTTATATATGTTAGGTAAACTTTTTAAGTATAGTTTAGATAGTACATGCTTAATTTTCTTTAGCATTATGAATTTAAGCATTGAATATAAAAATGTTTTCATTAGAGAAACTAATTTTACCGTGTTGTGCATAATTTCAGTTTAAACTAAATATGAATGCTACATGTAATTAAAAAAATTAAATATTTGATACAATGGTTCCCAAATCACTATTGATCAAGGAAACAAAACATTAATAACACGATTATTGGTTACATTGATATTATATATTTTTAATTACTATTAATATAAGTATATATTTACTTTTATTATGATTTTGATTATCATAACTTTATTTTTGTTAAAAATAATTTCATTAATTACTTCATGATGATGAAGTTAATAGCTATTTTAAAATTACAAGTGACATCATATTTAGATGTATGTTACATCATTGTAAATTGATGATGACAATTATTTTAAAAATCACCGAGTATGTGTATTAAATGAGATATCTTAAATTCCAGTTCTAGATACTAGTTATGTTAAAATTTGAAATGAAAAGTTTTGACTTTCATAATAATTATATCCGAATAAAGTAAATTTTACTTCAATAAAATATGTATGTGATTTAATAAAAAAATTGTTTTATAAAACTTATTTTTTTATAAATTAAAATTTGTAAAAACATTTTTAGATAAAACTATATTGTTTTTAGAAAAATTAAAAATATATTTAAACCAATTTTTAAAATGATGAACATAGTAAAAAGTTTGAGAAGGACGTTTTAAGGAAAATGTTAACCAATATATTTAAAATATTAGTTAAGAAGTTGAAAAATATTATAAGATTTATTAATATATAATTATTATGATTTTTAATATTTTTAAAACAAAAATATATTTTACTTTTTTAACTCATATTTTAAGAACATTGATTAACGAGATGATATATCTAAATAGGTTAATGCAGTTTAACCAAATTTTCGATTAAACACCAATTAATTATAATTTTTTATAATTAATTATCAGAGATTGGAAAACAGCAACAATGAATGAGAGTGGTTGGCATATTATGTTACTGCCAACATTATCCGACTCTAACAAACCATCATAAAAAAATACTCATTGTTTAAAAAATACATGGTCATTGTTAAAAAATTGTATAAATATATGTTTTATAGATATATTTACAAAATATTGTGGAATCAATGATAACCAGCATTATTAAATTATGATGATATATTATCCTTAGAATTTTAGTTAATTCTTATGAAAATTAAACAAAAAATAAAGATTTTTTTATATATTTTAAACTTATACTAGTTTTTTATACCTAAAGAAGATGTTAAATAATTTAAAACTTTTCACATATAATTTATATAGTAAAATTTGTTAATTTATTAGTAAATTTTAAAATAAAATTATTAAACAGTGATGTAATTCACACATAAAAACAACACATACCTATTACTTTTAGCCATAACATACCCTTTTGTTTATTTACATACATAATTTTTTTAATTTAATTATTTTAAACACAAATAAATAAATTCTACATCCCTCTTTGACCGCGTGCTAATTGATATATTGAAAGTTGAAACAGAAGTAAAATCAAATATTCTAAGCGCATTGGCCTCCCAACTTATCACATTGTGGTGATTACTAAAACTTTCAAAGCTATTATAATTATAATAATAATAATAATAAAAATAAAAATAATAATAAAAAAAGGAAGAAAATTGAACACACTAATTAATTTGGAGGCAATGTGTAGGCCAAGTTGCTAAAGTGTGCCCCCGTTCTTTGCAACAAAATGCCAAAGGAATCATATATGTGTATGCAAGCATATATAGCTGGTATGTGGTCCTTGGCTTAAGCGATAATGTGATGCTGCTTCCACATGAACTTGCAATGCATTTATAATCTTTGTATAGTACATGAACAGTTTGTGTTTGGTTGGTGAGAAACATCCCAATTCTGCTCACTGCCAATATAAGTTGTGTAATTGGTTGGTTGCAGTGTTTTTAACTTTATTATTAACATTGAATAATCTTCTTCTTAAAGAGTAATTTCTGGGTAAGTATTTAAACTTCCTTAACGAAGCTTTCATAATGCAAGATTGATAAGGAACTTTGCAATGATGGCATATACAATGACTCAAATGACATCCCATGATCCCTTTAATATATTAGCTCTCTTCACTTCTCTCATTTTTTTGGCACTTTGGCAGTAAATAAATCATTAGTTTTCTTAGTTGGCTTTTCATTTTTAATCTTTTACTTGAGAAGGATAATTGGGGGATGGTGCTTTGGTCAACCAAGGTGGCCACTGGTGTCTCATATTATCATTTGTTGGAGAATAGGTTTATCAGTGCCTTTTATTTTTCTCCAACGGTGTAAAAAGTAAGTAAGTTTGGATCTAATCTATTATGCCTGATCATATCATGCTACCATATGTTGAGTTGTTGACTTCTCCAGTTCCTAATCAAAGGCCCTACTATGTCTGCTATGTGCATTATATTTCCTTTCTTTGCTATGTAATATGTTTGATGCATCTCATCAAATTAGCTTCAATTTTGGCTTTACAATCAATATCAGTTCAAAATGGCACTGTAATCGCGAATTCAAACGGCCAAAAAGTTGTGAGTTGTAATCATTTATTTAATTCCTCCGAGACATTAAAGTGGTGGAGATTTTTACCACGTCTCACCAAGGCCATGTGCTAAGCCAGTGGAAAAGCGTAAGCTTTTTAACTTTTCATTTCACATTGGGTAGGGAAAAAAATGAATCTGCTTTTCCTTTTCTCTTTTCAGTTTGTCTTAGTTTGCTTTGACAAGTTGTGCAAGTGAACATGCATGAGGTTCCTACTTCAGTGATTCCAGCTACCCATCTCTCTCTAACACACATAGGTATCCAATTCAACCCAAAGATTGTTAACCATTAATTCCTAGCATGCATAAAGCTTATATGATCAACATCCCAATTATGAAGCAAAGATGAAAATTAATCAATGGTAGCCTACAATAAATGAAAAAGAGAACAAAGAATTGTTTTTAAATTGAGTTCCACAGACTATAGAAATAATTACAATTATTATTTTTTTGTTTTTTAATTAAACTAGACTACAAACATAGACCATTAGCAATGGCTTTATTTCTTACAAAATTGGTAGTTTCATAGACAGGAAGCTCTTCTTGGTACCTTGCAGCTCCAATTAGGTGATCCAGCTCAAACAAGTCTGAACTTGAACAACTCACAGCATCATCATCATCATCATCATCATCATCTTCTTCTTCTTCATCTTCTTCTTCTTCATCTTCATCATCACCATGATCATCATAAAAACCTCTAAAATCGAATTCACCCTTACCATTATTTTGGTAACCTTTGGTAAAACCTTCAGCTCCATTTTCTTTAGTGTTGTTAAGCTCTTTTATCGAAGAATTTCTGGCAATCTTTCTCACACCAGACAAGGGCAACAAATTTGGTTCACTCTCATAAACACATTTATGACCTTGTTGAGAATCCTCACCAAGGATTACACTAACAGGGTAAAATCTAACAGATCTTTTGACGCCATTGTTGGGTTTTCCTTTGGCTGAAGAGGGTGTTTTACTGATGCAAGACCTTGTTGAGAAGGAAGAAACAGAAGAAGAGAAACACGGGGACTTTGATTTATGGTCGAAACTAACATCTTCAACGGCCCCAACGTAACACATTTTAGCTTTCTTAACATTGTCAGAGTTGAAGATAGAGCTAAGAAAGGTGGCTATTCTACTCGCTGGTGAAATGGGTTGCTTCACTTTCTGATTCAGCTCACCGTATATTTTCAACGCTCTTAACTTGGTCCTTGCAAAACCACCCTCACGTTGTGGCTTCTGCTTCTCCGAATTCATGCGGTTCTCGGATTTGGGTCTTGGTCTCTGTTTCTTGTAGGTTGTGTCTGTTTCTGAAGAGGAAAAGAGTCCCCCAGAGCTACATTCCGAGGAGCTTGAACTTGAATTCAGGAATTGACAAGTGTGAGAACTTTGCTTCTCCATCCAATCTTCTAACATCACGGCACGGCGAAGATTCATTCTCTGTCTGCCACCTGAAACAGAGTTGTGGGTGAAACAGGGGTGTTTGCTTTGGTGGTTGTAGAGAGAGAGACCCATTTTGTGATCTTGATTAAGATTGGTTTTTGATTGGTCTGTTGAACGGTAAATGGCGTCCAGAAGAGTGGAGGAGAAAGAAGGGGTTCTTCTCCTTTGTGGGCTCTCCCTCTCCCTGCTATGCATTTTTTCTTGGTGCATACGGATTGTGTGCTACAGGGAGAAGACCAACTTATAGCGAAGATGGAAGTTGAGGTGTGTGTGTGTGTGATGAAAGGAGAGACAATGAAGTTTAGTTTAAGGGTGGTAAAGTAAAAAAAAGCTGTTGCGATGTCCGGGCAGAGAATGTCAAAAGCTTCAAGGCACAATAAAAAAGAATGCAAGTTGATCGCGTGAAAAACAGAGAAATATGCGTGTGAGTTGAGGTTGGAGAGAGAGAAGGGAGAATTTTAATGACAAGTGACAGGGTTGGTTGGGATTGTGTTTGTATATGTTTGTATAGAAGCATGTTTAGGTGTTGACGGTACAAGTGTACATACACCTTTCGGTGAACATTAAAATAAAACAACACCTAGCTAGCAGATAGAACAAATCTTCATAAAAAACAAAATACATATACTTAATATTATTGAATATATATATATATATATATAATTTAAAATGAAAGAGAGAAAGATAATGGGAAATAGGAATCGGTGACAGCACTGGGAATGGATGAAGAATGAACAAGTTAAAAGGGGTTGATTGATGTGTATGACATGCATGCTTGGATTTGAAGAAGAATTTTGCTGCCAAAAAGACGCACTACGACGTAGCACTAACAGGGTAGCGAGGGTGTAAAAAGTTACAAGTCACTCCCGCGCGTGCGGGTCATCTTTTCAGACTTCAGATCACACTTTCTGCTTTTTAAGTATTTCTATTTTATATTTATTTTACATTTATATTATTTATGTTTCTAAGCAGTAGTAATTAGTATAGAAACTCTTTAATGTTTAATAAGGTCTTTCTTCAAAATAAAAGGCTTATAAATATGGTTTTTGAAAAGATAATTTATTTAGTTATTTTTAATTTTAAAAAAATATATATTTGCGGTCAATTAATAAAAAATTAGTAATCTCCAAATGTAATAAAACTGCCCAGAAAAGAACTACATGATAGCCTTTGATAATTGTATTTGTATTTTAGACCTCCGTATTTTTTAGTTTTTGTGCTTTGTTTATTATTGTTTACTTTTAATAATATTATAGCAATTTTTTCCATCCGTGTATTTGCACTGTTGCAATGTTAGTTTTATCAAATAATGTTTATGGACAGGAAAAAAATAAAATAAATAAACAATGTGACGATAAACAAAACAAGTATAAATAGGAATGTAAAAATTTAAAGTTTATCTTTTATGTACAATAAAAATCGTAAAATTTAAATTTTAAAATTTTATATAAACTGTGTTTACTTCCCATTACTGGTAATAAATGTATACTTTTAAAAGTTAGAACTTTCTTCGTATTAATAAAATAGTAATAAGAGTTTTAGTTTTTTTTATGTCTAATTATATCATTGTCACATTTTATTTTTGTTTTTATCTTTTTATCTTTTTTTACAAATGTACAAATTCTCTTAGACGTGAAAGATAGTTACTCTTTTTACTAATAATTTGATAAATTTTAATAACATAACGAGTTTGGTTTTCAATTTTTGTAATTATATTATTTATTTATTTTTAGTTCTTACCTAATTTTTTATTAAGTATTTACTAATATAATTAATAGATATTTAGTTAATTTTTCATAAATAGTAACCTATAATATATTAAAAATATTTAACAAATAATGCATATTATAATATTTTATCATTGAGTGACATAAAAAGTTATCTTAATACTTTTTGAAATGAGTTGCTTCAGTAATTCTTTTCTAATATATATAAAAATTGATATAAATGATAAAATTTAATTAAATTTTGGGTTAAATATATTTTTAGTCTCTCTAAAATGTTTAAATTTTGGTTTTGGTTTCTTAAATTTAAAACCTTGGTTTAGATTCCTCATTTTTAAAATACATTGATTATAGTTCTTATATTAACTTAAATTATATTAAATTAAAATAGATTAATCATAATTTGAGGATTATAATCAAAACATTTCATAAATAATTAAAACATTCTATAAATGATCAAAATTTTCTCTAATAATAATTGATCTAAATTAATTTAATGTAACTTAAATTAATATCAAAAATTATAATCATGATATTTTAAAAAATAAGGAACTTAAATCAAAGGTTTTAAAATTGAGGGACCAAAACCAAAATTTAAATATTTTAGAAGGACTAAAAATATATTTAATCCTTAAATTTTTATTAATTAAGTTGACAAATATCTACTGATAAATTAATAATAAAAAATTAAAAATTGCTTTATTTAAAAAACTAAAACAAGTATTTAAACCTAACATTTAATACAACATTGATGAATGTCAGGAGAAACAAAGACAACACTGAAATCTAATTAAAATAATATTTCCAAATTGGATATTTTTTACTTTCCGAAATCGAAAGTTTCACAAGTTGGATGGAAAAGTTTCAAATAAAACAAAGTTGTATTGTTGGCCTTCGCATAAATAAAAGAAAGCTTTGGGTACGATGAACCGAAGGTACATTTTCATCCAAAAATGGAAAAAGCCCATGGGAACATTGGGTCAAAATTCGTGGGTTCTCTTTTAGGATTTATTAAATCCAATTTAATGTAACAGGTTCCATAACAGGGCCTTCATAATTCTGCGTCTTAAAGCAATGAGTTGTGTTGACCAAAATAAGAAAGGAATGAGTTGGTAGCAAAAGGCCATTTATGATGCTCAAAGAGTAAATTCTGCAGTTCTTTGGCAATTATGGCTTTTCTTTAACGGTTTTAGTAACTTAAGTCGTATTTGTTAAAGAAATGGTAAATAAAAATTATTAAAATTACAGTAAGAATTATTGATGATATCAAATATTAAAATTTTTAATTCTTTGATTATTATCATTAAAATAATGATTAACAAACGATTTATTGAACCACTAAAATTGACTTAATAGTGAAAATATTTGGGTAACTTGCCTAAAATTCGAACACGAAAAAAAATCATTTTATTATTTAAACCTGGCAGGTGCGTATATAAGACCATGAAACTTAGCAAAAACCGCCCAAAATAAAAACCCTTAAACGGGATATCTAACTCACAAGTGTTTTAAAAGATGATAATTTCATGAAAAGGTATTTGGGGTGAAAATATTCTTTTTTATTTCAATATATGAAAATGTTAATATCAATCATTAGAACTAATTTTGAATAATCTAAAATGATAAATTTTATTAAAAATATAAAATTATGATAATATTTTCTTTCTCAGTAAAAATTTATTATTTTTATGTTTAAAATTGGTTTTAAAGATTGAGGTTAATAAAATGAATTTTAATAAAGAATAAAAATGACTTTTCTCTCTTTTTTTTGGTTCAGGTTTTACTTCACACTTGACGATCATTTTTTATTGTATCAACAAAATTATTTTTAAAAATTTGACTACATTTTGATCAACTCAAACAATCATATTACCAATGCCTTTACTGCGAAATTAGAGACCAGGTAACGAGCTTATTGAACGGACTTTGACCTAATAAGAGCCCATGCAGTGTATACGTGGGCCTCCACGAAGACCGCTAGCTAGTACCGGTGGAAGTTTGGAGCTAATGTTTATATTCACTCAAAAATAATATGATCCGCAAGGCCTCACGGACAAACAATTTCAATGGATAAATTAACTTTTGTCTATAAAGTATTAAGTAAAAAGGTGATTATGATTTTCAGTTTATTTTATTAATCACATTATTTTACCTTGAATAAAGTTGTTTACTCCCATGATAACATAATTGTGTCGAAGATGAGTCTAATACATTCTAAAATATCTATTGTCACTCAAGTTTAAATTATTCTAATTTTAAAGATTTTTTCTTTCTAAATTAAACAAACAAAAAATTATTTAAATAAAATATTATTAGATTGGAAAGGCAATATACACAAGAGTGAGAATAAACATTCCCCTATATTGATATTTATCCTGAGCAGGGATATAAGGACTATTGCAACAAAAAAAAAGAACATAATAGTCCCGGAATTTTTTGTTTTATTTTGGAGAGGGGGGAGCGGGTTACATGAAAAAAGATAAAGCTGCTGAATCAGTGAATAAGAGTAGATGAGCTTGTCAATTTTACATGATATCATATTTTAATGAAATGACTTGCTTATTATCTCTTCAATGATTCAAAGAGTAGAAGATCGACTCCTATTGCAGCTACTTGAGACATGCATTCATTTGTTTGTGCATGATAACTGGTATGCATGCGGGACCTAGAAATGTAGAAACAAAAAATAAAGTAGATTCATTCTTTGTATCCAATTTGAATACTCGTAGAATTTACACCCACCAGATTTCTTAAGCTTTTAAGTAAACAATTGCTGCTCTTGATCCACCAATATCTTTAATACTAAAAACTATATTTACCACCCACATCCAAGGGAATAACCTGAACCGATCGCACAGAAGTGTGAGTAGAGATGTAAATAGCCCAAAAAAAAGGCAGAGGTGCAAGTAGCACTTCGGACATCTTCACCTATAACGAGACTTAGTAGTATAACAAAACAAATATGGAACAATTTAATAAGCAACACCACCTCCACACTTTGTAAAGCATCAGCATCCACCCTCCATTGTATAATTTCACAATTCACAAGTATTGTTCATGTATTCTGGTACGGTTCTCCTCCCACCATAATCTAGCATGCATCTCCCCAAATCTTTCGCGGCTGGATAACACACGAGAACACCCCAAAATAAATTCAATAGAATTCTACATCAAAATACAACTACAAAAAACAAAGACAAATATATATACGTTAATGTCTGTCTGTATGCCTAGATTTATACTATCCAAAAGAAATTGAGACCATGGTTTGTGGGAACAGAATGGCAGTGAGTAATAGACAAATCAGCTCACAGATTTGGGTAATGCCTGTTTCCTATTTCTTATACTATAGGCCAATTAACCAGTAATGTGTTTGAGTTGTTGGATATTTGACATAGTAAGGAACTACTAAAGGGCATTTGTCCAGTCATAAAATTGGCAGCAAGCAAGCATACCTGAACCTGACTCGTCTGAGCTCCCTTTTGCCACCTGGCAAAGCTCTGATGGTAATGTAGACCCCAGGTTCATCCTGCTCAACCCATTCAGTCTCCAAATCACTAGCATTGCTGATCGATAAATCACCCGAGCGATCAGCCTCTCTCGATGAGCTACTTCTAATGGAAGCATCCATGGATGATATCTCTGTCTTGGCCGCACTAATGGTGGAGACTTTTGGGGTTGAGTTCATGCCATTTGAGTCATAGAAATGCCGGGATTGCATTGACTGATGATCAAAGGAATCTGAGGATGAGTATCCCATTCCCATCCCTGTTGGCCGATACATATTACGAGGTAAACGTTCCCTTGTCAGTGGAGGTGTTACAGGGCTGTCTTCTGCTGATTCAAGCTTTGAGCTCTGTTGTCAACCCAAGTAAAAAGAACAAATTAAAAACAGTAAGAAAAAAAACTATGATTTTAGTAATAAAGAGAAAAATGAGAAAGGAATTATTGCTGGAAGTTATTATTGAACAAAAGGGGGCGTTGTTACAGTCAAGTACTTGAAATTGTAAGACAGGCGAAATTAATGTTTTTCTCTTTAGAAGATTTATTTTATTTTGTTATAGGAACAAAAATCACTGCCCTAAATAAACAGGGTTGAACTTGTATCAATGGTGAACTACTATTAATTAGAACACTGCAATTAATTTGAGCCACACTTCTTTGTGCCCATATATATAAATTGAACAGCTTAAACATTACCATAAGGAACATGAAGCAGCCAATTACTAAATCATATATGATTACATGTCTACGTGGTGCCCAAATTACCTCATCTTCAGATCTTGGTGGCGTTGGAAGAGGGAATGCTTGACGGTTAAACCTTTGAACATTGTAAAGTTCCATGACCTTGTCGTAGTTCTCTGCCCACCACCTTTGAGCTTGCCATTTATTGAACATCTCTCGACTATACATAATAGAAAATAAACCAAAATTCAATTCACTTCACTTTAGTTCTGATATCATCATATGAACTATATACATTAGAGCAAAGCACCATGGAATTAGCTTCTGAATTTTGGAGAAGAGTAATGCAACAGTATTATTAAACAGTTAAAAGCTACCCGGTCCCTTTTGTCCTCGGCATCCCATCCCGTTTTAACATAATTTTTTTTTCTCTTTTCTTCTGTGTTGGGTAGACTGGTGGAAAAATGATTCTTTGAAGCAAGACGATAATCATGTTTTTTTACCGCATTGTGTATAAGTAAGTGGTCCTCGTGACTATAGCTTAAAACCTCAACTAATTTCAGTTTGTTGGCGTTATTATTATGTTATTTTGTTGAGCAAATAGCTTTTTTAGATGAATTGTAAATTTTTTAGTGGTTTATCACACTGTAGTCCATCATGCTAAGTTACTCAACTGATACTTTTTGACAAAGAATTCTCTGAAAAATAATTAAAAGCGAAACCGGTCATTCGGTGCGTGGAATAAAGTTGTTGTACAGCCAAATTTGACCTTACATTTGGGGTTTGTCTAGACAATCAAAAGCAGGTGGGTCCAAACTTAATTAATGTCAAATACATAACGAAACGCACCAAAACATGAATTGATTTGGATGGTTGAATAGGTGTGAATTTAATATTAGCTTGAGATAAACAAGTGTCTTAAATTTCTGAGTTGAGGTTCTGGAAATGACAAAATAAAAAAGAGAGAGAAAATCATGGGTACATAGCCCCACCCACTAATACCACATTCGTTGGGATTGCATCACAAGTCACCAAGTAGGACCAACACACTTACACACACAAATGTCATTCATGTTTCTATCCTATAATAATTTAAAGACAAAATGGGATAAAAAAAAATCTATAAAGCCTTGACCTATATTATCTATCTTTATCTTTATTTCGTGCCCACGCAGTAGAGGTTCTTATTTTTGTCTCGTATATATTTCTGGAGTGGACGATGATTGGAGCATTCCCTAGCATATTGCAGATTAAAAGACAAAAAAAATGGTATTAGACGAAGACAAAGTCACGAAGAATCAGGAATGCCACGACGAAATTTGAAAAAAAAGGAAGCAGAAGAGTTTCCTCCGACCACTCGACAAAACTCGGTTAAAAGGTTCCAACACAATCAACAACGACCCACCATGGCTACCACCACTGACAGACCATAATAAGTTATCTTTAGGACACCTTTTTTGATTGCTTTTCGCAAGGGCGTGAAATTTACCTGAGAAATGTGGGGCCCGAACCTACACTCTTTCATATTTACGGAGGAGGAATCATGCTTTCTTCTATAGCATTGAGGGGTTTTGGACTTTGGATGCTTAAATTGGAATAGCGACAAGCAAGCATCATTGAGATCAAGCCAAGCCGTTAAGCTAAAACCTGTTCGCACTTATCCAAAGTTCCGGTTCTGACCAAAAACAAAAGATAACAGGCTGCGAATGACCTGAACTTCCAAAATTTGGATATTTTCTGGAAACGATTATAATCTATAGGATCATCACTCACTGAATTGAAAACTCATTAAAACGAAGTGATCTACATTCAAAATTCAATACCTGCCTATTTTGAGGTTTATCTTTAGATATTGTAATTATTCTATTATAAAGACTCTCGTACATTATATTTTAGGCAATGCTACACATAAAAGCAGAGAAATAAAGTTTCACATTTATATCGTTAATTTCTAGGCTTTTTTAACATCGCAAAAAAAATTATGCACAGAAAAATCCACCGACAATTTAATACTGTAAATTTTTTACAGATCATATATATATATATATATATATATATATGTGTGTGTAATTTCAATTGTATTAATGTTATTCTAAAATTATTCTTTATTATTTTTTTAATCTTATACTAAATGTAGACGTATTTTTAAAACGTATCTCACAAATATTTTGGATAAAATCTTAAACTATTTTTTTTAATTTCAGTTTTATTATACTAAGATTTTCTGTATGTTTGGCTCGAAAAAAAGGAATTGGGAAAATCTTGGTGGCAACCCCTGCAGCGAGTGGTTTGGGAAACCTTGGAAACCTTAGAAGTACCGTAAGAATGGTATGCCAAGGTGAAAACGACCCTACTAGTGAGGTGTGAGAAATTGACTATCCACCATAGCAAAAGCCACTCGTTGTCATCATCACTGGCTATACCGATCCAAACAGCGACCAATTATCACCCAACACTGAGGACTGTAACCACAGTCTCCGTCCGATCAAAATTCCAAACGGCAACGAAAACAACGACACGACGGGTATTGTCGCCCCTACTACAAACACAGCACGAGAGACGTACCTGAACCGTATGCGCTTGAGATCGTTCCCGCCACGTGGCAACGACACGAAGGTAATCAAAACGCCAGGCTCCACCTGCGCCACCCACTCTTTGGGTTCGTTCTCTTCCACGAACAGTACCACCGGCTCCGCCCGTCGCCCACTGGCTGAGTTCGGCGTTCCCTCTCCGCTCGAAATTCCCTTCAGCCTCGCCTCCATCTCCTTCCCCCACGTCCTCGTCGTCGTCGAGCTCGAGCTCCCTGTTCTCCGGTAAGACCATCGGAACCGATCCGAGTCCGCGTCCGACTCGGTATTGCTCCTAACTCGACCCAGCATCGTTGGCCCCGTACACGGAGCACAATGCTTATACGCCCCCGACGCTTTCAACGCCATATCTTTTATCTAAAATATTTATAATTAAAATTAATTAGACACTTAAATTAGCCACATGAATTAATATGTTTTTAATTCTCAATTTCTAACCTGAGAGGTGAGGGATTTGATGGCTTGAGTTTTAGCCACGGTTGTCGCGTTGTTTGGATCGGAATCATCTGGCTTACTCAGCGAGTCGTTCCCCGGTTTCTTGGGACGAGCTATGCACGTAAGCATTTTCGGTTCTTGATAGATTCGTTAATTTCTGAAAAATATAAATAAATAAAAAACGGGATTCTACTACTTTTGCATTGCAGAATCTGATTCTGATAGAAGAAACTGAAACAGAGTGCGAGAAGAGAATAGTATGCTGCACCTGACAGTGACGGTTCCTGCACTACAATATGTAGGGCGAAAGACAGAAGTGGGATATTAAAGCGCGAAAACCGAGATGGCGTTGCGAGTACGAACCATGCGCAGCAATTTTAATGCGCGACTTCAATTGCGAGACCAGAGATTTTCTTGTGAAGACAGAAATGGAATATAGAAATCGATTTTGAAGAGTGAAATTCAGAAAGAAGAAAGAGGCGCCATTGTGCCGGAGTCGATGGTTGATTCCGGTGGCGGCAAGGGTAGGCGTGTGTTTATTGGTTTTTGGTTTGCTTTGCTTGCTTTGCTAGTGGCTATAATGGTGCAAGAGGAGTGCTGTCTGTTACTGTGGATTTCGCTTTTTTTGTCTTACGGTCTTACCTGTTACCGGATGTAAACTGGCTATGGCACCCCGCGCTTCCTGTATTTTCAAGTTTTGGATACTTGTTTGCCCGGTGCTCAAGGAACTAAGTGTATTTGGGTTCGGCCCATAGTGCATCTATGCACAGCGCGTAGCAAAGGCCTCACACAACCCAAACAAGGGAGAAAAACCACCTTTTTCTGGGAATATTACCGGTATAGGCCATGTGCCAGCAAAACGATTCACAGTATTATTTGTACTAGACAATGTTCTGAAGTTGTTAACCCTCTGTCTATGCAAGTCATAAATAGTGATAATCTACAAAATTTGATTGCGTGGACCTTAATCAGTATGGGTAATCAATGCCACATTCTCGAAGATTTATGGTTTGGATTCTCATAAAAAATATATATATCTTAAATAACATATAACATTTAATATAAAATTTCAATAAAATCATTTACAATGGTATATTTGGATGGAAAGTAAAGAGAAAATAAAATTAAAAGAAAAAAATGATAAACCTTTTTTTTATTATTTATCTGTATATAGAAATAGAAAAAAATATATTTTTTACAAGATTCATAAAAATTTTAATCTATCCTTTAACGTGAGGAAATTTTTTTTATTATTTATGTTAAATTGTTAAAATTTTTATATATTTTTTAAAAAAATTTATTCTATTAATTTTTTTTATCTATCTAAATTAGATAATAATTTATTTTTTTATATTTTTACCTATCTAACCAATTTAATTTTTTTTAGTTTTACTTGTTTTTCTTTATGTGATCCAAACAAATAACAGCTCAAATATATTTTAAATAACTCAAGATATTATAAAACATTTAATCTCTTTTTTTTTTTTTTTAAGTTTCGTATGTCGTATATAACCAAATTTCATTACATATAAGCGACTATGTTTAGAAAAACACTTCTTTAAGAATTCTTAGACATTTCTTTCGTGCTTTTAGAGATGTGGTTTTTTTGTTAAGACCTGGCTTTTCGCTGTGTTATACTGGAAATTGGTATTCTTCCCAAATTTTTGTATAAATTGCAAATAAAGTGAGTTATGAAGAGATGAAAAAGTGTTAATAAAATTGAGAGAAATAGAAAAATAAAATACCTTTATCGTGTTTGACTTAGAAGATATAATATCCATGTGATAGTTTAATCTGTCAAAGTGGATGTAATTTAATGAATTAATCTAATTACACTAAAATAAAATGTGGATTAAGATAGTAAAATTTTTATTTTATTTTACTTTATATAAAATTTATGTGAATAAAATATTAATTCATTTTAAATATTTAATATTTATGAATATTTTTAAAATAAAAATTAAATTTGTAACATATTAATTATCTCAAGTATTTTTCATTAATTTTGATAAACTAATTATTTATTTTCTATACAAAACAATTATAAGAAGTAATAAAAAAAGAGTGATTATTTCTTTGAGATTAACTAAAACACATACATATGTATGATAAGAGCACATGCTAATTTAAACAATATCTAATATATTTGTGCGTCCTTATAACTTTCCAAAATATAGTGATACAATACGTACAATCGTGAAGCGAACAAATAAACAGTAAATATTAACTAAAAACATGTATGTAATGTTTTAATTGAATAATAAAAAATTCCCAAAATTGTTTTTCAAATATAATAATATCTTTTATTATAAATTAAAATTTGACTCACTTTTTAAAATTTTCCCAAAATTGTTTTTTAAATATAATAATATCTTTTATCATAAATTAAATTTTGACTCACTTTTTAAAATTTTCAACTACATATATTTGATTTATAATTTTTTATAATGTTCAATTATTTATTGTATATAAAATAATGTGATTAATGTATTCAATGTATAAAAATGATTTAATTTGTGAGATGTGTCTTTTTTTTCGTTGTGGATAAAACAATATTTGAAATAATTAAATGTACAAAATAAGAGCGAAAAAAATACAAGTTTTTTAGACTAAATTGTAAACATGACAAACTTTAAAGTAAGTGAAAAATTATAGTAATGTGTATTTATTTTTTCCTTTAAAAAGTGTTCTGAAAATAGTAATTAAAATTAACACGTGTTTATATATTATAATAATTTATAGTAAAATTATCTCATAATTAAGAGAAAATTTATTATCTATGTATTTTTTAATTAATATATATATATGTATATATATATATATATTAGTATGAATACTATTTTTTCTTTCAAAACGTAATTTTTTAAATTTTTTCATAAATTATAATTAAAATAATAATTACTTTGGATACTAAAATTTGTAATAATTATGTTTTTTGAAGATAACTTTTTGATACATTTTTAATAATAAACTCTGTATTATATATTTAAATATATATATATATATATGAGAAAGAAAAATATAAATTTGATTGATATCGAATGTAAAATATATTTTAAATAAAATAATAAAATAATAATTATTAATTAAAAATAATACATAAATTTATTCACTGTTATGTAATTTTTAAATAATTTATAAAATTATAATTTTTTAAAAAAATTATTTTAAAATTATTTTTTAACATTTTTATGATATAATAATAATATCTTTTGTTGGAAAAAGGTAGAGAAATGGTGCTCAGGAAAATAACGTGCAAAAAAACGTATTTGAATTAAAAGTATAAATAATCTGAGACTTTAGTAGGGTAAGATAGAAAGTGAAACTTTATAATTAGATAGGTGGATTTAACTAGCAAATGATATAAAAAATATTCACTAAGATTAATATATCAACTGATATAAGGTAAAACAAGTGAATCTATCGATGTGATGTCATGGTAAATGTGGAACTTAGTGATTTTACTGTCTATAAATATGGTGCATTCTTAGCAAAATTTCAATGAAGGAGCAATTAAAACACATAAAATACTTAGTTGACGAAGGAGAAACATGTCATGTGTAATAATATTGAAGAGATGCTGATGGAGGAATGTGTAATGTGTAATAATATTGAAAAGACAAATATGTTACTCGAACATCCGATTACTGATTGTAAAAATTTAGAAACCATGTAAAAATTGGATGGGGATGTCAACTATTTGGAGGAAGGTGTAATGTGTAATAATATTGAAAAGACAATTTCCCTTATGTTACTCGAATGTCCATTGCTGATTGTTGTAGAAATTTAGAAATCATATAAAAACTGGATGGGGATGTCAACTATTTGGAGGGAGGTGTAATGTGTAATAATATTGAAAAGACAAATTTCTCTATATTACTCGAATGTATTGCTGATTGTTGTAGAAATTTAGAAACCAAGTAAAAACTGAATGGGGATGTCAACTATTTGGAAGAATGTGTAAACGTATAATAATATTGAAAAGACAAATTTTCTTTTGTTATTCGAATGTCCGATTGATGATTGTCGTAGAAATTTAGAAACCATGTAAATACTGGATAGAGATGTCAACTATTTGGTTTGCAGGTAAATTCATGGACTTGATTCAAAGAGAAATCTGTTAGTTTTACATACACGTTTATGAACTAACTGTATGCAGGAACCATGTGAATGTAAATAGATATAAGATAATGATAAAAAAATTTCTTTTACGTGTCAATAACCATGTTTAAATTGTATTGTAAATTTTTGGTTAATATATGATTTTGCTATTTTAAAAGATAATATTTGTTAAATTATCATACTTAAATTTATCTAAAATTTATTTTCACAATAATAATAAATTTAATATTTTTTCATGTGTGAGTTATTGTTAACTGTAGGTAGAATTTATATTAACTTTCTTCTGTGGATAATTTTTCCACCGAAACAATTGTTACTGTAACTATTTTTATTGTATTTATTTATAATTTTTTTTCTTTTAGAACATTTATTAATTTATAAGCAACTGTGATATTTTAAAAAGTATTTAATGTTGTTTATTGTGTACTATATTTTGAATGGAAATATTATGGAAGTTAGATAATTTTTAGTTGTTTATTCAGTTTAATTATTTAAATTTTTAACTTTATTTAAAAAATTAAACGATAAAAATATTGTTAAATAAATATAAAATATTATGTTTAAAATTATAATAAAAATTAAAAAAATTTCTCATGCATATTAAGATGATTTACATTTGATTAAAGTTAAATTTTTTTCTATTATCTTAAAAATTTTTGCTGTTAGATTTTGAATATAAATTATTTTTAATATGTAAATTAAAAAATATATATTCATATTAATTGTAACAACTCAAATATTTTAATATTTAAATTTCAAAATGCATACATATAATACATGTAATTTGGTTTAGTTTTGTGTGATTTTGTATTGAATAGTTGTAAATTGAATTGAATTGAAAAAACAAATGTTATTTTTAAAATTATAAATGTTTCAAAAATTTATTTTTAATGTTTTTATATTTTTTCAGTTTGATTTTACAATTTTTAAAAAATGGTTTAACTGTTGAACATTCTTAATTAATATATTTTATTTAAAATATTATTATTATTTTTATAAATAATATAAGAAAAAAAAATGATAAGGCTCGGATTAGATTAAAAATGTATGAGATTAGGAATGGAATGTAAATTTAAGTTTGAATTTGGGTTTGTAATTTATTAAAAAAAATATTAAGGTCTATGAACGTGATTAGAAATATGTATTTAAAAAGAGTTAATAAATAAATTTAAAATATATAAAAATTTAATTAAAAAATTTTAAAATAAAAATATAATTAAATAGATTTAATATATATATATTATATAAAATATTTATAAATTATATAAATATAATTATATAATATACAAAAATAAAAAAAAAAATTAAATAGGTTAAATAGATTTTTTTAAAGTATAAATTTAAGTCTAATTTATTTATCTAAATTTTTTTTTGACAAATCTAAATTTATCTATTTATTAAATAAGTAAGTTAAATTAAAATTTAAATAAATTATATCATAAATCATAAAAAAAATTATTTACTTTCATCCTTCAATTTAATCTTATATAAAATTATTCTACTATAAAAAACTTTATATAAAATTATTTTATATCATATCTTAATAATAAAGCAATTTAAGGGGTTTAAGTAATACATATATTTGAAAATGATTTTTTTTTAGAAATTAAATATATTAATCTGTGAATTGTTTTCCATTTATAAAGTATCCTTTTAGAACTCTGAATCCTGATATTAAAAGTAATCTATAAATATACAATTTTTACGTATTTTTTTAAAATAAAGATTAAGATGTTTTTATAAAAAATATTATGGTTTAGTGACTTTAATTTCTCCGATGCTAAATAAAAGATATATACTTTTACGTATGATATAACGAATACATGCTCAATTGATATTAAATATTAAAAAAATAATTATTATTATTTACAACTATTAAATTTCATTTATATAACTTTTTAAATAAGAAGTTTTTATGAAATATATAATTTAGCAAGTTTTATACAAATTTAAAACCGATCTATACTTGCCTGTCCTATCCAATACTTTTTCTGCGCTGTCTTTTTAGCACATGCTGTCATATTTAAAATTATATTTTTATTATTAAACATGTATAAATATTTATAATATCTAAAATTTGGAATACATATTTATTAAAATATCACATAATTAGATAGCTAATTGATAAGTTTCACTTTTTATAAAAAAAAATATTAAATATATCATATTAAATTGAATATTTCTTATCAATTAATGTATCTATTTTAAATATTATATATAAGTATAATATGTAAAAGAAAAAACTAATTACACTAATAAATTAGTAAATTTAAAAATTTATCAAACTAACAAATTTTTTAAATTTTTTTAACCAAATTTATTCTCTATCATACAACTACACTTACACATATTTATATTTATATATAAAATTAAATTTATTAATATTAATTTTTAAATTTTAATATTTATATCAATTTAATAATTTTATATAAAATATAAATTAATTAATTCAACTGTTCAATTATATTATAATATCTAATAGATTATGTATATTAAATTTAATATATATATATATATTATTCAACTATTAATATTTATACATATTTAAATAATACATGAGTTCTTAAAATAAAATTGTGAGATAAAATATTTATCAATTTTTATTTTATATAAAATTTTATATACATAATTTACTATATATTATAATACAGTTTAACGATTAATTTAATAATTTTTTTATATATATAAAATTATTAAATTGATATAAATGATAAAATTTAATACTTGATCTTTTTCTATATAATTTTTATTTTTATATAAAATAAATTTTCACATGATTTTAATTTTTATATAAAAAAATCATATTTCAATTTCTACACATTTTACATTTTTTTATTTTAGTTTCATACAAATTTTTTTAATAATATTATAATGTTAACAAATGACAATAATTATTTTATAAATTTTTTTTATACATAAACCAAAATATAATTTTTTTATTTAAAACTTAAACTCAAAATAATAGCAAATATGAAATAACAAAATATCAAGTTAACATATAATAAAGAACTTAAAAACTATTTTAAGATTTGTGTGAGGTGGTTGTGACTTTTTAATTTTTAATTTTTAAATTAATTTTAAAAATAAAATTTGTTTAATGAGAATTGTTTCAAAATGATTTTTAAAATACTTTCAAAACAATTTAACTTCAAATATTAAAATTAAAAAAAATATATTATTGAATGCATAATTTTAAAACATTTTTATTTTTAAATTTATAAAATTTTACCATAACTAAACCAATAATAATTTTTTATTTATCTAATTTTATATAATAAAAATAATAAAAAATATTATTTAATATATAAATTATATTAAATTTATAATATTACAATATAATTTTATATTATATAATTATTTATGATATATATTACTTTATATATCTAAATAATATAAAATATTATAATAATATATAAAATTATTTATCTTAAATATTAATAATCAAATAATATATAAAATAAATTTTTTTATAATTATATAATATTTTTATATTATAACTATTATATCATTATTATTATTTTATAAACACTATTTTCATCATCATAATTATGAGTATTATTTTTATCATTATAATAATAATAAATTTTTATTTTTAAATTTTGTTTTTATTTTTTAAAATTAATTATATATTAATTATTTATATATTTTTTATAAATTTATAAATAAATAATAGTGTTTAATATATAAATATTATATATTTAATTTATATTATTATTTATATATTTTTTATAAATTTATAAATAAATAATAGTGTTTAATATATAAATATTATATATTTAATTTATGTTATTATAATATAACTTTCTTTTATATAAAATTTTATAATATAATATATACTATGTTATACAATATAAATATTGAATATTATAAAAAAAGGTTATAATAATAATATAAAAATATAAAATTTTATAATTATGTAATATTCTTTATATTATAATCCTTATTATCTTAATAATCAGTACCATTAATATAATTGTCATCAATATAATAATAATAATAATAATTATTATTATTATTATTTTGTATTATTTTAAAATATTTTATTTGAAGTTTATTTATTTTATTTTTATATATTAAAAAATATTATTATTTAATATATAAATTATACTTAATTTATAATTTTATATAAAATAAATATTGAATAAAATAAAAATATTACAATAATGATATGTAAAATTTTTTATTTTAAATACTAATAATTAAATAATATATAAATATATAATATTATTCATATTATAACCATAACATAATTATTATTATTTCATAAATATTAATTTTATTTCTACTATTATCATTATCATTTTTACTTTTATAACTATTATCATAATAATAATAATATTTAATTATATTTTTTTAAATATTAAATTTATATAATTTTAATATTTTTAAAATTTTTAAATTAAAATTTTTATTTATATATTTTTTATAAATTCATAAAATGATGATATAAGAAAATATTTTCATTTATTTTTACAACAATTTTTAGAAATTAAAAATTTAAGATAAAAACTAAAAAATAAAAATTAATTTTAATTTTTTAAAAATTAAAAATTAAAAACCATCTAAACGAATCTTAACTAATCATTTTTTATTTATTATATTTTAATGATAATTTCACTAAAAAAAATTATAATTCATATTATCAATCCTACTAAAAAAGTGTACATTCTATTAAAAATATTATTATACTAAACTATTCATAATATGTTATAAATCAATATAAAATTAATTATATTTGTTATCTTTCTAATTTAACTTATGTTTAATTTTTTTAATTTTCCTAAAATTTGTATGTAAATTTTAATGAATAGAATCTTCCATCTTTTTTCTTAAAATTCTATATTTTCATTTTTAAAATTTATATTTTACCTATAACTCATCAATAAAAATATTAATTTTTGTTAAAATAAAACATCAATTTTGTCATAAATCTCAATCTCATACCATATAAACATTACAATTCTTATAAATTTTTATATTTCTTTTATTAAAATAGTTTTATATTCAAATATCTTGACAAATTTTTTTAAAAAGTAAAGTAATAAATATTGAAAAATTAAAATTAGAAAGGATCTATAAAATTTTTTGACAATTTTAAAATAAAAAAATTATTTAAAATCTTAAAAAGCTTAAATTATACATAAATTAAGTAAAAAATAAAAAATAAAAAAATAACTAAACCTCCTATAATTTTATTTCTTAACATTTCTCTATATTTAAATTGTTTTTTCATATCTTAATAATTCCTTGAAGTCATGGATATAATACCTAATCAAATAATATAAAATATAAAGATACCTAATTAACTTATTTAAAAAATAGTCAATGTTAAAGTTATTGTATTCAATAAAATCATTTCACTTATTAATTTTTTAATATGTTAAATTTGATTAATTTAATGATTAAGTTAAATTTTTTATTATGAACATTAAATTTATAAAATTTAATAAAATTTTAAAATGTTTTATTAAATAATTTTATTTTAATATATAATATATTAAATTAAAATTATTGAATAAATTATTAATTTGTCTAAAAATTCATCAATTTAATTTATATAATAAATTTTTTAATCTGACAATTAAATTAATAAAATATAATAATTTAAAGATTATTAAATAAAATAATGTTAACATAAATTACTTTTTAAAGTAAGTTAGTCTCGCATCAAATAAAAATATTGGAAAAGATACTCGAAACAAGGGTTGGCTGGGGTTTCGGTTCTAGGAAATAGCTAGAAACAGAAAGCAAGAAAACCTTTCCCACAAAAGCCAAAAGTGCCAAACAATCTTTCAAATACTATCATGGTTGAACAGCGCGCTAATTCGTATCTCGCTGCGTCACCCATTGCATCCTCACCGTTGGTTTCCGCGGTAGTTTATGCCCATTCCTCCCATTGTTGAAGCAGCCTCAACACAACACTTCACATCGCATCAGAAACAACCTAATCAAGCTGACACCACTTTTCTTCTTAGGTCACGATCACGCCACGTGTCAGAATCCGGAAACCCTTTCCTCAGTCTGGGACCCACACGTTGTCCCGCAACCACGACCAAAGACTAAACAAATACGACCTCCCCAGGGCGGCCAATCCAATGCTCCCACCGTGAATCGGCGATTCTTCCTCTCCGGTCACCGGCGGTTAGGGTTTAGACGAGTATCCGTTCAAGGCTCTAAGCTGAAACATCGCAATCATAGAGTCCGTCAGCTCAGAGCCTCGCCTTTCATTAATGAACATCTAACATTTAAAGCTTCTTTTTTTAATTTTGTGCACCTTTATCTTCTTATTCCGAAGATACGATGTCGTTTTTACGACGTAGAAAGGCCACGGTGAGTCCCTTGCCACACGATTCAGATCACGAGGAGGAGGAGGAGAGGAAAAAGGAGGAGAAAACGGGAGAGAAGGTTAATGAGAAGAGTAGCATAGGCGGAAAGAAAAAGAAATGGTCGTGCCTGGATAGCTGTTGTTGGTTCGTGGGATTCATATGCTGCGTTTGGTGGTTCTTGTTGTTTTTGTACAATGCAATGCCGGCGTCGTTTCCCCAGTACGTGGCAGAAGCGATTACGGGGCCATTTCCGGATCCTCCCGGCGTGAAATTGAAGAAGGAGGGAGTGACGGTGAAGCACCCGGTGGTTTTTGTGCCCGGAATCGTTACCGGTGGGTTGGAACTCTGGGAGGGTCGTCAGTGTGCGGATGGATTGTTCAGGAAGAGGTTGTGGGGTGGCACGTTTGGGGAATTGTACAAAAGGTACATTTTTTTCTTCTTTTTCTTGCTATAGGCTGATTTGATGTCAACGTGTTTGAGTGGCATGTTTTGATTTTTCGTATAAGGGGAAATAATGAGAAATGCTTACACGGTGGCTTCCACAGTTGGAAGAACTGTCTAAAAATGTTGTCTTTCTTCATCAGGAAGTAAGCAAGTGACTTTTACTGCAAGGGATAAATTTGTGTTTGTTATATGAATGAATTCAGCTAAGTGCTCTCTGTTGGCATGGCTGAGGTGGGTGGGGGAAATGCATATTGGGAGTAGCTTTTACTGACTTGGAATGAGACTTGCATGGTGTTATTTTTATCAACTGTCATATTTCTGGATGTTGAAAAAGTTGGAAAGCACTATGCATTCTTAACCGGATCCTTTAAACTGCCAAGGCCTCTGTTGATGGATTGTTTTAAGTTATAAATCAAGAAGATAACAGAAAATAATTAGGCGACATTCTTTCTGATCCTTTTCTGTATTCTTCCATCGAAGTTTATTGATGTTTGCTAGTTAACATAACGGCCTACATAACATTACAATCTACAGTTACCTGTATTAGGATGACATATTTCCTCTGGGTTTGTAATTTGTGCTTTTCCTTTATATTTTTTGTAATAATATGTCCATCATTTGATAGCGAGAATGAATTTCCTGTCGTTTGGATCAGTAATTGTAAGGCTGAATTCTTATACACACACAAAGTGATTTTCAGCTGAACGTTTAACTGGCACTTGAAAATCTGTCTGTCTGTCTGTCAGACAGATTTTCAGAGTTTGATTCAAATGTTCAATGATCATAGGCCTTCCAACTTTTATCTTGCTCTGCATTTAATTGTCTTTTTTAATGGCAAATATATTTCCTTCAAGTTTCTCTGTTCTATGGATGTTTAATGACTA
The DNA here is from genome assembly GCA_037954105.1 of Canavalia gladiata. Taxonomy (NCBI): domain Eukaryota; kingdom Viridiplantae; phylum Streptophyta; class Magnoliopsida; order Fabales; family Fabaceae; genus Canavalia; species Canavalia gladiata. The sequence continues at coordinate 76,408,536 of CM075658.1, read as the reverse complement.
CTGTAGAATTTATCTATAATGATGTGATATATTATGATTTTTATTTTGCCTTCTACAGACCATTATGCTGGGTTGAGCACATGTCACTGGATAATGAAACAGGACTAGACCGTCCAGGCATTAGGGTTAGGCCTGTATCTGGACTTGTAGCAGCTGATTATTTTGCACCTGGTTATTTTGTCTGGGCTGTTCTAATTGCTAACTTAGCTCGCATTGGGTATGAGGAGAAAAACATGTATATGGCTGCATATGATTGGAGAATATCATTTCAGAATACAGAGGTAGTTCTTTGTTACTTACAAAAAATTTGATTTTGTGTTCTCCTGCATTTTTATTGTTGTATTGGTTTATGATACACCCTCTAATGGACTTTTTCCCCCCTGCTCAATTTGACCAGGTGAGGGATGGAACTTTGAGCAGGATAAAAAGTAATATAGAACTCATGGTGGCTACAAATGATGGTGAAAAGGTGGTTGTTATTCCACATTCAATGGGTGTTTTGTACTTTCTGCATTTTATGAAATGGGTTGAGGCACCAGCACCAATGGGTGGAGGGGGTGGGTCAGATTGGTGTGCCAAACATATTAAAGCAGTGGTGAACATTGGGGGACCTTTTCTTGGTGTTCCAAAATCTGTTGCCGGACTTTTCTCTATAGAAGCCAGGGATATTGCTGTTGCCAGGTTTGTTTTTACCAATATAATGCTTGGTTCTCTATACATTGTATTTTAAACGGAGAGTTTCTTCTATGTCTGCTGACAAGTGGGTTTTGGAATGTGTTTTGCAAATATTTAAATTATATATCTCTGGAGGTGTAATTCCTGTCCTTTTTGAATGAACAATAAGTCTCTGTTTGTGTGTCTGTATTCTGTTGCCCTTTGAAAGCTTTCAAGTTTTGATCAATATTCTTAATACGTCAATCACCTGTTAATTTTATACAAACTTCCTCTGAAAACTAATTTATAATGCTGTTGAATATTTTTCCAAAATTGTGTTTTATTGACATATATATATGAATTTTTTCTGTTCTTTCAAGTTTTGTTGGGATGAAAATTTCTATAATTTCTTTGTTTATGACATTGGATATAAAATGAATCGTGTTAGCTGTGAATACATAATAGACTATATATTATATTTTATATATATATATGTATGTATGTATGTATGTATATAAATAAAGTCCTTATTCATGAATCTCTATTCCTCATACAGGACTTTTGCACCGGGCTTTTTGGATAAGGATGTTTTTGGTCTTCAAACTTTACAACATCTAATGCGGATGACCCGAACATGGGATTCAACCATGTCAATGATACCAAAAGGTGGGGATACTATATGGGGTGGCCTTGATTGGTCACCTGATGTATCCTATAATTGCAGTGCAAAGAAACACAAAAACAATGATACTTACAGTGCATTTCAAAATGATAAAGGGAATCTTAAGTTTATGAAAAATATAAATTATGGGAGACTTATATCATTTGGGAAAGATATCGCCGAGTTACACTCCTCCAAGTTTGAGAGGTTGGATTTGAGGGTAATGTTCCTAATATATACATTGGGCATTTTGTTTATAATCTCTTTCCTTGTTTTTATTGCTTGAATAATAGTATTTGCGGTCAATATGCACATGTAGACTTCATGTTTTGTTCGTTGTTAAAATTGACAGGGTGCTCTTAAAGGTAGGAACCTTGCAAATACATCTAACTGTGATGTATGGACAGAGTACCATGAAATGGGTGTTGAGGGAATCAAAGCTGTTACAGATTACAAAACTTACACAGCTGATTCAGTTTTGGATCTGCTTCATTTCGTTGCCCCCAAGATGATGAAGCGTGGAGATGCTCATTTTTCTTATGGGATTGCTGATAATTTGGATGATCCCAAATACAAACATTACAAATATTGGTCTAACCCCTTGGAAACAACGTGAGGTTCTCTACTTTAATTTTGCTTTTTTGCTTCACTCCTTATAAAAGATGAATCTCAACCTATTGCTATTTATTTTTACTTCATCAAAAGCCTTTCTGATTATTTTTAATGTTATACAAAATAAGCATCGCAATCTGGTTCAATTGGATGCTTGTTGGTAAATAATCCTATTATTGCGTAGCACTAGGCTACTGTATAATTATTTTATTACCTGGATTGATGGAACTAATGGATTGTTGTTTTAACTATTATCTATAATGTACTATCATGCTATGTTTGACAATATGTTGTTTCTATTATTCCTGCCAGTGGTTTGTCATTTTTAATAGTCTGTCCTGCTGCTACAGATTACCCAATGCTCCGGATATGGAGATTTACTCTATGTATGGGGTTGGGATCCCTACAGAAAGGGCCTACATTTACAAGCCAACTCCTCAATCTGAATGCCACATTCCCTTTCAGATTGATACCTCAGTGAGTGGTGGAAGTGAGGACTTGTGTCTAAAGGATGGAGTTTATAGTTCTGATGGTGATGAAACTGTCCCTGTTTTAAGTGCTGGTTTCATGTGTGCAAAAGGTTGGCGAGGAAGAACCCGCTTTAATCCTTCAGGAATCCGTACATACATAAAGGAATATGATCATGCCCCTCCATCTAATCTTCTAGAAGGTAGGGGAACCCAGAGTGGGGCTCATGTTGATATATTGGGTAACTTTGCATTAATTGAAGATATTATAAGAGTAGCAGCTGGAGCATCTGGTGAGGACTTGGGTGGAGATAGAGTGCATTCTGACATTTTCAAATGGTCTGAAAAGATCAATTTGGAACTCTAGATTCACATGGTAAGTTTATCTCCCTGGACTTCTGCATTAATTGTGGGCCTTGGCCTAAGTATATCTTAACTTGGTCAACTTCCTTGTCCTATCTTAAGTGAAATAATTTGGTCTTTATAAATGCCCGGATCAGGGTAATACTTTGATGCTTCTGATATTCAATCAGGACTGTGTATTCCATCTCACCTCGCTAGATTACTGGTCCAACTAAGCAAACTTTAATCAATGTTTATAAAATGAATGGAAGATTGAACTGATCGTGCTTCAATTGGTTCAAACAGTTGAATTTGTTGTTGGACCATGATTGAACTGGAGACATAGCTGGTTCAAGGTCTGCCGGTTCTACCAGTTGGTTTGGTCCAATTTTTCAAACATTCTTTTGAACATTTTAAGTTCTTTTTACACTGATGGAACTCTACCAGTTTATAGATACCATAAAATCTGACTCCAAGGTCACATAAAATGAGAGTCAATATTTTAGCTTTAACCATCAATGCCTATCAGTTTAAATAGTATGGAGATTGGTTCTCCTTGAGCAAAATTTTAGGTTTGAATCTTGTGAATGGAAAAGTTAGGTGCTGAGATCTTGGTCCCCTTAAATGGGTCGACTCAGCTTTTCTTGAATTAGTCGGGAGTTCAATGTAACTTTTGGATCATGAAAGTCTAGGACCCAAAATAATATTTTAGCTTTAGGAGTGTTTGGTACGTACATTTATTTTTTTCATTTTTTAAGAATTATATTTTTTCAAATTTGTGTTTCTTGACAATCATGATTACTGAAAATGTTGTAAAAGTTATTTGGTATACTTAAAAGATTCTTGAGAACGTTATCATGAATGAAGCTAAAATATTTTCACCTTCATGAGAATTTTGGATTTCCACTCCTCTCACATAAGAATATCTTGTTAGGAAACATTTAAGAAAACATTTCTAAAAATGTTAGTTTATGGTTTTCTTTAAAAAAATTATAAGAAATATGGGATTCTAACTTTCTAAAAGACTTCTGATAAACTTAAGAATTCACTTACCAAATACTTGCTAACTTATGGTGTTGGCCTATTGACTTGTTTTCAGTGTTTACATTGCTTAGAAACTATTTTCTGGATCTATAGTTCATCCTATAATTATGTACATGTTTCAGGTCCTATATTTCTGACCAGATTACTTCTCATCATTACTTCAGTACGCTTTAGAGTCCTATCTGCTTCAACTGTTGTGCTATAAGATGAAACTGATGGTATAAGATGTGGAGCTGATAGACCAGTAGCGGTCACAGCAGCAGCTTTGCTTCTTACTCAGAATTTATCTGTAGAATTTGATGGTTTTGGGAAGTGTTTACAACCCTATCCCCTTGCAAAAAGAAAAGAAATTATACCAAGCTCTTAGTTTAGGTACACGCTTCATGCTTGAAGAGAATTTTGTTAATTCCATTCATTGATTTGATTGTTGTCAAGTGTATCTAGCCTGCTCCCGTTTTCACCCTACTAATTTTTTATATGCTCCATGGACTGCTGTCTATAATTTTTTTTATTATTAGTTCAAGCTTCAAAGTTTATGGGATAATACTGGTGTAGTTCGTTTTTATTTTTTTCCTTTTCTTTTTGAATCCTAGCATTGGCGTTCGTTTAGTATTACTGTTTTTTAGATCGTCTATGATGCTATATAATTATTTCTTCTTTTATTTTCATTCACCGACCCTTAATATGTTTTCGGATTCATTCTTTGTTTTAATATATGATTGATATATGCGATCAAAATCTTTTATCTTGTGTTTGGAAGAAAATTTTTAGAATTTTAGTGATTTATGAATGAAAAATGAGTGATTATTTTAAATAAAGTGAAATATAAAAAGAATTATAAATTATAATAAAAAATAAACCAGCATAATAAAGGGTTTTAAAAATTCTTTAAATTGATATCATTTGAAAATTTTCTAATTTAATACAAAAATTATTGAAACAAAAGTTTGCAGTATTTTTAATTTTTTTTTGCTTACCATTTAAATGTATAAAATTTAGTCATTTCAAATGGAACAATTTATTTATTTTAATTAGCATAAATTATTTAAATATATGTTGGATAATCTTTATGCTTGAAAAGAATATTAGTTTTCAATTGTCGATCGAAGAATAGCATTGATATACAAAAGAAAAGTCAAATACCAGTGTTAGGAGGATAAACAAAGCATTTATGACCTTATATCCCTTTGAGATCTTACATAAAGCTTCTTCTTCTTTTTTTAATGTCATAGTGTTAGGAGGATAAACAAAGCATTTATGACCTTATATCCCTTTGAGATCTTACATAAAGCTTCTTCTTCTTTTTTTAATGTCATATATAATTCCATGAGATAGAACCTCAAGTTGATTCGCACATATCCCAACTTGTTCTGGGTTACTCATTGCGTTAGACGCCAACAAAAAACAATGAAGCCAAAATGTTTCTTAAGGACCAGAAGTCAACTTTGTAGCTTCCTCCATATAATCAGCAAGTTCTTTATCACATGACAATGATTCCATCGCATTACAAATTTCTTGAAAACAACTATAAGTATGTTTTTTGGTTGTCCTTGTGCTCTCGTAAATTATACACCTTGTTTAAAAACTAGTGAAGACATCATATATTGCAACTAATAATCGGTTCCGATAAGAACAAAAATGAATCCGCTTATTGATTGACCCTTGTTTTAGAAAACCATTGTTGTTACTTGTCTCATCAAGTAGAAAATTGGTCTCAAGTCAAATCTATGCCTTCAAAATATATCTTGTTTTGTTTCCATTGAACATTATTTCCTATGTTTCATTGTTATGCACGACATGGTCAATTTTTTTTGTCATCTTTGAACATGATTGATTGCTGATTAGGAAGATAGAACATCAATCTTCGAACCGAAGGGCTATTATCATTTAAATAAATAAATAAAATTTTCTATGCTGATTTACATAATAATCAATGTCTGTCCTTATACTGTTTCATCTACAACGGACATTTTTCCTACTTTCTAATTCTGAAATCATGATAAAATAACCTAATATGGTTTTTCTATTACAAAATTTTTCATCGACACGAGCTTAATATTTCATTAAAAACTTAATATTGTAGAAGCCAAGCTCGTGCATTCAATAAAGCAAAGGTTTTAGTTAAAGCATGGCAGCGGCCGTAGCTACAGGCCCCAGCTGCCCAAAGATCTATTATATATTTCATTGTTTTTTTATAGTGATTATTTATGTGTGTCTTATTGAATAAATGGATTGAATATTCTTCTTTACCAATTATTTTTTTTTTAGCAAAGATTTATCAATTTGATTACATGAATACAAATAATTGGCAAATTTTCTATTATTTTATTGCTACAAGAAAATCATTTTTCTATTATACTTCATACATATTCTTTTAGCTTAATTTTATATAAATAAGTGATTTTGTTTTTAAAACTCTCTTAAAAACAATAAAAGAATGTTTTTCAAAATAAGTAAATCTAACCACACAATTAATTTAGTATATACAACTCATAAATAATAAAAAAAAGAAGATATGATATTCCTCCAAAAAGAATCACAATTCATCTAAATTATCCCTCCAAAAAGGATGTTGTATATATAACTCACCAGGCCTTCCCATTACAACAATTGTCATTCTTTCTCTAGTTATGGCTAATCAGGAATCATCTTCCCCTGTCGGATCAAGTAAGGAAAGGATCAAATCACTTTTTTCTTTCCTTTTTTTTTTATCACATCATTCTTTCTTTAATATGTGGTTTATATCTTTGGATTCTCTTGTATTTATCCTTAATTAAAAAATACAACAGTTAGCTTTGCTTTTGCAATAAGAAAAAATTGCTCACTTAGAAAACAAAAAATAAAGAAGGAAATGATTCGCGACCTTTCATGATATTTTGCTCGTAGGTTGTTGGTCTAAATTGTTTAATTCCATGCTACCGACATTCCTGTACTTAATTATTTTTTTAAAACAAAGAATAGAAACTTTAGTTTAGATTCTCTTTTGCATAGTGAAACCTTATCCTCAACCAATTCAAGCTAATTTATTTTAAAAAATGAGAAATGAAAGCGTGGAAAAAGTGAGGTTACCAAACGTTATTTTAGCTTATTATTATAAATATCATTATAATCTGTGAAGATAGACTTGATCAGATTAATATAACATTTATTAGTCATCTAAGGATAAGCTTAATCCGCCATATATTAATAAATTACCATATGCTTTACAAGTTTCAACAAAAAATAATAAATTACCACGTGGGATGCAATAAATATCACTTTGATCATTACCCAGATATAAAAAAAGAAAAAAAAACACGAAAAAGGACCTATTTGGGTCATGTACCCACGAATTTGCCCCATAAATCCAATGTACAGAAAGGGGCAAATTAGTCATTTAATGGCATCAGTGTGCCAGATATACCGCAGAGGCACAGACCGAGAATGTGGAAGGTCCCAGGACATATATGGAATTAAAGTCACAAATCATAGTATCTGTCTGGTACCGCGCGCGCGCGCGCGGGCACACACACACACATAAATATATATATATATATATATATATATATATATATATATATATTATGGGTTATATATCCTACTAATTATTATTAAGAATGTAATAAATATTTTTAATTATAATTACATTAGAATCTATATTAAAAACCAACAACAAATTTATTTATTAAAGACAACTCTCTTTATATTTGTGAATAAAATTATTAAAAATTTTAACAGAATTATATATTTTAAAATTAAATATAAAATCTTTAATTAATTTAATCAACATATACCAGTCAAATCACGTGTTTAATAATAAATTATAATATACCTAAATATAATAAGTTAATAAAGTTTAGTTGAATACATGATCTACCTAATTCTTATAATTAATGAAATTTAGTTGCATATATCATCCACAATTTAGTATTTTTTAATTATAAATCTTTAACTAATATATTAAAATCAGAAATTAACATTTGTTTTATTATTTTGGACCATATTTAAAATTCACATACAAGTATAATAATGTTATATGTTAAACAATATACTTGTTTTAAGATATACAATGAAAATTATAAAATTTAATTATTTAGCCTTTTGCAAATTATCCACACCTCCAATCTCAGTAGATTGGCTACCTCAGAGTGGTGTATATGGAAAAGGATAAATGAAATTGATGTTAATTTAAAAGGTGTTAATTTTTTTAATCATTATAATTTTAAATTGAAATGAAATTTAAAACAGTAACCTTATAAAATACGAAACAAATTCCTAGAAACTGAACCAATTTTTGTTGATTATATTAATTTTATAAGATAGGTTAACTTAAATTAATAATTAATATATTTTTTACACCTGGTATTCATTTTATTTAAAGACTCAAGTCTTGTACAGGTATTTTTTATCTCTCTCAAATTCAAGGGAAATTAATTTATATTTGTTACATAAAATACGAAATATAATGTATATAAGTCCACATACATTATTTGTTGAATATAATTCAGAATTTAATTTTTTTATCTAATTTAATGTATAAAAGACTGAGTTCGTTTAAGTAATAGGAAGTATCTCTTCAAATGATGACAAATTACTCTTTTTTAAATATTTTAAAAGATCAATTTAATTTTTTATTATTTTGTATAAGTAAATAAATGTATGAGTACCTATTTTAAATTTTAAAAACTTATCCCATTACAATGATTATATTTATATTAGGGTTTCACTAAAAGTATTTTAAAGAACCAATTTTTTTTTATTAAAGATTATAATGAAATTGCAATAAAAATATCATGTAACATATTAATAATATTTATTTATAAAATACTTTACTCTTATTCTTAACTAATATTTTAAAAGGAAATACCTATTAAGATCAATTTAACGGTGAAAGTTTTGAATATTCTACATTAAATGTTACAAATTTTATTATCCTCATTATACACATAAAAAATTAATATTTTAAAAATACTAATTAACATCTAGGATTACTTTAATTAAAAATTAAAAAAATGTTAACCTCAACCTGTATTATTAATGTTAAATATATAAAAATAATATGTTTTATCAATAAAATAATAGTATTTTTAATAAAAAGTATTATTTTTGAATATTTAAAATTAATATTCAATATTGAAGTTAGCATAATCATAAAAATATTTTAATTTAAAAAAGCTATTAAAATTATGATAAAAATATATTAATAGTTTTATAAAAATATTTAATTTTAATTTTTTAAATAGTATCCTTACTGTCATTTAACATTTCCTAACGTTTATCTTGTAACTAATATGATGAAATAAAATTATATTTTTTAAATTATTTCGTGTAATGAACGAATGCTAAGTAGTATGGTTAAATTGTTAAGAAACTTAGGATATGGTTTTCAAACACTCTCTCTTGGTAGGAGTGACGCGCGCTAGTGGTGCGTGGATTAGATTGTTGATTTGAGCGGATAAATATTTGGGTGCGTGCGGCGCGTGGTTTCAGATAGAAATACCACGTGAAATAGGTGCGCGTGAGAGAAGCGTGAACAGTGAAGGGCGGCTGGGAGCTGAGTGAAGAAAACGAAGGCCCAAGGCCCAAAGGTTGAGGAAGGGTATACGTGGGTCCCTCAGAAAACGACGCTAATTGGAAAAACACAAGCAAAGGTAGAGAGAGAAGGTGAAGGTGGAGTTGGTTGGTTCTTTGTGAGAGAGTATTTATGAACACTCTGTGTGTGTGCTGCTTCAACAAAGCCCAAGAGGGAAGTAAGAGGTGAAGAATTGGAGAAAGCGAGAGAAATAAGAAGGAACATTCTAGAGTCAGAAACCAAAAAGCTTTAATTCAGTGAGCTATTGGGTGGGTTACAAGGGAGGAGACATGCCCAAGTTGAACCAACACCTCTGTTACTATTTGCTTCTTTCTCCATGCCTTACCAGATCCCAAAGGTATTCTCTCTCTCTCTCTCTCTCTCTCTCTCTCTCTCTCTCATTTATTCTACCTTATCCTGTCTCTAGTTGCCACCTTTTCCCCTGCTTCCCCCTAACCGCACTGTTTTAGAATTCTAATTTTTGTTTTTGTGGTGAGGTTTAAGTTTGCTGTTTACCTTCTGCATGTGGAGTTTGAGGTCAGCTTATGCTGTTAAGGTCACTACTCACTAATATTTGAAAAGTAGTTCTGGGGTGAAGTTATGGCACTCATGGGCATTGTGGACATGAAATAGCTTTGCATTTTCTGGACGAGTTTTTTAATCAACTCAAGATTGATGTATTTTTTATTTATTTTTTTGGTTTTAGCAACTTGTTTGCCATTTTTTTTAATTTCTGGTGTTCTCTGAAGAATAACATAATTCCACCTTGTTAGAGTTTTTGTCGAACATGCTACAACAGGTTTGTATGTCTCAGATTGTTTTAGTTTTGATGAGGTGCTGCCATGATAGCAAAATAGTCTACTTTTTATGAACGGCATTTGCGTGATTTAGGTTTTGTATGGTTTTCCATAACAAATGGCCCCTTGCTCAATGTATAATATCTGCCTCTCTTTCTCTCTCTCTAGTCTCAGAAGCTTTATGTCATATACACATTGTCTGCTATGAGACCTCTTTCTGGTGTTTTTAATTTCCTCTCTACATTCCAGATGATTAGGTACAAGTGAAAGGGAAATCACAAAACAATTGTATTTGGGGCTTGATGCCATAACAAACTTGTACTTTTTCCCTTCAGATTTCTTTTTCCTTCCTTTTTTCCCAACATTCAGGCATCATATATAAATTTGATTTTAGAGGTAGAGATGGAAAGTTGTTGATGCTATACTGATGTCCTAGTCATTATTCAGCTCCTTGCCTATATGCCTCACTAAAGAAGAATGTCCTTTGCGCACTTCTTAATTGTTTGCTTAATTTTAGGATGCTCATTTTGTAGGATATGATTGAAGCTTTTGTCAATTAAGGCTGCAATACTATATACATTCTAGTCAAGAAATGGTAAGCTATGTTTCATTCTAAAAATACTATTCATTTAGAAATATTATTTTTTTATAGTCTCTTATACATTGGAAACCTACCATAGCTGTAATAATGTTAATAACTATGATTTAAGTAGCAGTAGGACAGTGTAGTTGTGGCATTGGTATAGCTTAGTTATGTAGAGTCGGGCATAGGGGGCTTTTAGAGGTGACTTTAGTGACAGTGATGATAAGATAATGAAATTATAATTCCTATTTGTTTAAAGATTAGTAGAATTACCTTGAAATGCAAATAATTCATGGTAGATGGGAATCCCAATTCCTATTCGTCTTGGGAATCAATCCTTTTAAAACTTATTTTTTCAAATAGAGAAAATAGTTACCTTATATTATTAACAAGATCAATTCTAGAAAATTCTTGTCAAGTATCTCCTAAAAATTTACATTAAAAGGGCTTTAATTTTGTTGTAGTAATCTCTCAATCTACATTTTAGTGGAAGTTCTACAGGATGATTGGAAAGGAACATCAAGTTTTTATGGCATCAAATTTTATATTCATTTGTACTCTGTTTGTAGTTGATATTTAAAAAAACATGACAATGTGGTAAACTGATCACTCTATTTATTATTTTCCTCCCCTTGGGTAACTTAAGCTTGTTGAGATTAAATATGTTCTCTATTTTGATGACTATCTATGATCTGTTCTATAGATATCCTATTTTAGGATCGTTACTTCCCTTGTTCCCATCCCTTTGGAATACATCTCATGTAGCTGTCCTGAGGAGTGTAAATATTTTCTTTCCTGTGCTGTTGTTCCTCTTATGTATCATGCATTACATTCTGCAATTTCTTTTATAGGAATTTGATATTCCTTGCCTTATATTGGAACCATCCCTCTGTCAGGTCAAGATCTGGGTACTTGCTCTGTGGAAGGTTAAATGAAGCCGTTCTTCTTGTTGAATCATCCGGATACTATGTACAATTGTTCACAAGTGGATTGTAGTCATTCAATGGTATGTGAGGCTACTATTTATGGATTTGCTACTTGCAGACTGCAGTCAGTTATTAACTAGTCACTGTCCTCCCATTTCAGGCTCATGGTCCTTATCCTTGTGGTGATCCTACCTTTGGTAGTTCATTAGTTGCTTATGGACCTCAGGCTGTTGTAAGTTTTGCCAAGTACATTTTGTAATGCATGCTCTTCATATTTAGATGCACTTTATAATGCCCGCTATTGGTGATTGGAGATTTTAATACACTTTCATTCAGAGAATAATAATGTAATATGGTGTTGCTTTTTCTTTTTTCTATTTTTATTAGAATCAACCCCAAATGTTACCCCAGATGCTGGGATTAGCTTCCACCAGAATTGCATTACCATTTGATCTTGCAGAAGATGGGCCCATTTATGTCAATGCAAAACAATACCATGGTATATTGAGAAGGCGACAGTCACGAGCAAAGCTTGAGGCACAGAACAAACTGATCAAAAATCGTAAAGTATGCTTCATATATACAGATATAAATGGTGTCACCCTGTTGATCCCTCCAATTTACCATACTCATGCATGACCATGGGTTATTTTTTGTGTGTGTGTGGGGGGGGGGGGGTTCTTTGATTTGAATGTTGGTGTACAGGAAAAGTTCTTCGTTGGATATGGGTATGGTTTTCTATATATATATTTGACCTGTTTACCTAAATACTGTGTATAAATATTATAAATACAAAAATTATTAGTAATAATAATAAATTAATAATATAATAAAGGTTTGTTTCATTTTCTAGATAAATTTATGTTGTTTGAGTATCTGGTGTGGGTTTGTAATGGTTATTTGGGTTTAGATATGGGTGAAAAAAAAGATGCACTGCATAGATTTGAAGGTATGTATGGAGTATTATTTTCTTTCTTATTTGGATAGAGAATTAAAATAACCTACACCGCAAATTTTTGGTTAATTACAGTATAAAAGTGTCTTTTTATCATGGTAAGGAATGTTGAAGGAATCACTCTGAATATTGAACTTAGAAATGAAATTGTGATACTGTAAATTACTTGTTGACATTAAGTACAGTATAAAAGTGTCTTTTTATCAATGTAAGGGAATGTTGAAGGAATCGCTCTGAATATTGAACTTAGAAATGGAACTGTGATGCTGTAAATTACTTGTTGCCTTATTCGGTAAACATGTTGCTATTACATTATGGGGAAAGTCAAGTCATATGGGAAAGCTGTGTAGCCTACTTTCTTGAATCTGTTTTGGACTAAAAGAAATGGTGTTATTCCATTGATTCCCTCATTTTCTAACTGATTGTAGCCATATCTTCACGAGTCCCGGCACCGCCATGCGTTGAATAGGGTTCGGGGATCTGGGGGACGCTTTCTTAGCGCCAAACAGCTGCAACAATCTAATGCAGAAGTTGTCACTGATGCCCATTCGGGCTTGGACCCTGTCAACGTTTATCAAAAGAAAGATGCATCAGAGGTGGAAAGTCATCTCTCAAGAACTGGAGAAAATGCATCATCAATCACAACCATCTCTGGCCTAACAAATATGTCCAGTAACAGTGTCAATTTTAGGAAGCCCGAGCACAACTTCTTGGGGAACTCCACAAACATGGGTGGATCATCACAATGCAATGGAGGGCTCACCTTTGGAGGTGGAACTCGGCAATGTGCTTCTGTTGGCCGGTGAGAGGCGGAACAGATCAAAATCAAGTTCACTGGTCTGGCAAATCATCCTTGGCTTAGTCACACTTCACGGTGTGTTTTTCACATGCTACAGAAATGTTGTCTTTTGAAAGACTCTGCTCGGCATAAGCACTTAGACCTTTGCTAGTGCTTTTGCCATGTATTTTATAATTGCTCTTGCTTCTGTTGAACTGGATCGGTGGAATGTTTCTGCTTGAAAATTTAACTTTTTATCTGTCTATTGATGGTCCTTGCTTTACCCAACCCAAACCCCAAACCTCTATATTAGGAAGGAATCGGATAATGTTAACATAACTCTTAATGATGATGTTAAACATATAAAAGTGGCAAACTTTTAATTAAAAAAAGAAAGAGCGGGTTAAGGAGGAGGTAATTGTCTCACTTCATTTCTTGTGTATTTGAGTGAACCTTTAAGCTAACGAGTTGACATTTTAATTAATGATATTTAAGTATATAAAATAGAAAGTTTTTATTAGGAAAGAAAGGGTGATGTGAATATGAAGAGGGGAGACACTTGTTTCAATCTTTTAAAAAATTATTTAGTTAAAAAATGAGACTTAATATATATATTTTAATTCATAAAATATTAATTTCATTTATATAATTTTTATTTCTTTAAAAGAAAAGAGATATTATTTATATTTTGTATCAAGTTAATTTGAGGTTTTAATCATTTTATGTTAGTTCTTGACTTTTTTTAAATATTATTTACTTTAATTTTTTTTGTGTGAAAGGATGTTAAAAATAAAATGACAAATAATGTAAATGAATAAGTCAAAGGCTCAAAGATGGAGCCTTTACGTCTTTAGAGTATTCCTCTTAAAATTCTTACAATTATTATAATTTTTAAATGTTATTAAAATAAACTAAGTAAAGTTACGAGTATGGTTTATTTTATTACTAATTATTTATTTTGTAAAACAAGGTCGTTTTAGACTGTTTGAAAATTTTGTCAGTCTAAAATCGTCAAATAATGCACACAAAAGCTGCCACAATTTTTAGACGTAATATATATATATAAATTAAATAAGCCTACTTATATAGTAAACATCTTGTTTTTTTATAATTACACTACCTAATTAATTTTTTGGAATTATTTGAAGTGTATAAACAATTGTCAATGATTAACAGGGGATTTTTAAAATTATTTCATAACTAAATAGAGAAAATCCAATATTTTATGAAAGTAAAAGTTATAAAATTAGGAATATTTATGAAATTTTTAAAATTTTAAGAAAATTTAAAATATATTAAATGTATTATAGTAACATTTTTCAAAAATCTTGATACACTAGACATATGATTCTTAAAAAATATATGTTTTTTGAAATTCATAATTCTTAAAATACATAATTATATAAAATGAAAAAAAAAATCACGAATATGAATGATTGTGACTAGAATAATATATTTTTAAAAATAGATTATTAAATAATATTATTCTAAAACATATTGTCAAATTATGGTAGTTTTATAATTTCTAACAATTTTTTAACAATCATAAATAATTTTGACTGTTTAAAAAGTTTTCTAACAGTTTTAGACTGTTCGAGAATGATAGGAAAATTGCCAATTTTTGTTAGTGATTTTTAACCGTTATTATTATTATTATTATTTGATAGAAACACAAACTCATTTTGCAATATATTTTAAAATGATATCATTTTAGTAATTTATGTTTAACGATAAATTATTTACAATCACCATACCAAATATCTATCCATTTAGACTAATGGTTACTGAAAAACCGCTTTCGTAAATATCTGATCAATAGGACCTAAAATTAACGGTATCATATGTTTGGTGCAAGGTGAATTGGGACCACATGCTAACGTGCATGTTAGTTTGAAATTAATGCTTACCAATAATGGGTAGTGGAATGATCTTCCATATCTTTTTCTCCCTCTTATATACTTGAAAATACCTGCATTCCTGTAGTACTTGTGTGATCTATATTAAAATTATTGTTGCACGGCTCAACTTTTTACCCGCTTAGATGTCGTGGGAACAGTTCAATAACTTACTTGAGGTCTAGATAGTTTCTAAACTTAAATTGCTGCATGTGATGTGAATAATAATATTATATATATTTTTTTGGAGAATCATCCATATAAAGTTGTAAGAATTTGTTGGCCAGTATTGGTCCACCTGTAAGTAACTTCAATCAAATGTGAGTTTAACTAATTGTCGATACGATTTAACTTGTTCAAATAAATATCACTTGTTGTTTGACTCAAGCGACTTCTTAAAGATTATCCAATTTTTGATTGAATTGTGCTGGGAAGATTTTATATATATATGAGTTAATGATATATTAATATTAGATATTAAAATTAGTATTTATATTAAATTTGTATATAATATAAAATTTATCAAATTTTGTAATAATATTTTTATAATTATATATATAATTTCAATAATATATATATTTATAAATATATTATTTAATTATTAATATATATATATATATAAATAAAATATTAAATAGTTAAATAAAGGTACATAATAATATATATTAATTTTTTTTTTATATAAAATTTTATAAACATAATATACTTAATAAAAAAAATTTAAATCAATAAGCGTGTGAATCTTATATTTTATAAAATATTATTAAAATAACGTAAGTGTTATATTTATATAAATAGATCATGATTTTATATATATATGAAAATTTTTATAAAAATATATATATATTTTTATATTTTAAAATTTTTAATCAATTTTTTATTTTTTAGAATTTATTTTAATAAATTTTATAAAATTATTTTTAATTGTAAATTTTATAAGAGAAAATTCTTAAATAAATATTTGATTGAATTATTTAATCAAACATGTTGAATACTAATCAAGCTAGATCTATAACCAAATCATCTATTGTAATTAACATGATCACGTACCAAAAGATGGTTTATCCACGTCAATCAAATATTCATTAATCCGTTTTATAATAATTTATTGTTAAATATGTTGGGTTGGATTAATTTGTAAAATAAGTGGGTTAAAAAATTTATTAACACACATCTAGCTCACTAAATTTTGTAGATTAGCGGGCTGGTATATTTAATTTACTTAATTATTAAATATTTTAAAATATTTAATAGATATATTTTATTTTATTTTATACAAAATATTAAAAATTTATTTTAATAAGTTTTAAGAGAGTATTACTTATTATTTTTATATATTTTTTATATTTATTTAATTATTAATAACTGAAATAAATTGTTCACTTAATATTTATATTATGCTTATATAAAAAAATGAAACTTATAATGAATGAAAAAATAGAAATAAAGTTTATAAATAATAAGTTAATTTTTTTTATAAAGTTAACATTATTTATTATATTTTTTATCATATGTAATTTTTAATAGATAAAAACAGAAAATATATATTTACAAATTATGAAAAAAATTGATAAAAATGTATAAATATAATATAATATAATAAATTATATTTATTAAAAAAATAATTTGAAAGTTGATATTTTGCTCATTCAGCCGCAGATTGAATAGATCAACATCTATATTAATATTAATTTAGTTAACTCGTGGATGCAAGTGATTCGGAGGTTTCGTACATAAAAATATTGGTCAAAAATTTAGAAACAACTTTTTTATTATAATTGATGATAAGATATTTAATTTAATAATATATTTTATATAATATAATATTATTTTATTTACATTGCTATTATTTATTTTAAAAATATATTATAAAATATATTTTAATTTTATGGTTTAATTATATATTATGTTAAATTTAATAGATAATGTTAATAAATCATTTTGTCAAAATTTCCCTATATTATTAGATTTTGTTGGAATGAAAATTGAGTTAAAATAAATGATAAATATAATGTAAGGAAAGATTGAATTTACTGACATTAAATTTATATGTAAAAATTCAAATGTCTGAATTTTAGGAATTCAAAAAAGATAAAAGAGGATAGATATATATATATTGGAGAAGTAAAAAAAAAGCAGAGAAACCATCCCCATAGCTGCATAACATACATCCATACATACACATGACATGATTCAAAATGGGAAACAGGAAAGTAACGCAATGGTATTTGTATGTGTGAATAATGATGGTATGATGTAAATGTAAAATGAATGACATGGGATCCATGAGACGTCCAAACTGATTTGTAGTAATTCCCATTCCTATTGGCTCGGTGTTTCCCGAGAAAGAGAAAGCGGCCCCAATTTCAAACTCCAATCCCAATCCCAATCTATCTCCTCTCTCTTGTACGCAATTCTCTTCTCTGATGCAAACAGTGTTCGAGAATTGAAGTTGCGAATTGAGAATGGTTTCGTATATGAACATCTTGCTCTACGGTGTTGGAGGATTGGTGGTCGCCGGCATGGCATTGCTGGTGGCGTTTCAGGAGAAGCTGGTCTACGTTCCCGTCTTGCCTGGCCTTACCAAATCCTACGCCATCACACCCTCTCGCCTCAGACTTTCCTATGAGGACATCTGGCTCCACTCTTCCGATGGCGTTCGCCTTCATGCCTGGTTCATCAAACTCTTCCCTAACTGCCGAGGTCACTTTCCCTACTTTCCCTTTTCCTACTTCGATTTCCTTTCATTTCTCGAGATTTGGATCTTGTGCCGAGTTACACAAGTATAGATCGAAGGGAAAAAGGGTTTTATCTGCTATGAGTTGAATCAGAACTGATGTTTTATGCTCTCTGTGAATGAAATGAAATCTCGTTTTAGTATGAGTATGATGCCGATCCAATTGTCATTTGCTTCATCTAGATTTTCTTTATCTCCTGTCTATGCCTTGGAGCAACCACTGTTGTTTTGCTTTCTAAACTTTTTTGTCTTGATAATTTTTGGTTTCTCTTGACCATGCGAGTTTTGTTTTAGTTAAAGGGAGAAAAAAATTAATAGAATGAGAAGCAGAAAGTTGTTGTTAAACACTGGGATTTGCCCTTTCCAAAGTGAATGGGTGCATTTAAATGTTAAAGTGTAGATACAATTGTCGATTGGAAAATCGGCGGTTGAGATTCTGATGAAATACATGTGTAACAATTAACATACTCTCAGGTTTTTACTGTTTCAACTGTTGATTTCTAATCAATGGTTGTCACCGTGTTTTTATTTCTAAAGTGCCCTTTCTCACTTTAAATGAGTCAAATCCTAAACAGTAAGATGGTTTAATCAAGGGTCATTGTTTGAGATTAAAAAGTCTTTGTTAAGGTTGCTATGAACATGGGCATTTGACATATGCTTTGTATTCTTTGTTTTTCTGTATTCGGATTGTTCTAATGCAGTTCTTCTTTGTTTTGTTCCATTGTCAGGTCCGACCATTTTGTTTTTTCAAGAAAATGCTGGAAGTATCCTGGATTAGGGTCAAATTTTGATTATTATTATTTCATATATCTTTACTTGATCTGGTTCAATGTGCTTTTGAAGGCCTTGACTATTGACTTTTAGACATTGCTCATCGTCTTGAAATGGTTCGCATAATGTTGCAGCAGTTACAATGCAATATTTTCATGCTTTCTTACCGAGGGTATGTATCAGGCCTGGCACCTTAATCATATTTCCTTATAGATCTGTGTCAGCAGGATCATGCCTATAAAATGCACATGCCACCTTCTGACTGAATTTGCACTGATTTATCTTTCAATTACTCAGTTATGGAGCAAGTGATGGCTCTCCTTCTCAGCACGGAATTATTAAAGATGCTCAGGTATGATTTTTAATTAATATCCTTGTTTTGGTCGTCAAACATTTTACTGAACAATTTTCCAATTTTATTACTTCCTTTGTACCCAGGCTGCATTGGATCATCTTTCCCAAAGGTCTGATATTGACACATCTAGAATAGTTGTATTTGGACGATCACTTGGGGGTGCAGTTGGAGCTGTACTAACAAAAAATAACCCTGACAAGGTACACCCTTGTAAACTATGTATTTTAACCTTCATGTACTTCTAGGCAAAAAGTTTGAGTTTTAGATTTCAGTTGTCACTGGATTGTAGCCAGCAGATAAATATTTCTTTAGAATGTTAATACTATGTGTACTACAGCTAGCTAGATGCATGAGGCATATAGCAAGACCGCATAACATAGCTCTACACTAATTTGCTAAAGTTTCTGTTGTCATAGACAGATTTGTTACCCATTTCAAGTTTATCAACATTATGTGAGAAGAATGTGGAACTTTTTGAATCAATCTTGTTTTGGATTATTGAGTCAATTTTATTGCTCTCCCCCATATCGCATGCGCACACAACTGGGAGAAAAAGTTCTCTAATAGGACTGTTAATTCATGATCTTAAATGCAATTTCCAAGTGCATTCCTGTAAGTCGTTTCTTCAAATGGGAGTGGAAAATTTTAGTTTACATATAGAAAGCTTTTGCTTATAGCTATTATGTGTTATGAGACAACATAGGAATCCCTTACTTTAGCATTTCTTTTTTTTTTTTTTTTGAATATTTATCATGAAATGTTTTACCTACTAGCACTATCACTTCTAAAACACGAATAAGAATCTTTACCACTGGTTATAAGGGGACAGTTTTTGACACTGACAATAAGAATCTTCAATTGTTTTTTTTAAACAGTAAAAAAAATTGTTTAAGTAAAATCAAAGATTTGTGAGAATGGCCACTAAACCTTTTTTTTTTCTGGTTTACTTATGAAGAATTTCACCTTTTTTTAGCTTTGGTGTGTATTTGCTATTTAATTTAACAAATTGATATTTCAATCCGAGGCTTTGCGTGGCAACATGTTTATAGCTTTCTTCTTCTGACATTTCATTTATTTAGAAATAATTTTGTGACTACTTTTGGAGTGACTGGTCTAAACAAAGACTTGTGCAGTCTTCTATTCAGAAATTCAGTCTGGCATCTCCATGTTATTCTCAGCAACAGCTTGTTTTTGCACCTTTAATCTACATTCTCTGTTGACTTTCTTTCCGTGTTTTAGGTAGCTGCACTGATACTGGAAAATACATTCACGTCTATATTGGATATGGCTGGAGTTTTGTTACCTTTTTTGAAGTGGTTTATGGGAGGCAGCTGTTCAAAAGGTCCTAAACTACTCAATTTTCTTGTACGTTCTCCATGGAGTACTATTGATGTTGTTGGCGAGGTGAGGGATGCTGGAAATACTAAGTTTTGCCTTCTACTTTTCCACCAATTAGAGACTTGGTTATTCAAAAATTTTACATAGATAGCTGACTGGGCTTAATCCTATGTCTTTTGAGAAGGATGCTAATTTTCAACTTCTAAGATCTCTCTCTCTCTCTCTCTCTTAAGGAAGATTGTATTGTTTTGCTTCTTACCATTTATTCTATAGGTTTGTATTGTGTGTCACCTTTTATTAACATATTAATTGCAGATCAAGCAGCCTATCCTTTTTCTCTCTGGATCGCAAGATGAGATGGTCCCCCCATCACATATGCAAATGCTTTATGCTAAGGCGGCTGCTCGTAATAATCGATGTCTCTTTGTGGAGTTTGCTACTGGCATGCATATGGATACTTGGTTGACTGGTGGTGATCACTACTGGAGGACAATTCAGCAGTTTCTTGAACAGCATGTTCCAGGGAGAAAGGAAGACAGATCATCCCAAAATGAAAACGGTAACTTTCTCTTTATGCTGTGTTTTCAAACTAAGAGGAATGGGTTAAGAAAGTGGGATAGCTTTTACTTAATTAATTGTGTGAATAGTATACAATTTTGTATTTTAGATGTTGAAGTTTCTTTTTTTTTTTTTTTGTATTTTCATCACTTTTAATAGAGTTCTGATTGTTCTGTGTTATACTCAAACTTCATCTAAGTTCTAACCATTGTGATCCATTTTTATCTCCCCTTTTAGCACTAACTGCTAGTAATCACCTTTGTTGCTCTTGCTCACTTCTTTGTTTTAATACTGCTGCCAGATATTGGGGCGAGGTGATTGGCTGACATTAGATTATTTCAATGATACTAATTGGCTAACTAAGGATTCAAACAGTTTCTGCCCTTTGAAGTTGCAGCCCGTAAGAGCTCCCTGTGAGAATATGCTTCCTACTTCTACTGGGACGTGCTGCTCCGCATCAGGATATTTCATTGGACAATTTTGATTGGGTTGTTTCCAGAAATTGGAAGATGCCCGGACAATTTGTGATATCCTTTTGCTATACTCTACGGCATCTACATTTTGGACGCCTGATCGAATTAGACAAATGACATGTAGAATAATACTTATTTACCTAAGCTATCTATACATATAGTGTATGTACTATACTTGTTTTATGCTGTTCTTAAGTAATGGGTTCATGTCTTTCACAGCACGCTGAGACAGTTATATAGGAAATTTAATGTTGGTTCCTATCTTCTTTGATCTTTTTTTGATTCTTTATATAGGAAATTTAATGTCCAATTTAACGCACGATCTTTTTGCAGGGGGTACTTGCGCTGCTAGGTCAGTCACATGTCTGAGTTAGGATCGTGTTAACTTGTGTAATGAAGTATAAGATTTGCTGATAAATATTCACCATTTTCTTGAGTCTGCTGATAAATATTCACCATTTTTTAAAGTCTGCCGATAAATAATGGTTACATAGAGACTTAATGATTTTTTAAAGACCTGATTGGCACACCCAATTCCGAAGCCAAGCAACATGCGGCCAACAATGAGCATCCAAACTTTTTGAGCAAAAGCATTCAAAGCAGCACCCGCAAGAAAAAGAACACCGCCACAAATCATGGTTAAACGCCTTCCAAAGAGTCTGGTAACGGTGGATACACAAAGTGAGGCCACAAGAGCAGCCAAATACATAGAAGTCAAATCACTTTAGTATGATCACAAACGTTATATAATATCTGCTGATCTTTATTTAAAAATTATATTTATATTATACATTTGTATGATTTTTTTTAAAAAATAAAAGAGATAATTAATGTGATAAAAAATGGTATAAAAATTTAAATATTTTAAAGATTGATTTAATTAGATTGCACTACAATCACCGGTACAATGACACGTTCTACCTAATATCTCATAAGTTATTCTTGGAAATTGTATTTATATTACATCTTTTTATAATTTTTTAGAAAAATAAAAGATAATTAATGTAACAAAAAATAAAAAAAATTAAATAATATTCTAGAAATCGATTTAATTGGATTGCTTTACAATCGCTCAAGTACAAATCACAAACAAATTCTACACAATATTTGATGTTTTTATGTTGTGGACCATTCTTTATTTGAAAATTGTATTTATATTATACGTGACAAAAAATAATAAAAAATTTAAATAATATTCTAGAAATTAATTTAATTAAATTGTGTTGCAATTATTCATAGTTACAAAGTCTGCATGATATGATATCTGTTGTTGTTTTATGTTAAAGGTCATTCTTCACTTGAATATTGTATTTATAGTGTTTGTTTGTATAATTTTTTATTTTAAAAAATAGATAATTAATGTGATAAGATACAATAAAAATTTAAATAATATTCGATAACTTATATAAACCTTTCTATAAACAAAAATAATTTACTTGAATTATATATACGTATTATTATGTTATAATAAAAGCATTCTTTAAAGAAAAAAAATTCTTGATTTTTTGTTAATTTGAATATGATCAATAAACTGCTGGATGGTCGATTCCTTGATTCCCAAGCAAACAACAGATTTATTTATAAATTAAAATACGGTGTTTCAAACTATTGATAACTAATTTAAAATAAAAGATTAATTACGTTAATTTATTTTATTTTTTAAACAAACTAGATATCTCTTGTTTTTTAGAGCGGGTTTTATCAGAGAATCTTCAACAAAAAGATACAATCTAAAGTTTCTTCCACGTGTAATTAAGGTTTGGTTGATATCACTGATCAATAGTTAGATACTAATTTTTTTAAATGTAAAATCATCAAAATAATTTGTTTTCAACAATTTTTTTTATCTTATATACAAGTAAAACTAGAATCCAAATACTGAAGCAATATATTTAAGAGATTCAATTATGTGCTAACAGTATTGGACCTTGTTGAATATATTTTTTTTAATTTTTAAATTATAGAAGGCAATTGCTTAATGTTACTGAGGTAAAAAATTATAATGATAAAAACTTAATTTTTTTTAAAATCTCATCTTAATTAAGGTTAGTAGTTGCACTAGTTACAAGTGTGATGAACTCTAATGTTAAATTTATTGGTATCTTAAAAAATAGTTGACTATACAAAATTGATAAGCTCAAATAAATATAAATAGAAAATTTAACTATAGTATAAATCTTTATAATTACGATGATAAAAATTATATTAAAATTTACAAAAAAATTATATTAAAAATATTTTAGGCCAGTTTCAGTATATAATG
This sequence comes from Canavalia gladiata, assembly GCA_037954105.1. NCBI lineage: Eukaryota > Viridiplantae > Streptophyta > Magnoliopsida > Fabales > Fabaceae > Canavalia > Canavalia gladiata. The sequence continues at coordinate 76,384,776 of CM075658.1, read as the reverse complement.
AAGAATTGCTAACAACTTAACACACTAAATTCCTTTACTTCTGTCAAACATTAAAAGGAAACAATTTTCTACAGTAAAAATTTACTACGATACATTGACAAGAAAAATTGGTATTCCCGCGAAAGGGAGTGGTATCACTTGTTACTTTATACGTAAACTTATAATGTTCTATAGAAATTATAGTCAGACTGTACGGTAAGAGTTTATCAGAAAAGAAAAGAAAAAACACTAAAAGGCTAACAACTGATTTTCATATAATTATAACTGTTTCATGAATTTTGAATATTTTTTTACATTCTTTATCTCTTTTTTTATCATATTTATTTATTTGTTTTAATTTATCTTATTTTTTCTCGCATTTAACAAGGTGCAAGATATTAATGTTCTTTTTCTTATCCAATTTGAAGGTGCAAATAAGACATCATTATTCTCTTTTGATTTCTCTCATCTTTCCACGCATTTAACAATCAATTTGGAGGTGCAAATAAAATATCACTTTGTCTAATTGTCTCATACTTTACTTTGTGTATTTGATATTTTTATTACTTTCAAATACATGAAATAGATATTCAAGAGCATTACCTACTGCCTAGTATATATTTAAAAGAATCCGCGCAAAATAATGTATTCTTTATTAATTATAAAGATATTCTTATGTTAGCATTTACCTCAATTAAAATTATTTTGAGTCTTAATATCATCACATTATTTTAGTGCATTTAAGAAAAATAAATTTTGTAGAGGCTAACTTGATGAAATTAAATCTTGTTGATATGCATGCCCTCTTGATGATTTCAACCTGTTGCTTCTCTACACCATAATTTAATATATATAAGAATGATTTATATAATATAATTTATTAATTTAATGGTTAAATTAATAAAATTTAATTATTTATAAAAATTATTAAATAAAATAACTTTAATTAAACTTATTCTTAAAATAATTTGATGCTTTCTCATATATATATATATATATTTAATAATAATCCTCAGGATTTGATTGTAAAAAAATTTATCCAATTCAACATGAATTATAACAGTTGAAACTGCAAATTCGTCCCAAACCTGATCGTACGCGGGAGTGTTCAGGTATGTTACCACTAGTGTTCAAATAACTTTTATCTAAAATATTCTTCTACCTTCGTTATCAAAGTCATAATGTAGAAATTTTTTATAAAATTTAATTAAATAAATAGGGATAGATATTACCTTACATTTCTTTGTACCTTGCAATTTTTCTTCAATATGTTTTCATACAAATTTTTGTATGGAGTTCACAGATTCTAGTATTTAGATTTTAATATACAAATCAAATTTCATTTGTTGGGATTGATTTCAGAATAAGAGATGCAAATAAATTTGGGACACACAAGTCTTGTGTAACAACATTCACTGGCAGAGAGAGTACACAGTAACACCGTTATGTAGAAAATAGAAAGTTTGGCACATGGAAGAGATGGCATGTTATTATTATATTCAAGAATAAGACAACAAAACCGGACTACCAAAATATTATTAGTATTTACTATTGAGAATTTTCACTTGATTGAGCAGCATGCGATGATAATTGAAAGAATAATAATAAGAAAACGCCTAATTCCTCATTATTAGACTGTTTGAAAATAAAAGGGGATTTGATTAAATTCTACTTTCTTATTTTACCTTTTAATTGATTTGATTTTAAATTTAAATGTGTTTTTATCTAATTTAAAGTGGTTTGAATTTGATTGATTATTTATTGTTTTATTAGAACCAGGCTGTAATATATAATAAATAGAATAAAAAAATAAAACAATGAAAATATGTTTTTAAAAGTCAATTGATGACAGTTTAAAATTATTTTAGATTCAAAGTACTAAAATATGTTGACAAAAATTGCAAGCAGTATTTTTTTATTTATGTTGCAAGATAATTTATTTGCTCTTTTTTTAAATTCAGTTTGCAGTTTTGTTGAAATTATTTTATCTAATTTTATCCTTTATTCAAATTTAATATAAAATACAAAAGGTGTATGACGAAAGACAGGAAATAAAAAATAATTGAGAACTAATAAACATGTAAACTGCAAAATAATAAAAATTTAATTTAGAGATGAATTTGACCTTAGAGAGGTTGTACATTTACGAGGGTCAAATGTAAAATTAGAATTATTTATGAAAAAAGGGATGGAAACAAATTTTCACGATTGAATGGTTTTTAAAATTGAACCTGAAAAATAATCTAATCTAATTGAGAAATTATTTGGATTGAAATGACTTGCCCTGACAGTTTCCGTTTTATCTGTGAAAAGCCTGCACGAAGAGAGAATGCTCGCAAAAACAATAGAAAGAAAAGGTAACACCCGGAACCAAGAGATATAATTATGTACTACCGGAAGGAAAATGCTATAAGCAGTGAATATTACTTTGTTTAATGTCTGATTATATTATACATTTTTTAAGTAGTGAACTAAATTGTAACGATTTACATGTATGACCTTTGTATACTGTTTAAATATTTAAAAAAATAGAATAAAGAACTACACAATCTTGAGAGGCATGGAAAAGTCGAAATATCGACTATGGAGTTTTATCAAATTATGAGAAAGACTGCTTCTAAGATCAAACCCCGTCCAAATAAAAACGGAGTAACTGGGTGATGACGCATGGAAGCTAATCTAGCATCATAGTTTCAGCCATGTCGCCTTCATAATATTCTTTATATTCATTCATTCTCACAATCCTGATGATTGAGCTTTAAATCCGAGCTCATGTCTCGATGTAGAAAACTGAAAATTGAGCGAATTGCGTGTAGGAAAGCTTGCTTTGCTCAATTAAGCCCGTTTTGCTGCCCTTGCTCTAGCCACAGACTTGATGTAGAGCTCCTCATATTGTGCAGCTGAAGATTCCCAGCTGAAATCTATATTCATGTCCCTCTGAACAAGTTGCTTCCAACTCTCAGGACTGTTCCTCCAAAGATTAAACGCACGTACCAAGGCACCATTTAATCCCTGTCAAAATTGCATCATCAGAGTTGACCAGAACAATGAACAGGATAAAATAATGTTTCTCCAGTCGATGAGAATGTTGAAAGGAGATGAAGGTAAGATTAGAGGTAAAACAGGCGAAGTGGGACTGTAGTATTACATGTGAAATTTGACCTTTTACCTGCTCATCGGCATTCACAAATGTAAATCCATTGCAAAACTGTGAGGGTATTGCATCATCATCAACATCAAAAACACTACAAAATGAGACAGAATTTAGTTATTCCTTGGAAAATAAGAATTATGATTTCATGTCATTCATGCATGCTATGCTAACCTGTCATTTAGGCCACCGGTTTTTCTGGCAATAGGTATGGCACCATATCTCATCGATATCATCTGCAGGGAAGATATTAGGAAACTGAATAAATGTTGCCAGAAAAGAGAGAAAGAGTAGGTATAATGGTAATAATCTACAAAGTCATCAGCAACAAGATATGTTAATAATATGCATTCATGTTCAGCAAAACAAAACTATGGCATTCATGAGGAGGACAAATAGTAGGATTAAGTAATGTACAGATATCTCAAGGTTTCAGTTTATCAATAAGGATATCTCAGGTGTCTATTATAGCGTGTCAAATGCTCCTTACACACTATCATACTACGTTGCTTGCATCCTCTTGAACTTTTTTTATTTGACTTACAATTTTTTGTGCCAATTCAAGTATAATATCACATTTTCAATAAATCATTAGTTATTATTATTATGATGATGACGACGACTGACATTGGCCCTGCTGCCCACATTTTTGTACTTCTGTCAGGTTACTGTTAGCTATTGTTGTTCTTATCTCAGAGCCTCACTATGGTCATCTCTCATTATTGATCCCTAGGAAAAATAATCTTTAATATGTTCAAACAGACAATTACATATTTAGGCTGCATCTTTATCTATGTCCATATTAGATTTAATTATCCAAATTAATCTCACTCTTCCCACTCCATATCCCAAAGCCTTTGTCTCCTCTGACCTCAAATACCCCAGATCTTGTTTTCCAAATCTGAATCTAGCCCTTCCCTTATGTCTGCATTTAACTCACTTCTAGGACTATTTCCGTCCAGTTGGATTCTTTCTCAGCTCACTTTATTTCATTTAAGTGCAGAAAATAAATTTTGCCACACTTGCCTTTTAATTTAAATAGATGGATTTTGGAGGGGGAGAAAATACCAAAAAACAAAATTTCACCTTTGTTTGAATTGAGTGAAAATAAAACTTCAAATGGGATCCACTTTAAAATAAAGTGTCTTCTAAGATGATGAGAAAAAAGAAGAGAGAAGAGAGAGGAGGAAGGGTGCAGGAATTTTTTTTATTTTAAATAATGTTTAATATAATAGAATACAAATTTTTAAAAAATTAAAAATAATACAAAAAAAATTTAATTTTTATTAAATCAATTTTTATGATTATTATAAAGATTTTTATTATACAATCCACTTACTTCTTTCCACTCATCCAAACAAATGAAAAGAATTTTCTTCATTTCTCTTCTTTTTATTTTTGTCCATCTAAATTCTAAACAATTCATCTTTTCCTTCATATTTGTAATCTATTTCTCACTCTTCCTTTTTATTCCTTCTTATTTGTTTCCCACCTATTTCACCTCATCCAACAAAACATTAATAATGGATAGAGCCTAAATGAATATCAACAATTAGTTGAGCAAGAAATATATAAGCTTCTATAGTCAAAGTACAGTTTGCTACAAAAAAGTTGAAGCAATTTTTTACCCATGAAGCTACATGTACTAAGAAAAGAATGGAGCATTGGTACTCTATAGTAAGTCATATTTGCGGTTCTCTTAACACTTGAAATTCATGAATAGCCATTGTGAAATTTACCTGTGTTAGGCCACAAGGTTCAAAGATTGATGGAATGATGAACATGTCAGATGCAGCATAAATGGAGTGGGAGAGAGATTCGTCATACTTCAATATCAACCTTATGTGATCATGATTTTGAAAGTGGTTGGCAATGCCTTCAAATTCTTTCTAGAGAAGAGAAAAGCAGTAATCAATTGATGGAAAATAGGAGAATGAATTAACATGTCAAAGAAAAATAAAATTTCAACCTTAACAACCTAGTATATGTTCCTGATCTACTAAGTTCTTTCTAAAATCATCAAGGCCTACGTTATATGTATATTCACAATCTTCCAAGTATGTTAAAGCTTATATTACAGTACAAGTCAATGCATGTTAAAGTTGAAAATATAGGTAGGGTTTGCAATTATGTTCCATCTTATAATATCATCCCTTGATTGTATAATATTATCCCAACTTCACATTGAATTATGTTTTATTGTATAATATTATCCCTTGATTTGATTTTAGATAATATTAACTGAATTATTGAAGAAATACCAATCTCAAAGACATTCTGATACAGAAAATTCATATAAAAGTGGTTGTTGACAGATATTAAAATGGATATTAAATCCGATTTGATTTCCTTAATACTTCCTAATTTATTACTGTAAATACGATAGATTTGTTATTATTATTTTCCTGATTATGTTTCTGTAAATAGAATTAATTGTATTATTACTTTATTGTATTATTGGAAAGTATTTTCTAATCAGAAAATCTTTTCTTATTTTAGGTTAATGACTTTCCTTTATTTGATAATTTACCTTTAGTAATCCCTCTATAAAGAGGCTATCTTACTGTATAATAAAATACACATATTCTAAATATTTTAAGTATGGTATATGTGACATTAACATCAACTTCATGATCAATTTAGTTAAGCATTCATTGTATAAATATTACTGTATCAATATTATAAATATTAGAGGATGAAAAGCAAATAGATGATTTATCTCCTATAGGTCAAGAATAAGCGACATTACCCTGAGAATATACATGTATGTGTGGGTATCGAAGCTATAATCCAGTTTATGTATTATGCTTCCATGAATTCCCAGACTTGTGCATTATTTTTTGGTTGCAATGACAATACAAAGTTTGAACTTTAAACCCATGTGAAAGTATGAACAACCCAAATTCCACATCACTAGCTCAATCCTTGAGGCTTAACTAAAGAAATTCTTTATTAATACAACTAAATTTGCTATTATAAAATAGCTTAAGTGCATGCCAACACAATAGTAAACAGTAAGACATTCTTCAGCCAAAACACTGAGAAAGGTGAATAATGTTGCTTCCTGTCTTTTCTTTTCTTTTTTCCAACAATGTGTGATTAGGATCATCAGTGATTGTTTTACTTCACTGAAACATGCCTATGTAATTTTTTTTGGTCAAGAATGAATTCCACCTATATTTCATGTGAGTTGGTATATTGAACAATTTGTTCTTATTCTATACTGCATGAGCTGCCTCCTTTGTAAAATGAAATAGATTATCTACAAATTTCACCTAGAAGGAAAGAAAATACAACCTGAATATGTGACACTGGACTTGAACCAAGTAGAACAAATTGTCCTCCCAACTCCAATGTTAGATATATTGCATGTCTAATAAGATGAACACCTTTTTGTGGAACCAATCTTGTTATGCAGCCAACCTATCAAAGAAGAGAATAGAAAAATCCCATCATTAAAGCATCTTCATTTCTAAGAATAAGTCATGAATTATTAATTATTAAATAAGTAACGGATAATTGAAATTTCAAGATAAAGAACATTGTTTCTCCATATGTGTGAAAGATACCTATGAAGCATGCATCAAATAATACCATAAAGCAACATCATAAGGGTAGCTTATAAGTCAGACACTGACAAAAATTAATTGAATATGTTAGAATTATGTGTAGTTCATCTATATCACATGTTAAAATGCATTTAATATTATAGGCATTAGTATTTAGGAAATTGCACTCATTTACTTAGCCTCAGACTGGTACCCATGATGCAAATGCATTTAATATTATAGGAATTAGTATTTAGGAAATTGCACTCATTTACTTAGCCTCAGACGGGTACCCATGATGCTTTGCATAATGAAAGTATTGAATAAGAAATCATTATCTTTCAAATATTCTATCCATATTATTCTCTTTTCCATTTCTAACTCCATTCTCTTCCTCTTCCTCTAAATTCATCAAAATAGAATAAAGAAATTTATAATTTGTTGAAAAATATGTATATGGGTTAATCAAATCTAGTAATTATCATATTTGTAATTCTTGTGATTATTACATTAACTCTTATATAATAGATCCTTTGCTATCTAACTCAAGCACACATTTTCATCACGTCTCTTTTTTCTCTTCCTCTTCCTCTCAAGAAGTTTGTTTTTGGCTGTCAATGGATTTATACCACAAAGGTTGGCCTTGATGGTGAGCTTGGTTTGGTCATCTTAAGGCTCATGGCTCATTTGGGGGCTAAAGGGTATACGCAACTAGGGATGGAAGTGAACAAGGCCGTCCGACAGGGACCTACAGCTTGGCTCGTTTAAAGCCTAGTTTGGTTCGGTTTGTTTAATAAATAGATACGCTCAGACTTTTAAAAAGCCTTTTTAGATAAACAAATCAAGCTTAAGCTTATAAAAAAACCTATTTAACCTATTCAGGAGCCTATTTATCATTATATATTATATATTTATATTTATTATAATATATTATATTTGTATAATATTTATTTTAATATATTTATTTACATAATATATATATATATATATATATATGTATTTTAGGTTTATTTAATGACCTTTTTATCTTGTAGATTTTAAGCTTGCAAGCATTTTTTATTTAATTGTTTATATAAGTTTTAAGTCTATTTATTAATCTTTTTTGGAATATAGGTTTTTAAATAGGCTTGTAGGTCTTATAGGCTTTAAATTAGGTTAGACCTTAACAGAAAAAAAAAAAAAAGCCTTTCACAGGTAATAGGTCATACTCTGACTTCAAAATTTTTAAACAAGCCAAGCTTGAATACTCGAAGCATAGCTCGGCTCGGCCTACTTCCATCCTTATACGCAACACTTTGGCAGTTTGACCAAGGTAATGGGGACACCTTGCCAATGGCAAAAATGGTTTTTATTTGCTCTTTTTTTTCCTTTGGTTTATGGGTTGCCATTTGCCACTGGCAGTTCATTAACTGGATATCAAGAAATCTCTCTACTTTCCTCTATTGTTATCTCACAAAAGAGGTTTATACAAAGCAACTCCTAGGATTTGTTCAAAAGAGGAGTCTTCTAAACTAGTTTCTCATCTTCACACAATTTTGTATTGGACAAATACTGATGAGAACCAAGAAGGAATTATGATAAAGAATGAGAGAAATAAGGAGGTGGATCCCCTATAAGGGCTTGGAGGTCCTATGACAAGATCAAAGACAAAAGAAGTCAAAAAGACCTTAAATTAAATAGTTATAACTATGTTTAAGACAACCCAAATTTAACTTATTTTAGCTCAATCCTTATTTTATTTGTATTTTGGATTAGAACTTTATGTTTACTCTAATAATTAATAACATAGATTTAGTTTATTATGTTAATGGACTTGGTCGTACTGGTTATTATGTCTTTTTTAGGATTTGTTACTTTTATTTTGTTATGTTAGTGGGCCAGACCCTATTGGCTACTAAACATTTAGAGTTTTAGTTTTATTATAAATCCTTATGTAACTCTCCTTAAGAAGACAGTTTTAATGATAATAAGAATTAATGTTTTCACTCTTGAGAGAATTTGTGTGCCTCTTAGGATTATTGGAAAGAACTATTGTTTGTATCTTATCAAGGGTTCCTTATACTTTTAGTAGCAATTTTACATCGAACTTATCACTCTTCTTTCTCTATAAAATTGAGGGTGACACTTTCCTTCATTCCTTCTTTTTTTTTTCCATCTTTTATTCTTACAATTATTGAAATTCTATACTAAACATTTAGAGTTTTAGTTTTATTATAAATCCTTATGTAACTCTCCTTAAGAAGACAGTTTTAATGATAATAAGAATTAATGTTTTCACGCTTAAGAGAACTTGTGTGCCTCTTAGGATTATTGGAAAGAACTATTGTTTGGATCTTATCAAGGGTTCCTTATACTTTTAATAGCAATTTTACACCAAACTTATCACTCTTCTTTCTCTATAAAATTGAGGATGACACTTTCCTTCATTCCTTCTTTTTTTCCATCTTTTATTCTTACAATTATTGAAATCCTAATTTTGATTTATTTTTATTATAATCCTATTTTTTTTTTATCTAAATGAGTCAACTGAAGGAAAGATCTATTTAATTCACATCAACCAATCTCCTTGAACTTGGTTTGGCTAGTACTATAATTTAGTGGTTTGGTATGACACAAGTGAAACTTGATCACTCTTATTGCCATTCAGCTAAAGAATGTATTAATTTGACTGTTGTATCTCAATGATGTTCTTATCACTGGTATTTTGGGAATGATTACAAAGGAATCTTTTAGGTTAACAGCATCTTGGTAATCACTATTAGACCAAAGATCAAGGCAAACTTCAATAAATCCTAGCAGAAATCACATTCTATAACTTAAGATTTCATGTGCTCATTTGAGACAGAATTAAATACTCACTTTCATTTGATTTTAGTGGCATGAAAGTTTGATTTTTTCATCCACAGATTGGAAACTTCTTACATTTGTCATTAAATCATGCTATTGTACCATAGTAATAGACTCACTCAAGGTGTGAAAGATAGCAGGCAATAGGTTGGATTAGAAATTGGATTTTTTTTGTTATTTTGTGTTGTATGAAAAATCATGTATTGAGTATTGGCACCAAATTTCTGTTCTGCCAAGCTATTATTATCTAGAAAGCATCAGCTTATGGTATCAACACAATAAAGAATCAAGACAGGTACAGAAACCATATTAATACTTAAAATTAATCAGTCCCTCATCTGTACTTCAGTTACTTCAGTATATAATTTTTATTGATAGATAACACAAGATAGAGCTATTTATGTTTTTGAAAGAGTAATTGGTACCACCATTTCATGTTTTATAAAGCATACAACTGCTGTTAGCCCTAAACTTGTTATCCCCAAAAAAGGGGATATGAAGAGCAGAACTAATGACGTAGGAATCTTTAAAACTAATGATAGCTAGAAAAAAGTGTCAACTTTTTTTTTAAAAAAAAAAGCAATGAGAGAAGGGAACTAAGGGTTTATTCTATCAAGTAAATAGTTCTTTTAAGTTTAGGATATATAATTACCAATGGCCTTCTAACATCTGCAGATGAAAGACCTAGGCTCCTTCTCAAGGCTTCCTTATTCTCTGCTTTCCCTTGAAGATCATTTCCATTGTACTGGACTTGAAGAAATGTGTCGGTGGCAGGATTCCATGCATCAGTATCAATGCCATTAAGAATACCAATGAACTTTCTGGAGTGGGAAGAGAGTGTTGAATGGAGGCCTTGTCCTCCCTGCATTTTGTACAATAATATCGTTCACAGGAACAACTTTCTAATATTGAAAAAGTTAGGAGGAGTGCTTAAGCACTAGCATAAACTTAAAAAACATTTAGGATGAATTATTTCTGACTCTCCAGATATACAGTCAAATCCAAAAATCAATTGCAAATCTTTTTCCAAGCTATGTCAATTTGCAAATCAAATCAGATATCCTAGTTTCCTCCTATTCTACATGTAACAACATCAAATACCATATTATGATACTAAGAGATATACATGAATGAAGAATCATTCATTTATCATTTACAAGCAAGGCCCTTGTTTATTCTTGCCAAGAATCAAATCTTCAAAAAGATTAAGTTGTTAGATGGAGCATGTGCATGGTTTTAAATCAATAACACCCTCATTCAGAAGTCATTTGGGTTTGAAGCATGGACAAAGGACAAACCACTCAACCCTTGTGCAAATTTTTTAATTAAAGCGAAAAAAAAAAAACAATGCTGAAATTATTGTTTGATTAGAAAGACAGAAGTAGCAAGAATTGAATTCTTGATCTTGACCACTTGGTCATAAAGACTCAAATACCATGACAAGGACCAACTCTCATGAAAACCTTTATGTGGAGGAATCTGAATGGTTTTATATCTCTTAACATCCTTTCTCTGAACCATAAATAGATACAATTATAGGAGATGATGCTATTCCCGGTCAGTCTTGTGCTTGAGTCAGCATGAGTGCTTGCCTTATTTAAATGCATTAATTAAAGAAAAAGATATTTTGACAAACCAGAAAATACATAATATGCACAAGAACAAGAAATGAACCATACCTCTGCAGTTCTCACTTCTTGGGCATAAGTAGGTGAAACTGTTGTCACAATGTTTGAGAAAACAATTCCACCCTGACCATTGGAAGAAAAAGTATCACTTATATTTGCTGACAATATAAAGAATAATAGATGTCTTTTTATTATTATACCTTGACAGAATTAACTCTATCATGAGCCGAGTTGTCCTGCATTCTATCTGGTCTGTTTAGATGGTGACTATCAAGACCACATGATTCTAACTCTGAAGCTGCTGCAGTTCCTTGGTACTCAAAGTTGTGGCATGTAAAACATATCCTAGCTGAATTTAATCCCTTTGGAGCATAAATATCCCAGTATAGAGGCGCCTAGTGAAGAAAAGCAAAATAATTATTCCGTAAGTTACTCAGAGTAAAAATTTGGTGGGAAGAATTTGCCAGCTCTTACAATAAATGCTGTCTGCCAATCATGGCAATGAATGATATCTGGCTTCTTGCCAGCTTGAAGAAGAAACTCAAGAGCTGCACGGCTAAAAAACGAAAATCGCCTGAAATCATCAGGCTCACCATAAAATTTTCCTCTCCAAAAGAACTTATCAGGATGATGGGGCTCAATGAAATAAACAGGAAGGCCTGCATAGTCAAAATGATGTTACTAAACCAGATAAAGACATTCAATTAAAATGGAAGTATTTAATTGTTGACCTTCAATAGTGCCAACCCAGATTTTATTTTTGAACAATTGACGGTCGAAGTATGACTCTATCTCCACATCAAAAGCCTGCAAAATAGTGAAATCATGACAAGTAGCACAAGATACCAAAAACCAAGACTATCAACATGTTTGACTCTTCTCTCAAAATAACATACCCTTAAGTCACCGATGCGGTCATATTGCATGCAATCATATTTGGGAAGCACAATTTCGACAAGGTGTCCTTTCTTTTGCAATGCTTTACCCAGACCACTGACTACATCCCCCAAACCACCAACCTGTCACAGAAATTACTTAATCTAAATATTAGTATGTAATACAAAAACAGATCAGCTGAAAGCAGAGATCTGGCATCATCCTAGGACAAACAAAATGGATTGGAAAGGTATGATGAAATAATCAAACAGAGAGATTCTTAATCATGCTGAATTTATGTTGAAGGAATACTCAGAGATTCCACCAGGAAAAAGAAAAAAACTCTACTGATACCAAAAGAACTACCCAATCTGAGACTGAGAGCAAATGTAGTAATCGAATCTGTAGTTCCTTCAACGGAATCTGCCAAATGATCAACCTTCCTCTCACATAGAATGAGTGGCTGACAAAATACCCTTAAGGATTGTCACAGTTTAGTTTGACCAAATGCTCCATGAACCTACAAACATCATACAAATCCAGAGGACCTGGCCTTTCTCATATCCAATCAAAACCCCAAAAACCCTCCCAAGGTCTATTGACAAAGGTACCACAGTTCAGAGAAACAAAATCTATCTGATAGACCCCCAATAAGACAGGTGTACATTAGGAGAAATAAAGACTGTAACAGGGGATTATTTCCCAAGTTAGTAACACATAGTTAGTCAGGAAACTAAGCCCATAAATAAAAGGTGTGGATGATTTTTGCAAAGAATTCTGTAATTGGAGTATACTAGGTCCCTTGAAAACTCAGAACTTGAGAAGATTACATTGTAATTTTCTTTGCTAATTCTGAATTTCAGCTTCACATTGGGACTGGGTCAGAATCTTAGGGTTCATCAATAAAGAATCATTCTTTGGGTACTAGTCCCCATCAACTATCCCACATGCCCCATGCATCCACATGATGCTTGACATTTGAGAATTAATTTCAGGAACTAGTATCTTGGGCTGGCTGGATAATAAAGGCTGCTTCATGCACTTCCATAATGAAAATATAGCACCACCTCCACAGATACAAAGGAAATATCTACAAGAAGTCTCTGCATGCTAACAAGGAATTGCAAATCCGAGTATGAGATAATAGCACGAGGTTACCTAAGCACTCAATGCAGCATACATATTTCAAATAGACCAAGATGATAACTGAAACATCCAACTCTAGTAACTGTACTCTAGAAGATAGATAATTCTTTATTCAATTACATGGTCAACCATTCCAAAAGCTTAAGGAAATAGGCCACCCTGATTTCTGGAGAACACAACCCACTCATATTCACTAGGATATGGACCATGGAACAGAGGGAACGACATAAGTTATGACTGAAATACAGGTGAATTTTTTGCACATATGAATCTCCAATATTTAATATACCTTTTCTCTGTCATTTGTTTGATCAATACTTATCCCAATAATGATCAAGCCAACTACATATATAAGCTTAACTCACATAGACTTTGCCACACACAATAGCCTATTATTTCTGGTTGACTTCATTCTACAAAATCTATAGAAGTATGGATTTGTAAGCGTAATATTCAGTTTAGTAGTGCAGTGTCCATTATACATATTGTTATGCTGTGTAATGCACAGTGTAGTTTGCTCAGCTGTCATGCTAGATAGCATGTAGTTAGCATTTAGTTAGGAATCTGAGTAAAATAAAAGAACCTGCTAAGGTTTATGTTAGGAACCAGATCAGAATTACAAGAAAGACTCTTTATTAATAGAAAAGAGCAGTACAGTCCAGGTATTTGAGAGACCTGGTTCTCTCCCAATGCCTAAAGGCCCCAATTCTCTTCAAATTCCCCCCATTTCCCTGCTCCTTGTCTCTATTTATACACTTTACAGCCCTCTAACAGTTTAACTACCTCAACCTAATTAGTTATTTCCAACTAACAAGTAAAGAGGAGCCAACTAATTAACTATTCTCTAACAATACCTAACAATACTCCCCCCTAAAACATTCACCTTGTCCTCAAGGTGAAGGTTTGAGTCAAACAGCTGATGACAAAATCCTACCAGGATCCCACTTCTCTTCTCCTTCCTCATCAATGTCTTTATTGATGATTAGAACTTGAAGTTGCTTGTTTTTGCAGACATGACCTGGTCCAAATTTTTCGTCACATCGATAGCACAACCCTTTTCTTGATCTTTCCTGAAATTCTTCATCTGTTAACTTCTTGAATCCCTTGCCTCTGTAAGATTCTATTGTTCCAATGCTGTTGGATTCTGCAGCAGATCCCTTTACGTTTCCCGTATGTTCTGTTTTCCTTGCCCCCTCTTCCCAGGTCACAGTTCTTGAAGAAGGATAATTTCTAGGTGGGTTGTTCCCCTTATTACTCCAAGAAACCTCTTTTTCCAGTAACTGATTCTTCTCATCAATTCTTTGAGCATAGTCCATTAATTCTGGCAGGGTACCTACCTGATGCAACCTTAATTCTGCTCTAATTATATCTTTCAACCCATTCAAGAAAATACCCGTTAAGTATTCAGGGTCTATAGCCTTGAGTGGTCCTGCATATAATTCAAATTGTTCTCTATATTTCTCCACTGAGGTTGTTTGTTTAAGCCCCATCAACACTTCATATGGGTTTTGCATCATAGAAGGCTGAAACCTCCTTATCACAGCTGTTCGAAAATCTTCCCAAGAACGATTATTTGTGCAAAATTCCCACCATTGGAACCATGCCACCATTGCTGCTTGCAACCTTTCTTGCTCTGAGATCTTTTTTAAATCAAAATACCTTCCACTCGATTAACCCAGCCATATGCGTCCTCTCCAGAAAATAAGGGAATTTCTAATTTCCTCCATCAATCTTCAATTAAGTCAAGAGTTGATTCTGCTTTTGTTCTATAGTTTCCTTCAGCTTCATTAAGACTGCCTCCAGGAGCATTATTAGAATGTCCATCCTTTTGGATGTTACAATTGAGGTTCTCCTGCAGTTCCTCAAACCTTTTCTTAGATTCTCGCCTATCTTCCTCAAGCATCTTTAGGAGATTCTCATGACCCCTTTCTAAACTTTCCAATCGACCTTCCATCCTAGTGTTCACCATGAATGGTTGCCCAAGATCTTAAGCTCCTGATACCAATTGTTAGGAACCAGATCAGAATTACAAGAAAGACTCTTTATTAATAGAAAAGAGCAGTATAGTCCAAGTATTCGAGAGACCTGATTCTCTCCCAATGCCTAAAGGCCCCAATCCTCTCCAAATTCCCCCCATTTCCCTGCTCCTTGCCTCTATTTATACACTTTACAGCCCTCTAACAGTTTAACTACCTCAACCTAATTAGTTATTTCCAACTAACAAGTAAAGAGGACCTAACTAATTAATTATTCTCTAACAATACCTAACAGCTTACTTGGTTCATTCAGTTACAATTTCAGAATAAAAAACTCTCTCTAACTTCTCTTCCATTTTCTCTTAGTTTCTATCAATTTATTGGTGGTTCTTAGTTACTATCAGGATGAAACACAGCTCCGTCTAAACTGGATGTGAACTTGGTAAGTTCAGAAACAATAGTAAGAACATGAAAACCACCTTCGAAAAACTAGGATCTTGCATTCATAATAACTCCTAATCTAAATAAGTATGAAACATATAAACTTGCTGCAAAAATTCTTAACCATATGCTACTTAGTTTCCAAAAAATATTTCAACAATTGGCAAGAGAGGTTAAAAAAAGAAAAAGATAAAGATATACAAGAGGCAGCATTTCAAGGATGTCCAAGAATTTAGATCAATATAGAACTTGCACTCAGTACACCCTTTCTTTACATAAATTAAGGTGCTCCTGCCCAAGCTTCTTTAGGATTCCAATAGGTGTTACAGCAGTTCAACCACATTGTACCCGGGGGAAGGGAGGATAAGGTCATGAAGAAAAAATTATAAAGGGATAAGATAAAACGAGTTTAAAAGAATAAAACATAGGGATAAGGATACAATGAGTGCACCTTAGCTACTGGTGCCATCTCTGCTGCAATATGAATCACATGTAATCCTGGACTAGAGATAAAAAATAAGGGATACATAAGAAAATGGAAGATATAAAATAGCAATTTAGCATTAAAAGTTAATACCTTGTTTCAGATGACAAAAGCCCAAGAAATGCAGAAATAGTCTCGTCTTCCCTCTGTTCTTTGCAAGCCATATATGTATCACTAATACGTCTGTCTCTCTTCCACACCTTTTCTCTCAAAAGCTTTGCATCATCTACTGTTATTTTCTTTTCTAGTGTCCAACCATCAATTAGAAGCAACAATTGACTCCAAAATTCCCATGGCATATCTTCCACAGGTTCATCCAATGCCCTCCTCTTGCTTTCTTCTTTCAGAGTATCAAGTGTATCTTGAAATTCCTTCACTGACTGTTGATATAGCTGAACATAAGAGTTTATCTCTTCATCTGATTTTTGAAGACGTTCCTCCAATAGTTTTATCTTTTGTTGCATTAATTCATTATATTTTTGTAATTTATCAGATGATAGTTTATAGATATTAGCTTCTTCAAGAGATGCTTCCAATTTATCAACCTTCCTTCGAAGATCCTGGTTTTGTTGCAGCACTATAATCGCCTGATCAGCTTGTTTGGTTGCTTTATCAAGCAAAGATTGCAAATTTTCAACCTTCTCCCATAAATCCTTGCATTCAAATTTAAGTGTAGACAATTTTGATGCATCTTCCTGAGATAATGATACTTTTGATTCCAAGTCTTTTAGGGCTGATTCCAAAGATGATCGTTCCTTTTCCAATACCACTAAACGTTCATCATTATTCTTGACATCTTTAAGCTGTGTTTTAAATGATTCTATGGCATTCTTCAAAGAGGCATTTTCTGCCCTTAGTGCATTAAGCTCCTCAGTAAGGGGATGACTGCTCTCATTATGACTTTGGGGGTATGCATCACTTGAAACTCCATTTTGAAGGTCATGCAATTCAGCATGTCTTCCTTCAGCACTGCCCTTTTGAGCCAACTCATCACGCAATTTCTCTAACTGCCCCTCCAAGAGTTCCACATGTATCTTTTCCTGGGCGGCAACTTTAATCCGTGCATCAGTCTCAGCTAATCTCATCTCTAAGATGTTAATTTCTCCTTGTAATACTTCCTTTTCAGCAAGAATCTTTTCAAGATCTTCAAGTGCACGAACTCTAGCCTGATTTAAAAGAAGGATATCTGCAAAAAGAATATAAAATTTTTAATAATAATGTGAAACAAGATATTGAACAAAAACATATGGGTATGACAAAAAGAAATCCATTAGAGTATTTCAGTAAATATCTTACTTTTCTCTGCATTTTTTATCATGCCTAGCAAATCCTGAAGTTGACTACCAGACAACTGTTCAGCCTGCTCTGCTCCATTTATGTTTATGGCCTATTTCATAATTAAATGATTAGTTGTAATAAAACACTAATGTTTTAATCTTTCCAAATTTCTTTGCTAAGTTTATCCATGTAATAGAATAATTCATAGACTTTTCCACCAAACAGACCGTGCAACAAAAGTTCCCAGAGTAATGTGGGTTGGTAAAGGACTGATGTTTAAATTTTGCATTTCATCTTGTAATATTATGATACAATTGAGATTCATTGTTCCACATCTAACTAGGAAAAAATGGTCAAGATTCATGATAGGGTACCGCATCATAATGGTTTCTGTGCAAGAGACCATTCATATCTCCTATTATTATAGTATTGTGAAGTGTGAAACTTTACAAATGCAGTAAGAATAAAAAAATGTCAGAACCTGAAGAGTATTTCAAAGTAAATTATCAATTTATCAACAAATATCAATACAACGAAAATCAAACAAGTAGGAAACTGCTTTAGCAACATTAAAAGCTGTATGTTAGATCTAAAAGTTAGGGCAAATCGTAGAGGGTGCTGCATTAAAAACTAAAGCATGTTGGTCTTTCTCTCGGTTGAAATCCAAAAACATCTTGTGCTTTGGGTTTGGTCATCCCTCCAAAGGCAATCCTCACAAACATCATAGTAAGAAAGTTAAATAAATAGATAGAAACTAATGACTAAAAAATGATAGAGAAGCTAGTGATCTACAGTCTCCATTGTTTTCAATTGATTATATTTCTTCCTAGTAATTCAGAGAGTAGAGTTTAGAGTTTGGATGCTTCTAGAAAGCTTTCTTGTAAATTTTTTTCTCAGTTTCAAACGTTCTCCCTCAATCATCAAAGTTCCCTTCCTGACAAGCCTATATTTGGACTAAAGCTTCCTCCAAAGTCATTTCTTTCGGATAATAATGGCTCGTGGCAGTTTCTTAGCTACCACTCTGCTCTTTTCCCTGATATTTAAGTTCTACCATGCATTGCAAAATTGGCTACGTTCCTTTCCTTTGGAAAGTTGGAAAAATCCTTTGGTGCGTTTGATTGGAGAGGCATTCTCTCATCATCGAGAAGGCTTTCAAACGTATTATGAAATATTTATAGCATCCCCGATTTCTCTTCATAATTTAGCTCATGACCCTAACGCGTCATTCCTCTTCACTCTGACAAAAATTCCTTTTCACTCTCCTCAAAAGAATAACCAGCGTACCTATAAACATGCAAATGGAACCATTCATGCAAGGAAACAGATTTTGCATTTTTATCGAAGGAAGCACAGAGAAAGAGATACCAAAGGCGAGGTGGTATCAGCTAAAGGATTGAAACTCTGCACAGAATCATCAGTGTTCAAGTTAGGGACACTATCCAATGAAGCCTTGTGAAGCTCAGAATCATCATCTTGATTTTGATTATGAGGACTTCCCTGAGCGGAAGGGTGAGGTTTCTTGATCTGCTGTCTCTTATGCTGTGAACTGCACACAAACAAACAACTACGCTTTCAAACCCCAATCCGAATAAGGAAGGCATAGCAAGAAAAGACGGTGATAGTGTAGTGATACCTTAGAGTGCGGTGTCGCATTTTGCAAGAAGCTGGAAAGGGAACGCGCACTACCCTATTGCTATTGCTCTGGTTGCTACTGCAGTTGAAGCCGCTCAGATTCGAGCACACGAAACACGTTGTTAACTTCGATGCCATTTTTCGTTCAATCAATCATGAGCGCAATAAGAAGAAGAAGAAGAAATAGGAGAAGCAACGGTTTATTCTTTAAATTAAACAAAAGAAACGGAAGGAAGGAAATGGTTCCTATGCCAAGTGCCATATCCCACATTGGATTTTATTTTATTGCTTTTTAATTAGTTTTTCTCTTTTCCAGCTGAAGGAAAATAGGCTGATAGAGTGATAGTGTAGTAGGGTTGTACTTTGCCACGTCACGTGAGTCAACCCGTGTTACCTTATCGTTTGAGTTTGAAGCAATTGAGACCCAATCCCGATCGGTTAATTAGTTATTCATAGGGGAATGCTTTCGGCCCATCAACTTTCACCCTCCTCGCCCTTTTCACATGCATAAAGATCTATTAATATTCATAAAATAAAGTGAATATCATTTGTTATTCACTATCGGAAAAGAAATTTCCTCGATCTTATCATAGCTACCACAGGCTCTTTTATTCTTAACCGTATACGTCAAATGAATCAAGAAAGTTTGAAATGATAAGGAGTAAGGAAGTTAATTCAAGTAGCTAACTCATTATAATTTTACTTCTTTTAATAATTTATCTAACTCGACTTTCAAATCCGGACTCAAAATATCATGTTAATGCCCAAAGCTTGCCACTCATTTTTTTTAAATTAAATGTATTTTTAATTCTTTAAATATGGTTGAATTTTGTTTTAATCTTCTATTTTTTATTTTATTGATTTTATAAAATTTAATTTTTTAAAACAGTATATTATCAAATTACAACTCCAATATTAAAATAAGATTTATCAAAAAAATTAATTCCTCAAGTTAACTTTTTTTATTTTAGTTTCTACCAATTTTTTTATGATTTTGGTTCTTCATTTTACAGAACTATTATTTTTTATCTTTATTATTAAAAAATTTATTAAGTGATGATGTTATTTAAATAAATATTAATTTGAAAGTTCCATCACGTGTGTTTTTTCAGTTTCAAAAGATATTGATGAATGTAATTTGATATTGATATGTTTTAGTCTATTCCTTAAAAAAATGTGAATAATATATAAATAAAGTTAGCATATTTAGATGCAAAATATATAAATTGACATCTTTACAAAATTATGAAAAATTTATGAACTAAATTATACATTTCTTAATCTAAAATTGTTGAAACTTAGAGCATCTAAAATCTTTACATCCTAAAGTTTTAATGGTAATACAAGTTTAATTATGTGCATGATTTTTTGTTTTTTAAAGCATGCAAGTCTCAACTGAATTACATAAAATAATTTGTTGAACAAATGTCTAAAAATTTTATAAAAGAAAAATATTTAAAGAATATTTTAAGTATTTAGTGTTTAGTATCATAAGTATGTATAAAGTTTTTTCTACTACACTTTATTTATTAAAATAAGTAAACCTTAATTAAAAATAAACAAACAAAAAAATAATCTGTTTATGCAATAAAAAAATTCATCATCTTTTGATACTTGCATTTTAAAAAAAATAGTTGCAAGCATATGTTGAGAGCATAGTCTTAAATTAGTAAAAAACATTTCAAAAAACACAATCAATTCTTATTAATGTTGTCATACATTTATCGAAAAATATAAAATATGGGAAAGAATAATTTTTTTCACAGTAATTATTTTTTGTTTTTATATAAAAATAAATCATTAATAAAAAAGATAACAAGTGAAACATATATATGCATTCACATAAATAATAATTTTTAAATTTTATTATATATATATATATTAAACACTCACTATTAGGCAAATAAAATGGTTTATTTATTATCATTATTTTTCTTTTGTAACATATTGATGGCAATTTTACTTTTTTTTATTCAATTTTGATTCAAGAATACTTAAATTTTGAATTTGAAGAAGTTTATATAAAAATATTTGAAAAAAATTATCTTTATGGTAAGGAATGTTGCTATTTTTGTTTAATATTTTAATAAAATAAATATTAAACGGATTATTTAGTAGTTAAAAGTAAATTAATATTAATTTTATTCTAAATTTTTAAATCACTTACTTTAAAAGAAACTTGAGTTTCAGAATTGTTTTTATAAGATTTATTTAGAAAAATTATAAAAAAAAAAGTAACACACAATTCAACTTTTTTGTGTGTATTCCTATACTATTTAAAAAATATACATAAAATTTTAATAACAAACACTAAAATCAACAACTTCAATAAAACGAGGATCAACCTATAAAAAAATTAACAAAAATTAAAATTAAAATCAATATAAAATATGAAACTAAAAACTTAATTAAACCCTAAAATAATAATTTGATCAAACATAAATTAAAATTAATGTTTATCGTTTGCCAACAAAAAAAACATCCAATGTAAAAAATTATTTGACTCAATCAAAGTTTAAGTACGAATTTTATATTTAATTTAGTTTTAATTTTTTATAATAATTTTGATTCTTTATTTTATAAAATTTTCTAATTTTAGTTGCTATTATTAAATTTTTTTATAATTTTAATCTAAAAAATATTAGTACGTACAATTTTATTTTTAAATTTATTTACCTTTAAAAGATTATTTTTAAAAAATATTAATTTATATATTTAATTTTTAAATATATTAATTTTATTATATATTGTTCATATTAAAAATGACTAAAATATAATCAAGTGAAATCAAATTATACACATTAAAATATTTTTAAAAGCTAATAATATATATTATATATATTTTTCAGAAATAAACTATAAATACTTAAATAAAATCATCATTTAATAAAAAATTTAAATTAATAAAATTTATAATTTTATAAAATAAAATATTAAAACCATAAAAAAAACAGAAAGTAAAACAAAAAATAAGAATAAGACTCGAATCAAAAACTTTTGTTAAACAAAAAATCGACGAACCCTAGTTCCCAAATTCAGGATCTCAGTCTCACACTCCCACACGCCGTCGAGCATCGACCTCCGTCTCTTACTGTTGCACCCGGCCACTCGCTCACGACATAGCAGCGACGACGTTTCACATTAGCTGTTGCACACCATCAGATTCATCACTCCAGCATTGGTTCGTGTCATTGTTGACACATATCTGTTCAACTTCTTTAGGAAAACTAGCTCTTTTACTAGTGTCTGCTTTTTATTCATCGGTGAATGTTTGATGTGCTCTATCTTTACTCTTGGAAGCTGAAATGGATAAATGACGATTTCTGAACAAAATATGTTGAGTGCATCTTTATGCTGACATCCCTTTATCATGAGAAGAACAACTGAAATGGAGTCGCACTTTAAATTCATGTAATTATCAATTAATTAATTAGTTGAAATATTTTTCTTCTACACATGATGATATAATCAATTAGGTTGCTTCGTTCATAGTTTTCTGACACAACATAATCATGTTAGATTTATGTTGCAGCGAGGGCAAGAACACTTAGATGAATGGAAGAACATTGTTAAAACAACAACATAGTCGTTGGTTCCTCTGTTTCTCAACCGCACCCTCCTATCACCACCATATAGGAACCTGCATTTCCTCCCTTCAATCATGTGCCCACAACGCAAATCTCTCCAAAGGAAAGGAACTCCATTCCCACTTGATAAAAAATGGCTTTTTTGCATCACCACTTGCCATCACCAGCCTTATCAACATGTACTCCAAGTGCACCCTCATGAACCATGCCCTCAGAGTCTTCAACTACCCCACCCATCTTGACAAAAACATCTTTGCCTACAATGCAATCATTGCTGGGTTCGTTGCAAATGGCCTTCCCCAACGTGCGTTTGGTCTTTATAGGCAAATGCGGCGTCTGGGTATTGTTCCGGATAAGTTCACGTTCCCATGTGTCATCAGAGCCTGTGGTGATGCTGTGATTGATTTGGAGGTTAGGAAGATTCATGGATTATTGTTCAAACTTGGGTTGGAATTGGATGTGTTTGTTGGCAGTGCTCTGGTTAATACTTACTTGAAATTAGGATTGGTGATGGAGGCACATGAGGTGTTTGAGGAACTGCCTGTTAGAGATGTGGTGCTTTGGAACTCAATGGTTAATGGATGTGCACAGATTGGGAGGTTTGAGGAGGCTCTTGGGGTGTTTCGGAGGATGGGAGGAAATGGAGTAGTTCCTTGTAGATATGCAGTTACTGGTGTTTTGTCTATATTTTCTGTGATAGGAGATTTTGACAATGGACGAGTGGTTCATGGGTTTGTGGCAAAAATGGGTTACGACTCCAGTGTTGTTGTTTCAAATGCACTGATTGATATGTATGGGAAATGCAAATGTGTAAGTGATGCCTTGAATGTATTTGAGGCGGTGGATGAGAAGGATATTTTTTCATGGAACTCAATCATATCGGTTCATGAACGATGTGGTGATCACTATGGAACTTTGAGGCTTTTTGATAGGATGCTGGGAAACAGTGTTCAGCCTGATTTGGTTACAGTAACAACAGTACTGCCAGCTTGTACTCATCTAGCGGCCTTGATGCATGGTAGAGAGATACATGGGTATATGGTTGTAAATGGGTTGGGGAAGGAAGAAAGCTTCAATGATTTTGATTATGTTCTATTGAACAATGCTTTGATGGACATGTATGCAAAATGTGGAAACATGAGAGATGCTCACATGGTTTTTGATAATATGAGAGAGAAGGATGTGGCCTCATGGAACATCATGATCACTGGTTATGGAATGCATGGTTATGGTGATGATGCATTAGATACGTTTTCTCGTATGTGTCAAGCTCGAATGGTCCCTAATGAAATCAGTTTTGTTGGATTGTTATCTGCATGCAGCCATGCTGGCATGGTGAAGGAGGGGCTTGAGTTTCTGTCAGAAATGAAATCAAAGTATGGTGTTTCTCCATCCCTTGAACACTACACCTGTGTAGTTGACATGCTTTGTCGAGCAGGGCAGCTTGCGGAGGCTTATGATTTAGTGCTGACAATGCCCTTTAAAGCTGATCCTGTAGGATGGAGATCTTTGCTAGCAGCATGCCGTCTCCACAAGGACACAGACTTGGCTGAGATTGCTGCTAATAAGGTGATTGAGCTTGAGCCAGACCATTGTGGAAATTATGTATTAATGTCAAATGTTTATGGAGTTGTTGGTCGATATGAAGAGGTATCAGAGGTGAGGCATACAATGAAGCATCAAAATGTGAAGAAGAGACCAGGATGTAGCTGGATTGAGCTTATGAATGGTGTGCATGTTTTTATAACGGGTGATAGGAGCCATTCCCAAACAGACTTTATTTATGCTGGCTTAAATTCATTGACAGCAGTTCTACAAGAGCATGGGTATGTCCCCTTTATCTAACGTTTGGTTTGAAAGAAAACCAGGCATGAGTCCATGACAACTTTATTATTGGGATGGATATGAGTTGATGGGAGATCAATAAAGCCTTGGTCTTTCTATCTTACATTTTAGATGAAGTAGCCTACCGCCTATAAAATCCCAAAATTAGTAGATATTGATTACAGAGAACTATTTTTCACAAGAACTTTATAGTAATTCAGAGACATTTAGGAACTCAAATCTCTTAAACATAACCAATGAGCCAACTATCAATCACAAAAATACATTTACATTATCTACCACCAGTTTCTGTGCACTATTGTTTAATTTCTAAAGTTATATCTTTACTTATAGGGGCTATTCTTGTTTATTAAATCAACTCACATTACCAAACACACTGGGGTTAACTGAAAATGCCTTCTTTGTTTTTTGGCTCCATCTGATTCAAATTTTCCCATTAGTTTTAATTCTGCATGTCAAGAATACTGGAGTTATGTTTTTCTTTTCTTTCAAGTTGCTTGAGAGATGGTATACACATGTAATCAGTTGTCAGTATAATTTTTCCCCTATCGTCCAGTTATTTTTGTCACAAAAACTATCCAAAAAGGAAAAAAGGAAATGGTGTGTTAACACATGATTGAAAGATTTAGTATAATTATTTGTGAATCATAATTAAAATACAGTCCAATTACGATAATAAATCAAAACTTGTAGCTGAAACTATTTTTTTATATTAAGTTTTGTGCATCACATATATTTGTTCTCCATATACTTTGGAGCTTTTACATGACTTATATAACAAAAAATTACGAAAATGAAATGAGTGCTTCTAATTAGTTTGAGGTGAATTTGTGATAGAGCTTTTTTGTTTGATATAGTCCCAAGAATTTGTCAAAGGACAAAATTTAGATTAAGCTCCTTATATTGTTTTTATCAAGTTTTCAAGATAATGTGACATGTGAATGTTTTTTCTAACATTAAATAGTCTTTATCAAGGATATGTTGTGGAATTTGGAAAAAGGAATTGCATGCCTTTATTTTATTTGAGAACTTGATAACAAGAACATAAAAACATAGATCTGGCATAAGTCCTTTGCCAAACCCTTGTGCAATGCATTCCCATTATAATCCAACTAATAAAATTATCTATAATTGATAGTAACTTTTTAGATAATTTTTATATTTATATTTAACGGACATCCATATTAACTGTAATTCTTAGGATTAGTTATAACTTAATTTAAAATAGTTGTGTTACTTCTCACCTTTACACTAATTAGGGAAGAGGCAGAGCTAGTGGGGTGACCAACTGGTGCCATTGTCACCTCCAAAATTTTAACTTTTTAAATATTATTATATAAAATTTGTGGCATCCCTGAAATTGTTGTTCCTAAAGTAAGTCTCTAATATTCCTTTTTGGTTTTCTTCATAAATTAATTGTTATTTCTTAAAAAACAATAAAGACCCTAAAATTGCTAGTAGAACAGCAAATGAGTTCCTTCATTTATAACCTCTGTTTTCGTCACTGATCACTATCCGTCAAATTTGCTGCATACATTTTGTATGTATTTTTTTTCTAATGTATAGATCTTACATTCCTTGATCTCAACTCCCTTTAAATTAAAATTCTAGCTCCATCCTTGAATTAGGACATGCAAGAATAAAGTTTATGTCCAAGTGATGCTTGTGGAAAATATGGATGACATCTGTCCTCGACTTTAGTATTTTCACACTTGGGCGGATGAGAATTGAAAATACGCAATATAGGGCTAAATTCTGAGATGCAGTAGTGTTCATAATTTAAAATTAATTGAACCCATTTTATTCTCGTGACACTTATAGCTTCCAACCGACGCCTCTGTCAGTTGATAATACGTAGGCAATCTTAATTGAAAACATTTCTGTTTTTTTTTTCCCGAAAGGTGGTTGGTACAGGACCATTTTGTATAACTGATTTAGGATATATCACCAAGAGATAATATATTTGCACAATAATTTTGTGCAACTCTAAGACTAAGAGACGTAAAGACCTAAGTGTAACGTATGAAACAAGAAAGAAGCAATGGTTACTGCTTCAATAAGTTGAATCAATATATTAGTTTCTTCAAATGTTGAAGCTTTGGTGTATGTCTAATTTTTCTTTTAAAAAATTTCAAGTTCAAGCTGTGTATAAAAAACAAATCCTTTGTTGAAAAATCAATCCTACCATAATATAATTGTTCTTAACTTGTATAAAATTATCTTCTTTAAAAAACACTTGGAAGTCCTAGACCGAAAGAAAAAGACCAATAGTTGACAATGCAGAGAGAAATGACCCCTCATTCAAATTTGAAATAATCAGAGTTACAAGAGTCTTGTAAAAACATCTGTGTGGATGTTCTGGTTGAGTGTTAACTTACCAGGCCTGCCTTGTTTCATTATTACAAGCCAGTACTCTTTAACACGCTCACAGTGGCATATTATTTATTATCAGTTAAAATTTATTAAAATTACAAAATTATGTCTTAATCCTTATTTAATAAACTCCACTCATGATTTAGTAATTTTTAATAAATAATTAATTCTTCTTTCTTTGCTTAGTGGGGGGCAGGGCTTGGTTCCTACAGCCTGCTAAACTGGCAAGAAATCTCTGCAATTATGGTTTGCCGAGATAGTTGAGTGATGAGAACTAGCTGGGAATAAGTTCACGAGCGAGGTTTTTTCTAGTCTTGCCATGCAGGGAACACTGTTGTCCCAAAAATGTCACAGCCCCTAAACCCCACCCTCCAAGACCCCAAAAAACCAAAAAAGAAAACACGTATGCTAACACTATACTTGCACTTATGGTCATTAAACAAAACTATTGTTACAAGTGTATGACAACGCGTTTCTAGTAAGATTGTAAAAATGAATATACATATATTTCCTTATCCTTCACAGACGGAACAAGTCAAAAAATGACAACAGAAATTGAACAGGAACAAGTAATGAAATGAATCTTGAGTTTCTTCGAAGCCAAGACAAAAGGATTTGTATCACGATCCTACCTTTTTCTCCTTTTATGTGTGGGCACAAATGAATTTATAGAAAATTGGTTCAAATTCCTTCGGGGTTAATTCCCCTCCTGCTCTGCCATGCAAACCAACACCCAACGTTTACATCTGATGCAGTCGTTGAGGATACTCCTTCCGACAACTATAGAAACACTACTCCAAAAATGGGATCCCAAGTTTCCATGTATCCTTATTTTAATCCACCTAGTTTCCTCTCAGCACAACCAATCCAAAGGGAACTGTCTATGTAAACTGTTTGGTGTCTTGAATTTCACGCCTAACAGTATCAAAAAAAAATTTCCGATTATTACATACATTTAAGAAAATAAGGCATCTTTGATTCCCCTGCCCCCACTTGTGTTTTATACAAACATTAGAAAATTTCATTTGATACTCGTTACTGAAGTTTTAAGGAGCATGTAACAAGCACCTTAGTAACCAGACACTAAATATGTGATTATGCTTACGTAGCAGATAGAGGCTTACCATTGAATGGGGAATCTGAAGCAGAATAAGTGCGATGCAATACAAAGAAAGGGAAATGACAACCCCAGTAATAAAATTATGCAGCAGACGCCGATTGTCTTTTGTAGGTATGAACACTGCCTTAAGTGTGTTTGTTAATTCAAAAATTCGATGAGAAACCTGCAAACCATGTCAAGATAGGAGTGTATCCAAAAAGGGTAACTTAGTAGGATGCCTTTCATGAGACTTAAACAAGAAAAATTAAAAAGGAAAGAAGGAAAGAAGAAAAATCCTTACAAAGACGTATATAGCAGTTGTAAGCATGAAGTTAAGCAAAGGATACTCTGGGATAAGAGAAAGAAGCCACTTGGGCTGTCCGTTTGGCATGTTAGACCTGTATGCAAAGAGGAAATTATCAAGTACATTCTGAGTTAAAGTTCTTCCACAGTTTCATTCCATTATAATTTTTTCAAATGTTGTTCCAAATCCAACATATGAAGAAGATTTATACAAACAACCTAGGCAAAACAATTTGGTATTCAAAAAGAACATTATCTATACTAAAAAGTTTTTCTAGATGAACCAATTCCAGCCTCTCAAAACATGACCGACTACAGCCACTAGAGAAAACAAATCATGATCAACAAATCTAACGAATTAGTTGGGCACTATTGTCTATTGAATTGGGTCATTGCTTAACCATGACCGGCTACAGCCACTACAGAAACCAAATCATGATCAACAGATCTAATGAAATTAGCCAGGCACTATTGTCTATTGAGCTGGGGCATCACTTAACGTCATATACTTCCAATTCATGGATCTTTAATAATGAAAATATAAAATAAATGAATGATATATTATACATCATTCATTTGGGCATATAAAATTATTTGGGCACATATTCCATCGGACTAGAACAACTCTTTTAGAATTGTCAATTGCTGTATATTTGCATCATGTAGCCCTCTTAATGTATAGTATATCACAAACGTATAACATGGAGGAGAAGGGCTCAGTACTCGTACACACCTTAACCAAATATGAAACTGTGAAATGTAAGTCTCCAAAGTAATCTTGCCAAGCCACCTGATCATGCATGCAAAAATGGGGAAATTAAGAAACAAAAGTAGAAGAAATATAGGTCTCACCACATAAAAACAAAATATGCCGCCAAAACCAATCAACGTGGAATCTCCACAATTAAGGTAAAGAACACATACGCAAAGAGGGTCAAAGAGAAATTCCGAAGCTGCTGACTGAAATTCCTCAAGCAAATGTATACACTAAAAAATAAAAATAAAAATATCAATAGAAGGGGCTGGAGAAAAAATAAATAAATGTATGCCATATTACTTTATGGTTGCTATCTTTCAAGCTTAAAAGGAAGGGGGGGAAACATAAAGAACAGCAAAAATTAAGAGAGAAATAGATAACACCCACGTAATTGGAATCCATGAGGTGTAGGGGTGGAGCTTGTTGTATGAGACCTTGTCCAGCTT
The DNA here is from genome assembly GCA_037954105.1 of Canavalia gladiata. Taxonomy (NCBI): domain Eukaryota; kingdom Viridiplantae; phylum Streptophyta; class Magnoliopsida; order Fabales; family Fabaceae; genus Canavalia; species Canavalia gladiata. The sequence continues at coordinate 76,355,380 of CM075658.1, read as the reverse complement.
GTATATATATTCATACCACAAGTACCCAACCTAGAAAAGAAAGGAGAAAATGAGATGTTCTTGCTTACCCTTTTCGGTCTACATCAAAGAAAATTGAAGTAATCGCATATAAGGAGAAGAGAAAACAATGAACAAACTTAGCAAATAGGCTTATCATAAGATATATAACGTACAAATAATGAAATTGAAACAATGATGGTTTTGATTGTTACTCTCCTCTTGGTTTCACACTCTTCCAATTTTTCCATCCATTTCTCAACCTGAAATAGTAAAATATTTCAAATTTAAAATAGCTGGACTGGATATTATCAAAAGGTGAAAAAAAGAAACAATAACGATCACACAAGCTGGTATCCGAGATTACATTTGGATGAAAATATGCATAAATCATTCCAATTATCCAAATGTAGCGATCAAGCCCAGATCTGAAATGCCACTCATGCATTCGAGGGAGATCGGGCTTTGCAGGATCAGTATAACCTGCCACATAAAAATTAATATCATGCATTTATAGGAAACAGCATGCAAGCTTATATTAGTAAATCAACTTGAAACTTGCAAAAACACAGCATATAAAAGCATGAGAATATCAATATTTTTTTATAATAAAACAGAGCATCTACAACATAAATATATGTTACTGTCATCTTGGCAACAACAATTTTTATCATGTTGACAATAATCACTGTTAACAACAGAACGAAGGTCTCCACAAATTGAAAGACAATAAAGCATTCAATCGAAAGCCCACAATTTTGAGGAGCTTTGGGTAAAAAAAATGGTTCAAGGCTGTGACTCAGTAGAGTGAAACAACACGGCAAGCTCAATTATGATGACTTGATAAGAAAAGTCATGACAAAAGAAACATAACTAAAGTTAAATTAATAACAGAGAAGTTACAAATACTACTCACCCAAAAAGAAAGCAAATGGGCTCCAAAATATGTTAAAGAATCCGGGGATTTCCCAGATCAAGATCACCACAAGAAAGCATGCCAGAATCTTTGCAGCTATCACCGAGCTAATTTCGTTATACTTGTTATATATACCCAATGCTCCATATACCATCACAGTGAAAAGCGTGTGCATTGGACATATATAATAGAGCATATAGTCATTGTTAAGCACAATACAACAGAAGGCCACACAAAAGTTAAGCCGCCACATCATCTGCATGGAATTCTAATGAGTTAGGCATATTGTTTATGCCAAAAGAGTAACAGAATAAAAATAGATTGGTGGACACCACCCAAAAAAAAAGTATGATATAAATGGTATTTAAGATCAAGGATTCTATATCACCTGAGCAAAGCGTGCAAGGCTAAAATCTTTTCTGACATAATAATAGGAAAAGTTGCCAAATCCAGTCATCCAAACATAGGCAGCAATGAAAACACGTATTGCATTGTATATCTCCGTTGCAGCAAAATAATGATACATCAGAAAGAGGACCTGAACAAATGGAAAAAAAACATGAACAATTAGTTAGAAGTACCGGACAAATTAAAACCATAAAAAGAAAAATAGTAGTTTTTGATGAATTATGGCTTTTAGAAAGTAATATACATGAATACCACATAGAGCTATATCAGCTTAAATTTCATTTCAATAATTACAAGCCTTAATTTCCATCACAATCACATATAATCAAATAGCTCCAATTTCCAGTTTTTTCTTGGCAATCCTATGATATAAATTATAATCTAGTGCACTAGTAAATTAACAAAAAAATGAGACATAGAAGTAGGCAAGTTGCAGCAGGTGTAAACAATGTTAATTCCAAAACAAAATATCATCAAAGAGAAAAGAAAGGGTCAAGTAAATACTTTTAAACATTTTTTCAAGGCAAGCAGAAAATATAGCATGTTTATTTACAAGTTTTTGGCATCAACCAAAAGGCACTCACCTGCATCCATCCTTTCCATTCTTCTGTTTGATGTCGATTAAGGTAAAGTACGCTTTTTCCAGAAAATGTTGATGTGTCACCGTGTTTCTTCAAAGAAGTCATAGCTGAAGCTATAACCAATAGAAGGTAGAGGAAGAGGAAAAGATCCCGACTATAATTCTGTCAAAAAAAAAAAGGATGGACAAGCAAGTAAAAAAAGTTGTTAATATTGGCAATAGTTTGAATCATATAATGATGTAACTATACAGACCACTACTACAGATTTAAATGCATATCTATACATCCAGTGGAAAGATGTATTCCCAAATCTTGTATCACAGTATGTATCTAACCAAGCCTGATAACATTGATTGAACAAAAAACTGCTGCATAAAAGTGCATTGGGCTGCGAAGTCATGAATTGTGAACTAAGCTAAGTGTGAAACACGAAGTAAAAGCATTACAAGATATGTCTTTCTAAATCAATCCTCCATCGCATAATAAAGTTCACCAAACCTGATGAAAGAGCCCTGATAAGCAAAAGAAATTGCTGCATAAAAGTGTATTGAGCTAAGAAATCATGAATAGTGAAATATGAAAAGGGATATGATCAAGGTGAAACACTTTACAAAATACTATCTTTTTCAATTACTTGTATAATTAGGTTGCAGGCATTAACAGCCACATATCTAAAAAGGGATACGATGTACGTATAAATATTCAAAAGAAAAATAGAAGCATTAATAACAAAAAAATGTGTAAAAACTATAAAGCAAACAATTATAAAGAAGAAAACAAAATCCGAGGATGTGATAGAAGAAAAAGTTCCTTTATGCAGATCACTTTACTAAATAACAATATTTCAAGTTGCAGCTCAAACAAAAGAAGTGGAAACATAATAAGTGGTATACAAGTACCTTGGTGGAATCTCCAAGTATGTTGGTTCGATCGCATATGTAGAAATAAAACAGAATCAGCCCAAATTCAGACCTAGAAAAATTGTAAATATATTTTCAGAATTCAGAAAGCCTGGAACATATTATATTTGAATCATTCACAAGACCTAGACATACAATGCCCTCAAAGTTGCCCGATTTTCTAGCAAGAAAGAATCATCCATGGTCAAAAACCTACAAAGGACAAGTAAAAAGGTAAGCATATGAAAGGATAAATGTAGAAAAAATGAAAGGACTCCATGACATTGAATATCATAGAAAATGACCGAATCAAATTCAATTTGACAGATGATGAATGGAATTTTGCTGATCCCGATCTTGGAAGCCCTGATTCTAGCAAAATGGCTCGATCATCTTCCTTAATTGCATCCTTCCCCAATTGATCAAGACTGGTATCGGAATGACTGCAGTCCACAGAGAGAATTTATTAAGCATCAGAAAATACTTTTATGCTTTCCATATGTAAAAACTTCAGAGCAGGAAATTCAGTTTTCAAAGTAGCATGTTCAAAAAACAAAAGTGTATCTATGATCAAAGAAAGAAACAATAACATAAATCCAATTTAGTTGTTTAAATTAAAACTTAACATTGATCAAGGATGGAGAAATACCATCTATATTAGTAGGTATTTATGTTCAAAATACAAATTTCTCAACAGCAGTTTTCATTGCATGACACAAGTAGTTGAATGCCCAGGAGGCATGAAGTGTTCATGTTTACACTGGGATTCTAAGTAGAAACAGTTCATAGCTTTAGAGGCAGCACTTAATTATTTATTAAATCTTAATATCCATTTTTGCTAAATATACAAATAGGAATGTATCCATTTGCTGATTTACGAACTATTATATGTTGAAAATAAAGGCCCCATTGCAGTTTCAGACCCACAAGTAAAGTGGGTGTCGAAAAATTGATAATTAAATGCTGCTACTTGATTTCCTGACCATTATTGATCCCCAAATACCTTACGTGATACCTATGTTAAAGGTTTTCCCTTTACCGATGCAGATTACATCGTTATTGTAATATCATCAAAGTCTCACTACAAGATTTCTACGTATAATATCATGGTTAACTTCTGCATCATGGTCATCCTCTTCAAATACATGTATCCAATAACAAGAAGAAACGGACAAATAGAAGAGAGGAAACTTGTTCTTGATATATATACACACACACCACCACCACCAATAAACTTAACAACTAAGAAAATCCAAACAGTTAAAGTCAATATAATTTGCCTTCTCAAGACAGGGAAAGAAACGTACACTTTGTGAGGAGACGACGTTTTCTTGTACTCCAAGTACTCCGAATATATCCATGAAACAAAAACTGGAATAATTCCCAGCAAGAAAGACACCTGAAGGCATAAAGAAAAGCTCCATCATATAATTGGGCACTCCATCCCAAACATTAGCATAAATATTATAATTCACATCAATAATTGAAAGCAGGAAAAGAAGCCCATCCCAGTACAATCTAACAGAACCGAGTCCATTAACCATAAATGCATTCTTCCACGAACATCACTAAAACAGATAGAAGCTTTATATTTAATTTTCTTACTCTCCAGAGTTCAACATGTTCAAATTTGAGTGAACAGAAGAAGTCAGCAAGCCCACAATATATTTTCACAAATTATACTGTCCTTCAGGTGTTTTCCCCCTAAACACATACAGGCCGCTTCAGATCCCAAAAACAGACATCCATAGCAAACCATTATCATGAACCACAACAGATTTAGCCATTGAACTACACATTTGCACGCATTCCAACTTAAAAAACGAATTTCCACTACTTTGATTGAATAATCCCGCTACTCGTTAGAGATCAGACGCAAACAACATAACGCCCAAACAGATCACGAAAATCACTACTTAGAACTACCACACACAAACTGAAACCCATTCAGCAGTCACTAGAAACACGTAGTTTGGGGATTTTTAACCGCGAATCAAACAATTAGAGTAAGCACACACACCTGCCCCGGCGTGATTGGCCCCGAAACAACCATCTCCGATCCCAGGAAACTGCTCCAATCTGCAAAAAAAAACGATCTCAATCAGCGAAGAAGCACGTACATTGGAATGGTAGATACGAAATCGTATCGTAGCAGTATACCAGAGACGAAGAGATGGAAGCACCTGATTTGGGGAGGTAAGCGTGTCAGAAAGGGATCATAAATAGCAGAGAGAGAAACCCTAGAGAGAGATAGAGATCTGAAAGGAGGAGTTTGCTTGAAGAATAGAGAAAATGTCGGAGGGGATGTCTCTCTCTCAGTGGTTGAAGACTTGGAACTTAGAAGAAGCTTTTTTTTTTTTGTTTTGAAATCAGACAGATGATGAATGAATGAGTGAATACGTTTGTGACGATGTTTGTGTGTCTTAACATAAATGTTTGTTGCCACTTGCTTTTCTTCTCTTGCTTAAAATAAAATGCAGACTTAACCAACACACTAAACAATTTCTCCAATCCAACTACTAATAATCATTTATCATCTTCTCATTATTTCTTTATTTAATTTGAGGCACTGTTGGATTCGATGGATGCCTTCTTTCTTGCATTTCATCAATCTTCTTTTCTTTTAATTACGTAAAAAACTATAATTCCTACCTAGTCCAACTAACATTAAAAACAAAAGAATAATGTTATTTATATATTTTTTCTCTTTTTTTATTTAAATTGAATGAAATTATTATGGATAGTATTCTTTCCATTCTTTTAATGACAGATAGTAAAATATTTATTTTTATTTATTTATCTAGTTTTACATATATTTTTATATCTGTCAAATTATTATAATCATAATAAATTGTTATATATAATATTTTTATTATTTTTTAAAATAAACTAAAATTATAATAAAATTTATAACAATAAATAAAAAAATTTAAAAATTAATGATTATTTTTAATATTTATATTTTTTCTTTTTTAAGCGTAGAAAAAGAAAGAAAATTTTATTTTTTTAAAATACAATTTTAGATTCAAAATTTGAATCTAAAATCCTTCATTAAATAATTAAATTTCATATTTTTAATTTACATATTCAATATTTTTTTTCATATTCTTTACTTTAAAATGTAAAATGTTATATTAAAAAATATTTTATAATTTAATTATAAAAGTAAATATACCCAAATAATGTGATAATAACATTAAAGTAGTTAATAAGTTTATACCTTAACTAATATTTATATAATAAGGTTATAAGTCTAGGTATATTACTAACGGTTCCTTTGTATTAGATTTTTTTCAACCGCTAATTCAAGAAAGTTGTCTTTTTCCGTTTGCATTCAATCAAAGCTTATCATGACATCCAATGAAAAAACTATTTATTTAATATAATATACTTTTACTAATACAGTTTTTTGCTATTATAGTTGAAAACTTGTGTTGGTCTTAAATTCATAAAGATATGGGTTGTCTCCTTTCATTTAATAACTTTTTATTATTTAGTAAATTTTGCATATTACAAAAATTAAAGTTGGCTAATAGACTACAGAATAATTTCATTATCCATATACATTTAATCAAAGTTATTAATACCACATTTTAAAAATAAACCGTTAATATTAAATTTTAAAAAAATATAAACAGCACCTAAATAATGAAACTTTTATAATTAAGTTTTAGTCCCATCATTACAAAAGACACAGTTTGTTACCTTGAAGAAATAGAAAATTGTTCATTTTCCTTATCTTCATCACCACCTTTCTGATAACAAAACCAACCTTTGTTACATCCACGAGTTGACAAGAAACCACCTTGTCTCCAACCTCAAGTACTCTAAACATTCTCAACCTCTTAACCTAATTTGAGAATGCTATCTTTCATGTAGATCCTTAAATCATAGCTTAGAATTGTCCCTGTCATTGAAGCTCTTATTGAGAAAAAATGGAAGAGTGAATTGCAAATTCTATCCCACACTTCTTCTCCAATCTAACCGTGATGATCTCCGTGTAATGCTAAATGCATTTATGTCCATCACCGTCTTCAACTACCAATTGCTAATGAATGGCTTACCCCAATGAATGCAAGGTGGCGAGGGAGATATCACAGCAGAAAATCTATAAATTTTCTAGTTTCAAGGTCACCATTAGCGATGACTCCTACGACTCTCATACAACCTGTGTCTTTTCCTATAGAGGTCTTGCCTTTTCTATGTTGACCTCCAAGTCTTTTGTTATAATAATTTTTGTAAAAATTATGTATTTTAAAAAGTTTTAAATTTTATAATTAATTATTATTATTTTGATTTTAAATCTATAAAATTAATAATAATCAGTATTTTTATTTTAAAATATTTTAAACTATTAATTATTATCTAAAATTTAAATTTAATTTATAAATTATTATTTATTTAACTGTTGAAGATTTATTATAATTTTATTTTTTATCATATTGTTGTATTATTTATGATTATTATTATTATAATTATTAACTATTATGTTTTTAATTTATAACTATTAATTGCATTAAAATTATATATATATATATATATAAAGAGTGATTAAGTTATTTTAAAATTAATTTTGCTTAGAGTTATTTCGTTTAATAACTTTTATAAAAAATTAAATTTTATCAATTCAACTGTTAAATTAATAAATTATATTATATAGATTATTTTTACAAATTTTTATAAAATTTTAAAAAATTTAATATTTTATTAAATAAATTTAAATTAACGAATATTATAAAAAGTATATTATTCATTAATTTTAATTTATTTTTTAAGTACCAAACCTTTTTTAAATTTTATAAAATTTTGTAAGGATAATCTATGTAATATAATTTATTAATTTAAGGTTGGATTGATGAGATTTAATTTTTTTATAAAAATTATTAAGCAAAATAACTCTAAACAAAGTTATTTTTGAAATAACTTGATTTTATATATATATATATATATATATATATATATTAAATTTATATACTTTTATCTTTTATTAATTCTATTTTTTAATTCAATAAAAAAAGTTGTTGTATTCAAAATGATCACATCTTAGGTTTATAAATTTTTAAAAATAGTGATATGAATTTAATTATATATGTATATAATTATATATATATATATATAATTCATGTTGTAGGTTAAATTGTGATATTGATATTATTTATTTTATTTATATAAAAATAATAAAAATGTATTAAATTGAAGATTTAAAAAATAATTAAATTAATTAATTACTTTTGTATTATATATACTTATTAAGGATGGTGTTGGTATGTTATGCGAATCTAATTTTTTTCATCATGCAAATTATATTTTTTAAAATAATAATAATAATATATTTTATTTCTTATAAGATCTTTTATTTAAAAATATATTGGATTGATTATATAATATGCATATTGTGTAAGATTTTCTTAATGTGGGTATATGTGAGTATAATAATTTATCAACTTTTTTATTGTAAAAATATAATATTATGAGATTTATTAAGATAATTTTTTTAAAATACATATAAAAGAATGAGTAAGTGTAATTTGAAGTTTAAAATTATAAGAAATATGTGATAATATAACTATCATAGTAATATTTTGTTAAGAAACTTTTAAAGATATATTTAAATTTTTAAAGTAAATTTATTGAATATCTCTTATGATGTTACCACTTAATTAAGAAAAATTAGAGACTTGCTTTCTTGTTATTATCATATTGACAATATTATCATAAAAATTAATCTGTAAACTTAATTAAAAATTATAAAATGTTAGCAAAGCTTACAAGCATATTTATTCGATCATAATGTTGATTATGATTTTTTAAAATTAAAAAAAAAAACATAACTCTTAAGATGGTTTTAGTGTAATTAGATGAGTGTAATAACTATTGATTAGTTATGATGAATTATTTAAGTAATATTAAAATAAATAAAAAACTTAAAATATTGTAATTACTCAAGCATGTACCTAAGTTGTGAATTTGTTCATTCTTTATTTTGTTATATTTAATTTGGTGAAAGTTTATATAAGTTATATTGAAAATTTTGAAGTTGAAATTTTGTGTTTAATTATTGGATAATGCTAAAAAAAAGACTTTTTCATGCATCTAATTGATGAGATGTTTGAATTTGTTGCATGTTATCTTTATTGATGAATCATATTAGTTGCATACTACATGTGGTTTTGTTGCAAAGCATGAGTATGTCCATTTTATCATGAAGCTCATTGCTAACAATAAATAATAAGAGTTGATGTAAAAATAGATGCTATGTCTATTACTATGATACTCATAAAATATTTGTGAAATGTACTGTGAATTATGACATTTTTTATATTGTATTTTTTATTATATTAAAATAATATAATAATGTAAATCGGATTTCATATTCAAACTATATAAAATCCACTAATGATTATAGGATGATGAAATTATTTGGAGATTAACCGAGCAATTGTTATTGAAAGATCTATTATGGGTTGAATGGTTAAGAAAATTTTTAACAAATATTTTTTTAAGAATAAAGTTAACATCTATGTCATTATATTGTGAAACAACAATCATTAAAAGAATAATTTTTACAATACTAAAAAAATTTTCTAAGACATATGATAAAACAGTTATAAAAAGATAAAATTAGTTCTATTGATTATCTGAGGTCAAAAATGAATTTGGTCCATCCTCACAAACCTTTGGAAAGAAGGTTGTTTATAAAATATGACTTCACTCAAAAATAAAAATAACAATGATAAAAATTTTATCTTTGTGATTGAAAATCTAATGAAAAAAGTTCATATGGATAATAATATATCATTATTGATCCTTCTAACACTATTAATTTTTCCATTTTTATAAAGTTAGTAGGGTTTGAATATTTAATGAAAGGATAAGCTTAATTTATTTTTAATGACTATTATATCTTTATAGGTGGTATATAAAATACATATTAACCTGATGAAATCACTTATACAAGTGTTAAGTAAGACCATTTATATGAGATTAAAGCATAATATTTAGAGTACTTATATAAATCACTAGGAACATGAATGACTAGGTTATTTTGTGAGATTGTTGTTTATTTTATTTTCTATATTTTGTGACTGGTTGGGTTGATAATATTTTTGTTCTTCTTTCAAACTATTTTACTAAGAAACATTCACTACACCAAAAAAAAAGTTTGGAGCACGATTATAAATATGTTCTCAAAGTATTTCAAACTACGTTCCAATTCATTATTCTTCAAGTGATTATGCACTTAAATGATGGTTAATTAAGCACTCTTCAAGTGATACCTGTAAAATGATTAATAAACTTAATCTAAATATTTTTTTATCTTTTTAAAGTTTTGACTATTTTTTTATTATTAACCTTTCCCAATTTTAAATTATTTAACACAATATATTAATGTTTGTTGATTAATAATAAAATAAAATTAACACAATAAAGTTTAAATTATTATCATATATAAAAATATATACTAGGTATGTTATTAATGATAAATTACTTCTGAAATTTTTTATTTCAATTTTATTATTAAATAACTTTTTTTAAATATTAGCAAACATGTGAATGTCCGTTACATAAACAAGATATTCAAAATTTATATACATTTTTATTATATTATGAGTTATCTTACTTTAAATGTCTAAAAATTATTTAACATCAATAATAAATTTATTAAAAAATATTTCAACCTAATCGCTCTTACTTAAAGGGTAATTAAAGATGCATTACAGTAAAAGTATTACTTAAAAAACAATTTCTCATCGTTTCTCTCTAAATAATATGTCACGTCATTTTTTAATATTAGGAAAATGGTAATACATATTGATAAACATAAATTTCATAAATAATTATCTCTCACTTTTATCTCATTAAGACTTCTTATATGTTCAATTAAGTGGTCTTTGTCATATTTTATGAGTTTGGGTTCATATGGAGTTTCATTGAATTTCTTTGCTTACCCGATTAAAATGACACTATTATAGTATTTTGAGCATAATAGGAGTTTTAGACATCCAAAAATCATGAAATCTGTCTTGAAGGAAAGCTTAAAGAAGTGTCCACAGTTACAAAGAAAGAGCAGACTCTAAATGGGATGTTTAGGACTCCGAAATTATCTCAAAAGATGAGATAGTGTTGCTGACGTGGAATTTGAACAGTGTGCAAAGATCCGGCCATATCTTGAGATACAGAAGTCATATTGAGATGAAATCAAATCTGTTGGACAGCTAAGATCCGGGGCTACAACTTTTGTTCAGAAGTCAAGCTCAAATTCGGACATGTAAACATCCGAAATTGCGGTGCAAGAAAGTCAAAATTGTTGTGCTCATTGGTGACAAAAATTCAAAAGTGTTTTGTATTTTCAACAAAGCCCATGTGAAAGGTATAAAAGGGTAGAAAAGTAATATCCTAGTTGGTGACTTTCTGAAGATGATGCCTCAAAAATCCTCTATAAATAGAAGAGTTTACAAGAGGAGAAACACACCATTTTGGAGATTAACTCCAATACCATTTTCTTTCTTTCTTTCTTTCTTATTAGTTTGCCTCCTACATGGAAGACTTAGTTTTTCTTTATTGTTAGTTGCCTCCTACATGGAAGGCTTAGTTTTTGTTTATTGTTAGTTGCCTCCTACATGGAAGGCTTAGGATTTATTTGTTGTTAATTGCCTCCTACATGGAAGGCTTAGGATTTATTTGTTGTTAGTTTGCCTCCTTCATGGAAGGCTAGGTTTATAGTTTCAATTCAAGGATTTAAGCTATTTTCATTTTAACTTTGAGGTCTTGATCTTTATTTACATTCTTATTAAGTGGTTTCTACTCTGCTTCACTATATTCTTCAATTTTATTCTTTAATCAAAGTTTGATCGGTTGACGTATTTTGATTAATGCATAATTGATTTATAATTGATTTTTGATTGGTAAATCATTTTCCAAAAGTTTGAAGAGTAGAAATTAAGTAATTGAATTGAAGGTTTTCATTTTATTACTTACTTCAACTGAATTCTGATTATGAAATTGGTTTAGATAAAAGATTAAGTGGTTACTAAATCTTGTTGATCATAATCAATTAAATTCTGAGAGGTTTCTCAGTAGAGAATTCAAGGATCATTTTAGGGGTTCCAGATGATCCTAGGTTGATAAACACAATGCATGATTTTAGTGATCAATGATTAGTTAAGAAAATAGCCTCTGAATTCCTTGAGTTGATAATTGTTAAGTGAAATTAATTTCATTCTGTATTTTGCATTTAGAACTTCATATCAAATCTTTCCAAAATCCCCTTGTTCTAACTTTCTCCTTATTTGCTTAAGAATATGAAATGGTCTTTGGGAGATGACCTAGGTTGCACCTTATACTATACCAATAGTTTGGGGAAAATCTAGAAATTATTTTTGCGCGTTTGCGACGCATGTGTCAAGCAAATTCCCAAATATGTCAAATTTCTAAAGGACTTGTGCACGCATAAGAGAAGACTCAAAGGGGATAAGAAGATTAGTGTGGGACACAATGTTTCTGCCTTAATTCAACCTAGCCTCCCTCAGAAATGTAAAGATCCAGGAACTTTCACCGTTCCTTGCACAATAGGAAACTCTACATTTGGTGATGCATTGCTGGATCTAGGTGCTTCCATTAATGTTATGCCCTCATCAGTTTATAAATCTTTGAATCTGGAAGAACTGAAGCCAACTGGTGTGGTGATTCAATTAGCCAACAGAAGTACAGCACATCCAGCCGGAGTACTTGAAGATGTGCTAGTTCAAGTGAATAAGGTGATCTTTCCAGCTGACTTCTACATTTTGGATATGGAAGATGAGTCATCCATCAATAGAGCAACCTTGATCCTAGGGAGACCTTTCCTCAAAACTGCAAAAGCAAAGATAGATGTGCATACGGGGACTCTCTCTATGGAATTTGGAGATGATATCATCCAATTCAACATATTTGAAGCCATGAAGCATCCTATAGAGAACCATTCACTCTTTCAACTTGATGCCATAGACCTTCTTGCGGATGATTATTCTATTGACAATCTACTTTTTAAATTTTTTGATTTTGATTTAGATTACTTAGATAATTTTACTTGCACATGTGATGAATTTGATTCATGTATTGTGTGTTCCAGGATTAGTGCTGCAGACCAAACTTCGTTGAAAGATGACATGTTAGATGCAAGTGTTGCAGACATTTCAATCTCAAATAGATCTCTTCCTTCCATAATACAACCACCTCCTTTGGAATTGAAGTCTTTGCCTGAACATCTAAAGTATGCTTATTTGGGGGAAAATGAGAAGCTTCCTGTCATTGTAGCAAAGAACCTTCTACCACAACAAGAAGAAAGGTTGCTGCAAACCTTAAGAAGCCATAAACAAGAAATTGGATGGACTTTGGCTGATATTCCAGGCATTAGCCCATCTACTTGTATGCATAGGATATTGCTGGAGGAAAACACCAGACCTGTTAGACAACCACAAAGGCGTTTGAATCCAACCATCCTAGATGTGGTAAAGAAGGAAGTAAGTAAGCTTTTGGCAGCTGGTATCATCTATCCCATCTCAGACAGTGATTGGGTAAGCCTGGTGCAAGTAGTTCCTAACAAGACTGGCATGACTATAGTCAAAAATCACAATGATGAACTAATCCCTACCAGAATACAAAACAGTTGGAGAGTGTGCATAGATTATAGGAAGCTTAACCAAGCTACTCGCAAGGATCACTTCCCTTTGCCCTTCATAGACCAAATTTTGGAAAGATTAGCAGGAAAATCTCACTATTGCTTTTTGGATGGTTTTTCAGGTTATTTTCAAATACATATAGCCCCAGAAGACCAGCATAAGACCACCTTCACTTGTCCTTTTGGTACTTTTGCCTATCGAAGGATGCCCTTTGGTCTATGCAACGCCCTTGGAACCTTTCAAAGATGCATGGTAAGCATTTTCTCTGATCTCTTAGAAAGTTGCATGGAAGTGTTTATGGATGACTTCACTGTATATGGTTCTTCTTTTGATGCATGCTTAGAAAGCCTCTCTAAAGTTTTGGACAGATGCATTGAGACTAACCTGGTTTTGAATTTTGAAAAATGTCATTTCATGGTAACAGAAGGTATAGTCTTAGGACACTTGGTATCTAGCAAAGGTTTAGAGGTTGATAAGGCCAAGATAGACATTATTAATTCTCTACCTTACCCCACTTCTGTGCGAGAAGTACGTTCTTTACTTAGTCATGCAGGTTTTTACAGAAGATTCATCAAGGATTTTAGCAAGATTGCACAACCTCTTTCTAAACTACTACAAAAAGATACCAAATTTGTGTTTGATCAAGCATGCAAGGATTCATTTGATGAACTAAAGAAGCGGTTAACAACCACTCCCATCATTCAACCACCTAATTGGACGCTTCCATTTAAATTAATGTGTGATGCATCTAATTATGCCCTTGGTGTTGTACTGTCTCAAAGAGTTAGCAAGAGATCTCATGTCATTGCATATGCCTCTCGCACACTTGATGCAACCCAATCCAATTACACAACTACTGAGAAGGAGCTTTTGGAAATTGTGTTTGCATTAGATAAATTTCGCTCCTATTTGCTTGGATCTAAAGTTATTGTCTTCTCTGACCATGCAGCTTTGAAATACTTGCTTAAGAAGGCAGATGCTAAACCAAGACTGATTCGCTGGATTCTTCTGTTGCAAGAATTTGATTTAGAGATTAAAGACAAGAGTGGTGCAAAGAACCTTGTAGCAGATCATTTAAGTCAGATCCAGCAACCTTGTGAAGAAACTTCAATTACAGATTCATTCCTAGAAGAGCATCTCTATCATTTGCACGGGAAGGATCCTTGGTATGCAGATTTGGTAAACTATCTGGTTGCTAAAGAAATACCCAAACACTTCAACAAATTGCAAATTGCCAAGTTGAAAAGTGATGCCAAATACTACATATGGGATGAACCATACCTTTGGAAGACATGTAGTGATCAAATCATTAGAAGATGTATTCCAGATCATGAAGTTCAGTCTGTACTTACCTTTTGCCATTCCCTAGCTTGTGGTGGACACTTTGGGCCACAATGGACAGCTAGAAAAGTACTAGACTCAGGCTTTTATTGGCCTACAATATTTCGTGATGCACACAGATTATGCATAACTTGTGAGCAGTGCCAAAGAATAGGGAGTATGTCGCGCAGAAATGAGATGCCCCAACAACCACTTCTCTTTTGTGAGGTATTTGATGTATGGGGTATAGACTTTATGGGTCCATTCCCTGTCTCTTTTGGTTTTGTTTACATTCTGCTAGCTTTTGATTATGTTTGAAAATGGGTGGAGGCAAAAGCCACTCGTACTGATGATGCTAGAGTTGTTGCAGATTTTATCAGGTCTAACATTTTTAGCAGGTTTGGCATTCCTAAAGCTCTAATTAGTGACCAAGGTACTCATTTTTGCAACCGCACAATGGAAGCCCTACTCCGCAAATATGGAGTCATGCATAAAGTCTCCACCCCATATCATCCTCAAACAAATGGTCAAGCTGAAGTTTCTAATCGAGAGATCAAGAAAATCTTAGAGAAAACAGTTCAGCCTAACAGGAAGGATTGGAGCTTGTGCCTTGTTGATGCGTTATGGGCATATAGGACAACCTACAAGTCACCCATTGACATGTCTCCCTACAGGATTGTCTTTGGTAAAGCATGTCATCTTCCAGTTGAATTAGAGCATAGAGCATTTTGGGCAGTAAAGAAATGCAACATGGATTTAGACCAAGCAGGAATCCATAGGAAGCTTCAATTGCAGGAACTTGAAGAAATTCGATTAGAAGCATACGAAAACTCCAAAATTTACAAAGAAAAGGTCAAATCTCTTCATGACAAAAAGTTGGCAAGAAAGGAGTTTTCCGTTGGACAAAAAGTTCTCCTTTTCAATTCTCGGCTAAAGCTTATGCCTGGTAAGCTACGCTCTAAATGGTTAGGACCATTTGTAGTTACTAATATTTTTCCTTATGGTGCAGTGGAAATAAAAAATGAGGTAACTGAAAAAATCTTCAAGGTGAATGGACATCGTCTTAAACCATTTTTCGAAGGTTTTCAAAAGCACACGGTAGAAGAAGTGCATTTGCACAATACCACATACTTGCAATAAATTCAAGAGAAGTCTCTCTCTCTCTCTTTCTTTCTTTCTCTCTCTCTCTCTCTCTCTCTCTCTCTCTCTCTCTCTCTCTCTCTCTTCTCTCTTTCTTTCTTTCTCTCTCTCTTTCTTTCTCTCTCTCCCTCTCTCACATTCCTCGCTTATAAGTTTCAACTAATCTCTCAACTTCCTTCTTCACCTCTTAAATCATCCCAACTATTACACCACATTAAGCTTGCAGGAATAATAACCTGAGTGTTTTAAGAAATGGAGAAAGCTCTCACCAGGATCAAAATTTTGTTCCCTACTCTCCCCAGAAATTTTCTTAAAGACATTTACAATTGCAGACTTGAACGATTAAGGGCATTAACACTCTTAGGCCTTCTAGAAGATGTCTGTTGGATCATTGACGCTAAGGTACATTTAGCAGGTGAATTTCAAGAATCATTTGTTAAAAACATGTCAGGTATGGGAAGAAGTTCCTATGCAAAGAAGAGAAGGGCAAAAAGAATTGGAGTTTGCTACAGGTGTGCAAGATGGACCTGTAACACAAGATGCAAGAACCCTGGAATGGTTTCAAGAAATCGAGAGGACAAAATTCAATTCATAAAGGATGGACTGAGTAAGGAGTCATTGGATGATATCATTCAGACTCTTGAGACGCATCCTAGTGGGCATGTACAAGGAGTCCTTCTTGATTTGTTTGAACTGTTCCGTAAGGAAAAAGCACGTTATAGTCTTGGGAATCTGACTTTAAAAGACCCTGTTGTCAGTTTACAAGAAAACTGAATGGGAAGCACATCCTCGACTCTTAGAAGGCGTTTCAGCCGTTACTGGACGTAAAACCAGAGGAAGATGTGAGCCACAATCACAACTACTGTTCATTCTCATGCGTGTATGTTTGTCATTTACATTGTCTTTTCAATTTATTGGGCCACCATTTTTTTTGAAATTTTCACCCCTGCTTAAAGTCTTTCCCCTCTGACATTCACCTTTTCCTTGAACAAAAAATTCAAACTTTTGCTACCAAATCCTGATCCCGCACTATTCAAGCGATCTCCTTGTCTGATATTGAGTCCTTATAAATTATCAACCTGTATGACATATTTTTTCAAAAAAGATAGAAACACCGTATATGGATAGGATCAATACTATCTGTGTTTTTGGTGGGTCTAACCTTGGAAAGGATGGAGAATTTCAACATGCAGTTTATACCCTTGGTAAGACATTAGCTGCAAGAAAAATCAATCTTGTTTATGGGGGAGGGATTCAAGGTTTAAAAGGATGTGTTGCAGGATCTGCATTCACAAAGGGGTGTAACGTCTTAGGTGTTGGCTTAAAAAATGGGAGCACCTCCTACTTGACCCTGGGTACTGAATTGAAGGTTGCAACCATGCATGACCGTATGAGACACATGTTGGTTAATTCTAATGCATTTATTGCATTACCTGGTGGTCTTGGAACAATGGAAGAAATTTTTACCATTATATTTTGGGCCTATCGGAATTTTCATAAAAAACCTTTGGGCTTATTGAATATTAATGACTTTTATAATGGTTTGATATCCTTTTTAGATCATGCAGTAGAGCAGGAGTTCATGCCACAATCCATGCGCAACATCATAGTATCTGCTTCAACTGTTGAACAGCTACTTGAGATTTTGCAAAATCTTACATCTGAGCTCAGTCAAGCAATGCAGCTGGTGAACCAACCAAATCAGGATGGCAGAGATAAAAGAGAACCAAATACCACTCTTCGGTTATAACTTTTCCTTACTTTTGTGGTTTTCTCACATTTCTTTTCCTGTTATATGAAATTGCATCTAAGACATTGGGGACAATGTCTTGAATAGGTTGGGGGAGGATGGTCCGATATATAAAAAAAAAACCCAAAAAAAAATTAGGTTAGAATCATAAACTTGCTTTGAGTAAGATGGCTGAGTAAGGAGTTACACTTGACTCTTGATACGCATCTTATGATTAAAAAAAAAATTGAATGTGGAAGTTTGTTGTTCTTTAGATTTCATAAAATAATTCAAGCAAAATGATTTACATTTCGAGATTAATTAGTTTGGCAACACATATTTGAACTGGATAGATTAGATTTGATAAATATATTACCTGTGAGATTTTGAGCCTTATTATTATTTTCTTTCTTGTGTGATTTTCATCCATGGAATATGTTACTTCAGAACTTGCATTGATTCTTTTTGAAGCTACATTTTCACATGAATTGTACAAAAATGATTAAGGCACTGTTTTTCTTGAACAAACCACTTGGCCAAATAACCAAACCATATAATTTTATCCTTTGATCAGCCCTTTGAGCCGATTAGCCTTTTCTTCTTTTTAGCTCACCACAAATCAAAAAAAAAAAACTTTGTCTAACCATAAAAGGAGAGGAATACTGGATTTATCATACCATAAGTGTTTCAATAAGTGTGGGGGAGATTATTATTGTGTTCATTAATATCATGGTTGAAAAAAAAAACTGAAGCAATAAATTAATAAATAAACTATTATATTGAAAAAAAAGAAAAGGAAAAAAAAAGAATGAAGAAGTGATATCTGTTTCTCACACTTGCACTTAGACTCAGTTCTCAATCCTCACCATTTTCCTTGGTCTAACATTGTATCTCTTCAATATATCATTTCATCTTTCTAATCCCGTTATAACCAAAATAAAGACCTATTGATTTGTGCATTGCATGTGTACATAGTAGTAGAGAAGTAGAAGATATGCAAGCCTATGATAGTTCATCTTTCATGGATTGAATTTGAGAGAAACACTTACCAAATCAAACACTTGAGAGATTCAGAGTATATCATGTGAGGTTTTATCTTTCTCAATCTATGTTTTTTAAATTAAAGTTGCCTTTCTAAGTAATTTCAAAAATGTGATGAAAGAATGCTTCATGAAATTTTGTGAATTCTTGAGAAATCAACTCAAAACTTTGATGTTCTTTCAAAAAAAAAAAAATAGTCACCAATTCTTAACTTAAGTTTACCCGAGACGTGCAACAGATAAGTATGGGGGAATTTGATAAGTATAAATTTCATAAATAATTATCTCTCACTTTTATCTCATTAAGACTTCTTATATGTTCAATTAAGTGGTCTTTGTCATATTTTATGAGTTTGGGTTCATATGAAGTTTAATTGAATTTTTTTGCTTACTCGATTAAAATGACACTATTATAGTATTTTGAGCATAATAGGAGTTTTAGACATCCGAAAATCATGAAATCTGCCTTGAATGAAAGCTTAAAGAAGTGTCCACAGTTACAAAGCAAGAGCAGACTCTAAATGGGATGTTTAGGACTCCAAACTTATCTCAAAAGATGAGATAGTGTTGCTGACATGGAATTTAAACAGTGTGCAAATATCCGGCCATATCTTGAGATACAGAAGTCATATTGAGATGAAATCAAATCTGTTGGACGGCTAAGATCTGCGGCTACAACTTTTGTTCAGAAGTCAAGCTCTAATTCAGACATGTGAACATCCAAAATTGCGGTGCAAGAAAGTCAAAATTATTGTGCTCATTGGTGACAAAAAATTCAAAAGTGTTTTGTATTTTCAACAAAGCCCATGTGAAAGGTATAAAAGGGTAGAAAAGTAATATCCTAGTTGGTGACTTTCTGAAGATGATGCCTCAAAAATCCTCTATAAATAGAAGAGTTTACAAGAGGAGAAACACATCATTTTGGAGATTAACTCCAATACCATTTTCTTTCTTTCTTTCTTTCTTATTAGTTTGCCTCCTACATGGAAGACTTAGGTTTTCTTTCTTGTTAGTTTGCCTCCTACATGGAAGGCTTAGTTTTTCTTTATTGTTAGTTGCCTCCTACATGGAAGGCTTAGGATTTATTTGTTGTTAGTTGCCTCCTACATGGAAGGCTTAGGATTTATTTGTTGTTAGTTTGCCTCCTTCATGGAAGGCTAGGTTTGTAGTTTCAATTCAAGGATTCAAGCTATTTTCATTTTAACTTTGAGGTCTTGATCTTTATTTACATGCTTATTAAGTGGTTTCTACTCTGCTTCACTATATTCTTCAATTTTATTCTTTAATCAAAGTTTGATCATCGGTTGACGTATTTTGATTAATGCATAATTGATTTATAATTGGTTTTTGATTGGTAAATCATTTTCCAAAAGTTTGAAGAGTAGAAATTAAGTAATTTAATTGAAGGTTTTCATTTTATTACTTACTTCAACTGAATTCTGATTATAAAATTGGTTTAGATGAAAGATTAAGTGGTTACTAAATCTTATTAATCATAATCAATTGAATTCTGAGAGGTTTCTCAGTAGAGAATTCAAGGATCATTGTAGGGGTTCCAGATGATCCTAGGTTGATAAACACAATGCATGATTTTAGTGATCAATGATTAGTTATGAAAATAGCCTCTAAATTCCTTGAGTTGATAATTGTTAAGTCAAATTAATTTCATTCTGTATTTTGTAGTTAGCACTTAATATCATATATTTACAAAACCCCCTTTTTCTAACTTTCTCCTAATTTGCTTAAGAATATGAAATGGTCTTTGGGAGATGACCTAGGTTGCACCTTATACTATACCAATAGTTTGGGGGAAATCTAGAAATTATTTTTGCGCGTTTGCGACGAGCGTGTCATGATGCCTCAAAAATCCTCTACAAATAGAAGGGTTTACAAGAGGAGAAACACACCATTTTGGAGATTAACTCCAATACCATTTTCTTTCTTTCTTTCTTTCTTTCTTTCTTTCTTTCTTTCTTTCTTGTTAGTTTTGTCTCCTTCATGGAAGACTTAGGTTTTATTTCTTGTTAGTTTGCCTCCTACATGGAAGGCTTATGATTTCTTTATTGTTAGTTGCCTCCTACATGGAAGGCTTAGGATTTATTTGTTGTTAATTGCCTCCTACATGGAAGGCTTAGGATTTATTTGTTATTAGTTTGCCTCCTTCATGGAAGGCTAGGTTTGTAGTTTCAATTCAAGGATTCAAGCTATTTTCATTTTAACTTTGAGGTCTTGATCTTTATTTACATGCTTATTAAGTGGTTTCTACTCTGCTTCACTATATTCTTCAATTTTATTCTTTAATCAAAGTTTGATCGGTTGACGTATTTTGATTAATGCATAATTGATTTATAATTGGTTTTTGATTGGTAAATCATTTTCCAAAAGTTTGAAGAGTAGAAATTAAGTAATTTAATTGAAAGTTTTCATTTTATTACTTACTTCAACTGAATTCTGATTATAAAATTGGTTTAGATGAAAGATTAAGTGGTTACTAAATCTTATTGATCATAATCAATTGAATTCTGAGAGGTTTCTCAGTAGAGAATTCAAGGATCATTGTAGGGGTTCCAGATGATCCTAGGTTGATAAACACAATGCATGATTTTAGTGATCAATGATTAGTTATGAAAATAGCCTCTAAATTCCTTGAGTTGATAATTGTTAAGTCAAATTAATTTCATTCTGTATTTTGTATTTAGCACTTAATATCATATATTTACAAAACCCCCTTTTTCTAACTTTCTCCTAATTTGCTTAAGAATATGAAATGGTCTTTAGGAGAAAATTAGAAAAAGGGGGTTTTGTAAATATATGATATTAAGTGTTAAATACAAAATACAGAATGAAATTAATTTGACTTAACAATTATCAACTCAAGGAATTCAGAGGCTATTTTCATAACTAATCATTGATCACTAAAATCATGCATTATGTTTATCAACCTAGGATCATCTGGAACCCCTACAATGATCCTTGAATTCTCTACTGAGAAACCTCTCAGAATTCAATTGATTATGATCAACAAGATTTAGTAACCACTTAATCTTTCATCTAAACCAATTTTATAATCAGAATTCAGTTGAAGTAAGTAATAAAATGAAAACCTTCAATTAAATTACTTAATTTCTACTCTTCAAACTTTTGGAAAATGATTTACCAATCAAAAACCAATTATAAATCAATTATGCATTAATCAAAATACGTCAACCGATCAAAATTTGATTAAAGAATAAAATTGAAGAATATAGTGAAGCAGAGTAGAAACCACTTAATATGCATGTAAATAAAGATCAAGACCTCAAAGTTAAAATGAAAATAGCTTGAATCCTTGAATTGAAACTATAAACCTAGCCTTCCATGAAGGAGGCAAACTAACAACAAAGAAAGAGGCAAACTAACAACAAATAAATCCTAAGCCTTCCATGTAGGAGGCAACTAACAACAAATAAATCCTAAGCCTTCCATGTAGGAGGCAACTAACAATAAAGAAAAACTAAGCCTTCCATGTAGGAGTCAAACTAACAAGAAATAAAACTTAAGCCTTCCATGAAGGAGGCAAAACTAACAAGAAAGAAAGAAAGAAAGAAAGAAAATGGTATTGGAGTTAATCTCCAAAAATGGTGTGTTTCTCCTCTTGTAAACCCTTCTATTTATAGAGGATTTTTGAGGCATCATCTTCAGAAAGTCACCAACTAGGATATTACTTTTCTACCCTTTTATTGCTTTCACATGGGCTTTGTTGAAAATGCAAAACACTTTTGAATTTTTGTCACCAATGAGCACAACAATTTTGACTTTCTTGCACCGCAATTTCGGATGTTAACATGTCCGAATTAGAGCTTAACTTCTGAACAAAGGTTGTAGCCCCGAATCTTAGCTGTCCAACAAAGTTGATTTCATCTCAATATGACTTCTATATCTCAAGATATGGTTGGATCTTTGCACACTGTTCAAATTCCACGTCAGTAACACTATCTCATCTTTTAAGATAATTTCGGAGTCCTAAACATCCCATTTAGAGTCTGCTCTTGCTTTGTAACTATGGACACTTCTTTAAGATTTCATTCAAGACAGATTTCATGATTTTTGGATGTCTACAACTCCTATTATGCTCAAAATACTATAATAGTGTCATTTTAATCGGGTAAGCAAAGAAATTCAATTAAACTTCATATGAATCCAAACTCATAAAATATGACAAAGACCACTTAATTGAACATATAAGAAGACTTAATGAGATAAAAGTGAGAGATAATTATTTATGAAATTTATGCTTATCAAATTCCCGCTCATAAAAAAAAAAGAATGAAGAAGTGATATCTGTTTCTCACACTTGCACTTAGACTCAGTTCTCAATTCTCACCATTTTCCTTGGTCTAACATTGTATCTCTTCAATATATCATTTCATCTTTCTAATCCCGTTATAACCAAAATAAAGACCTCTTGATTTGTGCATTGCATGTGTACATAGTAGTAGAGAAGTAGAAGATATGCAAGCCTATGATAGTTCATCTTTCATGGATTGAATTTGAGAGAAACACTTACCAAATCAAACACTTGAGAGATTCAGAGTATATCATGTGAGGTTTTATCTTTCTCAATCTATGTTTTTCAAATTAAAGTTGTCTTTCTAAGTACTTTCAAAAATGTGATGAAAGAATGCTTCATGAAATTTTGTGAATTCTTGAGAAATCAACTCAAAACTTTGATGTTCTTTCAAAAAAAAAAAAAATAGTCACCAATCCTTAACTTAAGTTTACCCGAGACGTGCAACAGATAAGTGTGGGGGAATTTGATAAACATAAATTTCATAAATAATTATCTCTCACTTTTATCTCATTAAGACTTCTTATATGTTCAATTAAGTGGTCTTTGTCATATTTTATGAGTTTGGGTTCATATGAAGTTTAATTGAATTTCTTTGCTTACCTGATTAAAATGATACTATTATAGTATTTTGAGCATAATAGGAGTTTTAGACATCCAAAAATCATGAAATCTGTCTTGAAGGAAAGCTTAAAGAAGTGTCCACAGTTACAAAGAAAGAGCAGACTCTAAATGGGATGTTTAGGACTCCGAAATTATCTCAAAAGATGATATAGTGTTGCTGACGTGGAATTTGAACAGTGTGAAAAAATCTGGCCATATCTTGAGATACAGAAGTCATATTGAGATGAAATCAAATCTGTTGGACAGCTAAGATCCGGGGCTACAACTTTTGTTCAGAAGTCAAGCTCAAATTCGGACATGTGAACATCCGAAATTGCGGTGCAAGAAAGTCAAAATTGTTGTGCTCATTGGTGACAAAAATTCAAAAGTGTTTTGCATTTTCAACAAAGCCCATGTGAAAGCAACAAAAGGGTATAAAAGTAATATCCTAGTTGGTGACTTTCTGAAGATGATGCCTCAAAAATCCTCTATAAATAGAAGGGTTTACAAGAGGAGAAACACACCATTTTGGAGATTAACTCCAATACCATTTTCTTTCTTTCTTTCTTGTTAGTTTGCCTCCTACCTGGAAGGCTTAGTTTTTCTTTATTGTTAGTTGCCTCCTACATGGAAGGCTTAGTTTTTCTTTATTGTTAGTTGCCTCCTACATGGAAGGCTTAGGATTTATTTGTTGTTAGTTGCCTCCTACATGGAAGGCTTAGGATTTATTTGTTGTTAGTTTGCCTCCTTAATGGAAGGCTAGGTTCGTAGTTTCAATTCAAGGATTCAAGTTATTTTCATTTTAACTTTGAGGTCTTGATCTTTATTTACATGCTTATTAAGTGGTTTCTACTCTGCTTCACTATATTCTTCAATTTTATTCTTTAATCAAAGTTTGATCGGTTGACGTATTTTGATTAATGCATAATTGATTTATAATTGGTTTTTGATTGGTAAATCATTTTCCAAAAGTTTGAAGAGTAGAAATTAAATAATTGAATTGAAGGTTTTCATTTTATTACTTACTTCAACTGAATTCTGATTATGAAATTGATTTAGATAAAAGATTAAGTGGTTACTAAATCTTGTTGATCATAATCAATTAAATTCTGAGAGGTTTCTCAGTAGAGAATTCAAGGATCATTTTAGGGGTTCCAGATGATCCTATGTTGATAAACACAATGCATGATTTTAGTGATCAATGATTAGTTAAGAAAATAGCCTCTGAATTCCTTGAGTTGATAATTGTTAAGTGAAATTAATTTCATTTTGTATTTTGCATTTAGAACTTCATATCAAATCTTTCCAAAATCTCCTTGTTCTAACTTTCTCCTTATTTGCTTAAGAATATGAAATGGTCTTTGGGAGATGACCTAGGTTGCACATTATTCTATACCAATAGTTTGAGAAAAATCTAGAAATTATTTTTGCGCGTTTGCGACGAGCGTATCACATATCAACAATTCTTTTTTACTATCATTTAGAATATAATAATTATATATAACTATTTTTAAAATGATACTTAGAGAATAATTTCATGTAAACCACGATTTAAGGAATATTTTCTAAAATTTTTTGTTGTTATGTTTTAAAAATATCTAAAATTTTGAACATTTAATATCTCACTATTTAAAGTTAACTTTAAATCATTTTAAAAATATTTTGTAAAATCTATATATATGAAATTAAATATTTTAACACATAATTTTACTTATTATATATATTTGTATTATTTTAACATAATTTTAATTTTAGAATTTTTTTAAGAAATGGATGCTGGTGTATAAAAAACAAATCGATCGTAGAAGTTTTCCACCGGTTTAAAGAAATGAAGTTAATTTTTATTTGGTAACAAATTTACAAAAGAAAAGAAAAATTTATTGTAATTATATTTAGGTTAACTCATTATGTTTTTAGCCTCACCTTTTATTTTAAAAAAGTAAAGAAATATTTATTTAAATTTCAAAATTTAAAACAAAAATTAATCTTAAAAGGAATATGAAAAGTATTCCAATCTATCGTAAAAAAAAAAAGTTTACATCATACAAGTTTCATTTGTTTTGAAATTTCAATAGGGTTGGTAGGTTCGTACAAGAATGGACTGTGTGGTAGATGGTGGCAACAGGTGATGAATGCCAGTGTTAGGTTGAATTTTACTGTGTGGTTGTGTTAATTTTTGTTATGCGTGATTTGGCCAATGGTGGTTAGGGATTATTTAGTAAAATATATTTATTAAGGATTATATAATAAATAAATTTTTAATTTAAAATTTTTTTAAGCGATAATAATGACATCTTTCATCCATCGTAAATTTTGCATAAAAAATATGTTAAAAAATATACTCAACATTATGTTATATCTTAACACTAGATTTTATTTATTATATTTTTTTTTCAATTTATAAGATATTAATTGATTTTAATTATTTTTACTTTATTATCTTTTTATTATTATTATTTTTAATTTAATATTCATTTTATTTTATTTTATTATTATTTATTATCGAAACATCCTATAAATAATAAAAATGAAAATATTCAAATATTTAAATATTTAAATAAAAAATAAAAAATTCAAACATCAAATTTTATCTATTATATTTTATTTTCTATTTTCCTATTATGTAAATTTTTTAAAAGTATATTTTATTATATTTATTTATTTATTTTAATTATTAATTTTAATCATATATTTAATTTTAAATTATTATTTATCTTTTTTATATTTTTATATTATTAATTATATTTTAATTATAAATTTTAATCATTAATTCAATTTTAAATATTTATTTATCTTCAGCTATTATATTTTAATTTGATTTAATTATTATTTTGATTGTCATTAATAAATAAATTATAACAAATTAAAACTCAAAAATTTAGATTAAAATATAAAAAAATTGAATATCAATTTTGTCTACATATTTTATCTATTATTTTTACTTTTTCATTACATAAATATTATTTTTCAGTAACTTTCTATTTAAATTTATTTTCTCTATTTATTATTATTATTATTTATATTATTATCATTATTATCAATATTATTATAATTAATATTATTAATAATTTTCCTTAATTAAGAATAAAATTTTACTTTATTTAATTTTATTTGTCTTTTTAATTTCACTTTTTATATTCTAAATTAAATTAAAAGATCAAAATTTTAAACAAATTAGATAAAAGGATGAAAAAAAAAAGTTTTGAACATTAAATTTTTGTCTATCATATTTTATTATCTATTTGTTTTTTAAATATTTGTTCAACTTATACATATTTATTCTGTTTATTTAGAATGATTATTTTTGCTATTTTTAATTATTTAATTTTAATTTTTTTTATATATTTATTTATTATATTATATTTATTTTAATAAATAATGAAAATTAAAAAATAATGAATTAGCTAAAAAGGATGGAAAATATATGATTAGTAGATTTTAATATCTTATATCTTTTAAATATTTTCTTAATTTTTTATTTATTTATTTTTGTTACTTTAACTAGTATTTGTTGTCATTATTATTTTTTATTCTTGTTTTATATTATTTTATTTTATTTTATTTTCTTAAATATTAATAAATAATAACTTTTTTAAAAAGACAAAAAAATAAATAATAAAAAGAGATTTGAATACTAAATTTTATATATTTTTATTATATTTATTATAATTATTATATCATCATTTTTATTAATCTTGAATTAAATATTAAATTTTTTTTATTATCGATTTTTTAACATCAATATTATTACAGCTCTTTTCTTTATTATTATCATTGTTAGTCATGTTTTATTATTATGTTAAATATAGGACCATTAAAAATTAATTTTTATTTTATTATATTTATTTTTAATAATTTTATCATTTAAAATTATTATTATACATTTATTTATTTATTTTTATCTTTTATTATCTATATTTTTTATTAATTTTCGTTATCTTCTTATTCTAATGGTTAATATTTAAATAATTTTATTTATTTATTTATCATCTTTTACTTTATTTTTTATTGTCAATTATTTTTTGTTGTTATTTATTATCATTGTTGTTTTTATTATTACCATGTTCGTTATTTATTTTTAACTCATTCTTATTTTTTTAATTTTTTACAAATAGTAGAATTTAAATTAAAAGATATTTAATTCAAGTACAACTTTATATTTTTTTATAAATAATTTAACTTTACATTAAAAATAATTTTTACGAAATATAATATTATTTTAATTTTAATTTAAAATATTTAAATTACCACAGATTAAGGATTCTTAATTTAATTTTTATTTTATAAATAATTTTATTTAATTAAACATAAAAGAGCGATATATTTTGTTAATTTTTTTTAATTGGAAACATCCAAATGATGAGAGTTTGGTATTCTTAAATTCATCTATCTTAATTTTTAATAAATTTTTAATATTAAAATTAACCTTCAACAATTATTCTTTAGAAAATTATATAATTTTAAATTTTCGTTACAACAAAAAATACTTAAAATTAAAAATCAAAATTGTCAAGATAAAATTAATTTTTATGAAATTTAGTTTTTATTTTAATTTTATCAACAATTCAATAAATTAGTTGTTTTGTTATTTATTTATATTTTTTAGGAAAATTAAAATAAATAAATTTTAAATTATCATTAATTTATATAAATTAATTTAAAATAATCAATTATTCCATGCATAAATTCACTCAACAACTAATCTTGATTTTTATAGATTATTTCTTATTTTTTAAAATAAAATATTTTTCAACTTTTACTAACTTAAAATAAAATATTCTTCAATTTTTTAAATTAAAAATAAAAATTCTTTTCTCTTTTGACCTTCTTCAAACACTCCACTTGTATTTAAAAGAGTGAAAAAAGGCTCCACTTGTATTTAAAAAAGTGAAAAAAGGATGGATATTTCATGGTGGTTATAAACTTTTGAAGGGAGAAAACATTATAAGCAAAAAATAAAACAGTTAAGATAAAAAAAAATCACATAATTTAATAAAAATAAAACTATTTGTAAAACATTCTTATTTAAAAATGAAGGTCTGAATTTACAATATTAATATAAATTAAGTTTAGCAATAAATCTTACAATAAGATGTGTATTAATAATAAAAGGAATTGATTACGGTGAGTATTAAAGAAAAACATTATCCATTACATCAATGAGCGATTTATTTAACTAATTACTTTCATTTTTGGATTTCCTTTAATGCTGATACTGTTCTAAAAAAAGAAAAGAAAAAATTAATGCTGGTTACAAAGTGTTTCTGTACGAAATTATAGATATAGCCAAAATCTCAAATAGTCAAATAATTTAGAACCTTTTGTACTTATCCCATGTTTCTATTGACCCTTTTAATTTTCATTCTCTATCATAAATCATTCAACTTTTAACTTATCATTCCATTCAGATTCTTTCAGGACCAGCGCCGGACATTTGTACTTTCTCATCAAAATCGACCAACTTATCAAATTATTTATGGCTTCGTTTGTTTAACTTTTAAAAAAATAGTTTTGAAAATATAAAATCATTTATTTTTTTATAAATTTTATAAAAACAAAAATTATATTTTATTTATTATTATAATTATAATAAACAATTTTATTTTAAAATATTTTTTTATTTTTTAAAAAATTATTTAAATAAAAAATTAAAAATCTTATTTTTAATGTTATAACAAATTTTTTAAAAAATTGACATACAAATAAAAAATTAAGAAATTATTATTTTTAAAAATCATAAAATAATATCAAACAAACGGCTTTACACTTATGAGATTCGTCACTATTAATGTTTGTAGTAGATTTGTATGTCCTCTCATGAAGATCAAGTTCTTAAACAAAAATAAGGTCAGAATTTTTTTTTTAACTTATACAGTTATGCTTCATTGTTTTAAAGTTTACTAAAACGGCGATAAATTTTAAACTTGTACTAAAAATTACATTTTTATTCTTTTTTATCTTTAAATAATTATTAACTTAACACCAATATTTATTTTTTAAATACTGTTCAACTTATATATATATATATATATGTATATATATATATATATTATGGTAGTAATATTTTAAATTGTATAATCTTGTGAATTTTTCTTTGATAAAACTATAATTTTGAAATTTAAAACAAGAATAGTATTTGAATATTATGAAAAAATATCTTTCATCCGTATATTTCTTTTATTACTATAAATTTATTATTAAAAAAATATATTTTCTTTTGTTTTATATATTGAGTTATTTATGTTAATCAATTAAAAAAATTGTGTGCTGAATCATTTATTACAAAAATGAAAATTATCAACAAAAATAATTACAATAATTTAAAATGTGATCAGAAAATATTGGCATAAAACACTTTAAATTTGACAGAAACATAAAATTAGCTAATATAATTTATTCGAAAC
Organism: Canavalia gladiata; assembly: GCA_037954105.1. Taxonomy (NCBI): domain Eukaryota; kingdom Viridiplantae; phylum Streptophyta; class Magnoliopsida; order Fabales; family Fabaceae; genus Canavalia; species Canavalia gladiata. The sequence continues at coordinate 76,325,355 of CM075658.1, read as the reverse complement.
ATAAAATGCCCTTTTTTTGGGTACATAAACATAAAATTTCCTTTAGAATCTAGATATATCTACATAGAAACAATATTGACGAGAGAAATTTTATCTTTAATTACCGATCGAAAAGAATTACCAAGAGATCTTGATCTCATGCACGCCTGAATTTGAAACACCAAACTTATATTATTCACATAGATGTAGATTTAAATTTAACATAAATTTTTATTTTAATTGTTGGAAGATATACTCATAATAAATTTTGTGTGATTTGGTTTTTTTATATCAACGTGAGTAGAAATATCAAATAATTAACAGCAAATAATTATTTTAAAATATTTAATGATGTTAAATCAATAATTAGTTGAAAAATATTAATTGGAATTTAACTTTTTTTTATCAAATTTGAAGTCATTTTGACAAAATTACAAAGTAGTTGAGGGATATTTATTATTTTTTATTTGTAATTTTTTTTAGTTTCTACAGTGTTTTTAGACAGAAGTTTTCTATTTAATTATATTTTTAGTTCATCTGTTATATGATCAATGTATAAGTTTGGTTTCTCAATATTTTTCTTTAAATTTGATAATTTATTTTTAATAGTTATAATTAAATCTTCACTTTTTAATCAAATAATGAGGGGGTTATAGATAGGACATAATTTAAAAGGATGATTTAAAAAATCGGTGAAATTTAAAGCATTTGATAAGATGAAATGTTAGGATTTCAAATTTAAAAAAAATAAAAAGAAGAGCTTTTTAAATTTTGAGTGAAATTGATATTTTGGTAAAAAAATTAAGTAAAAATAAAATAGTTTAATTCAGTAATTCAGTTCATAAAATCTTAAGCAAATGTAAATTTTAGATAAAATTTTATAAAATAACTTGATTGTAATAAATAAAAAATAAATGACTAAACCCTAATAAAAACATTAAAAAACTAGAACTGTACCTCAACCATAATCATAAGAACAAGATTTTTTTTCCAAAGTAGATAATGATTGCAGTTTCTTATGCATTATTTGAACGCTAAAGTTGTCTTTCTAATTAATGGTGAGTGTGACCAGGATTTGTGGAGCATTAGGAACACACTTAAGGGTTTTGCAGATAGTTACGCAACTTGATAAGATCAGAATGGCCATTTAAATAGCAGACAACTTTAGGAAGAAGTACATATCCAGGAAGTAGGAATATATCCAATCATAGTGTTCGGATAATTCTTTATATTAATTTTGTACAAAAAAAATCTAATTTTTCGTACATTTAAATTAATATAATTTATATATTTTCAAAGATTACATTTATAATAACATATAGTATGATATTTTAATTTAACACAATTTTTAATTTATTATATTTACTCAAACATAAAGAAGTATAATTAATTTTAGTCAAGATCAATCAAACAAACATGATTATGAAAATCCAAATGTGTTTTTAAAGACATTAGATTTGATTAAAAGATTGTTTGTTTCATTTCTTTAACTCGTTTACATGAATTTTAAGATAAATTTTCCCAAAGAAATACTTTTTTACTCTCATTGAAAGGGAGATTGAGAATCCTTAATAGTAAATCAATCATAGCTTAAATATTCGTTTAGTTTAAATTAAATAAAATTATTTTTGATAAGATTAGTTTTAAAATATTTAAAATTTGTTATATATATAGATTAATTTAAATCACATATTATTATTAATATATTATATATTAAAAAATAAAAAATATTATTATTTAAGTATAAAACATATAAATCCTAACTTTTTGTAGTTTTGATTGCAAATAAAGTATTTTCAACTGTTCATCTCATTCACTTATATGATTTTAGAAAAAAAAATAACCAATGTTTTAAAAATATTAGTTGAAAAATTAAAGATAATTTTTAATAAAACTATAATATTACTTTTATTTTTATTTATCTATCCAATGAAATGATTAAATAAATTAGAAAATTTTAATCATCTTTTATTTATTTAATTATGTTATCTCTTTATTTTTCATTTTATTTTATAGAAATAAAAAGTATTACTAAAAAATAATAATTAATACTATCTTAAATTTTTGTATAAAATAATAAATAGAAACACAATTTTTCTTTCTCTCATTAGATAGCGGAATAAGGAATGGAGGTAAGAATATAACTTGTCTCATGGAGGATTTCTAATGCATTTTTAATATGATTTTTAATCATTTATTTTTTAACCAAAATTTTAAAAACACTTATTATTAAGGCTTATAGTTTTATTATTTATAATTACTGTATAAATTCTATCATAATATATCATTTTTTAACTTTACATAATTTTAATTTAATTGTTTTTTATTTCCTAATCTTTATTTATTCAATTTTATTTCTTCAACTTTTAATTTAATTCTGGTATTTTTTTAATCAGCAAATATGACCCATCTATTAAATTGAAATCTAATTTTTAATGGGATGATATGAGATGATTGTTAAATATTCTCAAGTGACCATTAAATATCCTAAGTTAATTAGTGGTTAATTATGATAATTATTATTATATTTTTATTGGGATCATATTTAACTTAAATTAAATTTAATACTTTTCTCTCCCTTTTTAATTTCATGAATATGGTTTCAGGTTGAACGTTAAGTTAAATTTTATCTAAGATGGGGTACTTAAGTTAATTTTACCCTAATAAGGTTGTAAATTCACTAAAATATAAATAATAATCAATTCCACACATGTAATTGCCATCTCATTGTTAAAAATTCGATGAGACAAGTTAATAGATAGATCATATTTACTTAATTAGAGAAATATGGGGACCAAAATTGCATAATTAAATTTTGAGGAAACTAAAAATAAATAAGTAAAAAATTAGAAAATAAATAATACAACTCAATCTAATAAATAATTTTTAGATGTTAACATATTTTTTTTATCACATTAGCAAATACCTAAATTTAACATGAATTTGCTTTATTGCGTAAATGAGGAAAACAAAATTGTATAAATAAAGTTGATGGACGAAAATCAAACAAATGACAAAATTAGGAGTAAAAATATAATTAATTCTTTTAATTATTAAATAATTAATTCATATTTTCAGCGGTTTATAATTATTTATACGTGTAATACAGCTAATTCTAATAGTATAATCTCATTAAATACATTTATGATAGATTTCATTTACCTTTATTTGAATATTATGACAAATTTACGTTTGATATGTGTTTCTTTCACCAAGAAAAAGAATAATACTTTTGAACATGATGGATTCTTTTCTACATAGTTGGAGTCAATCAAAATCAGAGAAAAAAATTAATTAAGATAAATTAGGATATTTTTACATTTTATTTTATTTATTTTAACATAAAAAGATAGCGTGAAGGAAAAAACAGCTAAAGAATCGCATTGATGTGTTTTTATCCAACACCAAACAGAAAACTTTTAGGAAGGGAAGAAAGCAAAGCATGATTATCGTTCTAACTTAGATTATGTGAAAAATAGAAATAGGAAAAAAGATAAGAAGATAAAAAATAAAATAAAATAATAAGTTGTTTAAAAATATATATAAGAGATAGAAAAAAAAAGAATTTTTTTATTTAAATAAAAAAACAAAAAAATATATCAATAATATGATTTTATATATATAACTTAAAAAATTTAATTTTAAATTTTAATTTATTATTATATTATTCTTTCATAAATATTTATTATTATGCTCTAATTTTTATATTTTTATCAACATAATTAAATTATCATTATTGTTACTATTATCAAATTTTTATCATCATAATAATATTAATATTGATAATAATAATAATAATAATTTTTTTATTTTAAAATACTCCAATTTTTTTTTATTTTAATTAATAATTTTTAATATATCTTTTTTTATAAAATAAATACAATAGAATAAGTTATTCTATTTTTATAATAACTTTTCAAACATTAAAATTAAAAATTAAAAATTAAAACAAAATTTAATTTTTAAAAACTTTAAAAATAAAAACAAAATCAACGCCAAGATATTCAGAATTGATGATAATGTAAGCTTGTTTATATTTTTAAATAAAAATACATTTTAAATATTAAATAAGATTTAAAAATTCAATATATTTAAGATATGATTTACTGTTTCAGCCTGCTTACAAATAAAAAATAGAAGCCGAACTAGTAAAAAGATAAATCCTACTTATCTACCAGTTTAAAAAATGTTATAGTATATAAAATTTTCAATAATCTCTATTTCAAGGAATATGAGATTTATTATTTTTTAAAATATTATCAACAAGTAATAACATCTTGACACGCTTGTCGCAAACGTGCAAAAATAATTTATAAATTTCTCCCAAACTATTAGTATAGTATAAGGTGCAACATAGGTCATCTCCCAAAAACCATTTCAGATTCTTAAGCAAATAAGGAGAAAGTTAGAACAATGGGGTTTTGTAAAGATTTATATTGAGTTCTAAACACAAAATACAAAATGAAATTAATTTAACTTAACAATTATCAACTCAAGGAATTCAGAGGCTATTTTCTTAACTAATCATCGATCACTAAAATTATGCATTGTGTTTATCAACCTAGTATCACCTGGAACCCCTAAAATGATCATTGAATTCTCTACTGAGAAACCTCTCAGAATTTAATTGATTATGATCAACAAGATTTAGTAACCATTTAATCTTTTATCTAAACCAATTTCACAATCAGAATTCAGTTGAAGTAAGTAATAAAATGAAAACATTCAATTCAATTACTTAATTTCTACTCTTCAAACTTTTGGAAAATGATTTACCAATCAAAAACCAATTATAAATCAATTATGCATTAATCAAAATACGTCAACCGATCAAACTTTGATTAAAGAATAAAATTGAAGAATATAGTGAAGCAGAGTAGAAACCACTTAATAAGCATGTAAATAAAGATCAAGACCTCAAAGTTAAAATGAAAATAGCTTGAATCATTGAATTGAAACTACAAACCTAGCCTTCCATGTAGGAGGCAACTAACAATAAAGAGAAAACTAAGCCTTCCATGTAGGAGGCAAACTAACAAGAAAGAAAACTTAAGCCTTCCATGAAGGAGGCGAACTAACAACAAATAAAATCTAAGCCTTCCATGAAGGAGGCAAACTAACAACAAATAAAAACTAAGCCTTCCATGTAGGAGGCAAACTAACAAGAAAGAAAGAAAAAAAGAAAGAAATATGGAAAATGGTATTGGAGTTAATCTCCAAGTGGTGTTTCTCCTCTTGTAAACCCTTCTATTTATAGAGGATTTTTGAGGCATCATCTTCAGAAAGTCACCAACTAGGATATTACTTTTCTACCCTTTTATTGCTTTCACATGGGCTTTGTTGAAAATGCAAAACACTTTTGAATTTTTGTCACCAATGAGTACAACAATTTTGACTTTCTTGCACCACAATTTAGGATGTTCACATGTCCGAATTAGAGTTTGACTTCTGAACAAAAGTTGTAGCCCCGGATCTTAGCTGTCCAACAAAGTTGATTTCATCTCAATATGACTTCTGTATCTCAAGATATGACCGGATCTTTGCACACTGTTCAAATTCCACGTCAGCAACACTATCTCATCTTTTGAGATAATTTCGGAGTCCTAAACATCCCATTTAGAGTCTGCTCTTGCTTTTTAACTGTGGACACTTCTTTAAGCTTTCATTCAAGACAGATTTCATGATTTTTGGATGTCTAAAACTCCTATTATGCTCAAAATACTATAATAGTGTCATTTTAATCGGGTAAGCAAAGAAATTCAATTAAACTTTATATGAACCCAAACTCATAAAATATGACAAAGACCACTTAATTGAACATATAAGAAGTCTTAATGAGATAAAAGTGAGAGATAATTATTTATGAAATTTATGTTTATCACATCTTTATCACATTCCAATAAAAATCTCTAATCTCTTTTTTAACTAATATTTATTTATTTTTAAATTAATAGATATTAATATAATGAAATAATGGTTTATGTTGAAACAATTATTTTTATCATTAGAAATATGCTATTTTTATAATTTTCATAGTTTTTATGTGAAATAAATATATAGAATTCAACCATTTATAATATAATTTATACACGAAATTTTAAATCAAAGACTTTACTTAAAAGAAATTAAACATATATTTAAATATCCTTTGTTAGTTTAATAAAATACCTAATCTATTAGTCTTATAAGTATGCTTTGAATTAAAATTTCAGAAATAATTTATAAAATATTCCAAGATTAAATTTTAAAAAAGTATTTAAATCATTTTAAAATAAAATTTTCACAAAAGTGTTTCAAACGGATTTGGAAAATAAAATTTCGGAAAAAGTTATTAAAAATGCGTTCTATGATTTAAATGTTTTGTTATACATAAAGGCATGTGGGGTAAAATTTACAAAAAATAAAATAAAATAATTAAAGGTGATCTAACTAAAAAAATGATGTCCTACAAATAATTTCTTACTTGAAGAATAATAGACCATAAATATTTTTCGGTCAAACATTATATATAAAAATAATCCTGTCTTCTTTTCTTAATATATATATATATATATATATATATATATATATATATATATATATATATATATATATATAACAAGTAAATTTTAAATATATTTTATAACTTAATTTACGAAATATACATTAAATAAAAAGATAACAAAAATTTAAGAAAAAGAGAGGGATGTAAAAAGAAAGTGGAAAAAGTGTGAACTCTTCTCTAGGACTTGTGCTTTCAAGTCCAACCCAAAAATGTAATCATTGACTAAGCCCACAGAGCAAGACACAGGATAAAAGGAGTTGATGGTAAACCATTTTCCGATCAACCATTTTGAAGTTTGAACAGTCATGGAAGGTCTCAGTGTCCAAATAAATTGGCCCAAAGCTCCATCACCATTAATTTGTTGATAATCGACAACACCCAATTCCTAGAAATCAATCTTGAACATTAAAATTCAATTATTGGAGCTAAGCAGTGGAAGTGATCACGTCCTATTGAATTTATCTGGTTGCACTATGTTATAATAAATTAAAATCTTAATATACATTAATTTTTAGGAGATGTATTTATTTTGTGTCCTTATAGGGAATATTGCACGCTATGTATTTGATAGAAGTTTAATTTAAAAAAATGATACTGTGTAAAACATTTGTCTCTATGCTTGATTTTGTCAATTTTTTAGTTGAAGATTTTTTTTTTTTAACTTTATCATAGATTTTTTTAACATTTGACTAGTCTTTGATTGAACTATCTATTTTAAACGGTCAACAAATCCTTTGTTTGTTTTTATTTCTTTTAACATACGAATTATGGAAGACCAAAATTATTATAATTTCATATGTTTTAACTCATATTATATATTATTATTTATTTAGTTAATATTTACAATATTTACTTAATTGAAATTATTTTATCTCAAGAGTGTATGGAGGATACAAAATTTAAAAGAGGGGATTAAGAAATTTGATTGAGATGAAGATCTTTTCAAGAATATTATGGCTAGTGATAACGTGGGAGTATGAGGTCCTAGAACAAGAATGAAAAAGACTTGAACCAAACTATGGAGTAGACACACCCATAACTAAGAAACATGATGTTGAGGTTGTCACTATCGAAGGAAAAGAGATAGCAAATCCTTTTCAATTAAAGGTAAAAAAAACAAAAAAATAAAATAAAAAAGATAACAAGAGTGGTTGTATTATACAACAAGAAAACTTTGAACGAAAGTTTTTGTGAAAAATTTGTTTCTATTTTCAGTGACTCATTTGTCGCTAATTTTTAAAAAGTATAATATTATTTTTTTTAAAATTATGACTTCTTAAAATACTTGTATGTAGAGAATATATGCAAAAATTTACTTTGATTCTATCTATTATATCCTATGCTTTCCACGAACAAGTCACATGTTCGTGGCAAAACCATCACAACTCCCATCCAAACTAAAACTAATTTTTATAGTAAATTAACGGAATCGGAGTTTAAAAATAAATGGTTCGGCATCTCGTTACATACCTAACAGATTTTGCATGCTGTTCAAAGTTTAATCCCTCTTTCCTCGTCTATAAACAACCAAACCAATCGTTCAAAAATTTCTTAACTCATAAATTAGAATTTCTTTTTGATATATTTTTTGGAAAGGTTATTTATCTCCCACGCCATAACCACGGCAACGAAAGCCTATTTAGCATGTTTAATCATACATAAACCAATATAATAATTTTGCAGACAAATTAGAACCGTGAAATTCACCATGATTCATGAATCAAATTAGAAGTAGGTTTTTTTAAATTCTAATTTATATAACTTTTGGATTTGGTGAGAGTTAGTTTATGTAAAAGTTTATTTAATTCTAATTTTTAATTTTATAATTAGTTTAGAAGTAAAATTTTTATATTTTAATTTATTTTTAATTTTTAAATTAAATGAGATAAATATATATTAACTTAGATGATTTTATTTTATATTTAAAATTATTTTTTTAAATTTTTTATCATACTAAAATATTTTATAATTTATTTGTCTTTTTAAAATATTTCGTTCATTTATCTTAATTTTTTTATAAAAAAATTTTTCTCTTAATTTTTTTAAAATATAATTATCTTTGTATTTTTAAAATTATCTTCTCTTTCTAATTTTCTTTTTTCTTCTCTTTTTAAATTTTTTTTTTCTATATTTTATATTTATTTTAATTTTTTATTCTTATTTTATTTAAAGAGAAAAAAATTATTTTATAAAAAATAAAAAAATTATAAAAAAATTTGATAGATGAAAATGAATTTAAAGAGATAGAGAAAATTTTGATAAAAAAGTTAGAATTTATAAAAATTAATTTTATTGCTATATCGTGAAAGAAATGTTTAACTTTATTATTTTTTGAGTAGATGAAATTTTAAAGGTTAGAAAAAACATAAAATTTCATATTTTATATAAAATATTAAATTTATTATTCACCTGTGTTCTTTTTTTTAACTATTTAAAATGTTAATTATTATAAATTTAACTAATTTTTTTAACGTTCATATAATGAATCAATAGGTAAATTTAATAGGATACTCTTTAAAATAAACTTGATCATTTATTTAAATTATTTTATCTTTTTAATTTTAAACTGATAAATTGGTTTTAATTCGTAAAGTTTAGTAAAATTTTTAACCTTATAAACTTTAAAAGTATGAATTCTATAATTGACTATTTTCACCTTAGTTTATAAATACTAAATCAAATTCGATTGAATAGATCAAAATTAATATCTCTAAAATAAATAAAAATTATAAAAAACTAGATTTGATAAGTGTGAAAAATGAAAATTCAATATCATATATTAAAATTAAAACTCGGTTATATTCAATTGATTTTTTTTTTCAATTTTAATTTGCCTTTGATATTTTAATTTAATTTTCAATTTAGATTGAATGTGGCTTTGTTTTTAAGAAAATTGTATATACAACGAGACTTAGGATTAAATGATACTAATGTTAAATTTAGTAAAATAATATATCTAATAATTTTTTTAAAAGTAAATTTTATAAATTTAAATTTAATATAAATAAATTAAATTTATAAATTTTATACAATTTAAAATTAAATATTATTATTATTATTTTATTTTAATGTTATATATTATTTAAAATATAAATAAATAACTACTATTATATTACTATCTATAAACAGGTGTAAATTGTATAAAATTTTACATAGATAATATGATATAAATTAAAAGTTAAATTAAAATAATTAACTTTAATAGAAAATTTTAAAATATATTTTTATTAAATTTAACATTATACTATTTTATTAAATTTGACATGTTATCTCGTCTAATTCCAGCCTTATATATAGATATCTAAAGTGTTATAATTCTTTTGCATATATTAGTTTAATTTTTGTCAAAAACAATAAATAAAAAAATAATTGTCTAATAAGAAAGATAAGTGTCTATATTTAATTATAATTAACATTTTTGCACCACTAACATTACCTAATGCACCTCTAAATTTTACTAATAATTCATGAAAGCGAAGGAAGATGCGATCAAATCGATCTACTTAGCTACATGCTATATGATATTAAAGGATTATAGACTAGATGCCTACTCAATAACTAAGTTTACCTGATTCATGAGAATATTGATCAAGCAAGTTATTGTATGAGATCCTTATAATTGATTCTGTCGGTGGTTTTTATCTTCCTTCTTTCTATACACAAAACTATCAATATAATTTCAATTTATTTTTACTCCACATATACATATAATACAAATTTATTTGATTTATTTTTTTAAATTATAAAAATTTTATACTTTTAGTTCTGACAAAAAAAATTAAAATCATATTATTTTTCTAAATATAAGAATTAAAAATAAATAGTTTTATATAAAGTTATTATTTTTTACAAATTTAAAATATATTATTAACAATTAACATATTTTAAAACAATATTTTTTATTTATTCAAATTGACTGTGGATTCTTCAATTTTTGTATTTTTATAATTTCAATAGGTATCTCGAATTGTAAATAAAAAAAATGTGAAAATGGACTATAGATTTATATACAGACTTTGTATATATATATATATATATATATATATATATATATATATATATATATATATATATATATATATACGTTGAAATCATAGATTAATTGATAGAAAATTAATTGTTTAATTATTGATTTTAATTTAAATTCTGGATATTATTTTATTATCCGCTGGTTATGTTTATGTTTGTTTGAGGGATATGCCGAATATTTCTTCTGTACTATTCTAGTCCATTCAAGACCAATAAGATTGATAGATGTTAGCTGGAAATCGAAACTGCTCACACTAAGCAAATAATTTTAGATTAAAAGTAAATTATTAGTCACATGCAGAGATATATATTTCAAATTAGTGATATCTAATATTTAATTCATTCGTTAAATTTAGTTGAATTAATAAAAAGACCAGCCACTTTGTTTTGTAGAACCTAGCTAGCTATATATTATCTTTACCATCCCAATCTTGTTAAAGGAAAGGAATCCCTATTATTTAAACGTTAATAAGATAGTAGTGATGCGGGAAAAGGTATAAAAAGAATTTTGTGTCAAATTATGAGGATTTGATAGTTTAATATATATCTTTGCACGTACACTTGAAAAACATAAGAAAAAAGTTCATTAATACGCCATATTTCTTGCACAATTTCTCACAGATATTTTTCGGAGAAAAAGGAATACAAGAATATATGTATTAAAACATACTATATATTTCACAATAAAAAATTATTTACTAACACATTAAAACTTATGAAGGGTTAGGATAACCTTTATTAATATATACTTTGTCTGACATGAATTGAATTGTTAGTATAACCTTTATGTTATACTAATATTTGATATATTAAGAATAAATATTATTATTCTATCTTAATGAAATTAATTATTTGTTAGTATAGAATATTTTATTATTAGTATAAACTTAAGATATCTATACTAATAATTTAATTTTTATTAGAAAAATGTATACTAATAAATACTAATTTAAAATTAAACTAATAAATGACAATCTTTTTATAATGTTTATTTTATGTTATTACCTAAAAGTGATACAAAAAATAATGTAACGGATAGTGTGCAAGGAATATGTTGAAAATGCATTTGCTTTCTGAACTGACCAATGTGGTCCTAACTAAACTATCCGTTGAATAATTGAGGAGGCAATTTATATTTCTTACAAAAAAATAAAAAAAGAAGGAGCCAATTCAATTATTTGGGGGCAACGCAATGGCGATCACACATTTCTCAGTGAATTGTGTGATTGAATATTTTGAATAACTTATGCACTGAGGACTTTATAGAGAAAGTAAAAAGATTTTAACACTGTTGGAAACGGGAAAAGTTGAATTTTTAATGTACTTTTTACAATTTCCAAAAGCATTTACAAAAATGAAGTTTATTTATTTTTCCTTTTTTATTCAACTCCCGCTCGTGTTCAACAACATTAATGCTAACAATTGAGTATGGAAACATGCTGATGTTTAAAAGGAGGAAGCAGTGAAATCATCATTCTTGATATAAAAGCCTAAAATGATGAATTATTAATCATTGCATATAGCAAGTAGTGAAATTTTTTTATATTATAATTAAGTAAAGTTAGTGATCGATGGAATATTTTATTTTAAAAAATTGCATCTTTTCTAATAAGATTGGCGGTGCTGGAAATGCACTGAATCAATGCATGACATTGACTACCTCAGGATGTTTTCAAAACCTTTGGGCTTTTCCAAAACTTTAATATTATCATCTCTTTGCTCTTTTAAATTAACTTTCTGTAATAATCTTACATTTTGGCTATCTTAATAAATGTTTTCTAGCTCCAGCTTTGCTCAAGGTTGATGTTCAAATGTCAAAATTAATGGTTTTTTTTAATATGTTAAGTAGTGATTATTCTATAATAAAAATGTAATAATTATTAAAAATATAATGAATTCTTAGATATTGCCCCTTTTCAAATATTGACCTCATTTTCACTTCCAACCAGCCATCCATCGATCGAACCCTTTTTACGTTTAGATGATAGTCTTTTTGTTTGCAGCTAAACAATGATTCTTCTTTTCTTATTTTTCTAAAAATGGTGAAGTGCTTCATACAAGACATACAAGCATTTACTATGATTATTTGATGAATAAATATAATCACCCATTTTGGATAGTCATGCATGGTCAGTCCTAATTACAATGTGGCTTCATCCATACTCAAGTATTTTTTTCAAAAATGTTGTCATAAATCAACAATTATCTCAAATTGATTTTAGTTAAATTATATATAAAAGATTTCTATGTTGAATCTCTGATACACCCCTTTAAGTACAAGGATTGAACTATAGAATTATCGGTATGTAGAAACTCTGATATCATAAAACAAAAAGGATTATTTTTATGGTCCATTGAATATTGAGACTAATGGTCATGAGGAAACAATTCTAAAAAGCTTAAGTTTTTAAGTAGAAAAGAAGGCAAATTATATTAATAATCAGAAGATTTATTGTGAAACATCCGATTTTATTTTTTTTTACATTACTTTAATATTTTTTATGCCTATAAGATTATAAATAATTTTTAAAAAATTGTATAGAGTTATATAATAAAAAAAATACAATATTATATTTTTATATAAATTTAGAAAAATTTGTGTTGAGTTAAAAATAGAAAGGATATAAGATTTTTTTAGTAAATCTTAGTTGTATCAATATAATTAAAAAAATACATGAATGGTTCTAAGTTACATTAATCAAGACTTATATTAATGATTAAAATTTTTGTAAAGTTAGACATTAATTAATCAAGACTTATATTAATGCTGGAGTTTATAGGTTGCCATTCACTTAAAAAGGTTTAAGCCCCTTATGCAAAATGTTGGTCCGAGGTTGACTAATTACTAATCACTTAGTTTTTTTGAAGCCCAACCTAACTTTTTATTAAAAATATAAAAGCCGTATGTAGTTTGAAAGTTTATTTGGATGCTTTAAATTACAGTAGCCTTTTAAAGTTGAAAATAAATTAAATTTTTTAGTACTTAAATTATTTAAAACCAACACGATTTATATTAATTTATAATTAATTATTTAAACAATTATAAAACTCTAATTATATATAAATAATAAACAAATAAATAAATTGGCCGATATAGGTTAAATAAGTATTCTTTTAAGTTTTTTTCTTAAAAAAATCTCGTTAGTACTTAGTGAAATAACCATTTCTTAAAACTCAAGCCTTACCTTTATGTTAAATAGGTTAACCAATGAGTCTTTTAATGAATCATCTCACCTATTTTCATCCAGACGTATGGCCAAGTTTACACCTTCTTGGAAATTTATCAATTAACCATGAAAAATTTCTAAGCCATGACTCTGAATTCAGACAAGTTATGCCTTTATACACTTTGCAGTTAACCTTTCACATACAGCTAGGGAATATCAAGCATATGTAGATGATTTTCTGTTGACCTTCGGAGGCCACGAAAATAAGAAAGGATAAGGGAGAAAATTTCCATGCATGTCACAAAACTTAGCAGCTTTGTTTTACTTTGACATTTAAAGGCATAGTTAGGCAAGTGTGAAAATTAATTAACTCAAGGCCAATAGTTTCTTTATCTTTATCTTTCTTTTTTTTTTAAAAGGGGAAGTAAGCCAGTTATTTTAAAATATTCAAGAAGGGCATTGTATTTTTTGGTTTTGCAGGTATTATTATACTCAAATCTTTGAGCCCGAGATATCCTTTTGGTTAAATTTGTTACAGATATAATTATGTAAAAATATTTATGTATCTTTATCTTTCTTATGACTTATTAGAAAATTAGGTTTAATTTATTTTGAAAAACTAGTTTAAAAGAGAAGTATTGTCCCAAGGTTTATAAAAAGTATACTAAATATTTAGTAAGTAAAGTTTGAACATCTGTCGGTTGGTGGTCCAGTGTATAAAGATTGAATAGACTTTAATATTATATTACAAAATTAAATCTAGCTCATTTTCAAAATTTAGTATAAAAAAATTGTCAAATCTTGAAAATTTTGAAAATATACTAATGTAAAACCTCTTAACATAACTTGAATTTCTCAATTTTTAATTGAAAAATGAATTTCAGCATGAGTGAGCATATATATATATATATATATATATATATATATATATATATATATATATATATATATATATATATATATATATATATACACACATTATTCATGCTTCAAGTTAAAGAAAGAATTCGTACTTGATGATGGCATTAATTTAATTTACAGATATATTATAAAATTCTTCACAAATCTTTGTCTAATAAGTCAAGCTTGAGATTGTTGGTTCACTGCAAAATCTAAGCCCTCACCACAGATATTGGAATTCTTTAATTTTTCTGTATTTACACCTGGTGGCTCAAGAATGCTTACGATAAAATCCTCTACATATAGCAAATAGTTCAACATATGTACAAGTTCTAGAACATTTCGAGAAACAAGATTTTAGAGAGAAACAAAATGGAGTAATAACATCCTCCAACCCATCAAGTAATTAATATTCCAATGAGATCAATCAAGAACGTTACACTCACCATTGGGTGTGAAAATCCCAAATGGGGTTGCATGCATACATGACCAATATGCATAAAAAGACCTTGTTATTTCTAACAAGTACTTGAGTTCCTAAACATACGATTTTTGCTTTAAAACAGTCTCCACCCAGTACTATAGCATATGTCAAAGCTCAAACTAGCTGGCTAGACTGTGTGATGAGTCAGAATTACATAATAACTAAACCAAACTATATATATCAGCAAATAAACTGTATATACAAAAGGGATCATACTTATAAAGAGAGAGGGATATATTATAATTATATATATATAAATATATATATATATATATATATATATATATATATATATGTCGAGAGAGAGAAAGAGAGAAAGAGAGAGAAGTACACATGCATGTATGGATGTGAACTAATTGTGGTGGGTCTTATTGAAGAAGATGGAAGGGACTATGTCTTGAAGGAGGCCATATTCAGGAGGGAGTTGATGATGATAGTGGTGGTGATGAAGAAGAGAGTTGTTAATGTTAATGTTGTGTGAAGAGTAAATGGAAGCAGCATTAGCATTAGCATTAGTAGTAGTGTTGTTTGGTGATGAATATTGTGTGGTAGTGAAGAGGGTGTTGTGAAGGAAGAGATCTTGAGGGAAGTTTGACCCGTTTGGTGTTGCGGTTGCAAGTGGATTTGGTGTGGTTAACAAAGGAGGTGTGAACATTCCTGCAGCCGCATTCCCTCTCAGTGATGTGGGGACCGGATGGTTGTGCTGACCTTCATACGTAGTTATCACAGTCGTTGGGTCTTGAAATGATCTTTCCACGCGTTTCTTCACTGTGCACTTCTGGGTTGTGCACCTGTAGTAGCTCCTGCAATGTTCACCCTTCAATTCTCATTTCAACAACTATACTATTCCAATATTGTTTCTAAAAATATTACAATTAATTAATTAACCCGTTTAAGCAAATAATAATGGTCTTAGTTAATTAGTACTATATATCTAGGTGGAGGTTTTTTGATTAATTTTACTAGCTATGATTCAATCTGGTGGAATAATTACTAATGTCTTTGTTTGGCATTTGAATGTAATTAATAATATATCACTGGTGAGTCCTATTATGATAATATTAGAAACAGATTCATCTGAATGTAGAGATCTATAGTTTGAAGAAATTGACTAACATATATATCCCCATCTTGTAGATGTTAGCAGCAAAGAGAGTCTGTGTATGAAATAGTTTTATGTGGTTTTAAACTTGATGATCAATTGGGTGCAAAGAAAGGAGAAAAACGTGTTATATAGATATAGATATAGATATATACCTTGGGTAAGGGCTATTCTTGACAGCTTTTTGTCCATATTTTCTCCATCTGTATCCATCTTCTAGATGATCAACCTCACTCTTAGTCATGAAAGCGAATCTTGGCTCCTTCTGCTTCTTCTCCCCTTTCTTCTTATCCTTGTTCCTGTTGATTCATCCAAAACAGATTCTAAGTTGCACCATTTAAGCCTAAATAGAAAAAAGAAAAAAGAAAACATGGATTTGAACTCAGCTTAATTAAGAAGATGAGAAAAAGAATTACTTACCCTTTCTTGGAGTTTTCTCCTCCTTCTTCTGTTTTCACCTGCCTTTCTTTTTTACTCTTTCCAGAATCTTCTTCAGCGCCAGCTTCAGAGGATGAAGATGAGACAGAAGAGTTAAGAGTGGCAAGGGTTTCACTGCCACCACCTACATCTCCTCCTTCAATCGTTTTTTGATTCCCTTCAACGGATGAAAAAACCTCTGATGAGGAAGGAGACAAGCCAAAAGAAGTTGCAAGTGAATTGTAGTCCATGCCTCCTTGCAAACATTCAGTGAAACTCATGTAAGAAGGATCAAAGGCCTGTGAATCATATACTGTTGAACCTGCTTCAGGAATTAAGGAGGAAGAAAACTGCTTTTCATACATATTAGATCCTGATCCTTGATTATTGTGGTCTTGGACAAGGTCCTGGTAATAAAGTTCTTTAGGTTCAACAGACATGAAGAAAAAAAAAGGAGGAGATGAAGGAAAAGCAGAAGAAAAAAGTGTGCCTATATGTGTGAGGTTGCTTATGCTTGTTTAAGACTTGTAGCTTATCTCTTGAAGTTATTAATGTGTGTGTATTTATATATATAAGATTTAAAAAAAAAATAAAAAAAAAAAAGTTTTTAGGTTTGAATAGAGAGATGCTATGGTCACTTTTAAAAGGAGGTTGACAAAATACCTTCCAATCAGAAGACCAGAAAGTGCTTTCTCATATGGAAACATTTTCTGTCCATGTTACTTCCATTAAGGAAACTGATCGATATATTATAGTTATGGTATGGGGATAGGGTGATTGTCACTGCAGCCTGGCCTATAAATAAATCAAAGGTCTATTGTCAAGTCCAGCTATTCAACATAAATTAACCCAAAAAAATAGTTACCTACTAATTAATACGGTTGCTTATAATTAATCTCATGACCAATTCATTAAATCAACCTTAACTCTGGATTAAATTATAATATAAGAATTCTGAACAACACCAAATATAGTATTTGCTATACATTACTCAGTGTATGCATAGGATATATATATATATATATATATATATATATATATATAATTTACTCTATTGTAATCTCAATTAATATCTGGCAGAATCTTTAACCTTTTGAAACTCAAAGAGTTGGCAATAAAAATGTGATTCTTTTTTAAAATTTGCTTGACTGTTCAGTCCAATTTGGAGTCTTCTAAACTAGATTTTCTTTTCAACCCAAAAAATAAAAATAAAAACTTCTCTATGTTCTCTCCTTGTTTGCCGAAATCTATGAAACCACTAATTGTATGTAAACAAAATAAAAGTACAGTAGAATCCAAGGTGCCGTCACGCAGTTAAAATCTTTAGTCACCGGTTGTCTCCATTCTTTAGTCAAATAAAGCATGGTTGAGTCAGATATTGTTTTTACATGATTCTCACATCTTGTAATTTATGTACTATATCTACAATTAGTGTGGATATTATAAACACTTTCCAACAATGTAAAATTTCTGCAGCATAGACAGGGTAATAAATGATGAAACCAAACAATTAATTATGCTTGAGGTACATAAGTAACATTTCATTAACATAAATTATCATAAAATTAATTTAGTTTTGATTTATTATCTCCATATTCAAGTAATTTTTTATGATTAAATCCTGTATTATTTTCTCACATAAATTAAACTCTTAAAAATGGAATAAAATATTTTACACGAAGAACGTGTTAAAGTTAAACATAAATTAGGTCTGATTAGGTTACAATATTCACAGAACCACAATTTATATATAAATCACGTGTAAGAAAAAGAGAAGTAAAAAAGGTCTCGTTCTGATTAAGCGCGTGGGATTGGGAGCGTTGTAGGAGGCGCGTGAAGTGGCGGTGATTAGTGACTGTTGAAGTCAATGATTCAAACTTTTCGACTTATAAATTAGAAAATAGAAACTTTGGTTTGGGGATAATAGAAGGGTCACACGTGTCAGGGACTGGCACCGGCATTTGACCGTAGCCGACACAGTGGGAGGCACGTGGCGTAGACGGTGTGTGGCATTGTGTTGATGATGAGGTGCTTACGTCAGCATATTAAATTTATGGCATTGCTACTATTGAGGTTTGGAGAGGGAACATTATTGCATGGCCATGGCGTGTCTTATACCTTCTTCTCCTTAATTTGGATTTGATCATCTCCTTTTTAGTCCTTTCATTTTCACTCTCTTTGTTTTTCTTTTTTCAGTACACATGCTTTACGTAAAGGCAATATCTAACACTGTGTTTGGTCCAATAATAATAATGAACCTTTTGGCCTTGTTTGTACCTTTATTAAATATAAAAAATAATGAAATTGAAAAACCATATAATATATATATATATATATATATATATATTGATATGATATTTGTAGTTAGTATCGTATGTATGTTTGCCATAGATGCCGGAGAAGATGGATAGAAATGATAGTGTGGTTTGTAATTGCAAGTTGGCAGCCCAATAATGACACTAATATGGCCTAATTTGAGAAAGTCCTGTGAGGTCATAATCCAAGAATGTCACTTATTTTCATTACTTACTTAAACCTAATAACTAATACCAACCCTATTTTAATTTTATATTTTTCTTTCTCCTTAATTCCTATTCAATTTTGTAGGTTTAGTTTAATTAAAATCGTCAATTTAGTTTTTCATACACCTAATTAGCCTTTTAATTGTGATATTAACCTTTTATTAATATTTGAATTATTGCTACACCCTCATTCTTAATTATATTTTTCGTGTTGCTGCATCCTTCCTGTGATTTAATTTTGAGTTTACGTGTGTTTCCTTGCTTATCTAGACAGACCCATTCAATAGTAAATGAAAAGTCTAGTTTAAGCTAGTGCTGAAAATGAACCAGTTTTCATAACAAATATTATAAAATAAAAATAAATTAAAATTAATTTATGTGTCTCAACTGATGAATAAGTTCGATTAAAAAATATGAAAATTTGTAATACATATATAAATAATTTTTAATTTACAAAATTAAATTAATTTATTATATCTTTCTAAAATATTTCATTTTGTTTTTCTCTTTGAAACACTTGTTTGAAAGGTACACTAACAGGTAGAATGTCAAAAGGAGATCGAGTGACCCGACAATTTCTTGCTTGGAAAATTTAATCAAAAGGACAGACGATAGTACAAGGATCGGAGACAATTCCTAGCTTTATACAATCAAGTTTCCTTAATATTATATATGTATTTTTTAAAATTTAAATAAAATGAAAATAATTTTTTTTCTTCTTCTTATTATTATTAAATAATGGTGAAATTATAATAATAAATTATTTAAATTAAGATGTACATATATTTTTATATGTTTATAAATTTATATAGTGTGTTGAAATTTAAATTTGACTAAATTTTAAAAATATTTTTTTTGGTAAAAGAAGCAATTATATTTTAAATAAATAAATAAAAGCTTTGTTATTTAGTGTGAAAAAAATTCGTACTAGGTTCTTATGAAGCAACGTGTTTATATATATATATATAGAGAGAGAGAGAGAGAGGCTGGATAGTATGTTTAAAATAAAAAATAGGAGCAATTTTGATGAAAATCAGGGATGCTGTGTTATACAGTTTTGTGGAACATGAAATACGAAATATGAATCATTTTACAATAAATATAAAAAATAAATTATGAAATATTTCATATAAAAAATTCTAGTAGCTTGTTGAAAAGAAAATAGATTTTATAGAAGTTCTTTCATTCAAGAATTAAAAGGTATTCAAACTTAATATATAGGTTCTGATTTACTTCTCCTCAAATATTTATTTATGTAAAATTTTTGAAATTCATTTTTAAATATTTTTTAAACAATCACTTTATTGTTAAATCAAATTCCATATTGAATATTTCAGTATAGAAATAGAAAAAAAAAAGGCCCAGGTTATTTAATGGAATCTACATAAGGTTTAATCCAATAACACAAGATTTAAGTTTTTACAAAAATTGAATCAATTTAGAGATTTCATCCAGTAACATAATATTTTAAATTATGTTTATTTGGTTTAAAATATGGTAGGACTAATTTTGAATCATTAAATATAATTTAAATATGTGCTTAAACTAATTTAAATTAAAACATGTATTCTCCATTAAAAAATTATAAAATTAATTTTCTAATTTTAAAATAAATAGGAACTTAGATGGATTACATACATTTTAAAGATCAGATCATCAAACAAATTCAACTAATAAAAATAATTTTTCAATTTTAAATTTTTGACTTTGATTTTTACAATTTTATATTAAATTGAGCCGGTATATGATTTAAGAACATAAAAATGTGTTAAAAACAAACGCAGATCGGAGAATAACCTGCTAATTAGTTCCTAAAACATGGATTATTATATATTTTTAACGGAAATATCATTTTATTTCCTTTTGTTTTTTTTTTTGAAAAGTCAAAAAGTAGCTTTTTTTTAAAAAAAAAAAAACTAATCATAGCATGCAATGTATTTGAATTAGCTTTCTTTAAAGCACAAACTTTACTTCTTTATTATTTATTTATTTTTACAATTTCTTAGTTTTACTAAAATAATCACGTTTTTATTATAATTAGTCTTTCCCAAACACCTACTAAGCGGATCCCTGCCTAATTATATTTGGTGAGGTTCTCGATGACTGTGGTGTTGGGCGAGTTTGATCCACACAATTAAACTTTCCAATCAAGTTAGGCCCCTTGTACGAATTTGATAACTACAAGCCATGCATGCATCTTCCATTTATTACTCAGTAATTAAGTGGAAATCCTGATAGTAAAATTAATTAAATCCGAATTTTCCTCAAGCATGTATCATTGGAATAAGTTTAAAAGTGCCTTTACATTATATATATTTGTATTTATAAAAAAATAATCCAAGATTATTACTATTTGTACACCATATTAAGCTTTTTTTTTTTTAATTTTTACTATATGTAGTTGCATTTTAATTGATGGACATATTTGATGGTATATATATATATATATTATTTATTAGAATGAGTTATTTTAAATTTATCAAAACTTATATTAAATTAATCTGTTATTTTTTAAATTATTTAATAATTTTTAGATAGATCCTTATTTATATATATATATATATATATATATATATATATATATATATATAAATTTATAGTTTAGGTTCCCAAGTGTATAAATCATTTCTAATTAAGTTGTCGAGTCAGAGTTTGATAAAATATTCTTATTAAACTTATTTAAAAAGCATCAAATTATTTTAGGACCTACTAAATAATTAAACCAGAAAACCTAAAATTTTGAATTATTTTAAATTTCAAACAGATCCTTAACTTTAAAAATAATCAAGAACATTCTTACTTTAATGAAACCTAACTTAGAAACTTAAAAAAATTTATAAATTCAAAAACTCAATAGGAAACTTTTAAAATATATAAACTATTTAAAAATTCTCAAATAATTTAAAAACTTATAGGTTAATTTACCCTAAAAGTGCTCATGTAGCAATAGCTTAATTAAATTATTTATCCAATCATACTCTTAACATGGTTGGCCTCCCTTTTAATTCGGGTTAAACTTAAAACCTTGGACAATATTTAAAAGTATTCATTTTCAGAAATACATCAAATCAATGCCAGAAATGAAATCTTAATTTCATCTAAGAAAGCACTACTTAACTACAGTTAAAACAAAAACAAGAAGTATTTAAACATGACATTTAAGAAACTACATAAATTGGTTCTTGCACCTAACCCAATTACTATGGTTAACTTCTTTTGTAAATGTGTTCCATAGGACAAATGAATGAGGATGGAGGGATTGTAGATGACTAAATTGGTGGGAGAAAGACCTCTGTTTGGTGAACTATGGCCGAGGAGATGATTGCATGCTTTGTTCAGTTGATGCACATTCCCATTTTCCTTCAATCTCCATTTGAAATTTATATTCACTAAAAAAATTTGAACTAGATACAAACATATATTGCAATGATTAAACACTAGTAAATGCATTACAATCCTAGAACAACATCCCCTATCAATTCTTGCTTGAAAATTTTCTGTTACTATATTTAGTGTCTCGGTTTCATTTGAAATCATTTATATACAACCCCTATGGCTGGCTAAAAGCTCTCAAACTAGCTATACACATTTATCAAATAGTCTATTTTTGTTTATCCATCTAATCAAACCTTTCACATTTTGCATTGTATTTCATATGCTGTGTAAAGACTAATCAACCACCTATACATTGATTTTTAGTTTTCTATATTATCTATTCAATAGAGCTGGCTCTTCTCATAAAAAACCATTAGATATATGTGCAAAGAAGATATAATTGATCATCTCATGCTTTTGCAAAAAGAAAAAAGGATCATAAAAAAAATGTATTGTGCATGGTTTTTTTGATAGTCCTTGTTTCAAGAATGATCTTTTCTACAATCCAATGTTACTTATGTACTTAGCTTATAATAACATATCTATTTGTACCCCCCCCCCCCCGAATTAAATAAAAAATTAATACTACAAGTTTAAAATATTTTCTATGCTCAAAAATATATTTTAGCAGGGTTGAAAATTTTTAAAAATCTTGAAATCATTAACTCAATTCTATATTTTGAAAGGATTGCTTTTAAATTGTGAGTTGAAAAATACTTTAAAAATGGCATTTAAAGAGAAGATAAGCTAAGGATTTATTCAGTTTTGATTAATTTAAGTACCTCCAAATTAGTGGCAAGAAACTTGAGGGATTAATTAAAGGAGTAGTTAGAGATCCTTATCTATCTTGATTGTTCGGGTTTGAATTTTTAGTTGATATTTAAACAAGTTAATTCTCTTAAATGTACCCGACGATATAAAAGGGTGTGTCTATACAATTGAGATTGCGCCCCTACAGTTTTGTCTTTATTGACACTAAAGTTAACTTAAACATGTGGAATAGATTTAAAAAGAGAAAAACCTTGGGATTGCCAACTATAATTTCATTAAGTGTTCAAGTTCTATGACATATTCTATAAAAAGAAATATAGAAATATATAATGGGAGGTTTTGCAAGTTTTGGAGGTATCATTTTGGTCAAGGAAATTTTGATAACATGTTAACTAGTAAAGTTAATTTTAGGTTATTAGATAAAAGCCTATATATGAATGATTACTATATTTTTTATATATTTCCAACATTATGCTGCCTACATAATATACACAGTAAAAGGTGAATAAAATAGTAAAAGAAAAAAGTAAAAATTGTAGCAATACATTGTACAGCACTATGCTATCAAACTAAACCGATGGTATTATATAAAATTGAATTTTGTGGGAAGTGAGGGGTTAATTAAAACATATAATTTTCATAAAAAATATTCATATCAAGAAAGAATTCAAAATTTTATATATAACGGGAAGAAAATAGCTTAAAGTTTAAAAAAACACTATGATATGATATGATATATATATATATATATATATATATATATATATATATGAGAAAAATATAAAAATTATGAATTTTTTTTATACATATACAACATTTCATAACACATTGGGATCATGGAAAATTTTTTTGTTCTTCGTTAAAAACTTAGCTATTGCATCTACTTTATTCCAAAATAAATATGTATATAAGGAAAAGGAAAAAATTAATAATGTATATGTCTTGGCTAACAAAACCAAGAGTACATGTATATGGCCTAGTTGTGATTGGAATAACTCAAATTTTTACATTGATATGGAAGCATTTACTCAAATCTTGGTCTAGTTTAATCATGTACCCTTAACGAATTTTACTGTCTTATATTGATTTACTATAATGTTTAATGATGTACACTTTAAGAATTTGACTATGTCTTATATTGATTTTATTTAACAATTTTTTATACTATACCATCATCAACTTCATGAACAAGACCTTCAAAACACCAAAAAGAGTCAACTTGACATTTCAAAACAAATTGCAAAGTCAACATGTCAAAATGATTACGCACAC
This sequence comes from Canavalia gladiata, assembly GCA_037954105.1. Classification (NCBI taxonomy): domain Eukaryota; kingdom Viridiplantae; phylum Streptophyta; class Magnoliopsida; order Fabales; family Fabaceae; genus Canavalia; species Canavalia gladiata. The sequence continues at coordinate 76,300,793 of CM075658.1, read as the reverse complement.
GATGTCCTTACAAGTTACAACCACACTGAAAGATCTTTATCAAATAAAATCAGAGGGCGGAGTATTCAAGAGTTTGAATAATTCATTGGTATCTCTACGGGACACGGTAAGTATTTATGATCCTTTAAAGATATAATTGATTCTTAAATTAATTATTATAAATTTTCTTTCTGATTTTTTTGAGAATTTCATAGCTGTACCAAATTCAAAATAGTGCCATGTTTTTCTTTTTAGTTAAGAAATAGCGTGATATTTTTAATTAGCGCTACCACATATTGTAGATATTCTTTTTGAAACTTCAATTTAAAAATTCTTAAAATTATTAATTGATGATCTTTTTAATTTTTGAACCCCTTGATCTTTTTACCGCTGAAGCTAGCAAAAGTCAATCTTGTGGACTGGCAAAATAGGAAATAATCAGGTCTAAATATACTTTTAGTTAGTCTTTTATTTTATTTTATTGTACTAAATAAAAATGGTTCATTTTTTTATTTTTATCAAGAATTAAAAATACAAACTTTATATTTTTAAAAATAAAAATTATAAAATATTACTCTTTAAGAAATTATATTTACAGATTAAAAATATATTTAAATTTTTAAGTAAAATCATTACTCATCCTTGATATTGGACTATATAATACATGCAAGTTTGGTTTGGACCTTTTGGCCACTTTAGCATTATATTTCTGGTAATTAATCTAAATAAGAGATTAAGATATTTTTTATTTTTGTTAATATTAAATTTAAACGATTTTGTTAATCTCATCCTGTAAAAATAATTTTAAACATATAAAAGTAAAAGTTTTATTATGAAAACAAACATTTATTATATTTTTTGTATTTTTAATATAAAAATATTTGTAAAATTATATTTTATCATTTTTAAATTTTAAAATCAATCCTAAAAATTTAGTTTAATATTTTTCTAATTTAATGACTGATATTAAATAGATAAAAAAAGTAAAGATTTTTCTTATAAAAATGTTACATAAATTGTTATTTATTTATATTTAAATTAACTTTCAGTTTTTATTATTAACCTTAAACATAAATGTCAACAAAATTATCATTCTTCTTTTGATTTTTCCTTGTTCAATTTGCACCTCTTATTCTCCTGATCTTTTATTTTTTTATATCCTTATAAGTAATTTAAACAAGAGAATATGTGGTTTTAATTTTCTTAACATTAATTTTAAAGAATCATATTAAGAATATATAAATAAAAAATATTAAAACGTTGTTATATAAAATATAAAATATAAAATATAATTATTTTTTAATTTAAAAATTTATTTCTTTATTATTAACTTTGAAGATTGATATTAACAAATCTGTTGTTCCTTTTATCCTTTTGCTTATAGTTTTCTTACTATTTTATCCATTCCAGTCTACCCTTGAACTCATGCACATTATTATGGTTCTTTTAATTGAATCAATTGTCAACAAGCATAAAAGTTAGAGAGGACATCAAGTATGAAGGAGACAATGAAAAAGAAATGGCCATAAATTATGAGTGGTTAACTAGTTTTTTTGGTTTTGATGAGATTCGGTCAAAGCTCTCTAGATGTAGAAAATTCAAAAGGCAAACAATCACTTTTTCATAAGACTGACTTTAGTTAATCTCTCTTTAAGCTGTCTCCTTTTTGACAAAGGACAAAATTCTAAGTGTGGTATTATAAGCTATTTTTTGGTAGTATTATATTTTTATGAAACTAGCAATATATTTTTTAAATATATATTTTTTATGATCGATTAGTTATTTAAAAATAAAAAATAATTTTAAAAATATTAATTTATTATATTTTAATTTTTTTAAAAAAATCAACTTATCATAAAAATATATCAAAAGTGTATATTATTAATTTTTATAATTACATTTCAAGTCGTATTTAAGTAGTTTAAAATAATATTTATTAGAAAAACTTTAAAGGTAATTGTTTATTATTAAGAAATTACTTTTCCAGATGTTTTTAATTATAATAAAAAATAATCATTTCATCAACATAAATAAAAAGTAGGTGAAGTAAATAATATGTTATAAATTTAATATTTATTTTAAAGTATTCATATTAAATGTTTGAATTGGTAGGATGGGAAGTAGATGACTCGTTAACATAAATTTAACAATAAAATAAGAATATAAAAAAACTTGTACAAATAATATATTAGAAAATAAGAGTATATTTTTTTTATATCTAAGATAAAAAAAATTATGATTGTTTCTTTGATGTCCTATAAGTTTGAAGGATATTAATTCTCTTTCATTAATTTTTTCGAGTCGTGTATTATAATTATTATATTTTAGGATAATAATATTAATAAAAAATTATTCTTTAAGATTAATATAATATTAATTTTTTTTGAATAAGTTTGTATAAAAATAAAAATTTAGATATTTATATTTTAATGTTTTAAATATTTTTTTATTAATAATTTTTTATTTTTATCATTATTATCTTATAATAATTATTTTTGTCCCTTTTCCATAAAGTATTAATTATGAAATACCACTTTTTCAGATTATTTTATAATATTATCCATTCCTTCTAATTATTGTTCTATTGAATTTAATTTTTTTAAAATAATTTTACTGATAAAAATATAAAAAATATTTTTAAAAGTAAATTTTTTTAAAAGATTATTCAATATTAAAAAATATTTATTAAAAATATAATTTACTTAATTAAACTATAATATAATTTTTTTTTGAAATAGTAAGAAACACAACGCAAAATACACTAAGTCAAATAATTGTTGTAACATACGTCTGCTAGACTCTTGATCGTCTAATTTTTTATTTTAAGTTAACTGTATAATTTTAGTCTTTTAATTTTTCCCTTGTTTTGTTTGGTTTTCTAATTTTTAATGTTTTATTTTGAATTTGTAACTTTATTTTTATTTTAATTTAAATTTTTAATTATATTTTTTATTTTGATTTAATTTTATAAATTTTGACTCTAATTTAAAAAATAAAATTAAAAAATTAAAAAACATAAAAAGTAAAGTTAAAAAATCGAAATAAAGTACTAAAAATTTAGATCATTACAAATTTTTAATTTTAATTTTTAAATAATTTTAAAAATAAAATATATTTAGTAAAAATAATTTTAAATTTATTTTTAATAAATTTTTAAAATAATTTCAACTTAAATATTAAAATAAAAATACTTATTATTATAATTATTTTTAATTTTAAAATATTTTTATTTTTAAGTTTAATTATCGTTGTTATTATCAAACTACCATCATTTCCATCATAATAACTATGTTATTATCATAAATATTATTATTATTATTATTAATATAATAATAATATAATAATAATTTTATTATATTTTAAATATTTTAGACAAATTAATTTTTTAAAATTTTTTTATCTATTTTTATAAATTTATAATAAAATAAATAATATTATTTTTTATATAAAAATTATATTTAATTTTTAATATTATATATATATTATTTTATATAAAATAAATATTATAATAATAATATATAAAATTATTTATTTAAAATATTATTATTAAATAATATATAAAACATACAATTATATAATTATATAATATGTTTATATTATAACTACCATAATAACAATATTATTATTATTTTTATAATAATAATAATTTTTAATTTATCATTGAAAATAATTTTTTATTTATCTATTTTTATATATTAATAATAAAATAAATAATATTTATAATATAATATTATAATATTATTTTATATTAAATAAATATTATAATAATAATGTATAAAATTATTTATTTTATATACTTAATTATTAAATAATATATAAAATAAAAACTTATATAATTATATAATATTTTTATATTATAACTATTACACTAATATTATTATCCTACAAATACTTCTATTATTATTATCATTATCATAATAATAATAATTTTTAATTTTTATTATTTTATTATTTTTAATTTATTATTTTAATATTTTGATTTTTTTTAAATTAATATTTTTATTTATTTAATTTTTTTAATTTATAAAAAAATAAAATAATTTATTTATTTTTATAACAAATTTTAAACACTGAAAATTAAAATTTAAAATTTAAAATTAAGACTAAATTTAATTTAAAAAAATTTTAAAGCTAAAAATTAAAAACCATCCAGAGAACTAAACCAAAACAAAAAACGTTGTTAAAGGAACAAAAACCTAATTTTGCCAACATTCATCACTTTTAAAAGCAATAAATCACCAGGCTTTTGACACAGATTCAACAAAATCAGCAAATATCATTTCTTATAATATGTTTTTTTATATTATCTCGTTTATTTAGTTTGGATATTTAAAAATAGGAATAAAATTAAAATAACATTATCCTAATTTTTAACACAATAAGTTATTTGAAATAACTTAAAAATAAAAAAGTGATAATTATTTAAAAATAATTAATTTTCAAACTGAGCTTCATCTTGCCCTTAAAACGTTTTGGCAGGTCTAATAAACAACCATTTTTCATTTAACCTTACTCAAATTTGAAAGATTGTAATTAAGACTATTGGACTTTTTGGATGGTATCTCATAAAAAAATCAGAGAAAATAATAAATTTTATTTATAAATAAATAAATAATTATTTTAAATGTTTAAAATAAGGTTGAAAGGTTGAAATTAATATTATTTTTGATTTATTTTATGAGTTTTATATGCAAGGATTAATTTTTGTTATTTAATTAATGTTAATAGTGTATGTAAATCGGTAATTAACAATTACGTTTTTATTATTTGTTAAGAGTTATAAAAAATGTGAAGGATTATTTGTTTCTAGAGTGTTACTTATATCTAGGTTTGTTTAAAAGTTAAAAGTTCTGTTTTTTGAGAATTGATTTTTTTCCTTTATAAAAATTACGTTGAACTTGCCTTAAAAATTGAGAATAACCTCTCAAACGGAGTTGTTTGCATTACTCAAACGGACTAATAATCATTTTTGAGACTATGTAGCTTAAATCTCTGAAGGAATATATATGAATTCACGTTTATAATGCAGTGCTAGCTGTCCATTTTTTTTTAAAATAGTGAAGTTAAGATATATATATATATATATATATATATATAGAATGTATATTATCTTAATATTTAAATTTTAAGAAATTGTGCTACCATTTTTAAAAGTTAAGATGAGAAGACACTCTTTTTAAACAGTAAAACTGATTTGAAAACAGAATGAAAAGAACCATAAGTCTTACTGTATTATCTGTCAACGCCTCTTTTAATAAGATCAGTTTGACTCTCCACATATAAATAAGGATGTTGTCTACAAGGACAAAATTTAGACCAACTTTTCTAAATCCTTGTCAATATGTTTTCTAATCAAATGATGATTTGAAGTTTTTTTTTTTTAAATTTTGTAATACATATTTAGCATGAAAGGGTATTAGGATTTGTTTATTTTACATATTGATAAAAATTATATTCTTTTATCTAAATTACAGGTACTTTTTACAAAAAAAATAATTCAGTTTAAGCTGAAATTATTTATAATATGATGGACTTATTTTTTTGATGTTTTTTCTTATCCAAAATTTGAATCTAAGACTTTGCTTAAGATGAATCAAGCATATACTATTTGATTCAACTATCCATTGATTTTTTTTTTATAAAAAAATTGATTTATATCTGAGTATGATATTTTAGAAAATAAATTGAAAAGAATTAATTTTACTTAATTAATAAATTAAAGTGAAAATAAAATATTATTTATGCTCTCCCATTAGAACTAATTGTAGCCAACAAAAAAAGTTTTAAATTTTAAATTTTCCCAAAATTTCTACCCACCTCAAAACTGGTTTTTGTTTCCATTACAAACTTTACTCGGACAACTGAGACAAGCAAGGATACTGCACAAAATCAATTCTCTAATCATCAAAGATTATTTGACCATTAACTAATTAAACAGACTCTTAATATAAAAAAGGAATGCACATGCTCTCATTTCACTTAAAAACCTGATAATAAAATATAAAAAAATCCATCTAAATTTCATCTTTATTAAAATATTTGTTTATCAAGTTTTCTCTTTATGTTTTTATAGTTTTATAAAGTTTGCCCCACTCATACCTAAACAAGGAACTCAGGACAAGGGAATGGGAAGGAAATTATATGTCATTGGGGAAGAGTTTAAAGTTTGAACGGGTGAGGTAGCCCATGCATTTGGCTTTATTTAAAGTGTTTTTAGTAATCAATAACGTTATCACAGCATCACACATATGATATATATATATATATATATATATATATATATATATATATATATATATATACATATATATATATACATATATATATATGTATATATATATGTATGTATATATATATATGTATGCATGAGGGCCTTTTACATCTGACTTGATTATGTGACATATACCTAACTCTTCTAAATGTTGGTTGTTGAGTAACAACAATAGGCACTTCAAGAAATAAGTCTAGCCAAATTATTTCAATGGAGAAAACCAAGAAAATTAAACTAACATTACTTAATGATAAGACATCGGCCTAATTTTCAAATTATTAGATAAACGGGGGTGGTTTACATTAATATACAAAAAAACAGATATAATTTATTTTTATTATTGTTGTTATTATAAGTTTTAATATTTTTAATTTAAATTAGGGTTAATAATTAATTAGTCTTACTCCAAAAGGAATAAAAAATAATTGCAAACTACCAGCCACACTGCTGGATGTCCGGTACTTATTTTTGTTGTGATAGTCAATCCTATGAGATTTAGTTATATTTAGGATCATCCTTATTTAGGAAATATATTATTATATTCATGCCTTTATATTAGTCCTTAACCATCAAAGCTGAAGCTAATCAATGGCATATGTCAAAGTCTAAAGAGATATCAGCACACTACAAAATAAATTTTTTTTACTAACACTTCGATGTTTGATTAGTATGATTTTTTCATAAAAAATAAATTATTAATATTAATATATATTATTAATACAAGATATCAGTACATATATTAATATATTAAATGTTGGTATATCATATTATTTATTAGTACACTAATGTGAGAGATTATTAAATGTATGAATCAACTGGTTAAAATAATCTAACTTAACCAATAATTTTAAATTTAAATTATATATATATAATTATATTAGATACTAAAAAAATTTCTATTCAAAATTTTTCTATCCAAAAAGTACTGGTCATAGAACTTCCTCCTAACCTATCCGGCTGGTTTGTTTTTACTCCATATTCAAGAAAGTTTGAGAAATAAAACATTAAATATTAGGGAAACAAAATAAAAGTGTTTAATAATAAATAAAAAATATTTTTCAGTATAAAGATTTTATTAAAAATAAAGTAATTAAAAGTATTTATCATCATATAAAAAGTTCTTCTACATACACATTACAGAAAAAATTAAATTTTTTAATAAATATTTTTTAACGATAGTTTAAATTAATATTAAATATATTAGAGAAAATTTTAAATTTTTTAACAAATATTTTTTAATGATAATTTAAATTAATATTAAATATATTAAATTATGATAATTATATTATTTAAATCATCATTAATATATTTTCTAACAGATAATATCTAATAAATATGAATTTATTAGAAAAAAATCTATTAAAAATTGAAACTATTACTGTTTATTTTTTAAAATTGTAGCTAAAATAAATTTTTTTAATGACATATTACAAAAGAATCGCACATATACTAGTAAAAAATACTAGCCATGCATTAAGCTTATCTTCATAAATATAGTTTTTATCTAAATAAAAATTAAATTATTAACATAAATATCATAAATTCACGGTAATATGCATACCGTCTCAGTAGAGTCATCCAATCTGTACATTGATGCATATTGCCGATGGTATAAGGTATGACATATATAATATTTATATATGTATAACAACAGAACTACTATTTATTAATATAATATAATATATTAAATTACTATAAACGTACAAAATCTATTTTAAATTTCTACAATTACACGCCTAATATTATCAACATCATATATAAATATGTTTTTTTTGAAAAAGATTAGCACGCACACGCATGTGGTTTTTTTTTTTTACACACCAACATAAACACGTTAAACAAAATTTTCAACATGCATACATTTAACAACACCGGTAGGGAAAAAATGGCCTAGAAAAATAATAGTTTTAGAAAATAGTTTTCTCAAAAAAGGAAATAGTTCTAAAAATAAAATAAATAGTCAAAATATCCAAGAAAAATATGCTCACTTTCATATTTATTCTTAAATGAAAAAATTTCAATATGCAGTCTTGAATATGTAATGTAAAAATAATCACCAAATCAGTTTTAACAAATTTAGTTTTCATATGACAGGTAATTTGTTGGTCAGAATTCCAAACAAAATTAAATTTGTTTAAAAAGAAGTGTATTGGTTACTCAGATTATAAATTACGACCTTAAATTCATAAGCAATAAGATTTGCTTTCCATTTTGGTCCCCCCAAAAAAAATTAAGACATTTTGTTCCCCATGGACACAAATATAGCGAAATCATGCATTCATCAAAACATAGTAATGAAGTCAAAATCAAAAGAGAATAAATCAAGTAATTAAAGGTGTGACGTGAAAAAAATTACCGGTGCGTCATGTGTATATCATATCATTATCATACATGGAGATAAATTGGAAGTAAAATAATTCACAAGACAAAGACCCTAATATCTAGAAGGTTAAATTAGCATATGATATGGTTAATAAAAAAGTATAAACATAAATACGTCAATTATTAGAAACTTATGTACCTCTGGGAAGACTACTTCAAGAGAAATGACAAATGAAAGAGAGTTGAGCATATCATTTTAGAGTTAATTGGATGGGAGCGGTTGCTTAAAAGGGACACTTATGTTCTTTTTCCTTTTTTCAAAATTTTAAGTGGAAGAACTTGACAATATTTCGAAATCAATAGAATAAAAAATAATGAAAAAGCATGAGATTGTTGACCAAAACTAGTTTTTATGTATTGTAAAGTGGCATGAAATATGCAAGTATTTGGTGTTGATGATGGAAGTCATTATCAATATTGAAGAGAGCAGGTTATTTGTTAGGTGTATTGAGCATTCATAGAGATAAAGAATCTTTATAGATGTGGACGCTCTCGAGATGCCTCCAACCCCCCAAATTTAAGGCATAAACAAGTCACTTTCATGGTCCACACATTCTGCCATAGATTGCTTTCTCTAATTTTTTTTCTATTTACATTCTTAAAATTGCTTTCCTACGTACGTAGGCTTCTATTTGAAGGCAAAATGAGGGGGAAAAAGATCAAGCTCACTTGATTTTGTATCAACACACATATAATTAATACTTGTGTGATGGTTAAATATCAACTGAATATATTAAATATGAACACATATTATCAAAATATTTTTTATTTTAAAATTGTAAAAAATATAATTTTAGATCGTATAATTATATATAAATGATCGTATAATATGTATTAAGAGGGGGGGAGGATCCTTTGGATCATTACCATTTAACAAGGAGACATTTATCATTAATCCTTTAACTTTTGGACACTTATCACTTCTTAAGTCGAGTTCGAAAATCCAGTATAGTATAACTTGAAAATTTTTAATTTTAAATATTAAACATGTTATTTCTTGTAGTTGATTTTATGATATGCACTTGTCTCATTACCTTAAATATTTGGGATTCGAAAATCTTAGTCTAGTATAATTCTTCTAATGTACTAATTTGAAGTGTGTTCGTAAGATTACACAAGAAAACATATATTTCTGGACAAAAAATTGTAACATATTTAAAAACGTGATCAGGATTTTTAATTTTATTATTTAGAATATGGATGTCAAAATTTAAAATTATTCAGTATTTTGTTATTTAGATATATTAACAAACATCCGCATAATTGATAGACTTTAAAATCTATAAGGCATACAGATTAGGGCTTAATTTCTGATTATATATACGGAAAATTATTGTCAAAAAATAAACTCATTTGGATAATTTTTATGTTTAGAAAAACTTTAGTTTGTAACAATTCACTGGAAGATATTTTTAGTGGAAATTAAAATAATCATTTAAATATAAAATTACCATTATAGTAAACACTCGCATTCATGCATAATAAAAAATATATGTTGAAGTATAAAAATAATGAGCAAGAGAAATACTTTACAATGGTTAATTTGGTTTGTTGATTGTGAACCATAAACATATAGATATTTTGTGTTCTAATTTACCATGTGCCAAACAGATTTTGTTATGCTTTCTCCCAAACAGAACTTTATTTTTATCCAACGAAAACTTGAAATCCAACTCTTCTGTCATAAATAAGAAAAAAAATTGCATTTGCCTTTTTTTTTTCTTCTAATTCCATATTTTTAGAATATATATATATATATTTATTTATAATTTTTTTTTATTTTTTTAAATTATTCTATGTACGATGTGAATAAATAATATCCACATAAAAGGGATATAAATAGACAAGGGTTGCTCCCCATTGTTTGGCACATGCTGGTTGAAAAGTCCATTGGTGACAATATGGTTTAAGAAGATCACCTGGTGTTCTAGTGTATTTCTTGTTACCAGATTCGGCTTCTTCTATTCCAACCAAGGGAAAAGAAAAGGTAAATAGTAAAGTGGAAAGTTCTCTTCTTTTCATTTTTTATCTATATTTTTTTAAGTTAATTAAAAAATTAAAAAGCAAACAATCTTTTCTTTTTGGAACTAGATTACAGATATTTTCATGTAACATATTCTTAAGTAAACTCATCTAAGTAAATGAGTCTTGCCTAAGCTCATCTTTATCTTTATAAAATAATTGTGTAAAGTGACCAACAAAATCCCAAGATAGTAATTAGAAATCGGATATCGTAACTCATGTATGAAACCAAATTTACCTAATGTGACAAATTTTAATTTTGTATAAATTATTCTATATAAAGAGAATAATAGGATGACACAAACCTTTTTTTTCAAAAATAACATGCCGTATGTGCAATTCCGCATGTGTATAGAATCCGTGCTTTTATGCTACACAGAATTTTCTAAAGCTAGTTAAAGGATTACCACATTTACGTGAGCATTTCAAGGTTGGTTTATATCCGATAATTAATCATCTAAAGCTAGGTAATTGCATCAACTGCAACCCATAATTTGCACTTAACGTTTATTTGAACAATTAGGAAGAAGTGATTGTCACGCAAAATATATACCATAATGATCACATTAATCTGAAAACATTTTGAAAATGCTATCTTAACACCCTTCTTGGTGGAAAGTACAATCAATCGTTAATCATAGAAATGGCACCTTTAGTCCAATCAAACCTGTATCATATATTCATATATGAGTAGATTGATGCTAAGAGTGAGAAAATACCGTCAAAATAATGTGCTTTTTGTTTTTGTCTTCTTTTCTTAGGTCAAGATAATGTGTTTGAAACAATGGAATTGGAGTAAGCCTAGCATTGGCCATAGCATTTCCTTTTCGGACAATAAGACAATCAACTTCTAGTTGCCGTGGATAGAGTGTTTATCTATTTGAATTAGCTGATAAACTCGAAAATCAAACAAAAGTTAATTGATTTAATTATATGTTTAGGTTCAAATCAAACTATATTAATAAAAAAAATATTTTTGGTTTGAGTTTACATTACGAACTAATGATCTGTTACTACCCCTCTTCTTTTAAAAAATGTATATCAACAATTTGATACTTTTTGACTAAGAATTCATAATCATGCAAACTCTTGGTTCTCTCATTGCTCGCTCGCTCTCGCACGTGTGTACACACAAACGTGCATATGTATAAATAATATGATGAACAGAAATAAATCAACCCATTTTTTAAAAATAATTTGGCTTAATTTGAAATATTTTGGTAAAAGAATTTGCAGACTTTTATTAATTGGTTTGAATTTCTTTTTCCTCTCAAACTAAATTAAACTGATCCATATACACCCTCCATTGAGTAATGTCCCTTAGCTGATCTTAATATTACAACCTTTGTAACATGAGTCGCAAGGTATAAGTCAAACCTTCAATTGATTAGCTCTCCTATTAACTTGATAAAGGGCTTTAAAATGATATATCTCTAACATGCGTCAAAAATATTTTTTATTTAAAGTGTAATAATTCATTATCTATTTTATTCATATACTATATTAAAGACTTAATTTTTACAATTTTTTAATGTTTTAATCAGAGTTTATATAAGCATTTAAAACTAATGATAAAATTATATTTAAAGTAAGTAATTGAAATTAAAATCAATCATCAAATAATTATTTTAAAATTTATAATCAAAGATTAATGTAATCTAATAAGTATTATTAAAATTTTATATATGTCTCCTTAATCTATCCATAATATAAATTAGATAAAAAATAATTTATTAAGTGCAACAGATTTTTAATTATTTTAATATATTTAGTTTGTGAAATATATTTTTCTTGTGTAATTAAATATTTTTGTTATAAAGAATATTTATAGATTTTGTATTACAGTAACTAAATTTTTAAAAAAATTTCTTAATATAATATTTATGAGATAATATTATACTATTATCTTTTTTTTATAATTTTAATATTTAAAATTATATTTATTTTACTTATATCCATCATGATAAATTTTGAAAAAAAATTTAGTACAATTCATTACATTATTATAAGTATTAAAGATAAACATATAATCTATATAAGTATATAATAATATATTTATTATGTTCTACTTTATTATAAACACACTTATCATTTTTAACAGATAAAAGTCTATAAATATTCAAAATATTATCATATTTTTTCATGTTATTATTTATGAGCTTGTTTTAATTTATATCAAAATTTAAAAAGTTTACATATTTTATTTTCTTATCAATATTTAAAGGATTAAAACAAAAGGTTTATACATTTTGTTTTAATCCAATCTAAACCTTAAACTCTAAAAGACATTACCATCACATTGTATCACATAATTTTTTTTTAAATTATCATTTAAAAATATAATTTTAACATTCATTTGATGAATATTTGGTTTATAAATTAATGTTAATGCAATTAAAAATCTAATCGAAAAAATTCTAATTATGAAAGAAAATGTATCAAAATAATCAATATTATGTTTTTGAGAAAAATCTTTTATTACTAGATATGCTTTATTTTTTCAACAGAATTATTAAGATTATACTTTATTTTAAAAATTTATTTGCAACCAATAGTTTAACGTCCAGATGTAAGTCTACTAAAATACATGTATTATAGTTATTATGGAATCAAGTGTATTTGTAATAGTCATTTTTTAAAAATAAGCATAAAAAAAATAGCTTTAAAATAAGCTAAAGGATAAGTTTCTATAAGATATAAATAAAAATTATTTTTAAATAAAAATTATTTTTTAAATTTATTATTCCTTTTTAAATCTTTATGTCAAATTTTAACATTGTCTTATATAAATGTGTTAGAATTATTTTAAAAATTATCTTGTGTAAATGATTTATAAATTTTTTCATTTTTTAAAAAAATATATATTCTAAAAACTCAATATTTTTAGTCTTAATAATAGATTTTTTTCAAACACATCTTTTTTTAAAATAAAAAATCCATATGTAGCACTACGTTTGAACGTATCCACTAAACATGTAATTAGATGTTTTAGAACCTATCTTTCTTTGTTTATATCAGATAACATAATTTTAACTAAATATCATCATACTTTTAAATAAATAATATTAGATTTATATCACTTCCACAATTTATAAGGTATTTTACCTGTTTTCTTATAAAAAGTTTTATTTTGTATATAACATGAAAATAATAATGCTTCAACTCAAAGGATATAAAGTGCAAAAAAACTAATAAACATATCATTTATCATTTTTTTAATGTTCTTATTTTTTTTTGGTTTCTACTACTCCATTAGATTAAGGTGAGTAAAGAGAAGTCATTCTAGGTATTATATCTTATTTTTTATAAAATTCATTAACAATAGTATATTCAGCATCTCTATCTAATTTAATCTTTTTAATATTTTTATTTAATTAATTTTTTACTTCTGTTTTATATGATAAAAATATATTAAAAGTCTTATTTTTATTTCTAATTAAATATAATTTAGTGTACCTAAAAAAACTATCTATAAAAATTACATAATACTTTTTACCACATCTCATTAATATTTGTTTTAAGTTTTCTAGGTTTGTATGAATTAAATTAAGTAAATTAGTTTTACATTGTACGAGAAAACAAGATTTTTTTAGTTAATATTGATTCGATACAAATATCACATTTATTTGAGCATGTATTTTAATTTCAAAAATTAAGCTATTATTTTATATTTTTTTAATATTAAAAAAGTTCACGTGTCCAAATCTAGCATGCCACAGATTATAAGAATCAACTATACACGTAAAAGAAGAGATATTTTCATTAATAATTTTATAAACATTCAAAACAAATAAACCTTGACCACAAAATTATCATTTGTGACCATTACAATTTTGTATCATTCCAAAGAAACCTTAATCCCACTTTATTCTAACAGAGCCATACGCTGTCCTAATACTTGGTACATGAAATACATTTTAGAGTGTGAGAATCTTTTCAAAAGTGAACTTGAGAAGAACTTTTTCCTTTCTGAATATGGAAGTAGTTCAGTAATCTCTAAGATGTATAAGCTCTTCTCCTTCTCCCATAGACGTGTAGGAGGTAAACACATTTCTACCAGCACATATACATTTGTTAACCCCATAGTTTACTACACATTTTCTCACATTAGTCATGATTAAGGGTTGAGAAACAACTTGAACCACCATACCATCTCTTTTGGTCAAGTTAACCTTAACCTTAACAAGAGCATTGTTTCTCTACCTATATCTGCATGTTATTGCATGATGTCATAATTTGCCACAAACATAACATGTTCTCATATTTTTTAAGGAAATGAGATTAGTTTGCCCAGAAAGTGATTAAATCTGTGATCGTACCTTTTTTTAGAGACTTGATTTGTAATGGATTTGCTCTGGTAGTCAAAATTTTTGCTCTTCCAACTTTGATTTCTTTTCGATTTGTATCCTCAATTATTGTGTGCATTATTAAGTTAGCAAGTGAAAGTTATTTGTGTTTATGGTTCAAGTGTTGTTTACCGTCGTTTCATGTTTTCGATAAATTTTTTATGAGAAAGTCAATTATAAGTTAATCTTTCATAACAATGGTTTCAATTTTGAGATCTTCCAGAAGTTAGTGGTACTAATTGAATTGTGTTTTTATATCTTTATTCTTCGTCATTCTCCACCTATAGAAATTGTCTACGGTGAACTTTTATTTTTCGACGTTCTCGTTGGTATACTTTATCTTCATAAACTTCCATATAACTTTGACTCCCTTATAGAAAAAATAGACATCAAAAAGTTTATTAAATAATGTATTAAAAGTGATGTGTTAATATACCTTATTAACGTTAGTTTAATTTTCAACAAATTTAAGATTAGTTAGTTTATTCTCAATGAGTGTTATACATATCAATAATGGAGTAAATCCTCTCATGCCACCTACAATAGGCTTGTTTTATAAAGATTTTAATTTTTAAAATATTAAGCAAAAGTTTATCATATACAGTAACATTAGCATGAGCAACAAATATACCGTTAGTATAGTCATTGAACACGATCTGAATTGAAATTCATGGTATAAATCATTGAGGATATTCAACATTTGAAATGAGCAATAGAAGAAAAAATTCATTTACGTAATTAAGTATTTTTTGATTTATCTAAAATAAAAATAGTAGCATGCTTTATATAAAAATTAGAGTTTTAAAAAATTAATTTATGGATAAATATAATTAATTATATGTTTAATTTAAATAAAAATTAAATAGACATTTAATTATAATTAATTATATTTTATGCAAGATTTTAAAACTGATAATAAAAACACATTTAAAATAAGCAATCAAATTAAAAAAAAAATTAATATTTTAATAATTAAAATTTATGTGAATCAAATTATCATGAACATAAAGAAGAATTGTCAGTTTAAACTAGATTGGTCGAATTTTATACACGTGATATCTGTTTTCTTACCTACTTATTTACTTAGTCTAATACACATCCTAAAAAAAACATTTTAATTTTAAATAATATGAAATTCAAAATTTTTGAAATACAAACTTTTTTAAAAGACAAAATATCTGAATAAAAGAGTCTCGAGCGAACAAATAAATTGGGTAAATTTTTGTATTATTAGTTGTTTAAAAAAATAGGACTTTTGAAAAATTTTGTCCTTTCCCGAAGTTAGGACTAACTACCAATTTTAATGAAAATTTATGAGATTATAGACTTTCAATTTATAAAGATTCCTGAATTCATACAGTTTAACTGCATAAGGCATTAGTTATGTTGGAATTGATAAACAAAAAAATTAGAGATTCAATTAAAATAAGAAATTTATCCAAAAGAAATTCTCCATATATATGCGCACATAATAGGGTAGCTATGCATATGTTGAAATTTCGTCAAATAAAACAATTAATCTTATATATCCAAGCAGAAAATCATTTCCTCCTAGTGCATAATGCACTAAATTTAACTTAAATAAGAAGTTTTCTCTGTTTCCACTTGCTCCAATTCTTTGACAGACACAAGTCTAATTAGTGTTGCCCTGTCTTGCAGCATAAGTTTAATGTGAGATAGCAAATCAATCTACGTCACTAAACACTTTTCGGCCTTGAACTCAATTTATTTTTCCTTCATTATTTTTTTATTTCCTATTGACTTGCAAGGATAAGTCAGCATTTCACCAATCATACTCACCATTCTCGCCACTTGGAATGTTCCAACTTGGTCTAAATTTTTCATTTATTTTTTCTATCATATGGTATCTCATCTTAATCATATCTTTTATACTTTGATTTTATTTTTTATTTTTTTTATTTTTATGTAGTTTTAATTTGTTATTTTATAAAAATATTAATTTTAATTTTGATTATTAAAATTTTTATAAATTTAATCTTTAAATATATATATATACATGTATATGTATATGTGTATAATTTAATTTCTAAATTTATTTAAAAATATCAATTTATATATTTTAATTCTTAAATATGCTATTTTTATTTGTATATTATTTATAAAAAAATATCAAAATATAATCCAATTAATATTAAATTATACACACTGGCACTTTTTTAAAACTAAAAAGTATGCAAACTACAGTTTTCATAAATCTAAACTGTATATTTATTCAAACAATATTATTATTTAATAGTGATTTTTAACGATAGGATCAAAATTAAATAATAAAATAAAGAGACTAATTACACCTATAATTTTTAATTGAAGTTGTAATATTGATATGTGGGAGCACAACTTCCCCTGGTTCCGTTTCCACACCACAGTAGAGGTTTGAAGATGAAGTTGAGTTTTGAAGTTAATGTGAAAGGTTCCTCTTTGATTTGATTCTTTCAGAAGTCAAGGTTTAATTTGACTGTTCTAACTACTAACACTTTCCTCCTTTTCACTTTATGTGAATCATTTAAAACATGAATTGATGCTACCGTGACCCACCAACTTGCTTACTAGTAAACAAGAAGGTACATAAAGAAATAGCCTTTTTCACTATTAATACTTCTTTAGTTGATTGTCAAAATACAATAATTAAGGGTAATTTGACATGGTCATACCCGGTCATGTTCTGCCTCTCTTTTTATGTAAGAAATGGCTTTCTAAGAATTACCACATTGTTAGTATTAATTGCTTTTTTATTTGCCATTAATGAGAGAGTAAGAAAAGACTTTGGTTTCAACAGTTGCTTTTGTCATTAATAAGCATCCATTAAATTATGAATTTATGGTATACCCATCTTAGATGTATAGCAATATTTTAGTACCTTTCACTTTTCTTTTTTTTTCATTTTCTACTAAAATAACCAACTTGTTTTAACCTTAGGTGGAACAAGCTTAAATTGGACAGTTTTCAAAGCTCAAGTAGTAAACTGAGTGCATGGTGACAAAGCATGATTATGACAATTGACATTGGTTTGATTCTTCCAAAACCGAAAAGAAGCTTTGGAATTTACAATCTTTTACCAAGTCAGAGATATCTAACATAATTATATGTATACCTTTACATTCAAAAATGAGATTTGTTGAATTCCTCCATAAGACCCCAAAAGGTTTGCCTCAACATAATTAACACAAGGAAGCATACACTAGAGGACCAGACTCTCAACTATACTACTTCTAGAAAATGTGTTTGACCGTGATTCTCACTCCATTACACGCTATCATTAGTATTTGTTTGTTATTCCTAGATAAAGACACTAATAATGATTATGCCTTGCAGGAAAATGAGGTAAACATAGAAGCAGAAGAGTAAAAGAAAACATAATGGAAGCAGCCTTTTAAGAACAAAATGAATCCTCACATACCTAATTCTTTCTTTTTTAATCTGTTATGTAGTACTGAATGAACCCCTTTTCATACTATGAAACCCAAAAAAGCATAGCCTATTACCCATAAGATATTCCAAAATCCAAATGGTTTATGACAATGCTCACCTAATTCCAACTAGCATGCTTTCTGCAAACAATTACAGTTACATTCACATTCTGCTTAATCTTTCTTACTAAACCTGTTCCAATTGCCAAAGAGAACTTTGTCAAACATTTTACATGGAGAGTTGAGAGTTATGTTAATAAGAATGTTGGCAGGGTGAGTTCACCTTGTGTAAACGTGCTTTTTATTTTTCTCTATGGTCAAAAGGACTCATGCAGAAGCCTAAAATAAAGGGTACCTTTGACAGACACTATCTGTTTTTGTCATTTTCTTTTTGTTTGGTGACTTGCTTCTTGCATCAAAACACACCAAAAAATGCATTAGAACTTAATAGGCTATAACTACTTGTGTAAGGACAATATCAAGTTGCACAAAAGAGAAGCGTTGGACAAAGTCAAAAGGTTGAAATTTATATAAGGAAACTAGAAAGATGTCAAAGATGTCAGGCTTTTCAGCAAACTTTTTAGCTCACCACTGAAATGTTGCAGTCTTGGAGGTTAGAGGTTAGAGCCTCGCCACAAACGAATATTATTGGAGGAGCACCTAATCCCTGTAGAGGCTGTGTGTCTGAGAATATAAAATGAGTCAATTTGTTAAGTTTCTGTAGTGACTTATATTATATGCCTACGAATATCTCTCTTTGTCAGCCCAATAATGCATTTTGTAGCATGCAATACAGCATGTCAACGACAATAAAGAGGGCATGAAATTATAACATAATTTGTTAGTTCAAAAAGGAAAATGTTTTTTACAAAGAGAAAAATCATAAATGTGATAGATGATATAATGTGACCGGAAGAAAGGGATAGAAAAGAGCGAAAACTGTTTAAATGGATGCTAGTTATAGTTGGTTAATGGTAAAGACATGGTAAAATCTTGAGACATTTGGGTTGCGGTTTGTCTTTTACAAGTTTCATGCCAAATCACAATAGCAATGGACGTATTTTGGGAACCATTGTGTACCAGGGATATGGTTACCCTTTAAGTAGAATTTTCCTTTTTTGGAGATCTTGAACTTTGATATCTTAGTATGCGACATGAAGCTTTTTTCTGAACCAAATTCCTGAAGTTTTTTTGAGGTTTCAGAATGTTTAATATCATTACATATTTATTTCTGTTGTTACAACAAGCTTATTATTATTTCCACCGACCTATTGCTACAATTTCCCAACCACGAGGGTAATGTGGCAGAAGAACCTTAGAAGAGAAACGAAATGGGAACAACTTGCTGTTTGCAGTGAGGCGAAAGCCAACCTATTTGGAACAATTTGCTAGTATAGTACAAAATTAAATACAAGAGGAAACAAGTTGTTAAAGAAAGAGGAAACACTTGGTAGCAAATGTCAAACCATAAACACAAAAGGAATAACCAAGTTGCATGTACTAGGCGAAAGTCAAAATCATCATCCAAAACCAATTACAACGGGAAGTATTATCTGATCAGTTAGAAATATAAGAATGCAAAGTACGCGCAAATATCATTACTTAACTCAGAATTGGATTATATAGCACTTTAATAAGAAGCATATTTTATTAACCGTAGCTAATTGAATCATCTTGGTAAAGACAATAGACCAAAGTCACCAAGATGTTCCACATTCATTGTGTTAATTGACAGAGCCTAACCCGGTGAAGCTCACCAGATGCTAAAGAATCAATACAATTCATTATAAAAAAAAAAAAGAATATGTACAAAATAATCATTTAACCAATCAAAATTGTTCCCTCCATGAACCCAAGCCATCTCATCAACCTGACAATATTATGATTGGTTAAATCTGAATTCTGGCAAGGTCAGTACTTAGCATCTTCTACATAATTTGTGAAATTCAGGCAAAAGAACCTAGAAATTCACCAGCATTCATAGTCCTCATTGAGTTAATGACCATGACAAAAGGGTGGAGGGAAAATCTCCAGCATGCACCTTGTGAATCTAATATTCCTCTCAACCCCCAAAAGAAGAAAGTTCCCAACTGCCAGCATGCAACTTGAGAATGTGACACCCCCTTCTCTAATTGACAACATTGTTCCCTTGCTTCTTGAACAGCCACACTAAGTTCATCAATTATGACTATCCATGAGATCAGCAAGCGTTATTTTTCCACAGTTGCCTGCATCTAGTCTATCAAACTTCTCACTAACCAGCATGATGTCCTTCTCAGATACTTTGCCCATCTCCTTGAGCTTGTATATAACATATTCTGATTTACTGCATGTACAAAACTCAATATATTCAGCGAAAGCACAAAATGTGTAAGTTACCAAATTCAATCAAAATAACACAGTCTTCTACGATAAAAACCAAATAACATAATTCAAAACACTTATGAGAAAATAATGATAGGATCTGAAGAGAGGCAAACACAAATGAATGGACACTTGGAGATTGGACACAAATGAGACCTAACTTTTAAGACATTACAGTAAGTACATGTTTGTCAACAATCTACAATAATGCAGTATGATATGGCTGTAACTACCAGAAATAATGGAAAGAATCCGCATGCAGGCAAACCAATATAATTCATAAGAAAATCCATAGATGATGAGCAGCCAAGGAAAGCATGAAATTTGGTTTTCCATTGCAAAAAGAACTCAACTAATACATTATATATTATCTTGTGAAGCCTAGATAGAAGGGTCAAGGAGAGAAAGGCATTAGGGCACTCCCAAAGTTGTTTAACGAGACTGAGGTATAAGAAAATGTCGAGTGAGTGGAGAAGAAGCACCTGATGTACTTTAATCCCTATCTAAAAAAATCAATGAGATATAAAATTGTGCAAGTTATAGAAAGATTAAGTGTATGAGCCAAACTATGTAGTTAAGAAAGATGATAGTTGTGTAGAGAATAAGACAAGACACTTGCATTATTGAAAATCACTTAGGTTTTACGCCAGGGAGGTCAACCATGGAAGCAATGGACTTGCTATGACAATTGAAAAGGTGATATCAAGACAATCAAAAAGACATACATATGGTCTTCATTGATTTGGAAAAAAAATTTGATAGGAGGCCAAGAGAAGAAAGGAGCGCATATAGCCAATATTTGAGCAATCAAGAACACGCATGAGGGTCATGACATGTGAGAATATAGCCAATATTCTGAGTTTGCCTAAAGGCCTAAAGGTCAACTTTGAGCCCTTATCTTTTTATGTCAATCTTAGATGTGCTTACTAAGCATACCTAAGAGCCAATGCCACGATACATGTTTTTGGCAGATGATATAGTCCTAGCTGAAGAGTTGAGAAAGGAAATAAATGAGAAGTTAAAGATGTGCAAACAAGCTTTGGAAACATGCTGCTTTCATTTAAGTAGAAGATAGAGTATGTGGAATGTAAGTTTAGCAGGAGGTAAATATATCCTAACTTAGAAATGAAATCAAAAAGCAAACCTCACCAAAAGTCACATGGTTTATGTGTCTCAGTTCCTTCCTACAAAACGATTGAGAAATAAAGGACCATGTAAATCATAGGATTCAAGCAAAGTGGATGAAATGGAGGAGTGTCTCTAGTTTTATCCATGACAGAAAAAGGTACCAACTACTCAAGCTTAAAGGAAAATCTTATCATATAATTCTAAGATCAATGGTGTTTGTATAGAACTGAGATAGGCAATAAAAAGCCAACAAGAGAATAAACTCCATGTAACAGATGAAAATGTTGCATTGGTGAGAGAACATATTAAACAAAATAGGATTAGGAATGAATGTATTAGAGAGAAGGATGGGATAGCATTTATTGTAGAAAAAATGGTAAAATATTGTGTTTTAGGTGGTTTGGGTATGTGGAGGGAAGCCCCATTGAGGAGTGGGTCAGATGGAAAGTCGCTTTATCTATAAGCGAAACCTTTATGAAAGATTTAGTGGTCAATGATTTGTACATAGACATGATTCTTAATAGAACATTTTTGGTTTTATCGGTGTAACTGACCACACATAGTGGGAAACAAAAGGCTTAGTTGTTGTTGTAAAGCTTGGATACTCCAAAATTGACAAAGTACTAGTGTTGTACATGCATAAGAGATTTATACATATACAAAACACTTTTCAAATTAAAATGACTATGTTTCAATATCCCTTGAGTTTACTTCCTCCCCTCTTGCTATGTTTCAATATCCCTTGAGTTGACTTCCACCTCTCTTGCAAGCTGCTACTGCCATGTATAATCCACTTTCTCAAGTCTCACATTGTCATGGAAGTAGGGAAGGGTTAGGTCTCTCCACTTTTGCACCCCAATTTCTCTCCCATAAGCTCTAGTTTGTTTGCTTCTTTTCCACCAAGTCCTAAGTCTTCTGCTTTTTCCCACAATGCCTCAGCATCTCGACTATACAACTCTGTTGAGGTGAGCTATTAATTGTAGGTTTTTCGGTCTATCATTATTCATTTCCTTTCTAGCATACACAACTTAACAAGAGGGGTTTTGTTAACAATTCAAGGAGATTGTGAAGTTTCTAACTGTTGTAACAATTCTGCACCAGCTGTACAGATTGTCAATTATTGTAAATTAAGGTAATTATTAGTTTCCATAGAATTAGCCTTATTTTAGGGAAGTTTTTAGTGTCTTTAGTCTATACATTGTATCACTCTGTACAATTTGAATAATTCATAAACATTATTCAGTTAGAAACAAAATGACTGTAATTTGGAAGTAAAAATTGGAGATGTTAACTATTTATCTATTCCACAACAAAAGGGAGAAATTAATGAATGTTACATGCAGAATATAAGTTGGATGGTTAAAGTGGAGAAAGGCATAAGGAGTTATGCGTGACCAAAAAGTATCTACCAAGATCAAAGAAAAGTTTTATAAAACCGCTATACGACCAACTACTGTTTATGATAGCTAATATTGGACTTTAAAAGGACAACATGAGAAAAAAAGTAGAAATAGCAAAAATGAAATTGTTAAGATGGATGTATGAACAAATTAGAAAGGATGGGATACACAATGATCATATACAAGAGATATTGGTGTGGCACCTATTGAGGAGAAGATACTAGAAAATCAGTTAAGGTGGCGTGGGCATGTGTAAAGAAGGTCATCAGAGACATCAGTGAGAAGAGTTGATAGCACAGTTCTTAGTCCTATAAAAAGAGATAGAACGAGGCCAAAAAGAACTTGGAAAGAAATTATTAAAAGAAATCTCAGGGTAAATAATATTTCAGAAAATTTGATTTTTTTTATCAAGTCCAATGGTTCTTAGTGGAATAAGTTATATTGTTGTTGTTATTAGAACTCTCAATCCAGAGGTCTCTTTTTCCATTGTTGTAGTCAACCTTCAATTGCTGACAAATTAGGAGTGTCCAACGTTCATCATGGGCCCGTTTGTAGACTGTTCAGTCTTTATTGCAGAAATGTCACTGATCAAGGGTGTGTGATCCAGATCACTTAGTCAATATCTTGTAAGACTCTGGCCACCAACCAGACCACCGCCAAAGACCGATCTTTGGAGCAGCCCCCACATGTGTGCAACCTTGTTGAAAAATGTAAAGTTCAGCTGGCCTTCATAAAATCCACCAACACTCCATGCATTTAAGAGTTCTTCTCTTTTCTGCTCTCTTATTGCCAACTCCTTCCCCTTCTACTCTTTCATCACATGCCTCTGAGAGTACCACCTCTGAGAGCCTTTAACCAACCACCAGTACGCTTTATCTCCATCAAACTCCATAATGAACCCCAATTATAGAGAAGAGAATCACTCACAAAACAAGAAAACAGAAGACTGCGAAACTTTGAGGGTTGGCACCTCCCTCCCCAAAGTTCTTAGAACTCATTTAATATGACTAGATCCCCTCTTCCTTACCTTTCCCTTCCTTTTATCTTGGTTTCTAACCATTTATCCTTACTTTTGACCCTCCTTGCCACATGGGCAAGGTTGTTACAAACAAATCAACTTTTCTGCCCTTTATTCTTTCCAATGTGATCTAGCATAGGTATTATCTATACTCCTCAATAAAGGGGAACGATCCTTTTAACTGCGGAGTTTGATCATTTTTAACGCATTTTGCTACTATTATTTGTTTATGTTACAATTTACAATAAAATATCTATCTTATTTACATGATTGAAAACTGTTATTTATTTGATTGAAAATTATTCCCTCCTTTTTCTCTCTTTTTGTTCTTTTTTATTTTTAGAATATTAAAATGTCTAAATATTTTCTTTTCATTTTTCAAATGATTGAAATATTTATAACTATATTAAAAATGCAGATTGATTGAAACATTAGTGGCTGTCAATCCACTAGTGATTTATAATTATAACAATCATCCATCGAAAATGCTTCTATTAGTACTTCACTCAAGCACCATACTAGTTTCAATATAGCATACAAGACTAGTGAGATCCATCCTTAGAACACATGTAGAAACAATCAAATATTAAAGCATAGAGAACACCTAGTCACACACCATCACAAATGATGGAAGCAGAAATTCAAAGATGTCAAGAACTTTAAGCACAATTGTGGATGGTTCACAAGGAAATATGAACAGGTTTCGGGACAAATGTAACTTTCCGGTCAACTAATAGGAAACAACTGTCAAGGGTGGCGTAAATGATATGCAAATGGAAAATGAAGATGACTTGCATCATAAATTTCAAAAAACCCACAAATTATTGCAACAAAAAAAAACAACAGCAATCCAATTAAAGAAATTCTGCACAATTGTTTCTAAACCATCAGATTTATTTCTCCATATTCTTTTCCATTTCACTCTAAATGGAGATACAACTACGCACCAAAATTGTTGAGCTACTCCATTATGCTAGGGCAAGTCATGTACCATTCGTGCATACTTCTTACACAAATAACATCAAGCCAATTGCACAATAGTCTTTCCAAAACATCTTGTCAAAAGGGGATATCAAATGCATGGTCTTTATTAAAAGAACCATATTTTCATATTATATATTAGTAACATTACTATAGTTGAGTTGACTGGTTTGTTATAAGAAAAAATCCTCTCATCCCATTATTTTCATAAATTAATTATTTACATATCTGATACCTAAATCCTCAAGTTATAGGGATTGATAATGATATACATCCTAATTGTAACAGGATTCTGTTCCTATCTACATCGGATATGTATCCACAATATCAAGTAATATTAAATAATATCAACAACTACAAAGGGGACTCCTAATTGAAATAGAAAGGAAGGAGTCTCTCACCCACATGTGCTTTGAAAACTAGATACTCCCAAAAAACCAGTGGTCTAAAAGAACCATATATCCCTGGGAAAAAATAAAAACTTAAAGGGATTTGCATGAGTTGCAATGATCATTAGATTGGCTTACTCACTTTCCTGCTAGTGGTTTGCATCATTTAATACTTGGTAGCCAAGTCTAAGCAAAGGACTTATTTGGATCAACCATCAACATCAGAAATTTTTTTTTTCTTTTTTCATTTTTATGGTTAATTCTAATTTATCATTTCAACATACAAGAACTTTTTCAAACAAAGTTTCTCATGGCATGCAAGTTGTCCACTTTACCCAAGACACCATATACAGGTTGAGAGTCAATTGATGGGTTTTGGATACATATTTAAATGATATCAATAAATGGAAATCACAGAATTGATTAAGCATTAGATTGTTGAGGCACAATTCTTCTACAATCACCTTATAGCAAAGCAGTGGGAAAGAGAAACAAAATGACTCCAATAATTTAAAATTAGTGGGGCTCACTGTTTAGCTGCATCAAGGTTGCTAAGTGATTATCAATAGGTTTCTTCATATACTAGTGAAATAGAAATATGTAGCCTTTTTAGTATTTGTGCATCCAAGTATGTTTATTTTCTTCATGATTAAAATATAAACTTATAGGCCAAAAAAGTGGATAAGGTTAATGGTTAGCTGGAATTGAAAACTAGCTTATCTAAATAAAATAGAGCTTTAAATACAATGGAAGATCTATCCATTTTAAAATGGATCAACAATGAACGATAGAGTGTCATATCATTAATAAAATAAATAAACAATAAAATAAGGACTAAATAATAAATATATTTATTTAACAAAACTAAATTAATAAAAGATTCAATAAAAATCTAATGGAACCATTCCAATAGTTTCACTTTCACTCACAGTCACCAGTCTCTCTGTTATGTCTCTGCTATGTTATCATCTCCTTGCCACTTTAATTTTTTACTATGGTGAACTTCTCCTAGTTAGTTACTGGCAAGGATGTTTTCTTAAGAGACTTGAGATGAGAGGGGAGGGTAGATGAGAACATCTTTCAGTTTGCAATTGTCTGCAAAGGGGTTTCTTTCATGCAAATTTGCAAAGCTCTTTGCACTGACACAAATTATATTGCTTTTTCACTCTATCAACAAATTATTAAGTAACAGTATATACATTTCTTGAAATATATAAGTTCCCCAAAATCGCTCACAAATACAGAGTCCCTGGAGTGTCCACTTTTTGCACAAAAGTATTCCCCAAAATGATGAACCATGATCTCAAGGAAAAACCAATTAGAAAAAACCCAGCCATATGAACTGCGATCCTTTTTGAAACTTGAAGAGTTCTAGGGGCAGCAAGGAGACCACGATGTTGAGAGTGAGAGTGAAAATACTGAGATGGTTTTCATTAGGGTTTCATTATTTGATTAATTTGATCTTCTAAACATTAATATACTTATTGTTCAGTCCTTACAATATTATTTTATTTATTTTATTAAAGATGTAGCACTTTATTGTATATTGTTGATCTATTTTAAAATAGGTCAATGTTCCATTGCATTTAATCTCTTAAAAAGGAAAAAACAAATATAATATGGTATTCTTTGTGCTAGTTTTACATGCTTGTAGATGAGAAAGAAGTGGCACAGTTATAATCTTGCATTCAAGGAATTATTATATCTTCCTAATTAATAGCAAAGCTTAGAATCAAATAAATCAAGGTTTTTACACCATTTATTGATTTGAAGCTTTTCCACTGTACCAATGCAGTACAAATATCAGGTATTAGGGTTATGTAAACTCCAAATGCATAAAATCATAAAGATATAGCTTATTGGAATTTTGTGTACAAGGAATCAACATTGTGGAGCTATGCTAATTTGCTCCTTTTCCAATGGTGATATGTTTGAACAGATTGAAGCTACAAATATTAGAATAACTCTAAAGTTAGACTTCCAAATGTAGTTATCCTATAAGCCAAATATCAATATAGGCTCCACCAACCTCCAAGAACTGCTCATGATAACTACTGGCTGCCAGCATTAATACAGAGAAGTTCCACTCATTAATCCCATCAATGACAAACTATGAAGCAGTCCATTTTCCACCAAAATTTCAAGCACACCCTCAAGGTATTTTTTTCTCTCAAATGCAAATAGCGAAAGTAAGTTGTCATTAAGTTTGATGTTATAGTATTTGCCATAGGCTATCCCTAACTGCAGATACTCTGGTTAGTGGTTAAACAGTGCTGAATTCTAGAAGTAAAAAGCACAGACATCAGAGGGGCGCTGTAAATAAAATTTATTTAAATGCCAATCTGTTTCCATGGTGTATGAGTAGGAGAAATGCACACCTAAGGAAAATTACTTCCACTGGGTAGCAAATTCACACTCTCCATCATTGAAAACTACTTTAATAACCAACAAGAAGGTGGTCCAGCACATAGTTTCTGCCTATGTTTTTTATTTTATCATTTTGTCCCATAACTAATAATGGCTGATTTCTCATGATTAACATGTAATCTTTCAGGTTTTGATTAATAACATGCAGGCAACAAAGATAGAGACAGTTAGGTGTATAATGTGGATGGAGAATGGTTCAATCATAGTAAACCACAGGTGGGGCTCAGTAGGAAACTTTAACTCCATGTGGGTGGACATTCCTGCAGTGCAGGGGTTCAAAATCAAAACCCACTAGAAGCACCTTATGGAAAAGGCCAAGCCAATGCCCAGTGGGGACTAATCCTACTACTCATGATCCTCCCCCCAACTCCCCAAAATATTTTTAAGAAAAAAAAGTTTCAAATGCAGCACAATTCTTGGGATTTTGCCTTCAAAAGTGTCCTCATCGTCTTCTAGAATTAAAGATATCCAGTTTTGTTGGGACTAGTTTGATCAGCATAAAACTGCAGTCAGAATGATGCAGTGACAATATTATGAATGAATTCATGAGAATGCTTTATTTCCTTTGCAAAGAAATATGGGTACCTGTATTGCATACTGTATAGCACTCCAGCTCTAAGCTTAAACTCAAGACATACAACATAATGAAGAAAACATCACTTATAAAAGGGCAACACTGACGTAGACTACCATGCTAAGCAAGTAAAGCATGCAAACTACTGTAATAGCCCAATCAAAATAAACTTCTTGGTTAACTAATTTATCATCTTGTTTTGAGATTTGATCTTTACAACAAGAAGAGGCCTAAGAAGTAGAATCATATACCAAGCAATCATACAGTCAGAACAGTCTTAATAACACTAATAATATAAAAATTGTAAAATGCATACTCTACTCATTAGATAACAATTGACCACAACTTGGAGAATAAAGTGGTAAAAAGTACTCCAGATAACTAGGCAATTGCCTCCATAAATGAGTACCTCATGGGATAAGATTGGGCAGGTAAGTATGATTAGGACAATTAACAGCCATACATATGATTTCTCAAAGTCTATTGCCAGTAAATAAAACAAAAGTAAATCAAGGAACTCCAGAAAGTTACAAAATGTGTAACAAGCTAACTTCTTAATTTCTTCTACAGATGCCCATATTTCCATCATGCCATGCCTCAATTAAAACTAAAAACAATTTCCTTGTCGACAACATGCACCATTTATGTGTTATACTCAATGGTTACAACATGTCTTGCATGAGCTAGAGATTCTAAATTGTTTCACAAAAAACTGACATTCAACTACAAATAACCACTCAAAATTGAATGACAAACATTTAAGATATCATCAAATCTGTAAAAGAAGGAACTCCTTTTCTGTTGGAGTTAAACTTCCTAAATTTTTTTTCTCTGTTTTCACATCATATTTTATATTATCAACATAAATGCCAAACTCTAGTTAGTATCTCTAGGCATTTAAGCAGATACTAAATTCATGCTTCAAAAAGTTGTCCATGGTGCATGTAGGGAAGAAAAAGATCTTGTAAATCTAAGCGGTAAATACATTTGAGTGCTCTACTTTCATGAACAACAATATTGATTGATAATAAAAAAATTTCAACTTTAATGAGACGGAAACATATCAATTCATACCTCACAAAGCCATTATTGTCTATATCTGCAGCAAGAAACTGAGCAACAGTCATGTCCTGACCAAGAATCCACTTTGCCATCCTTCTATGCCGCTTATCCACTCTTGCCTCAGCCAAATAGAGGAAAGCTCGGGCCACCGCAAGCGTTGACACAAGCAGCCAAATTGCAGCAAAGATTCGACCGTGCAAGGTCTTGAATGCACGGTCTCCATATCCAACAGTGGTAACAGACATAACCGAAAGATAAAACGAGTCCACCCATCCAAGCCTCTCCACAAAATGCATAACAGCCACACCTATTCCAATACAAAGCACCACAACCCCCAATGCCAAACCAACCTTCATCCTAATCCTCATTCTCCCTTTCTTCACATCAATTATATAAGACTCCCTACCCTTCCCTTCCCTACCCTTGACAGCGCTCAACAAATGACTCTCCTGCAAATCAAGAACATAGCTAACCATCCCACTGAGCAATATGTCAATAAAGCCAAAACCAACCAACACAAACAGTATAGAGAAAAGCTTGGTTGGTGTACTATTCGGAGTAATATCACCATAGCCTATTGTGCACATTGTGACTATACAAAAATACAATGCATCCACTATAGGGTGAGTCTCGGTTGATGAAAAATCATGTCGATTGAACCAATAAATGACCACACCTAATGCCAGATAAAGAACAAGAAGAAGAACAGCCTGACGCACAACAGACTGGCTACCGAATTGGGGCCTTGAAACTGGGGATTGTGGATTGAAATCGCTGATCACAGCCATGGCAGGTGCAGTTTTGGAGCGATGAAGATTGGTTCTGCGCCATGAACAATTGGGTTCAATGAGCCAAGAGGAGGAGTGTTGTTGTTGATGATGAGTATCAGGGAGGGCTGAAGCTAAGTCCTGTGAGGCAGAACAAGAAGAAGAGGCACATTTAGGGGAATTATTGGGAACTGTTAAGGCATCAGCCAAAGGTGGAGGGTCTCTTGGGGAAGCTACAGAAGAAGGCCCAAAGATGATGCGGTCCTTCAACGCCGAAGGGGTCATAGGAAGAAGAACCTCATCATATTCTGGCAACGGAAAAAGTTGGGTTGGCAATGGTGAAGGCTTCTTTCTGGGGCTGAAATATGGGAGCAGAGGCTCCTTTTCCATGTGGGTATTATCTGAAAAGCGAGATTTTTGGAGGATATGCCTCTCTGTTTCTGAATAGAATGAAATTGTTTATCGAGTTTTGAGCTTTTTTCTGTTGTATAATATTGAGAGATAGAAAGGGGAAAATGGAAGTACAGCATTAGGTACAAGAATGAAGAGGGTGGCAATGTTACCTATGATTTGGGTACCACTCATTCAGAAGGCGATGCTACACTCACGCGCTTCTTGGCGGCTCGTGGGGTAGTGGCCCAAAATGAAATCGTGTGACATGCCAAGGACACATAACTGATAAGGTTTTAAAATTAATGTGACCTTGATTCAGTCCTGGTCATGTGAATGTGAATCCAAAGATGTAAAGAAAGTCCCAAACTTTATGATCTGAATGCAACATAAGAGAATAATTTATCTATATTTTATTTTATTATTAGTTGGGGCAAGTGTCTTGTATGTTGAGATAGTAACCATGCCTGCATAATTTACGGGAGAAAATGACATGATGTTATCTATATTGTCAACATATAAGCAAATATTTTTATATACTTATATGACAATCTTAGTTCGCCTAAATTATATTAATTTACTTTTTATTTAAGTTTCTATTATTTTAATTTTATCTTAGTTATCTAACAATGTATTCAGATGAAGAATTTTTGGAAAAATACTATTTTAAGAAAGAATTTAAAATACTTTAAATTGAAATATTTTTTAATTAAAATATTTAAAATGTAAAAAAGAAATTGTAAGTCACTAAAACATTTATAATTTGTAAACTTTATAAATTCTTTTTTCTAAATCTTGCATTCTCTGTTTTTTATATTGTAATAAATTTAAATATATTTTTTATAAAATCTCACATTTTATTTTTATAAAATGAAAGATAATGAGATTCCAATTCAAAATTGTATGCAAACTATTTTAATTTTTAATTTCTTTCTATTAGATTAATTCTAATAATTTAAATATATATTAATTTATTTTAAAGAAACAATTATTTTCAATTTCAAAAAAACAGTAAAAATAATTATTTTTAAAGTTATTTACATGAAATTTGAATTAAAACCTCGTTCCATCCTTTTTATTAAAAAAACTATCTTTATATATAAATATATTATCTATGATTAAATATAATTAAAGATTATCCATTACTCAAATTAAGTTCATTTTTAAAAAGAGTACAAGTCTTTTAATTCTTAACATAAATAACTTTTTTTCTATTGAATTAGAAGGATAATTAATCAAAATATAACTTACAAATAAGGATATATTTATTAAAATTAACATATAAGTTAATTAAAAAAAATAGTTAGAAGTTTAAGAATAGTTGAAAAGCACTATATTGATGGCAACAATGGTTTCTTTGTTGCAGCAACTTATCCGTGGTAGCTAACCTTTCTATATATTCAGAGTTTCAAATGTGACAACTATCTAAAACCGAGTAGCTCAACTACCAAACACCAAACTTATTCCAAAAATATTTTTAAAAAATCATATTATTATGAAGCGTGTTATGTCAAATTTTACCATTATCTATCCTCTTAATTTTACCATCACTTCCATGATCTTCCTTTTTCACATAAATCTCTATAAGGTAGTTATGTCAAAAATCATTTTTCATTAAAGAAATAAGGATCACTGATTGTATTGGTATCATTCATGAATCATGATCTACCCAATCGAGAATATAACGTTGTTTAGTGATGAAGATACAGCTGGTTGTTAACGTTTACACTGGAGCAAATTGTTTCCTTTTTAGACGGAAGATTGGAATATTTAGGTATATATGAATAAGTCAAAGGGGACCAGAACCTCATAAAAAGACAAATCTCTTTTACGATGAATTGAAATATAAAATAGAAATAAACATTTACATAGGTCAAAGATGGAGTTAATATATTCTAGTTCCCCAAGAAGTGAGATCGCCTTAAGATCTGGATCATAACAAATAACACTAAAATTGTATACATAAACTTTGGATTGAAATATTAGTTTCGTGATACTCTTCCCATTAACGAGTGATTAAATTAATATTGACTTCCTATAATTAAAATTACTTGAATGTCGTTTGTCGTCATTGCAATTAATCTCAGTCAATTTTTCAAAAACCAATTTAATGTCAACCTAATCCTTCAAAAAAGATAATAACAACTGTGCCTTAAAATTTACTAATTTCCTGGCCAAAAACCTTAATTTACTAATAGGGACTGATTTTGAAAGGTTCATTATACCATGTATCTCCCTCTTCAACATTCTACAAATCCTGTCCCTTCACCCACGCAGGCATTAAAAGCGGGTACAACATTTAAACCTCTAAAAGATACAGGTGACATAACCTTAATAACAAAATATTAAATTGTTTAAAATATATCATTTACATTGATGTAAATTAATCTCTATACTCACGTACATCAATTTAATCCCTCAATAATTCATCTTTACACACAGCACACATCCCAAATTTTTTTATTATACATTTAAAGATAATAAAATTTAAACTTAATGTAAACTACTCATATTTTTTTATCTTTAAACTGAACCTAATGTGTTTGCACACATCTCAATAATTCATCTATATAAAATATTCACCACTAAACAAACCCTTTCAATAAAATGTGTAACTTCTCCAACATGTGTTAACATCAAATATAAATTTTAAATGTTAACACAACACATTTAATTAATGAATATTGACATAATATCTTAATTTTAGTAACTTTTTATAATTTCTTTCAATTTCAAGAATCTTATCTCTTTAATTTACTTTCATCTAATAAATAAATCTTTTATTTTGTTACATTTGGTTTATTAAACGTTAACATGAGGTTTTATTTCTTTTCAAAATACATAATTTCATTACTGTTTAACATTAATGATATTTTTATATAGTATATTTTCATTTTAAAATTTTATCTAAATTATAAAAAACCTCATTGCATGAAAAAACAAAGATGACAATAAATAAAATATGGGTAGAATATTATAATGCCTGTACCCATTCGCATATCAACACAAGTAACAATTTTTATCCTAAACCTCACATTTGCTAGGTATCTGAATCACTATATCCATTATCTGCAGATTAACTAACCAAAATATAATCTTTCATCCCTCCAAATACCTTTTTGTACAAACTCATAACATATAAACTATTGTAAAATAAAAATTACTCATTAAAAATATAAATAAATTTTCGCTATCAAATTTTAAATAATTAATTTAATTCTTTTATTGCAAAAAATGATAATTTTAATTTTGTATATTTATCATTTTTTAAATTATATATTATATAATTCGAATAGATACTATACACCTCATACACATACCCCTTTAAAATTTTACGAATATTTAACCCATGCCCAGATTTAAACCTATCAAACAAAACTTTAACCTGCCCATTACAATTACTTTTGCAGATACCCAATGAACAAAGGACCCGTAACCATCCCTATGAGAAACTAATTAATAAAAAACAACATTAATTTAATTCCTTAATCTAGGAGCGTGTACAATGCCAATTTTCATAATTGAACCAAATTAACGTCAAAATTATTTTCAAAAATAAAATGACGATTCTTGAATCTTTGTAATCTTAAAATGGAGGGTTTATTCAAGAAAACAGAAATAACATTCTTTGTAGATAAAAACGTTTGCCCAGTTTTAAACACCACCCTTCCACCAATCCAAGGGTAAAGAACTCAATTTTTACTTACCCAGTTACCGAGTTGGTGCGTAACTAATATCAAAACTGCCCATCACCAAAGCAAGATAAACAGATCAAATTAAATCAACTTGAGCCTTAAAACAAATCCCGATGACCCACTACCACGTTTCCCTGAATGCAGCAGTAAGGGTGCCTTGTGATCCATTCGAATGGCTCTGGGAAAAAACTATTTCAAGATACATTGAAAAGGTGTTATCTGTGAGATGTCATCCACATGCTAAAAATTGTTATACAAATGAATATATGTCAATGTTAATAGAAAAGTTTCAAGTATATAGAACCGAAATACTAGATGAAGCACATTTCAAAATCCAGTTATGAAATATTGTGTCTGTAAAATACATAATAAAGCATGCAATCAATTCTCAGCACACCATTTAAAGAGACAGTGAAAGCTAATCATCATCTTCGAGAACACTTCGCCGCCTTTGTATCTGAAAAGGAAAAAAATGACATTGTAAAGATATATATATATATATATATATATATATATATACATACATATAACTTTGAAAAAATAAGAACAAAACAATGCAACCAACAGTACAACTTACTGTAACTTTAGTCTGCCTTGCAGTTTGGTTGTTTATCTGCTCCAGCAGCGATATGAGTCTTTCTTCAGAAACCTATATATGCCATTTCATTAGTCGAGGCAAAGTAGATACATCGATATTTGATACAATAATGCTCATGTGAAGTTATGGACTACCAAGTTTAAATATCCAATGGGACTAGCTCTATATAAGCAAAAATTTTCAGGTAGTAATTTCACTATTTCACTTTTTGATTTATTTGCCTTTATTTCCAAGGTAAAAAATGCCGGTGCAAAATAATTTAAAACCATCATCCTACATCTAATATCCCTATCGACACTATTGAAACTGTCAAATAAACCTAAACTCCAGAGATAT
The DNA here is from genome assembly GCA_037954105.1 of Canavalia gladiata. Taxonomy (NCBI): domain Eukaryota; kingdom Viridiplantae; phylum Streptophyta; class Magnoliopsida; order Fabales; family Fabaceae; genus Canavalia; species Canavalia gladiata. Next base: position 76,265,236 of record CM075658.1, on the reverse strand, counting down.
AAAATTGGTTCATATAAGTCATCATAGAATAGCCAACTTTCCTACATGTAAACTACAGATCATAGAAATTCTTCCAAAACAAGTCATTGTCTCAATCAGCCACCAGACAGTCTGCACCATGTTCAGGCTTTCCAGCATCATACAGTAACAAATGATTGTCACAATCACCATTCAACATGTAGGATTGTACAATTTTAAATCATCCAAATCCCAAAAGGAAACTCATTTTGCTTGGATCATGCCACCTGGGATCACATTCAAGCACATAAAGGTAGTAAGATCATTCGCTCTTTCTATTCCTGGCCAAAGTATCAGATGTTTGAAACTCATTTGAAAACCCGAACAAACCCAACACATTCAAATTCATATAATAACCCAAAATAAGCCCAGGAAAACCTTGAATTTTCTGCCAAGAGCTGGGGCTTAAATTACTCTCCAAATTCCAAAAACTAAAACTGCAACTTGGTCTGTGACTGGTTTTGCATGCACTACAATGAGAAGGCCATTGCCATTCTCCAGGACTGAGTGCCTTAAATCAGCAACTGATTCTGCTTTTGCACTCCTGTATCTCACTGAACACACACAAAATTTATTGGATGGTTTCAATAAATGGGTTCAGCAGTTAAAGGTCTCCCAGACTTGTCCCATCATCAAGGTAGTTCAATTGCAATCTTATTTGTGAAATCATACAATTCTAGGAACTTTTCCATCCCAATCATCTCACTCTCCAAAACTTGATCTGGTGAGGTCATGTGGACATGGATCATCAAGTTAATGCATAGGAACAGTGGACTAGATGATCCACCATGCCAACAAGTTCAGATCACACTCCAAACATCAGCTTAATCCAGATCACATTCCAAAATTTGATCTAGTAAGGTCACAGGATTTATCAAGTTAATATACATAGGAACCAGATGATCCCATCATGCTGACAAAAAGCTCATTTTTTACCCAAAAAAAAATCCAAAAAGCTACCCAATTTCTAAATTTTATTGTCTTTCCATTTCAAGAGTCATATTCTATCACCCTAACCCATTGAATCTGCACCGTCCTTCGTGGTTCCTTTAAAACTGCTCTGTTTCAATCTGTTCTTGTTCTGGTGACTGCTGCTCCCTCTACATCTGCTTGGTTTGACACCTCTGACCAAGTTCTAGGTGCTGGTTTGGAAGGTTTATGCCCTCCTTTTGGTACTAATTTCACCCTCTGTTTCATATCTTCCCAGTTCCCACTGTGGTTTGATTTGATCTACTTCTGGGCCCTGGTTCAGCCTCTTCTTCTCTCCTTCCTGCTCTGTTTTGGTGCTGGATTTAAAGGTTATTTTCTTCCTTTTGTTTTTTATTTTTTTTGCACAGGCATAGAGTAGGAATAGGTTAACAGCAGTATATGTTGCATTCATCCTTACATCATCAATAACTTCATATAGAACCTGATTTTATCAGTCTAACTACAGAATTATAACTATATATCACCTTGATTGTTTGTCAAAATTTGATAAAATTGAAAAATAAGAATATCCTTATCTCAATATATTTTGAAAGTGTAATCACGCTAATTTTGATATATATCAACAAGATATTAAAGAAGTTAGGATTTGCTTAAATATGTTTTTAACCCTTGTAAATATAACTACATTTAGTTCTTGTCCTCCAAAAAATCTTTAGTGAGTTTTAATTCTCATAGATATTAAAAGTTTTAGAAATGACCTCAATCACTACTTAGTTGTAACATAACATTGTATCTAGTTATGTCACACGGCATGGCAACTGACGTGTCTAGATGCATGATGTCACTTTAATAAGAACAAGAGTACAAGACGATTTTAAAATTTACAAGGATCAAATTGAATAATTCGAAAGGACTAAAAAAGTTTAGCTATATTTATAGGACAACATTATTTTATCCCATATGACTTATCTAAGATTTTGTAGATATTATTGATATGATTATAGCTTTCAATCTTGTGATGAGTGTTAAGATAAAATTATCTAGTAAAAAGTTATTAAAGTAATATAAGCATAAAACAAATTAAACCCACTCGTGTAAATTGATCCCTTCTGTGTGTGGACGTTTGTTTGAATATAATTTTGTAATTTGTGAAATTTGACAAATCACATGAATTACATTTTCCTTCCTTCCAATTCTACGCAGGATTTTGACTTTGACTACTTACCCATCACATACTCACCTTTTGAAGTTTATAAATGATAACAACTAACACAGACCAGAAAAAGTGAACTTTATTTTACTTGTGTTGTAATAGTATAAATAAAATTGATTTTAAAAGCAAAATACTTCATATATATATATATATGGATGAGGATCCGTTAATATAGGGTATCAAACTTGGACACTTACACCACTTATTAACTTTTCATAGAATGCAAGATTTACCAACCTAATTGTTGGCTTGGAAGTTCTTATCAAGTTAATTATGTTTATAAAATTTCATATAAAATAAAAATGAATAGATACTTCACTGCATAACTCTATTTTAACATATAATATATTATTAAAATATATAAAATATCAATTATTGAATAACATACCTATAGATGTCCAAATTATTTAAAATTTGATATACATGACTGGTAAAATATTATTACATTATTCACCAGTTGGATTGATAAATCTCACATTCTTTAAAAAGTTATCAAGTGATGTAGTATTCAAATTTGACACCATCAGAGAGAGATATGAGGAATCGAATTACCCTGCTATAGGTTATACCTATTCTTATACCATTTCATAACTTCCTACTAAAGTTTATCCCAAAGTCCACCCTTAGATTGGAAATTAATATCATATACATTATATTTACAAAACCTTAGATTAATTCAGAATTGTTTGATAGTCAATGATGGATGTCGAAATTAACATAATATATATTTTAGAATGAAAAGTTCGATTATATTCATATTGCTGCTCAATTTTCACATGAATTGACACAATTAATCATGGAACATCCTATGATTAACAGTCGGATAAGTAAAAATCACATTCTGAATAAAAATTATTGATGGTGTAAAACTAAAAATTGATATAACTTACATCAGTGTAATTCAGGTTTACTTCCATTTATCAATCTGATGTAAGATCTGGGATTTTGACAATCTTGCCATCAAATATCAATATAATCTGAATTTTAGAGTTAAACCTAGCAAAGCTAGTGACAACCACAAGATGCAACACTAACATTCCATGTAGGTTAAACAAAAGACTAGAACACTAGACCTCTAATATTGAAGAACCACACTAGACTATTGAGGAATTGAACCAACATTTTTATTGATCCTAATTAACATCTGCCTAAGAAAGCATTGCATGCAATAATAGCTTGACTAACTTTTCTGGATCAGTGATTGATCCCACAAATAAATGGAACAACTAGATTTTCACTTATCAAATTATGGTACATCATATGAAAAAGTTCATTAAGTTTAACTTAAAAAAGTTACCAGCAACTTGTGATAAAAATAAGAAAGGTTTGCAGCAAAAGACAAGATCCAACATACCTTTTCAGTTATCTGACCCATTTGAGCAGCTCTCAGTATAACATCTTCAACACCTCTTGCTTTCTCAGGTTTCACTAGAGCAATGCGAGCAACTGCAGATAATGATGGCAGAAACTTGAAAGAATGTAACAAAGCCAACTATGAGTAGACACTTAGTTGCCAAAAACACCTTACTAATACCCAGATGACTATTGACTAATAAAGCCCCAACTAACGATAAAACAGACAATTAATGCTAATAAATCCTAGCATACCTAATGCATACCACTCTTCTGTTTCTATTCCATACTACATCATTAGTCTTTATAATTTGTTTCAAGAGTAAATATTCAACTTCAATATTCAGAAAAATTAAACAGCACTGTTCAAAGTGCATTGTAGAAGTTCTGAATGAATACAGTAAATATGTGAAAAGATTAACTTGTACAGTAGCAACTCCCATCATCCTGTGACTTCCTATCATCCTATATTGACAATACCTGATATGATACAAATACAATATACAAAGTGTAATTAAGAATAACTATGAGCCTAAAATGTACAGCATTAACAAGTATGTCCTCAACATATGTCCCATATTAAATTATGCCATTATACACATCATTTTAAGACAATCATGAACCAGACCAAGTTTCAAAGGAAACAACATTGCTATAGAAGATAAAAAAAGTCAAACAACAATAAGAAGGCAAGATAATGTCATAAACTTACGTCTTTCTCGTGCTTCAGAAGACAATATCTGACTAAGCATCATTTGTCTCCGTTCCTCTGCCTCCCTAAATTATTTGTTTTTCCATTCATATCAATAATGGGTTTTATTCCAAGGAGAAGAAAAAATACATATATCTAAGAGAACATCAGAAGGATAAATGGATGAACAGATCTCGGAGGTTAAATCCATGCAACTGAGACAAATAACTAGTGCAACAGTAAGAGAAATCAATATTATTTCCCAAACAAACCTCTTTGCATCATCCTGAGCCTTCTGCTGTTCATTATTCTGCTGATTTCCCTGTAAATTAGGAGGGAAGGATCAACATAATTACAAGAAAACTATGACTCTCAACAGTGAAAGAATAGAATAAAGGTAAGCATAAGGCAAAGATCTCTAACCACGCCATGCCGAGCCATAAGCTCCTGCATCCTTCTCTGTCTGATTGCTTCCAACTCAGGATCAGCCTGAACCAGAAAATAAGTAATAAATAACCAATTATTAAAAAAATGCTTACAGTGTAGGCAGAGAGCAATGAAATGAAGATCCCAAACTCAAAAAATTAAAGAACTAAGCAGCAGAGAACCATAACACGAAAGATTTGAAAATTCGGTTTCCAAAAATTGTGCAACCCAAAATAGTCGCAAAAGGCGAGTTTTATGAAAGATTCCGTCGACCTTTTTCATCCGAAGAACAAAAACGGATAAACCCTAATTACTTAAGCGGGAATTGGAATGAGAACATACCATTTGGATTGGTGTGCAGAAGAAACCCTAGCGGGTCTCTGAACGATGCAGTAGTCGCGTTAGCAATAAGCGGTCGTTAGGAATAAGCGATCAAAACGATGGTTCTATTTCCAACAATATTCCATAAAATTAGCCCAATCCCACCATAAATATCTTCAAAGTTAAAAGCGCTAAATTTTATCTCGACTAGCATTCTGCCGTATATTATATGTTAAATTTAAATAAAATAAAATTATAAATGTTTTTATTATTATTTATAACTGCTATATTGTAATATGTTATGTTAATAAGAAATTAAAGGAATGAAACTCTTAAAATTGAAAATTAAATTAAAAAATTAAATTTTTAAAACTATGATATATTAAATTTTAAAAAATTATAAATTTTAAAGATTATTTATCTAAAATACATATTTTAAAAACTATTATATTGTATCAATATTTGAAATTTAAATTAAATTATTATTTAAAATGCATGAAATTATAAATAAGAAATAAAATAAAATCCTTAATATTTTAATGAGAATGAGAATAAATCCTATAAATATATTTTTTTAGGAGAGATCATAAAAAAGATTCTTGAAAAGTTGGAAGGAAAAATATATTAAAAGATGGACAAGGGAAACATCAAAGATATTTTCAATTAAAATTGTTCTCACTTTTCCTATTTCATCTCCTTGGCTACATTGAACAGACTTGAAAAAACATGTTTGAGCAGTTGTGCTCCTACTCAATTGTCGTACCATAACATTGTATTATCCTTTACTGTCACTTTCCTCGTTAAATTCTTTTAAAAACCACTTATTTAAAACACTTTTAGATGTTGTCACAAACTATCATTTTCCAAACCCCCTCCTCTTTACTATTACAAACTTTCTCCTACAATATCTAAACTTTATATATTTAGAAATACATACACTACATTTCAATTTTATTTTATCGTTAACCATTATTTTTTATAAATAAATATATTAAAGAGTAATTTCATTCAAATGGATGTTGAATTATTTTTCTTTACAAATAATTTTCTCTATTAAGTTGGAGTTAAATTATCAACTAAGAAAATCCAATGATTTATTTACTTTAAATTTTAATTAATCATCAATTCTATTTATATTTTTTAACCATAAAAATATAATAAAATTCAAAATTATAACAATTCATATATTTTTATTGATTATTTTCTCCTTTTCAAAATTCTATAATTATCTAATTTTATTGTGCTTTAATGTTTGAAAAAAATAAGTCATAGCAAAAATTTAATAAAAACTAAAATTTAAGATAACTAAACGGATAAAAAATTTCTATTAATAATATAATTTCAACTCAATAGAATGGATTATTTACAAAAGGATAATGTTTAAAAATAATTAAAAATAAATTAAAACTACCAGAAAAAATTAGTAAAGTATAAAAAGTAAGTTAAAATTAAAATTTAAGATATTTATTTATAAAAAAATTATTCATAAACGGAGATAATTTTTTAAAAAAAAAATTACTTTTTCTTTCTATTATTAAGCGAGCAATTTTTAGGCCTCGGCCAAGTAAACATAGAATATTTCCTTGAAAATTTTATAAAAGTGTTCATGAAAATTTATGACTTGATTCATATGAATTATATCTAAATAAGTCTGATTGTGAGTATGTATTTATTTTTGTAGGAACAAAATTTTTATCCAGAATTTTATGATCCAAACCAACTTAATCTTACGTAAATTAGTTTAATTTAGATTGGTCAAGATTTTTTTCCAAACTTAAATCAATTAAATTTAATTGTTTAAATCTAATTTTATACGAACTAATTCTATTAACATCCCAACTTTAAGATTTCTTTTATAACAATCAATGAATTGTTTTTAGTAACATTTTAACATTTTTTTTTATAAAAGTTGATGTTTATATTATTATTTTTTTAAAATATATTAACATCTCACAAGATTTATTAAAAAATATTTAATATATTTTTATTATAAATTAATTTTTTTAATTTATATAAAGATGTAACACTATATATTATTTTTCATTATAGAATTCTATAAAAAAATTATAATTTTTATATTATTATATATATAAAAGAGATTAAAATAATATAAAAAATAAGAAAGTATTGAATATTTTTTTGATAAATTTTTTAAAATATAATATAATTTATTAAATTTTTATTTTTAAATATTGTAGTTGCACAATTTCACTCTTACGTTAATTAATTTTTTTATCAAAATGTTAATTGTCATTATGTATTTATTTTTATGGTCAATGTTTTTGTCCAAAAGGGGATCCAATTTTTTTTGGAAGAATTATATTAATATTTTATAAAATTTATCGAAAAACACATTATATTTTTTATTCTATATTAATCTCTTTTTAATTTATATAAAGATATAATATTATATATTTTTTTTATTATATAAATCTATATAAACCTTTCTTAAAAAAAATTATATAAATTTTATAAGTATCAATATAATTTATCTTTTTTTTTTAAACACCGTAGTTGAACAGTTTTACTTTTACGTTAATTAATTTTGTTGGATCAGAATATTAATTGTTATTATGAATTTATTTTGTAGTCAGATTTTTTTTTTTGGTACAGAAGGGAGTCCAATTTTATTCACATGGATTATTATAATACAAAAACATGGGTTGGGCCGCCGTAGTTGGTTAAGCCCGGCCCCAAGCAAAATTAACACAGGAAATTAAAAGGGGAGCACCGTCCATCGTCGTTGTGCTTCTTCTCTCTTTCGAGGTTGTCGTTGGAAACACTCAATCTATTCAAGTCCAGCAGCAGAATAATCACAACCACAAGACATGGATCCAAAGTTAACAGAGGTTTCCCAACTCTTCGACCGCTTTAAGGCTGCGTTTCTCAGAAACGACTTTGATACCTGTTCCAATCTACTCTCCCAGCTAAAGGTATTTTTTCCCCAACCAAACCCTAGTTTACTTATTTCACTAAATTCGGAAATTGACCCATCCCCTTTGTTGCCGCTCTCTGAAGATCAATTGATTTGCTTTATTTTTTATTTTTCTTTTTGAAAATTTGAAAGAAATTGTAGGTTGGTGTAGGTTGCCACAGTCTGAGATCATCATTGCTTTAATGTTTGCAGGTGTTACTTACAGGGTTCAAAAGCCTTCCACCCTTGTTTGCAGATACACCTAATGCAGTTCATGAGTTAACAATCGCAAGTAACATTCTTCGCTCCAATCAGTGACTCTGTCCCCCCTCCCTCAATTCTTCTTTGTTTATTTTTGTATAGCCATCGCTAAGCCTACTTATTTAAGTAATAGAATCAGATCCTCTTAATGAATCTTAAATATGGTTGATATCATAAAGGAAACTTTCATGCAATAGCTTGGCTGTAAGTGCTTGGTGATTGAAAATGGGATTTTCTCTTCCATGCCTGCTATTTGAGTAGGCAATGGTGAGTAAAGCTGAAACTTTAACATTTAAGAATCCTGTTTTGTTGCTAGTAAGAGAATTTTGCTATCTGGTTGTGGAGGAAGTCCAAGTTAGCCTTTGTTTTGCTGTATGACAGGTGGTTAATATGGTTTACTGTATATTTAGAGGAGAAAAAGAGTATAATAAATATTTCTTTATTTAAATGTGTAAAGTGTTAGATGCTTGATGGTGATGGAAAGGTGAGTCATGTTGATTAATTCGAACAAATTACTAAAACATTTTTGTATGACTGAGCATGACTAAGATAATAACTACTTAAAAAAATAAAAAGAAAGAAAAAAGAAGTTCAATGTCTAAGATGTTTTTTCTTTCCTGTTGGTTTTTGAAACTTCCAGGAGATATATACGAGCATGCTGTTGTCCTTAGTGTGAAAATTGAGGATCAAGATGCTTTTGAGAGGGATTTCTTCCAGTTGAAACCTTATTATACAGACGCCTGGTAACTGATTCATCTTTCTCCACTCTCTTCCCTCTTTACACGTATAAAACATCTGCTTGTACTCTGGGACAGCTGAATTTGCAATCTAAACAATGGACATGTCTTGATTGTGTGCTCACCGAACATAAACTTCTAGTGTATGCCAAAAACATAATAGTAGTATCTATACTGAAGTAATGCACATGCAATTTTTTCTTGTTGGCTCTTATATTTTATGGGGGCTTCTTCTGTATTGCAGCAATCGCCTTCCACCATCTCCTCAGGAGTACCCTATACTGGGCCTCAACCTGTTGAGACTACTTGTGCAGAATCGAATTGCTGAATTCCATACTGAGTTGGAATTGCTCTCATCCACTGCTCTGGAGAATCCATGCATCAAGCATGCTGTGGAGTTGGAGCAATCTTTTATGGAAGGTGCTTACAATCGTGTCTTGAGTGCTCGACAGACAGTGCCACATGATACCTATGTTTATTTTATGGATCTTTTGGCGAAGACTGTCAGGTAATAATTGTTAGCTATTTCTCTAATAGCCTTTTGGATGATTGAATTCAAGTGATAAACTAGAGGGAACTGGAACTCCCGCTGGATTTAATTACTTCAGAAGTTGGGCTTATAGCTGTTTTAGATTTTTCTCCTCCATGCTGGTTTCTATACTATTATTAAATTTTGTAAGCTATTTATTGCTTGTATTCTATTCTTTATGCTTCCTGCAATGGCAATTTGGTGGAAGCATGACCTTAATTATCATCATAAAGTTTAAAACCCTGCCCACTCTTGCAGTTACATCATTTTACCATTTGTGCATCTATGTTGACTTTCTAATTAGTTTATATCTGTCTTCAAACATTCAGAGATGAAATAGCAGGATGCAGTGAGAAGGCATATGACTATCTCTCAATTAACGATGCTAAGCAAATGTTGCTGTTCTCCTCAGACCAGGAACTCCTGGAATATATTAAAGAGGTGCGCAATGTTGTGATCCCTTAGTAGGTGTGCGTAAGATGCAGGGTTTTTTTTGGGGGGGGGGGAGTTGGTGGTAAAAACCGTTGTTTTAAAAACTGGACTGGACAGGCTGTTGAACGGGAAACCAGTCTGGCATCTGGTCTGACCGACCCCAAAAACAGGTTGTTTTAGAACCGGTAAAAATTAGTCAAGAACTGATGTCGAAATTCTGTTTGAATTGGTCAGGTTTTAATTTTTTATTTTTTGTTATAAAATATAATTTTTAATTAAGTGAAAAATTCAATGACTAGTTATCAAGATCCATTTACATGAATTTTTATCATTTATTCTTTTTATTGTTGATTTATTATCATACAAAACATATAACATGGTTATTTTAATTTATTAAAAATATATATTTAACTATCACCGGGTCAACTAATTCAACCACAATGGAATCATTGAACCATGAACAAATATCTTTATTGGTTCAATGACTGGTCCAGTTTTTAAAACATTGGTAAAAATACACTAGTTTCTTTACAAAATAAAAAAAATTCATCTCTTTTTGCAAAATTTCTTTTTGTTCTCATGTTCTGAATTTATTATCTATTGATTGCATCTTATTAAAAAAAATCTTTTTGATTGCAGGAGCATCCCGAGTGGGAGACTAAGAATGGCAGTGTTTTTTTCCAAAAGGCAAAAGAATCTGCACCATGCAAAGAAATACCCTCGCTGCAACTCATCAACCAGACACTTAGTTATGCTAGGGAGTTGGAGAGGATTGTCTGAAAAGAAATGCAAAGGCTTGTGTTTCCAAACTTTCTAGGTGTCTTGCTAATACTGTGTTTTGAAATTGTTTATTTCTGATTCAATGCGGAACTATAAAATTGTTCACCTCTGTATTTTGGTGGCTGTATTGTTTCTTCCCCCTCCTCCCCACTAATTGTGCACTCGGAAAAGGAAAAAATCGCTCCACACTTGCATCTACTTTTCTATGTTGAGGATAGATGAATGTCCGAATTCGAATTATGGGGCCGTACAATTTTGGAGCCTTGTACTCTCTTGATTAGAGATGGGCATAAAACCCGGCGCTGACCAAAATCGTCGGGAACTGACACGCCGCCATGGTGATGTCAACTGACGAGTTCAAGGGATTCATGGACTTTGTTGGGTAAGGAGAAGTGGATAGAGAGGATTAAATCGGTTGGAGGTGAGTTCTACAAATATTATCCGTTGGACATCGAAATTGATCGACAATTTAAAGATTTGTTGGAATTCATAGTTTTTTTTTAGAATTCATGGTTTTTTTTATTGAAATGTGATTTTTTTTCTATATTTTATGGTTTCATCTTTATAAAGTTTTTAAAAGCATCTTATCCTGTTAAGTTGGAGTTTTCATTTTCGATTTTGCTTAAAGTCATCTCTTTTTCAAACTTTTTTGTCAGAATTTATGGTTGTGGTCATCGGAATCTGAAAATTTTTTTATTGTTTTTTATTTAATTTATTTTTAATTGTTCGATTAAGTCGATCATCGATTATACCTGTATCCAACAACAAATTTGACGTTTTAAATGAACAAGAATGGGATGATTTTATGAACGATGGTTAAGATTTTTTGACCCAAATCTGTTCGATTACCACCCCTACTCTTGATCACGTTAGAAAATTTGAATGGTTTGGTCAGCCAGCTCCTAATTTTTTTTTTTCAAAGAAAATTATTGCCAATCATTTTGTTTAGAAACTAAATGGTGAGTAGAGAAAAATTTTGAGATATGATTTAATTTTTTTTGCTGTCAACCATTCTGGAGTTAAAAATATTTGCTTTGAAGCGTGAGTGTCTCGGTTTGTTCTTTTGTGCTTCGAGCATAAGAGAGTGATGGGCCAGAAAGTGCTTTTGCTCTGGTTCAGTTGTGAGCAATGACTTCATTGAAGGCTCATATTGTTTGTGGATATTTGTTTTTTTGCCATTCACATGATCAATTTGAATTGGCTTTAGAATGGGTGTTCAGCTTTACTCAAATCCGAGAAACATTTTGGCATTATATTTTCCAAATTTAATTTATAGTTGATCTAGCTTATTCGGCTGTAACCATCTACTTCCAATCAATGCAGATTAAGGTACTCCTTTGTTGGAGAATTGGAATTGAATAATTATTACTCCATCCTTCCTTTTGCTTTTTATCTGTATATATGAAGAAATATAAATATTAAAAATATAATTAATGTTATTAAGTTTTTAAAAAAAATTATTTATTTAATTTATCTTTTGCTTTTATACTTTTTATTTATTACTATTGATATTAACTAAATAGATATAATGGTGTATAAGAAAAAAATAATATTTTCTTGGAAATCCAAGTATATAGAAAATAGAAATGATTTTTTTTTATTTGTTTCCTGTATGGATTAAAAAAAATATGATTTTGTTAGCTCCAATCAATGAGTGAATTATTTCATTTTTGAAATAATTGATGTTAGGTTCAGAATCTAAAGTATTTTAAGCTCTAATCTTCAATTAAAGTCAAAGATTTATTTAAAAAAAATATAACTGCATGCAGTACATGCGCACACATTAGATATAAATTAAAATTAAAATAAAATATAGAAAATTTATTTTAAAATTAAATTAACATACATTTTTTGCATCTTAGAAATTTAGGATTGATAACAATTTTTTTTTTTGTAATAATAAAATTTTTGTCTATAATTTTATAATCCAAATCAACTTAGTCTTACTTAAATTAGTTTAATTTGAATTGGCCAAGATTTTTTTCCAAACTTAAATCAATTAAATTTAATTATTTAGAGATTTTTTTTCCAAACTTATCAATTAAATTTAATTATTTAAATCTAATTTTAAGCGAACCAATTCTATTAAACATCCCAACTTTAAGATTCTTTTTATGATATTCAGATGAATTCCTTTTATTAACATTCTAACTTTTTTTTTTTTATAAAAGTTGATGTTTATATTATTTTTTAGAAAATTTTTAATTTTGATTAGAGACTAATATTATTATGGAATATTGCATTTTGGTTCTGTTCATTCTTAAATTTGATAGGTTAAGCAGTTTTTTTTTTTTTTTGCTTTTTTGTTTACATAAGTTGGATAATAACAATGGTTATAAGTATATAAAACAAATGCTAATAAGACTTTGTCAATAAGTGTTTCTACGTGTAATATAAAAATTATGAGTAATCAGCTTTTTGGGGTTAATTTCATGCTTTATTGTATCCAACTTTCAACATTGCTATTATGTAGGGTCAACCGTAAACATTAGATGCCCGGTAAGTGTTAATTTCATATATCAAAACCTTAGCCTCTGTTGAAGACTAACATGTCATGCAGGATTTTTAGCACACTTCTTAATATCCTTTTAACATTATTATTATACTAGATTCAAATGTAATTTTAATTTTATGTAGAAACAAAACAAATTAAGTTTATACACATATACATATACATACATATATATATATATTTGTAAATGAGTGTCAAATATAGAATGTAAATAATTAATTTAACCATAAAACAACCAAAACACACCAAACTATACAAAAAAGATTATGGAGTTCTATAGAAATCATGAACAGCAAAAAAAAAAAAGAATTAAAAAAAATCTAACCTTACCAGTCAATAACAAGAGTGTAAAAGTCATTGTAACGAAAAACAAGACAATGACAACCAGCATCGATGGTTGATGCTATAACACATCTTTCAAACAGCCCTATCCCAAATAGTTTGTTTTTAAATAGCATTTTTTAATAAATAATTTTAAAATATACATTATTTTGGTAAGAAAACCCATCTACAATATCACTTCTTTAAAAAGGAAGTTAGAATAGCTTCTTAAAAAAACGATTATGTTGAGATTTTGAGTCTAACAAAAAAAGTTTATCTAAAAAATTTTATAATAACTTAGAAGTAATTTTGTCATAAAGAAATCCTAAACAAACGTACTCAAAGATTTATTGATTGTTGAAAATACTAATAGGGTGCTTTGGACGAAATCTCTGAACTCCCTAAGAAGCCAAAACGTGGCAAGAATTGCAGCAAATGCATTTGATCTGCCTGTCTGTATGCTATTTACACTTTCCTATTTGAGCAAAGCCATAGTGAAATGAAAAGTTAAAACCATGACCTTATTTACGTCTGTAAGGGCCAACCCTGGCGTCAAAAACCCAAGCCCAAGATGATCAATGCTTCCGCTACCTGTGAGGCTCGTCCTTATTCGCCAACAATTATGTGGCACCATGTCTTTTTCCCAGGACATCAATGTCCCTAATAAAATCAATAACTTTTTGTACCAAAAAATAAATTAATAACTTTTATGTGATAGTTACTTACAACCCACCATTAAACACGGTTAACACTAGTTTACGACCTAGATTCCCTGATTACCCTAAAATTCTAAAGATAGCGTAAAGGGAAGTTCACATGCATCACGCTGCTTCGCCCCCTTTTCTTATTTCCATTCACTACCGGAAAATATTTTTCGTTTTTTATTCCCCCCTCTTTTCTTGGGTTAAAAAATGGACAAAGAAGTAAAGTAAATTCCAACCCCATTCACACCCTCACTTACCTACGACCCAAGTAAACCCAAAATTTGTCTTGACTGTGAACCGAGGAAACACAGATCATAGATTCTAGAGTTACCAAAACACAGTAATACTAGATTCCCTGGTCCCACGAAGAACAGATCCCAATCAAGCAGCTAAGAAACATCGATCAGAAGGCCTATGGTTTGAATGTTAGCATCTACATCAGTGGATCAATTCCCACACTACACTAGTCCACTCACATACATCACTGACTCCCAAGTGAAGTCCAATTAGTCAACCTCCAAACCCCACTTGTGAATCTTAAAAGCAGCATTTTTAGTTTCCCAAATCCGAATTACCCAAGACCAATAAGGCAAGATTGAGAGGAAGTAAGCACTGGAACACTCCCTACCAAAGAAAAATGGGTTTCACCTTCACCACCATGACCTTAAACTTGCTCCTCCTAATGGCCATGGTGGCCACCAACATCCTCTCCCTCTACCACCTTTCCTCCACACTCCAGTCCCCTAAATCCCCCAAACCACCCCCTCCAGTCCCTGACCAACTCCTCCACCAACTCCACACCATACGCGCCACCATCAACCACCTCACGCGCATCCAAAACACTAACCCAAACACTAAAAAATCAACCATTCCTTCAGATCTATTACTCTACTCACACCTCTCTCCAATAGCCTCATCCTGCCACAACCACCCTGAGCTTCTACATAAGTATATGACTTACACTCCCTTCTCTCTCTGCCCCTCCGATTCCGATTTAGCCGAATCCTTAATCCTCCGTGGTTGCCACCCTCTCCCTCGCCGGCGCTGCTTCTCCAGAACGCCGCAAAAACCTCCAAACTCAAATGCTCTCCCTCAAAACCCTTTCCCTTCTTCTCTCCCTGACGCCACTGTCATTTGGGACCGTTACACCTGCAAATCCTTCGACTGCCTCAACCGTCAAAACCCTAACCTAGGTTTTCAACCTTCTCGTGACACGAACAAGTTCAATTCCTACAAGACCGATTTGGATCTCCCGATTCAGCAGCTCTTCCAGATCGCGAAGTCCGCGAAGTCGGTGCTCCGACTAGGCCTTGACGTCGGCGGCGGCACCGGCTCCTTCGCCGCCACGATGAAGCTCCGCAATGTGACGGTGGTGACCACAACGATGAACGTGGCGGCGCCATACAGCGAGGCCGTGGCGCTAAGGGGGCTGGTTCCACTGCACGTGCCGCTGCAGCAACGGCTGCCGCTGTTCGACGGAGTGGTGGATCTGGTGCGGTGCGGGCACGCGGTGAACCGGTGGATTCCAGTGACGGCGATGGAGTTTCTGTTGTTTGACGTGGATAGGGTGTTGAGAGGAGGGGGGTACTTGTGGGTGGATCACTTTTTCAGCAAAGGGGTGGACCTTGAAAAGGTGTATGCGCCTTTGATTGGGAAATTGGGTTACAAGAAGGTGAAATGGGCGACGGGGAATAAGACAGATGCCAGTGGCGTTAAGAATGGGGAACTTTACTTGACTGCGTTGCTGCAGAAGCCTGTTTCCAGATGATGTTTACGCACAGATGTAAGAACTGGTAACCTCTAATTTTGCACAACTCTTCCTTTTCTTGTGTTTTATGGTGAATGCATGAAAAATTTTATGCTTAATTATTGAAAATTTGAAATATATGGCCTGCTTTATACAACATTTGCTACTTAACTCCACGTGTTTGTTTAAATAAAAAAATTAATCGTATTTTTTGGTGTTACACATTAATAAATAAAAAGTTTCGACTTCCGTTTCATGGTGCGATGAATCTATTTGATATGATACGATAAGTCTCGTCTTAAATAAGGGTTTTTTTTGTGTGCTTTCTCTGTGTTTAATTTAAAATTCACCATGATTATTAATTTAATTTAAGGTTATTCATATGAGTTTAAACTTGATGGACGTTTTTGGAAAAAGGGCTTTACTGTAGTGCCACCTAATGACGTGTTTACGTTTACAATTATCTAACTTCTAACCAAGAAACATTGAATCCGATGCTATTCTATTGGAAACGTATTGGACTTAGCTTAACCTCGAAAGTTTCTTCAAGAAAGAATTGCTCTCCATGTTTATGGGGGGTAATTTGACTCTATTCCTAATCAATGTAGGACATATGTAAATTCTTATAATTATATATTGGTTACGTTCAAATATTGCACCTTAATTAATGCTCGTCCTGGTTGGGGGAAGCCTCAAAGGGACATGTGTTGTGTGTTTGTTGGGTCATTCTACCATAAGCATGAAATATTACTTGAGGTCTGTCTTGTTTTGTCTTATGAGTTGTGTTTGCTTCATTTGGTCCGTACCATATAGATTGTGTTGCATTCTTGAAACGTTGGATTCTGATGGGAAGGTAAAAAGGTAAAAATGATATGGAACACATAAGTCCAGTGATGAACACTATTTAACTAAATTAGTTGCAGTACTGTCATATTATATAATGGCAATAGTTCTAATGAGCGGTAGGTGTCTTCTAATGTTGATGAGCATGAGCAATCAGCCTCATTTCAAATATAGAGTTCGCTTATGACAAAAACAATTTCCTGTTCTTAGTCTCGTTAGATGAAGGGATTTTTTTTAAGTCATTGCTTTTCTTTGAACTCTTTCTCACCCTGGCATTGCCAACTAGCTTCGGAGGAGTTGATCAGAAAAGTTGAAACAGTGGTTCTTTGTGAGTTTTTAGTATCTTGAGTAATCAACTGTTACACTTTAACCATCTAAAATGAGCTCACTATTGCAGAAGTTTTATGCTGTGATTCAAGAGAATATGTTTTTACTAATAATTTAGGTCATGTACAAGCGCAGGACAAGGCTACAAGGCCCACTAAACAACACTGGGAACATAATGAATGGGAGTCCTAGCACAATCTTAGTATCATATATATGAGGAGACACATGAACTTGGTCTCTCAAGGTTTAGGTTCTCAGAAAATCTTCCTATTGTATGGATGAAGTTATTCTGCACAGCGGTGTGTCTCTCCTCTTCTAGTTGGCTTACCCAAAGATCTTTCATTATTTCCTTTGAAGCTGTGTCCATGAGTGGGGGAGGCAGCCAAGCATTGAAATATTCTGAAAAATGAAACTTGGATGAGATGACTGAATTACAATAGGATGTCTACAACCTTGTGTGGGACCTGTATATGAGGGTGAGGGGAAAATCTATTGTTATCATTGATTCAACTTTTACTGATGGCAACGAAACAATTGGTTTTGTTTAATATGATCTGTAAACCGAACCTAAAGATCTAAACGTCAGTTAATAGGGTGTGCTACCGTTTGATCTAAAATAAACTAGTAAACTTCTGATATCATTTTTCTCTTTTTAATGTGTTAAAATTTTATAAATTCTTTTGGTTGGTATGTTACTTCTAGTTATTGTTCTATCACTCTACAACTCCCCTTTCTGACTCTGATCTACTGGGAATTTTTCCGCCCTATTCTGCTCATTGCAGTTTGATATATGCTGTAAGGAAGATAAGCAGATCAGATTATCCTGATTTCCTTGCTCATAGGTGTTTATGGGGCTCGTATTGAAGCAATTTTCATGTCCACTGTGATGGATCGTAGAATCAACCCATTGGAAGAAAGATAGAAGGAAGTCCATGGCAGGTGTATATCCATGGGTGACTTGGGGAAACTGGTTGAGGAAAATAGCTTTATATGATCGTTTTTGCCTCCTATTTGATTAAATTGTGATATCCCAATTAATTGTTTTGAAATAAATTTAAGAAACGCCATTGCCTGGTTGGTTTTCATATAGTTTTTTTTTGCAGCGCTTGCCATTTATTACAATGGAATGTCCTGTTTTATTTGATATTTCATTTATCATTCTTGGAAAACTTCTGTGAATATGAATCGAAAAAGAAAAAGAAACACATACGTTTTAGCCAATTTCCACATCGTAATTTATTAATAGCAAGCCACATCGCAATTTCTTCTATCTACATTTTTATTTTTATTTAAAATATTTGGAATTTTATAATGAATTTGAGATGTAAAATAATTTTAATAGTTTATAAATGTTCTAGATCCAAGTTCAATTTCTATATCTTCCATGGGACAGCAAGCAATGTCAATAATGGTTATTGAGTTCACTCCATTTGAAGTCCAAAATGTCTGTATCTGGGCACTTCATAGAGGTTCTTACATTTTCATATATGAGATTAACGAGCAAAACTATTCAGTGATTAACGATCTTTCTGTTATATTAGGCATATCATATGGCTATACATCTTATCCTCAGCCTTGATTTACCCATATTTTAGTCTATATAACAGGTTTGTATGTAGAGTTTGGGTATGCATTATTTCATAAATTGTTACTATATTGAAAAAGTCACTAATTTGGATGTTGGAGTAACTTTGCAGCTATTCTTTACCTTTGCTTGAAACCTTTCAACAATGTAGTAATGCAGTTATTCCCTCGCTTAGATCCAACAAGTGAAAGATAAAATGTTAAGAACAATATGGGTTTTACTTTTCGCACCTCCCTTTTTTTCTTTTTACGCCCCACTTTTTTTGGACATTTGGATATTCTCGTTTTATCCTTTACGTTTTTTAGTATACATTCCGTAAATTAGTTTACGGAATATAAAAAATACATTCCGTAAACTAGTTTGCGGAATGTATTTTTTACATTTCATAAACTAGTTTACGGAATGTATTTTACACCGCAAATTAATTTACAGAATATATTTCACGGAAATGTATTTTTACATTTTGCAAACTAATTTGCGGAATGTAAATTTTTACATTCCGCAAATTAGTTTACGGAATATAAAATGTTTACATTTCGCAAATTAATTTACGGAATGTATTTGTTAAAGGGTATAATTGAAAAAAAAAATTACAAAAAATAAAAGGGGTGCGAAAAGAAAAAACGAGGTCCAAAAAGGAATCCCCTTCTCACTTGCCTCTACAAAGAAGTAGCATTAATCTCCAATCTAGGCCCAATAATTCAGTTGCATATCATTATCAAGGCTGTACAAAAGGAATGGCTTTTGCCATGTTCTTTGTCAAATTTTAAATTATAGATTTCTGGAGACATCCAAGTATGTGACATGGAAGCAGTTTGGATGCTTTGAGGCAAGGAGCACCATCCCGAACTCCTACCTAAACAGTCTTCTAGAATAACCAAACTCTAAACAAGGATCATGGAAGGAGGGGCAAAGGGATATAGTTTGAGTTTACTAGCATTTTAAACTGAGTTATTTAATTTAAATTAATTTTTATTTTTAAAATTTATATAAATTAATTTTTTAAAGATATACCAGAGACAAATTTATAAGATAAAGATAAAAGTCAGAAATTAACAGAAGAATTATTTTAAATAAAAAATTAATTTAAAACTAAATAAGTTAGAAATTAAAATACCCATAAACTCCTTTAATAATTATATCTTTCTCAATGTACCCCTCAGCAGGATTTACCAAGAAGTCATGATCACAAAGTTCGTCAAGGATGAAAGGCCAACATTCATGAAGAAAAAAAATCACGATACCAAAAGATATTATGTTTTCCATGACTACATTGGACATAGCACGGATGAATATATCCAACTGAAAGATGCCACTAACACTTGAAATAAATCAGAATGAGTTTGGATAATTTTGGGACTTGGGGCTGACCCTATGTTTGGTCATTTCTTCTATTTCTGACTTTTGGGCAGATTTAGCCAAAAAAAAATTGTGAAGTTTTAGGAAAATTATTTTACAATCCTAATGTGTTTCTTATCCTAAAATATAGTTTTTTAATGTTTTATGAGCTTTCTGCTAGAAGTACAACAATACAAGGACCTAGAAAAATTACCATATCATAAAATATTAAAAATAACCCCAGCAGCATTAAAATGGTAAAATTATTCCCGGATCAATCTCAATAACAAATAGGATTAAAATCACATTTTACAATTTGCCAAAATCGACAAAAAAAAAAATAGTGGTGTTTCACCTTTTGTTTTCCCTCTAGGAAAATTTTGCATCTCATTTGAAAAGGAGGATAAGATCTTGATCCCTCCCCATTGACGGTGATGGAGATGGAGGAGGGGAAAAGCCTTAGAGCATCTCCAGCCGCAGATGCTTAGAGAAGTTCTGAAGTTAAATAGCCAGCGCTTAACATTTTTTTTAGTTGGAGAAGAATGACGTGGAACAACTTTTGATTAAGAGTTGCTCAAATATGCAACTGATGCTTGTAAAAAGAAACTACTTCCAGCGAGAAAGAAGAAGAATATATCAGATTCATCCCAAAAATTCATCCAAACCAAATAGAGAGGCATATCAGAGCATATCGGAACTGTGGGTGATGGGGAGAAGAGAGGGGGAAAGATGTGGAGAAAAAGGAGAAGAAAGAGGGAAGGGAGGGGCCTTTGGAAAATAAGGAAAAAAGAAAGTTGCAAAAAATATAATTTTAAAATATTTTATTTAATTATTATATTTTAAATAATTATAAATAAGATAAAAATATTAAAAATATTGACTATATGGGGTTCATTAAAAAAAAATTATAGGGTTGCTATCTTAGGATAGAAAGTTGCTTAACTTAAAAAAAAATGAAAAAATATGATATGTATATATAAGATTAAAAAAATTATTAAGCAACCCTTCAACGATTTCTTTGCTGCAGATGCTCTTAGAGCATGCTTGGATCATCGTTGCTCTTACTTTTTTCTCCTTTCGAATAAAACCACACCACCTGAAAACTAAGAGAAAACTAAAAAAAGAGAGGGAGAGAAAAACAAAAGAGGTTTAGATAATAAGTAGAAAATAGAAAAACAAAAGAGGAAGAAACCTTTAAAAAAAAAAATAAGAATACCTAATGAAACATATAAAGTTTAAAACTTGAAGAAAATAAATAGTGTGCAAAAGCACGAGTTTGAACCTTATAAAAAAATTCAAACTTGCACAAGAAAAATGTAAAGTTGTAGAAAAGAAAAGTTGAAAATAAAAAAGAAAAAAAATTAAATAAAAAAATGAAAAAGATTAATCCCTATTCAAATGTTTAAAAGTATTTTAATTTTTATAAAAATTGAAAATTATAATATTAAATGTGATTAATTATAGACTAAAATGAAACATAAAATGTTAAGAGATTCATGTAAAAATGCATTATATGCTTCCTTAGCCTATCAAATTGTAAATTAGTGATCATGTTAAAAATTAAAATATTGGTGAATGTAAAGAACTTTCAAACATAACACCTTAACAAAGTTGAGAAGGATTACTCAAACTTGAAAGAACCTTTAGAATAAGACTAATTAACTTTCTCAAAATAAATTTAAAAAGTATCATCACATCCGGTCTAATAAAAGAATCTAATTTAAAACACTACAAGATCAATAATTAATATCATTATTTTGATATATTTCTTAAAATTTGATTGTACCAAGTTGAAAAGATATCTATTTTAGATAAAAATTATAAGTTTAAAATCAATCTCTGCATCTTCTATGCAATAATTTGAAATGTTAATAATAGTTATTGAGCCAACTTTATTGAGATCAAAAGGTTGAAATCTGGACATTAAATAGAAATTTTTAAGAAAAGATCTAGAATATTCAATAGTTAAATATTCTATTATTGTCATATTAGACACACTACATAAAAATGTTCTTTATCCACAGTTGTCGTTGACCTACATTTCAATCTTTATATAAAGGATACTTATAAAAATTTTAGATATTTTTCAGTATTATATGGACTATTACTTTATTAAAATCGTCATCAAATTGATGATTAGAATGTCCTTATAAAAATCTTTTACCTTTACTTAAGTTATTCCATTAAGTATTAACTTTTTTTTCCAGCTAACAAAAAAATATTTAAAAAGCATCACTTGAAATATAGTTGATTGAAATGTGATTGATGCGGAAATGCTCTCCAAATATAGAGAGTGATTACAACTAACTACACTGTAAATAAAAAAATGGTTAACATATGTTATTTATTTTGGAGTAAAGTCAATCCAAATAACACTTCACTTAAAAATTAATTTTAATATCACTTAGAATGATATTTCACCTCCAATCATGTTCTAAATGGTACCATAAGTATTTGTAACCTCTCCAAGTAAATTACAATTTTATATTTAACCCTACGTTAAATGAAATTTAGAAAATGATTAACTAAACCATTCTCTAAATGAGCATTTTTTTTTAAACTTATGTTATTGATGTTTATTTTTATTTTTATTTTAATTAAAGTGACAAATTAAATATTTCAGACAAAAATATCATAAAAAAATAAATTTTTTTAACCTACAAAATTTAATTATTTTAATAAAAAAATATAAATTTAAATTATAGTTAAAAATAAATTTAGAATGAAGTGATTAATGTTCAGATATATTAGTATTGAAAAAGTAATTTTATGTCTGAATTGAATCTTGTTATATATGACGGAATAGGCTACCTATTATATTATTAATATATATTTTTTTTAAAATTTGTTCAGATAATTTTTTTTACAAATATTTATAGGAAAATAAAATTAAAATTATTTAATTTTTATAAGTTAAATGAACACATATTAAAACTTACGAAAAATTTGAATGAGAATTTTTTATATTTTAGTTCGTAATTATTATTTTTTTCATAATTATTCGTTAAGTATTTATTAGAATTTTTTTCAAATTGTGCTTGAATACAATTATTAAATGCTATAAAACAATCATGTCATTTTACCAAACTTTTTAATAAAAGTGTTAAATATGTTTGTTTATTTATTTTGTACCCAAGCATGTGGGGTTTTATTTTTAATTTGTATCTAAGGTTATCAGATTCAAATTTAAGATCTTATTCAAATTATTTAATCTTCCGTCGTTAAGTTAGCTGTAGTTGCAGTTGAATCTTTCTCCTTGGTTTGTTTCCTAAGTTTCTATAAGCATAATTAATTTTAAAATAATTATTAATTTTTATTCTTTTATTTTCATATTTTTAATTAGCATTAAATAAAATGTGAAATATTTTTTATATTTTGTATTTACTGCTTACTTTATAAGATAGTAAAAGAATATGTAGAAGATATAATAAAAATTCTAATTTTAAACCAAAGTTATGCAAGCCTAGTTGTGAGCCAACTCCTATTTAATACGGTCCATAACTGGTGTGTACAGAATTTAAAATAATTATTGTAAAAGCTGTCATTTTTAATTATACAAAAATATATCATTAGATGATAAAGCAAAAAAAATTACATTCTGATTATGTTTCAATTAAATTTATAACTTTTACTATTTGTTTATATTCGGTTGTCTTATTTTCTATTGTTACATTATGGTTTAAAAAATTATTTTTGCACAATAGAATTATAAAAACTAACAGGGTTGAATTAATTATATAAAAATAATTTTTCACACCGTTAATTAATTAATTAAAACTTATAGTAGATATAAATTTTAAAATAATAATTATAAACATAATTGTTAATAATATAATTGAATAATAATGTAAAACATATTTATACTATCAAGATATTTTTACTAAATTTATATGTCCTATAATTAATATAATTCTTTTAATTTTATGATACATAAACCTTGTGTTTGGATAAAAAATCTTAAAGAAAAAAATCATCTTTAAAAGGATTTAAATTTTTTATTAAAATATTTTATTTAGATTAAAATTTAAATTTTTTGGTAAAAATTATAATTGATCAAAATTTAAAAATTTATAATTTTATCTAAATAAATAAATAAATTTAAAATTCTGTCTTCTTAAATGCAACAATCCTCTTATATTTTCTTTATATTATATAAATTTATAGATTTTTTAAACAAATTAAATCTATAGATTATTATAATTTAATCAAATTTAACTTTGATTAGTCTTAACTTTTACGATTTTAGTGTTAATTCATATATAATATCGATAAACATTGTATGTCCTTTTCTTTAATGATTTGTTTTTTTAATTATATCCATAATTTTAAAATTTTTATCTCTGTAGTTTTTTATTATTATTATAACATAATATTTATTATTAATAATACAAATATTTTAATAGTATTTTATTTATTTATTTTTTATTTAAAAATATTCCTACAATAGACAAATAATATATCTATTTGTCAACATATTAAAATTTTAAACATAAACTTGTTTACTCACAACAGAAAATTGAAAACATAAGAATTTTATGTTATTCCATCCAACAAAAATTAGTTACCGAAAGAAAATTTATTTAATTTTTCTAAAGAAGCTTTATTATATTATTTTATAGTTTTATAATAATATTTTTATGAATATTTAAATTTATTAAATTAAAAATGACATATCTTATTTTACAAATATAAAATATTTATTTTTATTTAATAATTAAAATAATTTATAAAAATAATAAATTATCAAAATTTTGACTAAATTTTTTAATAATAAATTAAAATATTAAAATTTAAATTACTTAAATAAAATTTTTATAAAATAAAAAATTTAATTAAGTTTAACTTAAATTTTATATATGTGCTGAGAATGAGTGGCAATTTATGATGTGTCCGTTTCTTATAGGAAGGTCGTCATCTTTCCATCTGTAAAATTTGGAACACACAAACCAAGACAACAAACACACAACCAAATACTTGTTGACAGTAAATCATAGCTTGGAAACCAAAAACATCGCTATCATGTTTTGTTTGAATTGGACGGAAAAAAATTATTTGAATAGATAGAAATAAAAAATAAAAAATATATATTTACACTTTTTAAAAAAGAAAAAATTAATATATTAATGGTATAATTTTTTATAAATATAATTTTTTAAAAATATATAATAATTTTAATAATTTAAAATAAATAAAATTTTAAAAAAAACCTCTCCTCTCTTACATTTTTTTTCCAAAAAATAAGTTAAAAATTGTATAAATACCACGAAAAATATTTTTTTTTTTTTAAGTAAATAAATCACATTCTTTCTTTTTCTTCTTCTCCCTCATCCCATCTTCAACCAAACATTTGATGTATTGTATAATTTTTCTAATGCCTAACAATTTTTATATTTTTAATCATTTGCTTTTTTAAAATACTGTTTCACTTAATCCTAATTTTTAAAAGACCTCGTTCAATTAATTTTTCCTCTAAAATATTAAACTAACACAATAATTCTTTAAGTCGAGCTTATCGTAAATACAATCATTTTATTATTTAAAAAATAAAAATTAAAAAATATAATTATTTAAACAAATTAAAATAAAACAAAAAAATTCTTTTATTTAAATAGATAAAAAAAAGTAAAAATATATATTAGTAATATAAAATTTAATTTAAAAAATAAATTTTAATTTTTTATTGTATTTTTTATTAATATAATTTTTTATATTATTAAAATATATAATAATTTTAACAATTTTAAATTAAAAAATTATAATTTTTTTTTTCATCTTTTCAATAAGATCTGGTGGAGGATATAAATATTGATTTTTTTTTTATTTTTATACATAAACAAATGATAAATAAATTTTTTATATTTTTTTTTTTTTAGTCAAATAAAATTATAAAATTTAAATGTGGGATGTGACAATAGAATGAGTTTTTCATATAAACTAAATTTAAAATTAATCATTGGAATTTTTTAAAAACAATGTTTCACCGTTAGAATTAGAAATACAATGATGGAACATATTTTTTTATATTTAGGGGAATCATTCTTGGATAACAAAAATGTCTTCCCAGAGGCTATTTCAATTACATACGGTCATCCCCAAATTCTTTTAAGTTTTGGGTAGTATTAATCCATTAATTAGTAATGCCAATGAAAGTAACTATTAGGAAATATACATGATTTAGACATGCTTATTTTATATTTTTACCGAATTATGTGAAAAAATATTTTTATTATTTTCAATGTCTTCGATATTTTCACACAAAATCTTTAAAAACAAAATGTAAAGTAACACTTTTTGTAATTATTAAAATAAAGTTTTTCATACATCAAACAAACATTTGATAACGTAAAGAACCTACTTGGAACATAAAAAATTGAATGGATTTTACAATTTAATAAAGAAAAGTGTGCAGTTACAATTGATTTATTAATTGAAAATTAATATATATTAATATATTAATATATATATATATATTTTTGTAAAAACAAAGCTACTATAATATGTGCAAAAATTAAAAAGTAGTCGCTTTCGAATTTTAAAAATATTAATATTATTAATTTAATTAATTTTTAACATTCAAAATTTATTATATATCATGTATAAGAAAATTATTTTATTAAATATGAAAATATTTTAAATATAAGTAAACCTTAAATTTTCTAAATTAAAAAATGTATAAGAAATATTTAAAATTATAATATAAATATATAATTTAAAAATATTCATTTTAAAAAAATCATAAAATATGCTTAACTAATCAAGGAAACTCAGATTTATAAAAATTACAAATGATGTGTTATCAGATAAGGAAATATTCAAATCTAATCTATTTATAAAATTTTAAATCCAAACTTAAGTTGTTACTTTTAAAGATTTTTTTTTTTCAAAACTTAACGAGATTTATACAAATATTAATAAGTAAGACTTAAAACTTATATAAACAGTTGATTAAAGAAACTTATAAGCTTAAAATTTACGAAAGATAAAATGATCCTTAAAATAAAATATGTTAAAAGAGATATTATACAAATATAATATATTAAAATAAATATAAATGTATAATATATAAATATAAATAGATTTATGAATAAGTTAAATAATTTTTTTATAAATCTAAGTCTAATTTATTTATTTAAAAATATTTTTTAATAAATTTAAATCTATCTATTTATTAAATAAGTTAATCAAACTAAATTTTAAACAAATCAAAATATAAAACTCTCAACGGTGTTATTTACCTTGATCCTTATATATTATTTTTAAAGAAAAGTAGATTAAAAGAAATTAAGACAAACTTAATATAAAATAATTTACTATATATATATATATAAAGTAATTAGAAATAGGAGTAGGAATAAAAAAATTTAATATAAAAAATTATTATTTTAAAACATCAAAACAAATAGTTTTTTAAAAAGTAATAGTAAAAAAATTTATAATTAGATAATAATAAAATATTATATTATCAAAATATGTAATTAAATTATATTTTTTTATTAAATATGAATCTTTATTAAATTTGTTTTCATTTGAAATGATAAAAAGAAATGCATCAATCTAAATTAAAATGTTCATATTGTTAGTTTTCAGTTCACTCATTTTTTAATAAAAATTGTAAGTATCATTGTTTCAGCACTGTGAATCTCACCTTTTTTTCTAAAACATGTAAGTTCCAATCCTATTGCCTCTTATGTACGTGTGTTGTATCGTGTTGGCGCCTGGTGCTCAAAGAATTATTCCTTTTTGGAATAATGTTTTTCACAGGTTATTACAATTTCATTAATTTTTTTTTTTTAAGATTCTTATTCGCTGGTATGGGTTAAGTTTTCTTCAGCCCATCGCTGTAATACGTCATGGCTTAGTAGGATTTGGTTTGGAAATTTTATTTAGAGCCAGAAGAAGCCAAAATCTGCCGTTTACAACCGCATTTGTCCAAATCCAACAGAGCCAATCCCAAGACGAACAAAACGTGTAAAGTGAAGCGAAAAGGAAAGGGAAAAGTCTCTGACAGCCCTGAGCGTAGTGTATATGATTTTTTGTGCAATAAAGAGACTAAAAAGTATATATATTATATGACATGATAAAAAAATTAATTTTATCAAATAAGAGAGAATAAAAATAAAAATATAATATGTGATATTGTAAAAATATTTAAAAGAATAAAATGGAGCAGGAATGTAAGAAAAATCAACATAATTTTGTTAACATTTTGATTAATATAAAACAATAAAGATGAATTAAATTTGAGAAATGTAATTATAAATATATTTTTTATTTCACCGTTCATTATTTAATTTTTAAATTTTTAATCATATTTTTTTTATTATTATTATCATACTGTTATTTTTTGGTGGATCAAGGGTGCATTAAATGTAGATCATTCATTTTTAAAAATTAAAGATAATCATTGAATTTGTTAAAATTTTAATGCACAATTGAGATCGTAATTTGATGATTACTAATAATTAATTATAGGTCAATTTATAGATCTTCTTAAATATCTTCTTAAATGATTCATGTTACTTGATTTCTTTAAGGTATGTCATTTATATAAAGAATGTTTTTAACTTTATGATCAGAAATTAAGTTCTACAGATGAGTTTTTCTTTTTGCTATGTAATGTTTGTTATAACATACGAAGATGTAAATCATCATGAGTTCAACATCATATGAAAATTATTTTTTATATTTTATATTTTATTAAATTTATATCAACATTTTCATGTTTAAATTTTTTTTGCAAAAAATATTTTTTTTATTTTATAAAATAAAATAAATTTTTTATTTCAGTTTTAATTGTAATTTCTTGCAAAAATATTGTAAAATTTTAAAAAAATAAAAATTATTATAATTCTAATATTACTTTTCCAACATTAATTTTATTAAAAATTATATATATATATAATAGTATATCATTATTTATTCATTTTATGTATGAATTACGGAAACTTAATATTATTTAACTTATCCTCCTGATATATATATATATATATATATATATATATATATATATATATTAAAAAAAATCTATCAACACTTATCCTTATTCACTTCACATATCATATTTTTCTTATCATGTCTTGGTCGTTAAACATATTCTTAGTAATAAATTATAACATGTATTACTTATATGAATCATTAAAAAATATATGATTGAATTGGTAGATTTACTTATTTAAAAATTGAAACAAAAAATATTACAAATCAAATAAAATATATAAAAATTAAATAATATATAATAAAATTTCATCTAATCGATAAATTTAATTAATATTAAAGTTTATTTTATTATTTATTAAAAATTTATTAATATAAATAGAACATTAAAATAATCGTTTACATTTAATTAATATTTTATTCTGTCAAAGTTTATTTTGAAGGTTTTTTTCTTTTTAATTTTATAAAAATATAATTTATAGTAAAAAATCATACTTAAAATGAAGTCTGTTTCGTAACATATTTTTGTTAATTTAAAGATAAAATAATAATAATAATAATAATTATTAAAAATTTATTATAAATAATTTTTAATTTTAAAAAGTTAATAACTAAATTTAACTTAAATTTAAATTTTTAAAAAATTATTAAAATAAATTAACATCACTTTTATTTTTTAAATATAATAAAAAAATAATAATAAAAGATGATATGATGATAATGAAATGATAGATGATAAAAAAAACAATTTAAGAACATTATAACAGTGTTACAGTTTTATATTTTAAAAAATAAATTTAAAATTGAAAATATAATTTTTAAAATTTATTAATAATTAAAAAAATATTTAAAATACGTATAAAACAATCATTATTTTTTAAAATAAAATATTTAATAATTATTATTTTTTAATTAATTATAAAATATTAATACACTCACAAATATTATAATAATTACTAAAAAAAATTAGGTTGAGACCATGATGTCATTCGTATTTTTAAATCAACATTATTTTTTACAAATTAAGTATAAGTTTGAAATCTTTTTAAACTCAATAGGGTTTTTCTGTAAAAGTTGAGACAAATATTATAAGTTTTGATTTTGTTATATAACTAACACACTAATATATGCTGGTATGTTTTTTAATATAAGAATTAACTTAAAGGTTTTTAAATAATTTTACTCATGAACAAAATTAAATTTTGTAACATATAAGGATTAAATTAAAAATATATACAAAAACTTATTAAAAATATATAAAATATGTAAGGATTAAATTAAAATAACATAACTAATATAAAGAGTACATTATATTTAAATAAAAGAGTGTATTTTAGTTACGTGAAAAAAGAAAATATACAACTTATAATATCATAGATGAATCACAAAATTTTTAAGTATAAGGAAAATATTGAAATTTGATAATGCGTATAGAGACAAAAAATATTATTTTATAAAATAAATAATAAGTTAAAAATAGAAATTTTATAGACTAAATTTATTTCACTATAATTATTATATGACATTTTTAACTTTTATATGTTTTAAAAAACCAATTAAAATGCATATTCACACTTTTAAAAAAAATATATAATAATAATTATAAAAAATAATATTTTATAAAATGATATATATATATATATATTCACACCAATATATATATATATTAAATAAAATGCCTATTCTTATTATTTATTTATGGTCAGCATAAGTAATAAAATATTTTTTATTATTTATTAATGATTTATTCACATTTAATTATCATTTTCTTTGCAAATTTAGAAAAAGAGATATTTTAAAATAATTTTAAAAGGATGATATTTTTCTTTGTTAGTAGTTAAGTTTTTTTTTTAGTCAAGAAGAAAAATATTGAATGATTATTTTTAAAAGATCATTTTATAAAAAAAAATTAATAAAAATTTTAAATTTAAATATATATATATATATATATATATATATATAAAAGGAGGATGAAATTATTTTAAAAGTAACTTTATTTAAAATTATTTCGTTTAATAACTCTTATATATAATTATATTTTATTAATCAAACGATTAAATTAATAAATTATATTATACAGATTATTCTTACAAAATTTTATAAAATTTAAAAAATATTTGATATTTTATTAAATAAATTTAAATTAATAAATATTATAAAAGATATATTATCCGTTAATTTGAATTTATTTTTAAAGTATCAAATATTTTTTAAATTTTATAAAAATTTACAAAGTTGATCTCTATAATATAATTTATCCATTCAACAGTTAAATTAATAAAATATAATTATATATAAAAATTATTAAATAAAATAACTTTAAATAAAATTATTTTTTAAATAATTTAATTTCTTTTCAATATATATATATAAACTATATTTTAATATTTTTACGAAGTAACACATATAATCTTAAATAACAGATAATTAAGCTAGGTGAGAGAAATTGAAAAAAATCTTACATTTTTTTTTTTCTTTTCATAATATATAAAAAAATAGATAATTTAAAATATTAAAAAAATAAAAAGTAAAAATTTTAAAAATTAGATGAAAGTTAAAAATTAAAAATAAAAAAGTTTGATGATTAAAATAGTAAATATTTAGTTAAATTTAAATTATTTAATAAAAATAAAATGATAAATAAAACATATCATATGATTAATTTTTTATTAATTATAAAGTTTAATATTTAATATTTAATCAAATTATTATATTAAAAATAAGAATAATATTTTCTTAATTTATATGTATATTATTAAAAGAAGATTCTATAAATAAATTTATAATTATTTTAAAGATTATATATTATTATAAAGGATTTGATATTTTTATTTGTATATTTATCTTATTATTAATGATGTGTTTTTAATAAAAATTATATTTTAACACATCTTTTAAAATTAAAAATATTTATTTTGAATTTTATAAATAAATTTTATATAATATTTTTATAAAAAATATATATTTTTTATATTTAATTAAACTAAATATTATGATATTAAACAATAATAAAAAATAATATTTTATAATAAAACATATTACCAAAATATATTAAAATAAAAAATGATTTTCAAATAATATTTAAAATTTTCAATTCTTATGAGAATAATATTAAGAAAATGTTAGAACTAAATTAAATAAAATTATAATAATTTTATTTATTTTTAACTAATTATTTAATTTTATTTAAAATATGTCAAATTCGGTCTAGTCGTTTTCATTAACTAAGTGATGAACTTGAAAACAGTGGGTGTCATGGTTTCTGCTTGTTGCTCTGATGGTGGTTCTATGGATTTATCCACCTGGGTTTCCGTGTATTTTTAAATTTTGATTTGATTTAAGACGTGTTCAAAAATCTCAGTCCTTTAAGATATGTAGTGCCACGTGTCTGATACATTTTATCACGAAATGGAGAGAGAAAGAGGACACTGATTCATTTTCACCACCTATCGACATAATACGTCACGGCTTACCGCACTTTTTTATTTTTCTTTTAGTACTACTTACCACATATACTTAAGCCAAAATAGTGCCGAATGAAAATAATATATATTAAAATGAAAATTTTATAATTAAGAAGTCAGTGTATCCAACGACACTTGTTAAAGCCCCAGTGGTTCAAGAATGAACAGACCATAAAATGAACCGAAAATAAAACCGTAGTGTTTACGTAGTACTTTCCTAAAGTGTGAAAAGGCCTGAAGCACACTCCCAAACGGGAAGGTGTTTGTGTCTATAAATAAATCTACTTCTACATCCAATGTCATCGTTTCTCGTCAAACAAAGGCTCTCTTTTTGGTAAGTAATTTCATTTTTGCATACTTTTCCTCCATTGTCTCCTTTTTCTTCCATACTCCTATCGTCTTCCTGTGCATACTTTTCCTCCGTTTCTCTGGTTATTAACTGCTCATGAATTTTTTGGATGACTCAGCTTTTTTTGTTTTAAAGTTATATTTTGTATTGGCATAATACTTTATTCCGCTGCATACCTTACTATTATTCTCCTCCCCTTTCTATGCTTTGGATGTGAATTTCCTCATCATACCTTTCTTTACCCCTTAATTAAGTTTATATCATAACTGTGGTCCACCGTATGACTTTTTCAACATTGTTGTGCAAACACTTTTGGCTTGTTCTAGTACCCGAGTTCTTAGAAATTATAATTCTTAGAGGACTATTAACACTTATTTTTCTTTTTCCTTTGGTCTACATCTAGATTTCCCTTTTCATAATTTCTGATTGCAATTCCCTTGTATATCTTATCAGTGGATTCTTTTTACAATCTGCATGTATTTAAAATAATTCGAATCGATAAATTAGTAATAAAGATTTTGTTGACAGATCAGCATGGATTTTGTGTCTCGAGGTTTGTTATTTCCGTTGGCGATAGTTGTTTTGGTGTTACTCATACCATGCTCAGGTGCTTTTGAGAGGACTGAAAACAATAACATAAAATCAGCGGTTTTTCTGTCCCCAAAGTTTGAACTTGGACCGGGATCGGTTATCAATGGGTACTACTATGATATTGATTTTCCAAGAGGTCATATTTCACTGAAGAGTTTCAATGCTGAAGTAGTTGACGAAGCAGGGAACTCTGTGCCTCTCCATGAAACTTATCTCCACCACTGGGTTGTTGCAAGATACCATCAACGCAAAGATGTGAAACACATCAGAAAATATGCTGCTGGCCATAGAGAGCTTCACCAGTCTGGTCATCTCATGGCGAGGAACAGTGGCATATGCCAGCAAAATGTTCTTGGACAGTACTTTGGTCTCGGATCTGAGACGCGAGGGACAGCTACCGATATTCCAGATCCTTTTGGAATAGTTATAGGTGATCCTGCAGAAATTCCAGAAGGGTATGAGGAGAAGTGGATGGTCAATATCCATGCCATTGATACTCGTGGTGCAGCGGATAGGATAGGATGCACCGAGTGCAAGTGTGACCTTTATAATGTTACAAAGGATGAATATGGGAGGCCTATAAGTCCAGATTATAAAGGAGGCTTGTTATGTTGTTATGATCGTACCCAGTGCAAGGTTACGGAAGGTTTTAAAGGCCCAACCAGGAGCCTCTATCTAAAATACACAGTCAAATGGGTTGATTGGGACAAGTTTGTAGTGCCTGTTAAGATTTATATACTTGATGTGACTGATACTTTGCGAATTTCTGATGGTTCTGAAGGAAGGAACACTGAGCATGATTGCAAGGTAAGTAAATTCATTAAGAAACATGTAGATTTTTTCAATCTCAATTTAACTCCAAAACATAATACTAGGTCATTACTTTGTTGGGTTGGGTATAAGTGGTGAACAAAGATTTCTTTGTTACAGGTTGAGTATCAGGTTGAATCTTGCAGCACTGGCCACAAGGATGGTAATGAATGTCTTAATGCGAAGAGGACAAGCCTCCCATTGCAAACTGGGGGTTATGTCGTCTATGGTGTTGCTCATCAGCATACAGGTGGCACTGGATCAATTCTATATGGACAGGTGATTTTCAACACTATACTCATTCTTAAATATTAGGATACAAGTCTTAACTTTTTCAGTTTTTTTGTGGCATGACTTTATGTAAAAAGTAATCATGCAAGAGGGTGATGAATAATGACTCCGCCCCTTAAATTAAAAGGAATTGCAGATTTTGCACCTCGTTTTTCTTTAGTTTTCCGTGGAGGGTCACAGATTTAATTTACTAGAAAATGGTGAACAATGAACTGTTTCCTGGCAATTTCTTAATAGTTGCATCTGTTCTACTTTCATTTGTATATAATGGAAGAAAAAGATGCAAATTTGCCACTGCTAATAAATTTTGATTAAAGAATTGAAATATTGTAGTGTAACTTGTTTTCTTTTGTACATGATTTTTCAGGATGGGAGGGTTATATGTTCTTCAATACCAAGTTATGGAAAAGGAAAAGAAGCAGGAAATGAGGCAGGGTACATTGTGGGAATGTCGACTTGTTATCCTCGACCAGGTTCTGTGAAGATAATTGATGGTGAAACTTTAACTCTAGAATCCAACTACAGCAGCAGCAGCAGCAGAGGGCACACTGGAGTTATGGGACTTTTCTACCTATTGGTGGCAGAACAGTTGCCACACCAACACTCTGGATATTCCTTTCGTTCTTCGTTGGTTATGAATGTAAATAATGATGTACTTGAGTGATAGGCAACTTGTGACATGCCAGTATATCTGGAGTCTCATCGATTCCATCTAAAAAAAATAATTAAGACATTTTTCGACATTTAAAATATATTTCTCATTGTGTGCAGCAATAGTACAACAGAGCAATAGCCGGCCATGAGTATATTCTCAAGGTTGAACTGTTGGTGATAGCTTCTATTGTTGTCTTAAACCATTCTACCTTATATCGCTATGTATGTGAATGTGATTATTGATGCTTAGTTTGGTAACCGTGTTACGCATCTCACGTCTACAACAGAACCAACTAAGCAGAGGGTCCCGCCATGGCGTTAGGATAGTCAGAAATGGGAACAAGAAGAAAAATCTCTTCTAGAGAGTTCCACACGTGAGATTCTTTGAAAAATAGCCCATTTTTAGTAACTCCCTTTCATGATTGGATGATATGAAAAAATTGGTAGAAAAAGAAAGAGAAGATAAAGAAAAAATATGATAAGAAATAGATTAAAAAAAATTGAGTTGTCTGGATAAAAATAAATAAAAAATAATAATTTATTATTTGAATGAATGAAAAAAGAAAAAAAATATTAATAGTAAAAACCTTATTTTATATAATTTTTAAAAAAAGTTAATTTTAAAATTTTTTATTAATATAATTTTTATTTTTAAAAAAATATATAATAATTTTTAAAAATATAAATATAAATAATTTTTTTATTTTCTCATTTATTTAAAAATTAATTTTGATATAAAACTTACAAAAAATTTTATTTTTATTTTTATACATAAATAAACAATTTAAAATGTTTTTATAGTTCTGTTTTTCCCTCTCATTTTTTTAAGGAAACAAAAATATTTGGCTATCATAATATTATCCAATGAGATTTGGGAATAGGTATACAGAGAAATTTTCATGTGGAGAAGATAAATCAACAAAAATTTTGAATTTAATTTTTATAACTTGTTTTTTTTTTAATTTTAATATTATATTTATCATTATATAATGGTCTGGATATATTTTCTTATCATTTTAAATATATTTTATGTTATCTTATCTTCGATATCTCCATATCAATAAGTATTTTTTCAAGATTTTTGTTTTTATATTTTAAATTTTTTTTAATAATTTAGAGAAAATTTTATGAACTTAATTTATCTCTTTTTGAATTAAAACAATTTATTTAACAATTAGTATAATTGAATAAAGATTTATAATTTTAAGAGATCGAAATGATTTCATTTAAATGATAGTGATTCTACTAATTCTTAAAATTAACAAAAAAAACTTTTGTTAAAATTAATTTTTTAATACAATTTTAGTTATTTTTTAAATAATTTTTAAATTATTCATGTGATTAATCTCATCAATTTTCAGTTCAGTCGGTCAAATTAATCAAACTAATCAAATTTTGTTAACATTATTTATTGGCTATATTTTGGTGTATTAAGTAATTTTGCTAATGCATAACAAAATATGTGTGATTTAGACATGTTTAATGATAAATATATATTTTATTATCATTAATAATTATAAGAATTATTTTATTTATATTTATATGGAATGGTATGAAAATGATATTTTTACATAAATCTTTAAAAACAAAATGTAAAGTAACATTTTTTGTAATTATTAAAATAAATTTATTTCAAGAATCAATCAAACACTTATAACGTAAAGAACCTTTTGGAACATAAAAAAAAAATTGAATATATTTCATAATTTAAAATTTTCAGGAACAAAAGTCTGCATTTAACAATTTATTTTGGTGAATTTTAATACTCTGTTTATATTTTTGCGCTAAAAAAATTACAATTGATTGATTAATTGAAAATTAATATATCGAGGTGTGCATGAGAGAGAGATTATATTTCAATTTAAACAAACCCAAG
Organism: Canavalia gladiata; assembly: GCA_037954105.1. Taxonomy (NCBI): domain Eukaryota; kingdom Viridiplantae; phylum Streptophyta; class Magnoliopsida; order Fabales; family Fabaceae; genus Canavalia; species Canavalia gladiata. The sequence goes on along the minus strand of CM075658.1, from coordinate 76,228,285 downwards.
TATGATACGTGTACAAAATAAAAGTAGTCGCTTTCGAATTTTAAAAATATTAAATTAAAAAATTTTGGACATTCAAAATTTATTATATTTTATTTAATTTGATTACATATTTATTATTTTAATTTGATTACACATTTATTATTTTAATTTAAAATAATTTAGGTTTTATTTAGTTTTTCTTTTGAAAGATAAAATTTATCATCCTGTATAAGAAAAGTATTTTATTAAATGTGAAAATCTTTTAACTATAAGTAAACCTAAATATTTCTAAACTAAATAATGTATATAATAAATATTTAAAATTAAAATATAAATATGCATAGTCTAAAATATTTATTTTAAAAAATAAATAACAAGATATGCATAGGTAATTCAAGAAAACTTAAATTTAAAAAGAAAAGTTAACAATTATGTGTGTTACTTCCCGAAAAAAAATAGATTAAAAGATATTAAGACGCTTTTAATATAAAATAATATATTTTAATGCCTAATTAATTTTTATATTATTTATATTTTTTTAATATTACTTGACTAATATATATATATATATACTATTTGAATTAAAATTTGTTAAATATTAAATTTTAATATTTATATTAATTAATATTTTTTTATAAAATATAAAATTTAAATTAATTGTTGATTTAAATTTTTTTTAAATAGATCATATTTATAAAATTTTATATAAAATAAAATTTAATAAATATTTCATCTCATAATTTTATTTCAACATCTATTATATTATTTAAATATATATATAAATATTAATAATTAAAAAAATATATTTATAAATATTTAAATTATTTAAAAGTTAATATATATTATCATAAAAATATTTTTATGATAAACAATATTTTAATTTTAACAACGAAAACAAGAAAAGGTGTGTTTAAGGGGATATTTGTGAAAAAATTTAAAAAAATTTGTTAAAGCAATTGCAAATCAACTAAAAAACATCTTAGCTCAATAAATTTCTATAAAAAGTAGGTAAAACCCTCTCCACAATTACATGTTTTCAATGTGGAAAACTTAAACATGTGAAGATGAATTTTTTTTGTTTTTAAAAAAGATTGAAAAGTTGAAAAAAAGTTTAAAAAGAAAGAAAGAAAAAAACTTATTTTACTTTGAAATATAATAATATATGAATTTTATTGAATAAACAAATTTATTTTTTTATGGTAAACTACAGGAAAAATATAAATAATATTGAATTTGAAAATACTCCTACTTACGATGAATTTTAGTTTGCATTTAAAAATTTGCATAATAAATAAATAAGATTTGCTAAAGAAGTAACCTCTCAAAAAAAAAAAATAATCATTACTTGACAAAAATAAAATGCTTTAAAATAAATCTAATAAATTAAATTTGATTGTAAATCACTCGAGATAATATATGCTAATTCTTGTTGTGATACATACTAATTAAAAAACTAACTCTAATTCACTTTTTATACCAAATGCATTGATTATGAAAATTTGTACCTTTACCTAGTTGGCAAGCCTTCTTGACATGACTTAGTTCTGCAAAAGAGACAAACAGAGACTATGACCATGACATTGTTCTCATCATCATTTTATGTTATATGTACAAATGTTATATTTCGAAAAAAAATAAATGATTGTACTGTATGTGTGGTTAAGATTTCTATGCAACACTCATTACGTTTTTACTTAAGGCACTAAGACTACATTTACTGTGAAATTTTTTCTAACAAATTTACCAACTTGAACATGCATAATATATATTTTAACATTTTAAATTAATAGATAATAATCTAAATTTAACCTCTCACAAATTATAATATTATACTTATTTAAATGATTGATGTGAATATTAACCGATAGATTATCTTAAAAAACTTATTAAATTGATTATCGTAATATATAGAATTAAAATTCACAGCACAATCATATAATATATAGTGATATGAAAATATGATAATATGGGTATAGTATTTATGATAAAAATAAATATTAATGATCATAGTATTATGGAATCATAATTCATATAAATATTTAATGAGTTGCTGTAATAAACTAAAATCATACGTAAAATGAAAAGCGAAAATTTTGGGTAAGAAACGAAACTTAGCATGAGTGACACATTACAGAATACCATGTACAAACTCTCCTTTATAAATAATATATATATATATATATATATATATAAAATAAATAGATTTCAGGTTAAAAAATATTAACATAATGTTTTAATTGCTGTAAATTATTATTTTAGTTTTAAAAAATTTAAAGTTAATCATATTAATTTTTAAAAGATAAAATTATTAATTTTTCTATCCTTAAAAATATAAAACTTGTTCTATTTAATCATTTCTATATTTAATATAGTTTATAGAAAGGATTTACTTGATTAACATTGATGTCTTTTATAATAAAAAATACGATTCTAATATTTAAACGATACATGTATGATTTGTTTCAATTTTTTTAGTAAATAAAATGGTGTCACTCAATTTAATTGAGACAAATTGAAATTGTAAAATTAATTCATTTACAATATTATTTGAAAATTTAAAAAATAAAACAAAATTAAACCTGAAAATATAGAGAATTACCCTTTTCATCAATTCTTTTAATATTCACACCATTATATTTATTATTTTATATATTATTTAATAATTAATATAATAATATTTATTATATTATTTAATATTTATTTATAAAAATAATATATATTATATTAATTATCAAAATTTATATAATATAAAATTATTTTATAATATTATAAGTTAAATATAATTTTTATATATTAAACAGTATTATTTATTTTATTATAAATATATAAAAGATAGATAAATAATTAAATTTTTAAATAATAATAATAATAATAATAATAATAACTACTGTAATAGGATAAAGATGATAATGATAGTGATATTTATGGTTGTAAAAATAATAGTTTAATAGTGGTATGTGATGATGAGAATAATAATAATTTCATTTGATAATTTTTAGAATTAATTTATTTTTAATTTAAATAAAAAAATATTTTTTATTTTAAAAGTTAAATTAAAATTATTTTTAAAATATATTAAAATTTAATTCAAAAGCATTTTATAAAAAAAATATTTTTAAAAATAATTTAAATACAATAGCTAAAAACTAAGCATCACTCCCAACAGAATTTAAGATTTTAACCTCTGCCTCAATGAATATTACAAGTTACAAATTCTAAAACTTCGATTTGAATGAATACCTTAGATTCAATGAATATTACGAGTTACAAATTTTAAAACTTTGATTTTGAATATCTTAGATCCTAATGCATGAGATAGATTTCAACCTAAAATTTGCTCTTAAATTTTCTAATAGATAACAGAATTAAGTATAAACTGTATACTTCAATATAATAGGCACTGACTTATGATCTATCAAATAAAATAGATCCAAACCAACACATAAGGCATTGATATCTAAGCTTTTATAATTATTAACAAATTTTTAAAATTTAGATATTAAGTTCAAATTATTAACATAAATCATATGATATGCCATATTAAATATATTTTACACAAATGTAATCATTCAATAATAATTAAATAAATATTAAAAAAATTCTACATTACACAAGCTACTAATAACTCATTCATATCTTAAATATTATTTTATTAATTGTATCCATAAAATTGTTAATATTTTCAAATTATATTAAATAAAATACTTTTTAATGTTATAATAAATGTTGCTGTGTTCAAATTACAATGAAATATCATTCCAAATCCTAAATTAATTTTTTACCATTAAATTTTAAATTCAAATTATTAAAATAAGTAGTATGATATGTTGTATTAAATTAGTTTTAGATGTTTTTTATTAAATCAAATTATTTTCATATATGTAAACACTCAATTATGTCCGAGGCCTCCAATCATTAAAATTAACCAAAAGTTAATTTAATTAAAAATTTGAAAAGATGTAAAACTGAAAAACAGAAAGAACAGAGAGCAGAAAATACAGAAAACAGAAAGCAAATAAAATAAAATAAAATAAAATAAATAATAATAAAAAGAAAATTAAAGAATAAGTAAAAATGATAAATAGAAAAAATAAAACTAAAAAAAAATTAAAAAAAAGGTAAAAAAATGAAAATTGAAAAAAAGAAAAAGCTGAAAAATCAAAATAGGGAACAAAAATTTTGAAATCAAAGGGGTTGGCTTTTGGCTCTCAGAGAGGGGGTGGCTTTTGGCCCTGGGAAAGGACTTGACCCTTGCTAAGAGAGAGGAAGCTGGCTTTTGGCTCTTTGAAAGAGCTTCACCCTTGCCAAGAAGGGATGTGTCTATATATACCTACAAACAAGAAAGGAAAAGGGGCTTTTTCTCATTTTTTGGAAATTCTTGGGAAGAGGAGAACTTGGAGTCTTAGAAGAGGGATTTTCAGAACCTTTGAAGGGAGGACCTAAGAGACTTTCTGATATTCAATTCAGCCCTTAGCCTCCATAGAATCAGCTCTTCATCACCTTTCAATGGAGGTTAGGTCCGAATTTTATCCATCTTAAGTTTCTTGCTTCTTCTCGGATTTCCGAGTTCATTTTCGTGTCTGTTTTCGTTTTAATTTTTAATCGGTCAAATGATCTCCGATTTTGGTGATTTTTATTGCGTTTTCTTCGTCTTTCTCTCTAGTTTCTGGAATGATATTATTTGTCCAATTTGGATCTGAAATGAAATCTTTATCACTTGATTACCGAAGCATGTTCATCCTGGTGCGCGAATTGATCTAGCTTGTTTGATTTGTACATATCTTGCTCATTTCTGATTGGATTGATGTAAAACTTGTTTTGTTTGATTCCTATGATCCATATATTTCAATTGATCGGTTTTTATTTTTCAGATCTACCAAAAATATTTTCTAAAAATTCTGAGATTTGAATTCAAATTTTGGCGCCAAAAACTTGCGTGTTCTTGAGGTTCATTTTCGTGTCTGTTTTTCGTTTTAATTTTTGATCGGTCAAACGATCTCTGATTTTGGTGCTTTTTGTTACGTTCTCTTCTTCTTTCTCTCTAGTTTCTGGAATGGTATTATTTGTCTAATTTGGATCTTAAATGAAGTTTTTATGGCCGAATTACTGAGGTATATTTGTCTTGGTGCGAAAATGAACCTATGTTGTTTGGTTTGTGCATAACTTGCTCATTTCTTGTCTTTTTTTTGTCAAATTTGTTTTGTTTGATTCCTATGATCTATATCTTTCAATTTTTTGGTTTTAATTTTTCAGATCTACCAAAAATATTTTCTAAAAATTCTGAGATTTGAATTCAAATTTTGGCGCCAAAAACTTGTGTGTTCTTGAGGTTCATTTTCGTGTCTGTTTTTCGTTTTAATTTTTGATCGGTCAAACGATCTCCGATTTTGGTGCTTTTTGTTGCGTTCTCTTCGTATTTCTCTCTAGTTTATGAAATGGTATTATTTGTCTAATTTGGATCTTAAATGAAGTTTTTATGGCCGAATTACTGAGGTATGTTTGTCGTGGTGCGAAAATGAACCTATGTTGTTTGGTTTGTGCATAACTTGCTCATTTCTTGTCTTTTTTTTGTCAAATTTGTTTTGTTTGATTCCTATGATCTATATCTTTCAATGTTTTTGTTTTAATGTTTTAGATCTCTGGAAAAATATTTTTTGAAAAATTTTGAGATTTGAATTTAAATTTTGGCGCCAAAATCTCTTGTGTCTTTGAAGTTCTTTAGTAGATCTTGTTCTTTTAACCTTGTTTAGGTATTATTTTTCATGTGTTGATCCTTCTATATGTATTTCCTTCTGATTTGTTTGTGTTTGTATGTCCTCCTTTGAAAAAAATTCCTAAGAGTGCATGATCATATACATGCATCCTATATGCTAAGTCTAGCTTAAGTCATGCATGATTAAGTCATTGAACCTAAAGAGTTAAGTGTTTGCTTGAATCAAAATAAAAAAAAAAACTTAATTCTTACCTGTGGACCTTATGACCTAAGCTGGATTGGAGACAATTAAACAAGGAACATCAATGGAGGTTCAATCCAACCTTTTATTCCGCTTAATTTTATTGGTTCTCCTCGGATTTTCGAGTTCATCTTCATCTCTATTTTCAATTTCTTCTTAGATTGTGCAACGGATTCTAATACGGGCAAGTAGCATTCTCTACTGTTACGTATTTTAATTCGTGCTAATTCAAATACGGCTTACGACGATTTGGATTATGCAAGCACGTCTGTTTTTCTAAAAATTCTTCTGTTTCCAAAACATCTGTTTTTTTTTTCTCAGATTGTGCAAACGAGTTCTGATACGGGCAAGTAGCATTTTCTACTGTTACGTATTTTAATTCGTGCTAATTCAAATACGGCTTACGACGATTTGGATTATGCAAGCATGTCTGCTTCCCTAAATCCTGTATTTTCTTAAGAAACATTAATTTTTTTTTTTTACCTAAGATCACCCTTTTCTTCTCCAAGAGATCAAGTCTCTTAACCAGAACTACGTAAGCCTTGAGTTTCCCATTGCACCGGGGAATACGTAGGAGCGGGATCAAGTCCTGTCAGGTTATTTTCTATAAACCTATTTATTTTCTATTCTATTTTAAGGGATCAAACAGTTTTCAAAATATCACACACTCAGTTTAAGGGTACCGTTCTTTGGAACGGGCGAGTAGGGTGCCTAATACCTTCCTTACTCGTAACCGACTCCCGAACTTCGAATCTCATCCTTGAGTTAGGGTTTTTCCAAATCTTTTCCCTTAAAACAAAATTTGGTGGCGGCTCCACAATCAAATTAATTCATTTCAAAATTTTAGCGAGTCCGTCGTCTCGTCGTAATTACGGTTATGACAGATGGCGACTCCACTGGGGACTTTTAGAGAGTCAAGCCCTGTTTCAAATTGAGTGTATAAATGCATGTTGATCCCTTTTTCTTTTTATTCACATGTTGTTATTTATTTCTGATATTCATGATTATTCAAGTTTGTATGTTTCTCACCCTAAGGTAGAAGACATATATATATCCATTGTGTTTAAATTGCAGGTTATTCCACACATTGTAGTCCTACATGCATAACATGAGTGGGGCCCTACACCCGGGTCCGAGTGAAAACCTAAGACTAGAGGGGTTTAGTGGTGTCACTTGAGATGCACGTCCCGTTTGACTATCACGAAAACTCCAACTAGATTGCGTCTTTTTCTTAGTGCCCTACAACTGGTAGCCTTCTCTACGGTTGTAGCAAGCACTAGGAATTAGAACTTGGCTCTAGTGACCATCATAACCTCCAGGATTACAAACTACCCTGTGTGAGAAGCATATATTAGAAAGACCTTAGATCTCTGTCACATCACCTCATATATGACAAAAAAAAAGGGCAAAAACATATTTATTTTGGGAAAAAACACAAAATATTAAGATTTGAAATTGATTTAGATTAAAAAAAAGCCAAAGAAAATTAGAAACTAAAAAAAGAAGAAAATAAACAGATTTGGCAAATGAAATCATAAAAATAAAGAAAATTCAAAAAATAATTTTTTATACTAATAATTTAAACTGGGGCAAATTTTTGCCTAAACCAATTCAAATTAAGATTTTGGAAAATAAACATATACAAACCCAAAAATGCTTTTAAGTTTGAAAGGAAATTTAGGGAAATTTTAGCAAAACCAAAATGTTTTTTTTAGCAAAACAAAAAAAAAAATATAATACTAAAACTACTAAAAATCCAAAAAGAAGCCAAAATAAATAAAGAAACAAATCATTCAAAATAATCAACTTTCAAACCTCTAATTATTTGTGCATCCAACATTGCATTATCCATTTGTTAAACAAGTTTATCATCAATTTTGAAAATTATCCCCACCGCTCTTATTTTAAAATTCACTAAAGCATTAACGTTTTTATCATTCATTGATTTTGGCATTCACTTTGTTTCTCAAAAATTAATTTTTAATTTAACAGAAAGATTAAAAATTGAAGACAGACAACTTTCTCAGCATCCTTATAGAACCCGTTCCAGATCAAGAATCATGGATGAGTTGGAGAGACAAAACGAGGAACTGAAAAATGAGGTCAAATCTCTAAAGCAACAGATGGCCAAGCTGATGGAGGCCATCCAATCATCCAAACAAAAAGAGGCAAGGGAATCTCTACCAGGAGAACCAAACGACCCATCATATCTTCCAGGGTTCACTCCACAAAACCCTTCAACATTAACCATGCCTCCACCAACCGAAGGGGTTTATTATGGGTCTCCTCACCACCATACACATACACTACCCCAAACACAAGCTCAAACACAAACCCAAACACATAACCTACTGCCAAACACCATTCCACAAGCATACCAAACGGTTGTTGAGGGAACGAATCCTATGTTCACCCAAGGGCCTCACCATTTATACATACCATTTTCTCAAGCTCACCATATGCTAGAGGAACATCCAATCCATCCTTCAAATGAGGATACTGAAAAGTGGAGAATCCTAGAAGATAGAATCCGTGCGATCGAGGGAAGCGCTTATGAAGCCAAAAATGCAGCTGATCTGTGCCTGGTTCCAGACGTGGTCATCCCTCCAAAATTTAAGGTTCCTGAATTCGAGAAATATCAAGGAACCAACTGTCCAAAGAAACACCTGACTATGTACTGCAGGAAGATGTCTGCATGTACCTACGATGAGAAGCTACTCATCCATTTCTTTCAAGACAGCTTAACAGGGGCCACTGCAAACTGGTACACTCAACTGGAGCGGACACGCATTTGTTCATGGAGAGACCTTGCCGAGGCTTTCACAAAGCAGTATCAGTACAATACGGAGATGGCCCCTGATCGGACTCAGCTCCAGAATATGACCAAGAAAGAAGAAGAAACCTTCAAGCAATACGCTCAAAGATGGAGGGAGTTAGCTGCTCAGGTACAACCTCCTTTATCCGAAAAAGAGATGGTCAGCATGTTCGTGGACACACTCCAAAATCCTTTCTATGACAAGATGATTGGAAGTGTGACTTCTAGCTTCTCTGATGTCGTCATCATTGGAGTAAGGATTGAAGGTGGCATGCGCCGTGGAAAGATCATGCAAAAGTCTGCAGGCGTAGTCAGCATTTCCAGTGGATCAGGGAAGAAAACAGGCGAGACCTGCAACATGGCTTCAGGTCAAGGCCAATATACTCCACAGATGGCGCCTTATGGTCCAGTTGGCTTCCGACCACCACCATACACACCATATACACCATACACACCTTACATACCATATCCATACATCGCTACCACCTACCAAACACCATACCCTCCTACTTACAATTACCCGACACAAGTCCGGCCACCAACACCATACACGGCCCAAACACAAGCCATAAGCCAGAATCCTAACCAAAGCCAGAAAAAGGAGAAGAAGCCGGTCCAATTTGACCCTATTCCAATCTCCTATACTGATTTGCTACCTCGGCTGATTCAAAGCTCCCTGGTTGCGCCTTATCCTCTAAAGCCTCAAGAGCCACCATATCCTAATTGGTACAATCCTAACGCCAGATGCGATTACCATGCAGGATTTATTGGTCATTCTACTGAGGATTGCCTAGCTTTGAAACGAAAAGTACAAAGCTTAATCGATGCAAAGTGGCTGGATTTTGGGAGGCTTGCTCCTAATACAGAAAACAATCCGTTGCCAAATCACGAGAGCCCATCGACCAGCTGAAAAGATGGGAGAAGCACGACAAGTTGCATTGTACAAATCAAGCTATTGAGGATACTCATCCAAAATTGTCGTACTTTTCAAGGTTAATCTTTTGTAAATAAATCTCAATAAATAATGCAAAAGTTACATTTTTCATATTACTTGAGCACGTGCTTTACATTTTGACTTTACTTCTAAAATTTATCATCCTTTTCATCACTCAACCTATTTCTTATTCCTACACCAAAACAATAAATACCAATTGGTGAGGATGCCAGCGCTGTAATAAGTAATCTTGAACGTCGAATTAATCAAGCTAAAAGAGAAAAACCCAATAAGGAAGCAGAATAAACAACCAGGGATTCTACATCGCCACTCAAAAGTAAAAATATCCCGCTGGAACCAAGTTTAAATCCAGGAAAAATTAGGGATCCAAGAAAAGATTCGCTGAATTGGAAACCTTAAATAATCCAGGCAAAATCAAGGTCAAAACATAAAATTCAAGAAGAAGAGAAGCCCGCCGGGTTAAAAGCCAAAAATAATCCAGGCAAAAGTAGGGTTAAAGTCCAAAATAATGATCGACAAATTCATGATCAGAAAAGGTCTTGCTGGGTTCCAAAAGCAATTCAGGCAAAAATCAGGATCATATAAAAGCTCGCTAGGTCAACAATAAAAGAACGACCTAGGCAAAAGTTAGGGCACAATCAAACAAAAGCCCGCTAGGTCAACCATCAAAGAAGACCTAGGCAAAAGTTAGGGCACAATCAAACAGAAGCCCGCTAGGTCAACCATCAAAGAAGACCCAGGCAAAAGTTCGGGCACAATCAAGCAGAAGGCCCGCTAGGTTGAAAACCCTCAAAGGGCGGCCTAGGCAAAAGTTAGGGCACAATCAAACAGAAGCCCGCTAGGTCGACAATCCTCAAGAACGACCTAGGCAAAAGTTAGGGCACAATCAAGAGCCCGCTAGGTCGAAAACCCGTAAGGGCAACCTAGGCAAAAGTTAGGGCAACACAAAAGACCTGCTGGGTTGAAAACTCAAAAGAATAACCCAGGCAAAAATTAAGGTCAAACTAGGAATTCCAAGACAACATGATATTCTGCACCTTATATCTTCTTAAAACTGGGGCAAAATTTTGCCATTTCTCAAAAGTTTGGCTAATTTGACAATCAAGATTATGAAAAGCAGCATTGGCATTTTTCATCAAAAGGTGCCATTTGGGCAATCGAACCCACCCCTTTCATCATCCTTTTCCTTTCAAGTACACCACCTTAAAACATACAACCTCAAAATTCTCTATCTCCTTCTTCTGACCATCCAACATCACTTTGCACACCTCAAAATGCACGTGCCACAAGGAAACATGAAAAATGTAAAAAGAATTAAAAAGGGATTAATTTTGAAAAGTCAAGACAAGTCGGATAAATCCTCGACCATTGCAATGCGACAGGATTGTTTCCCAAGGATTCATCTTCTTACCAACCAGGATGCCACCAAAGAAGGAGTGTGTCTTACTCAATAATACTGACCACCGCTGGGTTTCAAAAATCTCGAAAAGAAGATTTCAAAATTGACCAATAAGCCAAAAGATTGAGTCGATCCAGCTCGCCTTGATTCTTGATCCCTTTCACACCAACTATGGGGTTGTCGAGGAAGGAGGCGTCAGAAAAAACAAAAATTCAAGAGAAACAAAATTTTACACCATTTCATGGTTTGCATTCAATAGCATATGTCTAATCAAATAATTATTTCAAGCAACAAAATAAGAACCCCACATCGTTTCTGCATTTATTCAAGCATCATTAACACTGCATTCTTTTCACTCATTCAAACAGCACATAAGCATCTTTTTATTCAAGCATCGCATGACCCATTTTTCAAAAGTAATTAAGACCTAGGTAAAATTTCCCAAATCAGTCATAATTAAAACTGAATCAAGTCCAAATTAGGGCAAACGCTTGCCCACAAAAATTTCAATTTGAGGTTATCCTCAGATTCTGGATCAAGTCCAAACTGGGGCAAACATTTTTCCAAGAAAGATTTGAACTGAAGAACAAAGTTAGGGCAAGCTTTTGCCTAGAAATTCAAGTTGAGGCGATCCTCAATTCCAAAAATTTCATAACAGAGCGAGACATTCGCCCAGATAATTCAAATCGAGACAGTCGAAAAATTTTGAATCAAGTTCAAACAAGGGCAAACACTGGCCCACCAAATTTCAAACTGAGGTCATCCTTAAAATTTCAGTCAATTTGAAACTGGGGCAAACATTTTCCCAAGAAAATCCAAGTTGAGGCAATCCTCAATTCCTCAACTCCAATAAAGTTCAATAGGGCAAAGTTGCCCAGAAAAACTCAAGTCAAGCTCATCTTCAATCTCATCGAGGCTTAAACTGGGGCAAACACTTGCCTAAACTCCCTTCAAATCAAGACATCCATCAATTATCAAGAATCCTCTAAACTGGGGCAAAATGGTTGATCAAGTATTTTCAAGAAAATAATTATCAAGTATCTATCTTCATTCCACCCTGTCAACAACAGGACCTCTACATGATTCCTTCCTGTCTTAACAGGATCACTTACAACAGGGCTTTTCTTTGATACCCGTCCTAATTGATTCTTGCCATTTTCCATTTGCCTGTCTTAACAGGCCGTTCATGCTTCACCTGTCCTAACAGGCCATCCTTTCAAGTTAGTATAGATCACCTTTCACTCAAGTAGTATAGGACCCTCCCACCTCAAATTCACTTGTCTTTACAAGTCCTTTTTGCCATCCAAATAGTCATCATCAACTTTTAATTTTCTGCGTCACGGCCTATGTTGTCAGGCCTCGTCTTTTCTCCGCATACATCCTGTCAAGCAGGACTTCAGGTTTAATTATGCATACATCCTGTCAAGCAGGATTTCATCTGCACCCATCCTGTCAAGCAGGATGTCAAGTATTAACTTCTGCACTCATCCTGTCAAGCAGGACTTCATGTTTAATTCTGCATACTTCCCGGCAACAGCGGGACCCCATTTGCATTCTCCTGTCAACAACAGGACTTCAAGCATGTTTAATTTTCTGCCCACCTGTCAAGCAGGTTTGCATTTATCCTGGCAACAGCAGGATTTCATTTGCATTCTTCCCGGTAACAACGGGACCCCATTTGCATTCTCCTGTCAACAACAGGACTTCAAACATGTTTAATTTTCTGCCCACCTGTCAAGCAGGTTTTCATTTATCCTGGCAACAGCAGGATGTCATCATTTGCATCTTCCCGGCAACAGCGGGACTTCATTTGCATTCTCCTGTCAACAACAGGACTTCAAACATGTCTATTTTTCTGTCACCTGTCAAGCAGGTTTGCATTTATCCTGGCAACAGCAGGATGTCATCATTTGCATCTTCCCGGCAACAGCGGGACTTCATTTGCATTCTCCTGTCAACAACAGGACTTCAAGCATGTCTATTTTTCTGTCACCTGTCAAGCAGGTTTGCATTTATCCTGGCAACAGCAGGATGTCATCATTTGCATCTTCCCTGCAACAGCGGGACTTCATTTGCATTCTCCTGTCAACAACAGGACTTCAAGCATGTCTATTTTTCTGTCACCTCTCAATCAGGTTTGCATTTATCCTGGCAACAGCAGGATGTCATCGTTTGCATCTTCCCGGCAACAGCGGGACTTCATTTGCATTCTCCTGTCAACAACAGGACATCAATCATGTTTAATTTCTTGCGGCAACAGCAGGACCTCATTTGCATTTATCCCGGCAACAGCGGGATACCAAGCATGTTTAATTTCTTGCATTTTCCCGTCAACAACGGGATATCAAGCATGTTTAATTTTCCTGCATTTTTCCCGGCAACAGCGGGACCCCCTTTCTACATTCCTTCCCGTCAACAACGGGATGCCCTCATATTTACTTTCTGCATCCTGGCCTATTTAGGCCCTCCTCAAGTTTGATTTTCTGCACCTTGGCCTATGTTGTCAGGCCTCATCAAGTTTACTTTTCTACATCCTTGGCCTATGCTGTCAGGCCTCCTCAGGTTTACTTTTCTGCTTTTGGGCCTACGATGTCAGGCCTCGCCAAGTTCGTTTTTCCACAACTGGGCCTATGATGTCAGGCCTCCAACTCAGATAAATACCTCGGCCTATGCTGTCAGGCCACCTTGTACATATCTTACATTTTAGTTCTTGCATGCTTTCCTGTCTTAAAACAGGTCATTTTCACTCTACTGAGCCCGTCGTAACGGGCCATTTCTCTTCTGCTTTTCCTGTTTTTAACAGGCCATTTTCATTTCATTTTGCTTGTCCTAACAAGCCATTCCATTGAATTCCACGCCAGTCCTAACAGGCATTTATTCATTCCACTTAACTTAGTCAAGCTATACAGCTAAGCCTCGCATATTTAAACCCTATCGATACATGAAGTCGATAAGGTCATTCAATCATCATTCTCCAGGCATCCATGAGGTTCAATTTCAAGCTCAAGGCTCCTTCTGTTTGCCGGACTCCTTCAAGGCCTGCCTCGGACATAATGTGTTCACATCTTTACTCATTTCCTATTACGATAATTCAGAGAATCATTTCTCACATTATCTGGTAGGAAAATGAGTAAAGAGGGGCAAACTGTAAACACTCAATTATGTCCGAGGCCCCCAATCATTAAAATTAACCAAAAGTTAATTTAATTAAAAATTTGAAAAGATGTAAAACTGAAAAACAGAAAGAACAGAGAGCAGAAAATACAGAAAACAGAAAACAAAAAAAATAAAATTAAAAAAAAAATAATAATAAAAAGAAAATTAAAGAATAAGTAAAAATGATAAATAGAAAAAATAAAAATAAAAAAAAAACAAAAAAAAAGGTAAAAAAAAATGAAAATTGAAAAAAAGAAAAAGCTGAAAAATCAAAATAGGGAACAAAAATTTTGAAATCAAAGGGGTTGGCTTTTGTCTCTCAGAGAGGGGGTGGCTTTTGGCCCTGGGAAAGGACTTGACCCTTGCTAAGAGAGAGGAAGCTGGCTTTTGGCTCTTTGAAAGAGCTTCACCCTTGCCAAGAAGGGATGTGTCTATATATACCTACAAACAAGAAAGGAAAAGGGGCTTTTTCTCATTTTTTGGAAATTCTTGGGAAGAGGGATTTTCAGAACCTTTGAAGGGAGGACCTAAGAGACTCTCTGATATTCAATTCAGCCCTTGGCCTCCATAGAATCAGCTCTTCATCACCTTCCAATGGAGGTTAGGTCCGAATTTTATCCATCTTAAGTTTCTTGCTTCTTCTCGGATTTCCGAGTTCATTTTCGTGTCTGTTTTCGTTTTAATTTTTATTCGGTCAAATGATCTCCGATTTTGGTGATTTTTGTTGCGTTTTCTTCGTCTTTCTCTCTAGTTTCTGGAATGATATTATTTGTCCAATTTGGATCTGAAATGAAATCTTTATCACTTGATTACCGAAGCATGTTCATCCTGGTGCGCGAATTGATCTAGCTTGTTTGATTTGTGCATATCTTGCTCATTTCTGATTGGATTGATGTCAAACTTGTTTTGTTTGATTCCTATGATCCATATATTTCAATTGATCGGTTTTTATTTTTCAGATCTACCAAAAATATTTTCTAAAAATTCTGAGATTTGAATTCAAATTTTGGCGCCAAAAACTTGTGTGTTCTTGAGGTTCATTTTTGTGTCTGTTTTTCGTTTTAATTTTTGATCGGCCAAACGATCTCCGATTTTGGTGCTTTTTATTGCGTTCTCTTCATCTTTCTCTCTAGTTTCTGGAATGGTATTATTTTTCTAATTTGGATCTTAAATGAAGTTTTTATGGCCGAATTACTGAGGTATGTTTATCGTGGTGCGAAAATGAACCTATGTTGTTTGGTTTGTGCATAACTTGCTCATTTCTTGTCTTTTTTTTTGTCAAATTTGTTTTGTTTGATTCCTATGATCTATATCTTTCAATGTTTTGGTTTTAATTTTTCAGATCTACCAAAAATATTTTCTAAAAATTCTGAGATTTGAATTCAAATTTTGGCGCCAAAAACTTGTGTGTTCTTGAGGTTCATTTTCGTGTCTGTTTGTCGTTTTAATTTTTGATCGGTCAAACGATCTCCGATTTTGGTGCTTTTTGTTGCGTTCTCTTCGTATTTCTCTCTAGTTTCTGGAATGGTATTATTTGTCTAATTTGGATCTTAAATGAAGTTTTTATGGCCGAATTACTGAGGTATGTTTGTCGTGGTGCGAAAATGAACCTATGTTGTTTGGTTTGTGCATAACTTGCTCATTTCTTGTCTTTTTTTTGTCAAATTTGTTTTGTTTGATTCCTATGATCTATATCTTTCAATGTTTTTGTTTTAATGTTTTAGATCTCTGGAAAAATATTTTTTGAAAAATTTTGAGATTTGAATTTAAATTTTGGCGCCAAAATCTCTTGTGTCTTTGAAGTTCTTTAGTAGATCTTGTTCTTTTAACCTTGTTTAGGTATTATTTTTCATGTGTTGATCCTTCTATATGTATTTCCTTCTGATTTGTTTGTGTTTGTATGTCCTCCTTTGAAAAAAATTCCTAAGAGTGCATGACCATATACATGCATCCTATATGCTAAGTCTAGCTTAAGTCATGCATGATTAAGTCATTGAACCTAAAGAGTTAAGTGTTTGCTTGAATCAAAATAAAAAAAAAAAAACTTAATTCTTACCTGTGGACCTTATGACCTAAGCTGGATTGGAGACAATTAAACAAGGAACATCAATGGAGGTTCAATCCAACCTTTTATTCCGCTTAATTTTATTGGTTCTCCTCGGATTTTCGAGTTCATCTTCATCTCTATTTTCAATTTCTTCTTAGATTGTGCAACGGATTCTAATACGGGCAAGTAGCATTCTCTACTGTTACGTATTTTAATTCGTGCTAATTCAAATACGGCTTACGACGATTTGGATTATGCAAGCACGTCTTTTTTTTTTTTTTTCTAAAAATTCTTCTGCTTCCAAAACATCTGTTTTTTTTCTCAGATTGTGCAAACGGGTTCTAATACGGGCAAGTAGCATTCTCTACTGTTACGTATTTTAATTCGTGCTAATTCAAATACGGCTTACGACGATTTGGATTATGCAAGCACGTCTGTTTTTCTAAAAATTCTTCTGTTTTCAAAACATCTGTTTTTTTTTCTCAGATTGTGCAAACGGGTTCTGATACGGGCAAGTAGCATTCTCTACTGTTACGTATTTTAATTCGTGCTAATTCAAATACGGCTTACGACGATTTGGATTATGCAAGCATGTCTGCTTCCCTAAATCCTGTATTTTCTTAAGAAACATTAATTTTTTTTTTTACCTAAGATCACCCTTTTCTTCTCCAAGAGATCAAGTCTCTTAACCAGAACTACGTAAGCCTTGAGTTTTCCATTGCACCGGGGAATACGTAGGAGCGGGATCAAGTCCTGTCAGGTTATTTTCTATAAACCTATTTATTTTCTATTCTATTTTAAGGGATCAAACAGTTTTCAAAATATCACACACTCAGTTTAAGGGTACCGTTCTTTGGAACGGGCGAGTAGGGTGCCTACTACCTTCCTTACTCGTAACCGACTCCCGAACTTCGAATCTCATCCTTGAGTTAGAGTTTTTCCAAATCTTTTCCCTTAAAACAAAATTTGGTGGCGGCTCCACAATCAAATTAATTCATTTCAAAATTTTAGCGAGTCCGTCGTTTCGTCGTAATTACGGTTATGACAATATACTTAAATATTAATCTATCAAATTTATTTATAAAAATTAATTACTTATATTAATTATATTTACTAACAGAATATTACTTTCATATTTTTAAAAATAACTTGTTAAATGTTACTGTATCATATTATATTATAAATTTACCAAAAAAAGATGGATCTATGTATAATTTTACGTGAGATTTGTAATTTAATATGTGACTGATTATTAATGGTTATCAAAACATAATTTTAACTATTTATTAAAATTTTAATAAAATTTTTATTTTTTTTTAAATCTGAACAACCTTTTACATAAAAATAAAGTTGACCTTTATGAAAAATAAAATGTAATAATATAAATTTATAATACTTTTTAAATGATTCATATTAACATAGAAAACTCAATCCTTTCATGGAAGAGAACCTATTTTGATGCATCTTCTATTATGTGAAGTACCACAGTAGATTAGAGCTGTCAAAATGGGCTATGGCCCTAGGGCCAGCCCATTTAACCCTAAGTTTTGACCCTACATTATGTAGCCTACTTAGAAGTAGGGTTTTTTTTAACCCTAAGTTTTGACCCTACATTATGTAGCCCACTTAGAAGTAGGGTTTTTTTTAAGCCCTAACCCTACATGGCCCTTAATTTAAAGGGCTTAGTTAGGGTTGGCCCTAGGACCAGCCCTAGCCCTATTTTTTTTTTTTTGTAATTTATCTTAAAATATAATTTTTAAATTTAAATCCATATAACCTTCAAATTTTATCCTTTTTCTTAATTTTTTCTCACATTTTTTTATTTTTCTCTTTAAATAATCTTCAATAGTTTTTATTATACTAAAATATTATTTAATTTATTTATCTTTTTTTTAGATTTTTTATTTTTCTCTAACTATTTTTTCATTTGTCCCTAGAATTTTTCTTTCTTTCTCAAAATTTTCTCAACTTTTTTATATTTTTATCTTTTCTTAATTTATTTTTTCTAATATATTTACGTCTCTATCTCTAAAATTTTCCTTTCTCCATATTTTTTCTTTCTCCTCTTTCTAAATTTTCTTATTTATTTTAATTTTTCATTACTACTTTATTTTAAGAAAGGAAAAAAAACTAGAGAGGAAAAAAATTTATAAAAAAAATAAAAATATTTGAAAAAAAAAATGAAACTCACAGGTAACCAAACTATTTTGACCTTAACCCACATGAGTTAAAGTTGAATTGGTTTGGATGAATCAAATTGACACCTCTATCGAACATTTCTTATCAGAATAATAAAGAAAAAACAACTCCAAACTGAAGCGATTTTTAGTCAAAAATTTCATAGAATAGGAAATATAATTATGTAAGTTTATAAAGTTAAACAAACTTTACCTAAACTTATTGATATAGAAGAACATGTTGTTAAAGAAAATTCAGGTGAGTGACCACCTATATTAGATATAACATCTTGGTTGGAGAAAATTGTTAAAGATGAACTGATCTTATAACATTGGTCATTTTTTCCATGTGACAAACTTGTTTTGATTTTTGACATATAATTATGTGAGTAATGTTCTTTTAAGATTGTAAATTATTTTGAACTTGTTATATATTGCTTATCATTTGTAGTTTTTTGGAGTTTTCTTTTCCTAATCTTTATAAAGTGAAGGACATGCATCAATTACATTTTTTCTACTTAATACAAATTTTTTTATATTGCTTAAAATGTTTTTATTGTTAGAACTAAGGTGAACGACTTGGTTCGATTTGCTAGCTCGTTAAGTCAAGTCATATGAACTACAAGTTAATAAATGTAGAATATTTAAAATTTGTAATTTACCAATATATTTTTGATAAAATGGTTGTCTAATTAAAAATTATAAATATAATTATAGTTTATATAAAATATAAATATTTAAATTTAAATTATTATTAATAATTAATAAATCAAATAACTAATTTATACATTGGACATTTTAAATTTATATTTTGTTACCAATTTTGAAATTAAAATTTTTTCTAAACATATAACTTATAATAATATATATTATGATGAAGTTATATATTTTATCTATTTTATAAAAAATATTAAAAATTATATGAATTTAATTTATATATAACAAGCTGGTTCATGAACCAAACGAGTAGAGTTATACATAGCTCAGGTTCAGCTGGTTTAGTTAACAAGTTTAATTTTTAGCTCAAGTTCAGCTTATTTGGTTCATAAACTAAGTTCAACAGATTAATTATTGAATCAAGTCTCGAACTAATTTTAAGTTGGTTCGGTCTATTGTCATTTTTAGTTAAAATCATTTTCAAAAGCACAAGTATTTATAATTTAATCCGGTAATCTTTTTATTTTTGAACCAAAGTTTATAGTCAACAGTTTAAGATAATAATAATTTTTTATGTAAGGGCTGGCCCATGGGCTGGCCCTAGCCCACTTGGCCCTAAGGGCTTTTTAGGCCCTAGCCTATAGGGTTAGGGCTTTTTAGGGTAGGGCTGGCCCATTTGACGGCTCTACAGCAGACAAAAAGAAATTGGGGGTAAGGGGGACTAACAAATATTTCTTCTCGAATTATATTTTTATTTTAGTTATAAATAATTTTCCATCCAGAGAAATAACCGTCTTAAGAAGAAGAAAATGATTGTCTCTCTATTCACTTTCTTTCACATTTTACTAGCATGGAAAAAGTTAAAATTTTATTTACGTAGCTTATTAAAATAAAAAACTAAAAAATAAAACAAATCTAATTGTTACATATGAATGTAATAAATACATATTATTATTTGTATATTTAATAATTTTTTAACTGAAAAATAAAACAAATCTAATTGTTACATATGAATGTAATAAATACATATTATTATTTGTATATTTAATAATTTTGTATTGTTTTAGATGTGTGTTCCGGTACCCTTGTAAATCTGAAGGTACTAAACCTTTTCTCATAAAAAATCAATGAAAAGTTGACATGTAGCTAATACAGTTATGAACATTTAATGTGGTCAAACATAACATATTTTAATAAAAACTTTGCAATTAAGATCATAAATTTTATATATTTTATTAAAACGTCCTTCTTATAGAATACTTTATTTATAATTTTAAAAAAGTTATTTTCATTTTATGTATTTTATTTTATTATTTTTTTTAACCTTAAATCTCATCCTGATAAAAAAGAATGTAAATTTTTTTTATTTAGGTCATGATTTTTTTTTATAAATTTATTTATATCATTAAAATTTATTATTTTTATAATAACTATTTCAAAAATCATCCTTATCATAAATCTTAATTGATTAATATTGTAAATATTATATTAACATTTTATCAAAATTTAACTTTTAATAAAATATTTAAATATTTTATATTAATAAAATTATTTATTATATGAGAAATACTAATAATATATTTTTAAAATATATTTTTTCATAATTAATTAATTTGTAAAAATTAAAATACTAATTACATAATTGATTAATTTAAAAAATATATTAATTTTTAAAAATTAACAAACTTTATTTATGATTTAAAAAAATTATTTTTATTTTGACGTGTTTTATTTTATTATTTTTTACTTAACCTTGATTTACATCTGAATATAATAAAAAAATCTTAAAAAAATTTATTTAGGTCATAAATTTTTTCAGAAAATTTGTTTATATTATTAAAATTTATTATTTTTATAATAACTATTTCAAAAATCATCCTCATCATAAATTTTAGTTGATTAATAATGTAAATATTTATGTTAACAATTTATCAAAATTTAATTTTTAATATCATATTTTAATATTTTATATTAATAAAATTATTTATTATATAAGAAATAGTAATAATATATTTTTACATAATTGAGTAATATTTAAAAATTAAAATACTCATTTCATAATTGATTAATTTAAAAATATATTAATTTTTAAAAATTAACAAGCTTTATTTATAATTTTAAAAAAATTATTTTTATTTAACGTATTTTATTGTATTATTTTTTATTTAACCTTGATCTACATTTGACCATGATAAATAAAATTTAAATTTTTTTAAGTCATAACTTGTTTTAAAAATTTGTTTACATCATTAAAATTTGTTACTTTTATAATAAAAAATTTAAAAATTATTCTCGTCATAAATCTTAATTGATTAATAACCTCTAGGAAATAAAAGATGCAAGTAAGAATAATTATTTTAAAAAAATAAAATAAATTTTTTAATTTATATTTAATTAATAACATCCAATATTATATTAGATTAACCTTTAATAAATTTTAAAATATTAATATAAATATTATAATTTTATTTTTATAGGATGATGTATTATATTAACAATTATAGAAATGTTAATAATGATTTTTTTATTGTTAAATTTTAAAAATTAATATATTTTAAAATTAATTAATTATGAAATCAGTATTTTAATTTTTAAAAATTAATCAATTATATAAAAATATATTATTAGTATTTTTCACATAATAAATAATTTTATTAATATAAAATAGTAAAATATGATATTAAAAGTTAAATTTTGATTAATTATTAATATAAATATTTATATTATTAATCAATTAAAATTTACAATGAATATGATTTTTGAAATAATTATTATAAAAGTAATAAATTGTAATTGATATAAACAAATTTTTATAAAAGTCATGATCTAAAAAAATTTTTTAAGAATTTTTTTATTATGGTAAGGTGTAAATCAAAGTTAAATAAAAATAATAAAATAAAATACATTAAATAAAAAATATTTTTTAAAAATTATAAATAAAGTATTTTAGAAGAAAGATGTTTTAATAATATGTAGAAAATTTTTGACCTTAATTGCAAAGTTTTCATTAAAATATGCTATGTTTGATCACATTAAATATTCATAACTATATTAGGCACATGTCAACTCTTCATTAATCCTTTACGAGGAAGAGTTTGCTATCCCAGACTTACAAGGATACGGAACACACACCATTATTTTATTATATTAATCTATTTATTACTTTTTTATTTTTCTTTTTTTTAACCTTTTCACTTACTTAAAATTACACCTTCTATTAAAACAAATATTTAAGTCTAAAATTATTAAAAATCAATCATATTAATTTCTTAAAAAGAATTAATGCGTTCGGTTTTTTTTATAATTTAAAGTTAATATAAAAACTCAGACTAAAAGAAGGATTTTTAAATATAAGGACAATTTAAATTCAATAAAAGATTGGTGTATTTAAATAAATATTTTAACATGTCAAATTAAGTTGCCCTTGAAGACCTTTTTATTTTAATTTTCTAGAAATATTTATAATAAAAAATTATGTCCAAGACATGATTAAATTAAATCTCAACTGTTAAAATCAATATTTAAACAGCTTAAAATTATCCTTAATTTAGGAGTTTAAGTAGAAGTTTTTTATGAATTATAAATATCTATTTCGGTACATAATTTTATTTGAATATAAGCTATTTAAAGTATAATGGAACTAGTTTTTTAATAATTTTTTTTCATATATATAAAGTTTAAATTTGATCCCTGAAGAAAAAATAATATGTACCTTGTATATTAATCTTTTGCTGATAAGGATATAAGTATGTTAAATTAAGGATACCAGCTATTATTTTATAAAATAAATAATAAATTAGAAAATAGATTTAAACTCTATATATAATATTAAAAGATTTCACTATAATTATTATATGACATTTTTATTTTTTATATATTTTAAAAAATTAATTGAAAAATGCATATTCACACTTTTAACATTTTATATAATATTAAATATATAAAAATAATAATTTAAAAAACCATGTATATATGCCTATTCACATCAATTTAGGGAAAAAACAATTAAATATACAAAGGTATATATGAAAAGTTAGAGGTATAAAATGATGTATATTTATTGAAATATTTTATTGATTAAGTTTGCAAAAAATAAATTAAATAAATTTCGTTAGAATGCTTTTAATTAAATAAAGAAAATAATGAACATATACTGCTGCAATAAATACAAACTTTTTTTTTTGTCTTTATAGTCAGTATAATTAATGCACATTTAATAGTTATTTGCTCTAAAAACTAAAAATGTTCACATTTTATTTTATCATATATTTACTTTTCTAAAGTGTGAAAAGCCTGAAACACTCTCATTCGAGGTGTTTGTCTATAAATAAATGAAACTCTCTCTCAGTTACACCAAATAAAACCTCTCTCGTTGAACAGAGCCTTCAACTGTCACCGTCCTGGCTCTCTTTTGAGGTATGCAATTCCATTTTCTGCTACCATGGTCTTCTTTTCCCCTTTTCTATGCTTTGGATGTTAAATTGTTCATCATTGCTTTTTTTCTCCTTAATTCTTTTTATTTGGTCTTAATTAAGTTTAAAGATGCTCCCGCACCCGTGTAAATCTGGGATACCAAACCCTTCCTCACAAAGAATCAGAATTGATATATGTACAATATGATTGTGAATTTTAACGTGGTGAAACATAACATACTTTAATGAAAATTTTGTAATTAAAATCAGAAATTTTTTACATTTTATTAAAACGTTCTTCTTTTAAAATATTTTATTTATAATTTTAAAAAAATCATTTTTATTTTATTATTTTTTATTTAACCTTACATCTCATCTTGATAAAAATAAATTATTTAGGTCATAATTTTTTTTCATAAATTTATTTATATCATTAAAATTTATTATTTTTATAATAACTATTTCAAAAATCATTCTTGTCATAAATTTTAATTGATTAATATTATAAATATTATATTAACATTTTATCAAAATCTAACTTTTAATAATATATTTAAATATTTTATATTAATAAAATTATTTATTATATGAGAAATACTAATAATATATTTTTAAAATATATTTTTACACAATTGATTAATTTTTAAAAATTAAAATACTGATTACATAATTGATTAATTTAAAAGATATATTAATTTTTAAAAATTAACAAACTTTATTTATGATTTTAAAAAAATTATTTCTATTTTGACGTATTTTATTTTATTATTTTTTACTTAACCTTAATTTACACCTGAACATAATAAAAAAATCTTAAAAAAATTTATTTAGGTCATGGCTTTTTTCAGAAAATTTATTTATATTATTAAAATTTATTATTTTCATAATAACTATTTCAAAAATCATCCTCATCATAAATTTTAGTTGATTAATAATGTAAATATTTATATTAACAATTTATCAAAATCTAATTTTTAATATCATATTTTAATATTTTATATTAATAAAATTATTTATTATATGAGAAATACTAATAATATATTATTACATAATTGATTAATTTTTAAAAATTAAAATAATCATTCCATAATTGATTAATTTAAAAAATAGATTAATTTTTAAAAATTGACAAGCTTTACTTATAATTTTAAAAAAATTATTTTTATTTAACGTATTTTACTATATTATCTTTTATTTAACCTTGATCTACATCTGAACATGGTAAAAAAAATTTAAAATTTATTAAGTCATAACTTGTTTTAAAAAACTTATTTACATCATTAAAATTTATTATTTTTATAATAAAATATTTTAAAAATTATTCTCGTCATAAATCTTAATTAATTAATAACCTTTATAAATTAAAAGATGCAAGTAAAAATAATTCTTTTAAAAAAATAAAATAAAATTTTTAATTTATATTTAATTAATAACATCCAATATTATGTTAGATTAACCTTTAATAAATTTTAAAGTATTAACATAAATATTATAATTTTATTTTTATAGGATGATGTATTATATTAACAATTATAGAAATGTTAATAATAATTTTTTATTGTTAAATTTTAAAAATTAATATATTTTTAAATTAATTAATTATGAAATCAGTATTTTAATTTTTTAAAATTAATCAATTATATAAAAATATATTATTAGTATTTTTCATATAATAAATAATTTTATTAATATAAAATAGTAAAATATAATATTAAAAGTTAGATTTTGATAAATTGTTAATATAAATATTTATATTATTAATCAATTAAAATTTACAATGAATATGATTTTTAAAATAATTATTATAAAAGTAATAAATTTTAATTGATATAAACAAATTTTTATAAAAATCATGATCTAAACAAATTTTTTAAGAATTTTTTTATCATGTTCAAGTGTAAATCAAAGTTAAATAAAAATAATAAAATAAAATACATTAAATAAAAATAATTTTTTTAAAATTATAAATAAAGTAATGTAAAAGAAGGACTTTTTAATAAGATGTAGAAAATTTTTGACTTTAGTTACAAAATTTTCGTTAAAAGATATTATGTTTGACCACATTAAATTTCTATAAACTTTTCATGTAAACTTTTCATTAATATGGATATCACCTATGAGCTCTTCACTTTTTAAATTAGTAAATAATAAAAATTTTGTTTACAGATGAGCATGGCTTTTGTATCTCGAGGTTTGTTATTTTCATTGGCAACAGTTATTTTGGTGTTATGCACACCATACTCAGAAGCTTCTGGGAGGACTGAAAACAATAACATAAAATCAGCTGTTTTTCGGTCCCCAAAGTTCGAACTTGGACCGGGATCGGTTATCAACAAATTCTACTATGATATTGATTTTCCAAGAGGTCATATTTCAGTTAAGAGTTTTGATGCTGAAGTAGTTGACGAAGCAGGGAACTCTGTGCCTCTCCATGAAACTTATCTCCACCACTGGGTTGTTGCAAGATACCATCAACGCAAAGATGTGAAACACATCAGAAAATATGCTGCTGGCCATAGAGATTTTGTCTGGGTGAGGAACAATGGCATGTGCCAGAAATATATTCTTGGACAGTACTTTGGTCTTGGATCTGAGACGCGAGGGACAGCTACCCATATTCCAGATCCTTTTGGGATAGTTATAGGTGATCCTGCAGAAATTCCAGAAGGGTATGAGGAGCAGTGGATGGTCAATGTCCATGCCATTGATACTCGTGGTGCAGCGGATAGGATAGGATGCACTGAGTGCAAGTGTGACCTTTATAATGTTACAAAGGATGAACATGGGAAGCCTATAAGTCCAGATTATAAAGGAGGCTTGTTATGTTGTTATGATCGTACCCAGTGCAAGTTGACGGAAGGTTTTAAAGGCCCAACCAGGAGCCTCTATCTAAAATACACAGTCAAATGGATTGATTGGGACAAGTTTGTAGTGCCTGTTAAGATTTATATACTTGATGTGACTGATACTTTGCAAACTTCTGATGGGTCTAAAGGAAGGAATACTGAGCATGACTGCAAGGTAAGCAAATTCATTAAGAAACATGTAGATTGTTTCAATCTCAATTTAACTCCAAAACATAATACTAGGTCAATTCTTTTTTGGGTATAAGTGGTGAATAGATATTTCTTTGTTACAGATTGAGTATCAGGTTGAATCTTGCAGCACTGCCCACAGGGATGGTAATGCATGTCTTAATGTGAAGAGGACAAGCCTCCCACTGCAAACTGGGGGTTATGTCATCTATGGTGTTGCTCATCAGCATGCAGGTGGCACTGGATCAATTCTATATGGACAGGTGATTTTCAACACTATACTCATTCTTAAATATTAGGATAGAAGTCTTAACTTTTTCAGTTTTTTTGTGGCATGACTTTATGTAAAAAGTAATCATGCAAGAGGGTGATGAATAATGACTCCGCCCCTTAAATTAAAAGGAATTGCAGATTTTGCACCTCGTTTTTCTTTAGTTTTCCGTGGAGGGTCACAGATTTAATTTACTAGAAAATGGTGAACAATGAACTGTTTCCTGGCAATTTCTTAATAGTTGCATCTGTTCTACTTTCATTTGTATATAATGGAAGAAAAAGATGCAAATTTGCCACTGCTAATAAATTTTGATTAAAGAATTGAAATATTGTAGTGTAACTTGTTTTCTTTTGTACATGATTTTTCAGGATGGGAGGGTTATATGTTCTTCAATACCAAGTTATGGAAAAGGAAAAGAAGCAGGAAATGAGGCAGGGTACATTGTGGGAATGTCGACTTGTTATCCTCGACCAGGTTCTGTGAAGATAATTGATGGTGAAACTTTAACTCTAGAATCCAACTACAGCAGCAGCAGCAGCAGAGGGCACACTGGAGTTATGGGACTTTTCTACCTATTGGTGGCAGAACAGTTGCCACACCAACACTCTGGATATTCCTTTCGTTCTTCGTTGGTTATGAATGTAAATAATGTACTTGAGTGATAGGCAACTTGTGACATGCTAGTATATCTGGAGTCTCATCGATTCCATCTAAATATGTATGAAGATAAAATAAATAAATAAATATCTTTTTATATATATTAACTTTATGATATGTATATTAAATTTTAAAATACGTAAATATGTTATTTAAATTTTAATTATATATATTTAAATAATATATAAATTATTAAAATAATATTGTGAAATGAAATATTTATTAATTTTTATTTAATATAAAATTATATATATATATATAATTCACTTGATAATAATTTTTAAATTAACAACTAGATTGATAAATTTTGTATTTTATATAAAGATATTAAGTTAATTTAATTGTTAAAGTTTAAAATATCATATTAATGATTATTAACTTTATATTTATTAAATATTTATTAAAGTAACATCTTCTAGATTTTGATAAAATTATGTACAATATTTTAATTTTTCTTAAACTGGCAGAAATTTTTTTAAATTATTTAAGACTCATTTGCACAATTTACTCTATAAAAAAGTTAGGTAAAACAAATAACACAAATTAAAAATGTAATTTGCGTATGATTTCTAATCATTCTTATTTCTAACAAATTGATATATTTTATTAAAAATATAAGTATTTATCATATAAAATATAATAAATATTTTTAATTTAATTTTATTATTTTTAAATACTTAATCTTAAAAGTGTTAGAGATTGATAAAAATTTAGTATCTCTAAAATAAAGATTATATTAAAAAAAAATATCAATATTTATTGATTAAAAAATAAATAAAATTTTAATTAACTTTAAGTTTTATTTTATGTATATATATTTTTTATAATGATTTCAATTGTTAGTTTAATAAAAAAATTGTGGCATTATATCTTATTTTTATTTATATTTAAGTTAAATTAATTTATTCACTTAAATTTATTTGATGCCTAAGCTATTAGGATTGATCATTTCAATCTTTATCTTTTTTATATTGTAAAAAAATTAATTTGGTGTCTTGAGTAAAAGTAAATAAGTAATGGTATAATATAAAATTATATATATATATATATATATATATATATATATAAATTCATGAGTTAGGATATATGAATATTAGATGTCAAATTTAATATTTACACTAATTTTGTAATTTTAATATAAATTTTTTTAATTTTATTGTTGAATCATATTATAATATATTTATGATTATATATATATATATATCAAAATTTAAATAATTTTGATATTTATAAAAAATTAAATATTAATATTTACATATATTTATATAATATACTAGATATTAAAATAAAATCATATCACAGATTATTTATTAATTTTTGTTTATATAAAATTTTATAAGCACAATCTATTTTGATAAAATCTTTTAAATCAATAATTAAATTGATAATTTTTATATTTTATAAAAAATTATTAAATTTATGTAAATATTAAATATAACATATAATGTAAAAAGATGCTTAATATATATATATATATATTAGAGATAAAGTAGTAATTTTAAGTAAAATTGATTAAACAGAATAATTTTAAGTAAAATTATTGTTATAATAACTTAATTTTTTCTTTTATATATATATAATTAAAATATGTTAATCCTTGCATTAATTTAATAATTTTTTATATAATACAAAATTTACAATTTAACTATTAAATTATTATATAATATTTTTATGATCTTATATATTAAATTTTAAATAATTTAAATATTTTAAAATATATTTTTAACTATTAATATATAAAATTAAAATAATATTATTAATTTTATTATTATTATTTTAAAATTGGTTTTAAAATTAAATTTTTAAATCTATAAATTTATTAACCTACTGAAACCTTGAAAAAATGAGCTTAATTTTTTTATTTTTCTAAAATAAATGGCTCTCTCTCTCTCTCTTAAAAAATAAAGATACAAAACTTTAAAATAAAAAATTAATATATTTTTTATATTTTTAGTTGTATAATTAAAATATATTTTTCAATTTTTTTCAAATTTTAATTTAGATTTTTTACTTTTAAAATGATTAATGTTGACTTTCATTTTTAGAATAAATAATTTTTAATTACTAAAATATGTAATTATAAAAAATTATTAGCAATTTATTTTAAAAAATAAAATTAATTATTTTAAAATTAAAATTTTAAATACATTTAATTCTATTTATATTCAACTCTTCTTTCATGCAAATATAGGTAATCTTTCCTTGCATTTTCGAGGATTTAGAATTCACTTATGTACAATTTTTTTATACTAAAGAACCACTTATTTTATGAATTATAAAAAATTCATAACTTACAAGTTAAATAACCAAAATTATTAATTTTAATTATATTTTTGTTAAATTTTAAATTATTTTTACATGATTATTATAAATAAAATAAATTTAAAATTTTTTTTATTAAAAATTTAAGTCAAAGATTCTTATTTTGAAGTAGGTTAGTAAGAACCTATTTGTATTTTTTGAATGCAATTCTTTAAATGTTGATATTGGTATTGTGATCCTTATGAATGTCAAGATGTAATTATAAAGATGGAGTTATAATAAAAATATTAAACTAGTTGGTATGAAAATTAAGTGAAATTTTTATATGTAGAAGATGAACTAATATAAATATTAAATTTAATTTTTATAATTTTTATTTTAATATTATATTTGTGATGACATATTATATATATATATATATTTATCATTTTATATATATTTTTATATTATTTTATTATCAATCATTATCATATTAATAATTATTTTTTTAAAAATTTTATTTTTATATTTTTAAGTTTCAAAATAATTTTTGCTATATCATAAAAATTTCTCTTGAAAAATTTAAAAAATCTAATTCATCCTTTCTCGTATTAAAATATTGTTTATAATTGATAGTACTGATTAGGAACAATGTGTTATAGCCTGAAGAGATCGAAATGGTCTGAAGAGATCGAAATGGTCTGAAGAGATCGAAATGGCTTCATCTATATAAGGATGTTTTTATTGATAAATCTATCATCTTTAATAATGAAGGTTACTTATATTGAAAAATAAAATTAAAATTTTTTATTGAAATTCTTGATGTAGATGTTTAGGATAATGTTAAAATTGATGTATTTGTTTCCGGTACTAATGTAATTAAAGGTTCTAAAATTGAAAAATCTAGAAGTTAAGAAATTAAAAATAATGCATTAGGACATGATGAGCTCTTCAGGAGGATTCAATTAGTACTCCCACTCATGCATATACATTATTTAGGATAAAAATTTGGTAAGAAGAGTCAAGAAAAATATTCATTCTTATAGTTAATCATCTTATAACTTTAGAAAAAAAATTAATAAATTATAATTTAATTAATAAAGTGTTGAGATGGTTGAATAGAACTTGACAACTAAAGGTTACTTTATCAAATCAAAGAATTTAAATAACATGATATTGATAATACTTTTTTAAAAAGTTGCCCAATTATAAATTAGAATTAACTCATTTAGATGAATTCAAAGAGAAAGATAAAAGAAAAAGAATAGAATAGCACTAAAAAAGACGCTACACCAAGATCTAAATTAAAAGATGAAAGTGCTGGAAGCAATAATTTGCTAGACGTTAACAAAAAAAATTTAAGCTTGCTTATGAAAAAATTTAAAAAATTTATATTAAAAATAATCACAAATCAACTAAGCTATCATCTTATTTCAACAAATTTGTAAGAAAAAAGTTAACGCTCCTTCGTAATTACATATTGTTAATGTGAAAAACTTAAAAATATAAAGATGAATTTTTCTGTTCGTCTAAAAAAATAAAAAAGCTTAAAAAAAGTTTTTTTTTAAAAAAACTTATAATATTTAGAAAAAGAATGACATGAATTCTATTGATTAGACAAATTTATCTCTTACAATAAATTTATAAAAAAATTTTATTAAATTTTAAAAAATATCCTATTTATGATTAACTTAGTTTATATTTAGAAAATTTTATAATAAACAAATGAAGTTTATTAAAGAAATAATCTCTTAAAATAAATAAAATCTTTCATTTTTTTATAAAAATAAAATGTTTTTAAATACATTTAATAAATTGAAAGTTAATTTTAAAATTTTTAAAATAATATATGTTAATTCATGATGTAATACATGTTTATTTAAAGAAACTCATTCTAATTCATATTTTTAAATTAAGAGGATTAATTATGAAAATAAATTTATAATATAAAGAATATACTTTCTAAATTCATTTTTAAAAAGATAATTTAAATGTTTTACTTGATAAAAAAAATCATGCTTTATAAGATTAACATAGGTTATAACTATGAAAAATAATAAAAATCATATGAGAACTTTTTGTTTCACAAGTATATTAAGTAGTCCATTAATTAACTGTTTTTATTACAATAAAAAAAAGTAACACACTACATCATGCAATTTTAAAAAGTATGGAGTTGATAGTACAAAAAAAACATGTGGATTCCTAAAGGAATCAACCCCAAAACTAACACCAAATTACCTAAAAAAGTGAGGCTTGAGGTGGTTTCAGAAATGTTGGAATATCAAGAGTAAGTCATGGATCCTGAAGTCCTTATGAGGCTTGAGGTAGAGCTTGTGGTACTTGTGCATAGGAGTGCCTATGGTTGGAGACCGGCTCATCTTCCTTCTGAGTCCTATGTCCCACCTTTACTCTATCCTCTAATCAAGGTCCAACATTGACCCTTTTTTCTCCTCCTCCCTCTCAACCTGTTCCAACCAAGAATATGGACCACGTTACAGGTAAATTCCACACAAATTTGGACTTTTGTTTATTCAACAAGCCTTATTTGCATGGCTTAGGCAAATAGAGACTAAGATTGGAAAAGATAGTCGGAGGAGCAAAAGTGAAAAAGAAAACAAGGGATTAATCTAATTATGATGTTTTAATTTTTGATATATTTTTGGATATGATATTCTAGTAACCATTTTATAGATTATATTTAGAGCCGATAAATATGTTAGTCCTATTCTATTTAACTCTAACTTTATGGATTAGGTCTAATTTTTTTTAATCTAATTATAATTTTTTAATTTTATATATTTTGGATATAACATTATTTTAATCATATTTTATAGGTTATATAATATTGAGTTGTATATATATTTTACTTTTTTGAAAATTAATTTTAAATTATGTGTACCTGCAATATTTATTATATACTTGTGTTTAAGGTTCATATGGAAGACTAATTACATTTTTATCTAAGACACCAAAACTATATTTATTGTTAATTTTTTTTTATACATTTATGAATTTGAACATTATAACATATGTTTTAACATTTTAAGTTAATAGGTACTAATCTAAATTTAGGTTTCCGCAAATTTTAAACAAACTCAGCATAAGTGTCATATCACAAAATTTACCATATATAAACTCTTATATATATATATATATATATATATATATATAGTATTGATTATAAATAAATTTTAAATTAAAAAATATTAATAGAAGATTTTAATTGTAATAAATTTTATTTTAATTTTTGAATAATTTGAAGTTAAATTAATTTTTAAAAGATAAAAATTATTAATTTTTTATCTTTAAAAGATATACAAATTGTTCAATTTAATTGTTTTTTAGATTTAATATAGCTTTTAATTTGATTGACATTTCAATCTTTCAGAAACAAAAAGAGATAATTCTCATATTTAAAGAATATGACTTGTTTCAAATTTTTTAATAACTAAACTTGTGTTTCACTCAATTTAATTATGAAAAATTAAAATTATAAAATCAAATTCAGTTACAATAATTTAGAAAACAAAATTCAACAAAAAATAAAAAACCAATTAAACCTAAACAAAATAAAAATTACTTTTCCTATCACCTTTTTTACTATTTACACCATTCATTTTATTATTTTTAAAAATTTTAATTCTTAAATGTATTTTTAAAAAATTTAATCTCAAAATGTTTTACACATACTTCTGAAATTTGTAAATTATTTTAAAAATTTTAACTTCCCAAAAATAAATTAAAAAATAATATGAATAGCGCAAAGAAAAGGTGGTGCAAAACATAATCCTTAAAAAATTAACCTAATAAAAACAACAAAACTGTGACTGCCCCAGCCTAATTCCATGTTTTGAAAAAAGAAAAAAAGAAAATTGTTAAAACTTAACTAGCAAGTTAAGACGCACGATTCCGCACTTGGCAGTGTGACTTGGGAGAGTGAACCCAAAAGCACTTCAAAACCTTTCCCTCCTACCTTCCCAGCACTTCATTCATATTTTACAATCCTTCCTTCTCCATTTCTTTCCAAGCCCCATTGCACCCCCACTCAATTCAGGAAGGTACCATCTCATTTTCTTTTTCTTTTCTTTTCTTTTTCAAATGTTTAAATGTAAATTCTTCGAAGTGCTTTTACAACCTCAACTTGCTTCTGAATTCTGATTCTTTCCCCGCGTTTACTTTAATATTCCACTCTTAATTTCGTTAGTATCGTTTTATTCGATGCTTATTCTATTACGATCATTATGAATGCTTGGGCTTCATCTTCGCTGTTATAACAATTTGCCGTTTCAATGAGTGGGAGCAAAAATGACTTTTTATTTGTTTGTTTTTGGTTCCAATTTCCAGGCTAGTACAAGCATTGCTTCCTAAGCTGGTAATCAATGGGCTACAAACTGGATTTTATCAATTTATTTTTAATTTTCTAGCTATTATGAAAAATTATGTGAAATAATAATATACTTGGATGATTGTAACATTGCTCTTATGCGTTAGCCAACTGAGAATGACTTGTTTTTTTTTTTTTTTTTTGTTTACAAATTCACTCTGCGTGTGTATTGGTGAAAATATATTTAGAAGATTTCTGGAAAAATTAGTTTGGATTGACAAGAATTACAGAGGTTATAATTTTTGTAAATACTTATGATCGAGGGTTTGATTTTATTTTTCCAAATGCTGATTGCAGAATTAATTAGGTTCTTATCTATTGCATTCCGCTCATCCTTCAGTTAAAGGTTTTACTATCCTTCAAGAAAATGGGAAGGAAAATGTATGTGTCATATATTATGTACAATCTAGATATTATGCTAGTCTTGGAAGTATTTTATTGCTGATCTAAGGATATCGAGTTTCAAGTATGTAGGAGATATACAAGTTCTAGGTTGATCTATTTTTAATGTTTTTTGGTTTTCAAGGATTGTGGATGCTGTGATCTCTTTCCCATGGAAACAAAAAAACATCTTGTTGTTGCACCAAAAAAGCCAACCCTTACGCCTAAAGCTATAATACACCAACATTTTGGCAATAAGGCTAGCTACATGGTAGAAGAAGTGAAGGAAGTTCAACAAGCTGAATGTCCAGGATTGAGTATTCCGCAGACTGGCCCCTGCCTTTATCGTTGCGCATTGCAGCTTCCAGAACTTTCTGTAGTTTCAGGGACCTTTAAGAAAAAGAAGGATGCAGAGCAATCTGCCGCAGAGATTGCTATAGAGAAGGTATCAGTCAGTTCCAATCACTATGTAAATTATTGATTCTTGTTATATCGTAGTCCTTCTTACTTCTTCTGCTTTTGATTAGATCTGTCTATGCTTGCTATAATAGGTAGCTCATTTACTTTTACTTCAGTAACAATTATTTTAAGTCTAGCTACAGCCTCATCTCACTTGCCTTTTGAATTGTTGTATTTATTCAAACAAGTGCGTCATGAGCTAGCAGGAAGAGATACAACCAGTAAATTACTGATTCTGTTACATTTGGTTATTCGTTTTTTTTTTTTTAATTTTCCATCCTGCTTTGAAGATGATAGCGGCCATGTGGGTATCATGGATGTATTTTCTTGCACTTGAGAATGTCAATGCCAAACACTGAGATTGCCATATGTGTGAATCTTAGGCTTTTGAGTCTTCTAGTACTATTAGGAGAGCCTTTTTAGTAATAAAATCTTTCTTATTGGAGCATCAGTGCGCCACCACTAATTTTCTGTTCCTCTATATTGTCCAAATTTAGCCCAACACTAGAGCATGGGTGTATGCTCAAAAATTGTCAAATTTTGATAGACAGGTTACCATATAACAGTTCAAATGGAAGTTTTTTCACCGGAATTCCAAGTCCTGGAACTTTTCCTTTGGCAGTACTCCCTCTGGTTCTTTTCATAAGAAACAAATAACTAATCTATGAAAAAGTAGTTGAAACAAGGTAGTCAAAATTGAAGTTTAACTAGAATCGAGAGGGCCCCAGGTTTAAGATCAGAAAATGTAAGATCGTAAACATGAACTGTAACATTCTAAAAATAACATATTTTTCTATATATACATATAAAATTCATAGATTTGCATGCAAAGTAGCATAAATAAGCATTTAAATCACCACAAACACTTAATTAAACATAAGTTCATAGATGATAAGATCATTGACAACTCATAGGTCATCAATAACAACTTAAACAAAAGAAAATACCAAATACTAAGTTCTTTCTTAACAACAGCAAAGACACCATTGTCTGGCTTACCTGATCCCATCAATTCCCAATCCTGTTTTACGATACCCAATCTCACAAGGTCCAAATCCTGTGGCTTTAAAATCGCATGATCCTACGATTGGGATCGCATTTTGACACTCGTGGTTGAAAAATTAATATGTTATACATTTAAATTTATTCCAATAATATTAAATGTTTGAATTGGCTGTATGGAAGTAGATCAATGCCTCAATAACAAATCTCACTATAAAGTAAAAGTATAATATAAAAGAAACATAGAAATTAATATACTGGATAATAGGACTATGTTTCTTATATTTAGGAAAAAAATTTATTAGGAGTTGTTTCTTATAAAAAGAACTGAGAGGGTGTATATTTTTGTCCAATACCCTGTATTAAAGGCATTTTTAATGTGGGCTTGATAGTATTTTATTCTGACCCATTGTTTCCAAACTACATATAATTTCTTGAAAATATTGTGGTAGGCAAATAATCTGTGCTACGTACTATTTTTCAAAATTATTATGGATAGGCAAATAAATCTTTTCCTAATACTGATTGTACTGCTCCATTGTGTTTTATATGTATGCTTCCTATTCAGATAGTATTTTGATATTTTTTTTATAAATTTTTACTGCAATTGGAACTGGTTTTATATTGTTACATCTTCTATTCAAGTGTTTACTTGCCTTAATGATTATGGTATTTTTAACTTTAGCAATGCTATAATTTTAATTACTCTTCCGCAGCTCGGCATCCATACAGAGACATTTGATCCCACTCCACAGGAAGCACAGGAAAGTTTAGTTGCTCGAATCGCCTACTTATTTTCAGAAAAGGTAGGTAACCTATTTTTAACGTGTATTACGTGATTTCTATTGTCGGTTATGAAAACTTAGTGTATTCACTGTAATTCCTTGTCTGTAATCAAATTATTTTACTGTATTTGGTTGTATAATCAAAAGAATCTCCAAAGGTCTTTTTGTTTCACCTGGCCATCCTTATGAATAATTTTTTTTTTAACTTTTAGATGTTTTAATTTCTAGAGTGATCGGTATGTAGCCTTCACTTAAGTTAGTTATCAAGACATTTGGTAATGATGTTTGATGCAGCTACCTCACTGACATTGTTGCCGTATACTATATGGTCTGTACCCTGTAGTCCATTTCAATTTTCGTTATCTAATATCAAGGTTTGTAGTAGTGAATGACAAGGATACACTGCTAGAAACTTTTATGTGATTACTGTGTGTTTTGATAAGAGTGTGATCTTTATCCTGTAAACGTTTTAATCTTTTCACTGCAATATGATGGAGGATTCGGTAAAACTACTATATTCTTCTGGCCCTGTACCACATTGTTTAGTGGCAAGTAAAAAATTCTTCTAGAGTTGGCCTGATGCCCAAAAGTTGTTGGACATTGCTAGTTGGGAAACATTAATTCTATTTATTCTTTATATAATTATGATTAATTTATTCATGTTTTTTTTCTTCTGTAATTTAATCTCAGTAAGATATTTACAGTTGTCTTGGTTAGTTATCATTGGTGAGTGGCAACAAATTAGTCAAAAGTGAATTTAATTTTTGACACTATGATATTTGAATATTATCTTTAGTGATTCTTAATTCGGTCTGACACCCAATTTTCTTTGCCATTCAATACTTCTACAGTTTATTATATCTGATCATCCACTCGGTGGTCACATTCGAGCATGTTTGGGGAGGAAAGGTGATCTTTGTGGATTGGTTCCTATTTCAGTCATTGCTGCCTACGATGCAAAGCTTTTTAGCTTGTGTAAATTTATTAATCCTGAAGTAGACTCAAACCCATTTTTGGTTATTTCGTACATAATGAGAGCCAGTACAAAGTTATATGAGTCTCTTATTACATCTGAACAGCATCTTTGGATTAGAAAGCAGAATCCATATCCACAAGATATTATAGAGTCATTGATGAAAGATGGTTCACAAGAATGCATTCAGGTT
This sequence comes from Canavalia gladiata, assembly GCA_037954105.1. Taxonomy (NCBI): domain Eukaryota; kingdom Viridiplantae; phylum Streptophyta; class Magnoliopsida; order Fabales; family Fabaceae; genus Canavalia; species Canavalia gladiata. The sequence continues at coordinate 76,190,347 of CM075658.1, read as the reverse complement.
ATGGCCCTACGCATTCCTAGTTCAGTGGAACAATCTATTGAAGCAGTAACTTTTCATATTTCTTTCGAAGAATACTACCTTGATATCATTGCAAATGAACTTGGTTTTGAAGATGCTGCCAAAGTTATGATTTCAAGGTAATATGAAATTACGAAAAGTTTCTTAGCTTCAGTTATTGCTTTCTAATTTATTCTTGACCTTTGAGGCACTTCAGGAATTTGGGTAAAGCTTCTTCTGAGACAAGACTGTTTTTTGCTGCTCCAAAATCATATGTGCTGGATCCATCTTCTAAGTTGTCAAATGGAAAAGAATCTCTTTATTTTGAGGGGTCTCCAAATGTGAGGGCAAGTTACTTGTCTGGGCAAGATATAATTGGTGATGCAATATTAGCAACCATCGGATATACACGGAAATCTAGAGATCTTTTCTATGAGGATGTCACAGTTCAGTTATATTACAGGTCTCTTTAATTTCAAATGATTCATTGAGTTTATTGTATAATGGTCAACTTTATCTTGCTTCCTAGGCTAAATTTTCAAGTAGTACTTGATAGAAGTTAATGTTATCATGTCATGCATGTCGCTGTATCTGTGTTGCCAACTGAAGTACTTTTTATGTTTTTTGCAGAACTTCTTCAAATCTCTGTTGGTTTTTAATTGTAGAAAAATTCCTTTTTATTCCCTTGTCACTTTGAACTTCAAAATTATATAAAGAATTGTTCCTGAACTGATATGCCATTGATATCAGCATCAATGTTAATATATGGACAGCTGTTCAATAAATTTACAGTTCTATTTGTGTGCCGGTCTGTGTTCAATGTTTATTATTTTTTATTTCTTTTTTTGGGTTAAGGTTTGGTGTATGATGTATGACAATGTTCATAGCCAATTTGTTTAATAAATATTTTTGTTATTTAAAGAATTCCCAATGTCTCTGCAAACTGAATGTTTATGAAAAAAGTGAGCCTTTTTTTTATGTCAAACTTGGAAGTTTTCCTGCTCTTTTCATTCTAGTTTCTCATATTCCAGATCTTTTCAGGACTTGCACGATCTAATTTAGTGCCAAAACTTCTGCTTTTATCAAATAAACTCTTTGGAGAACAGCATTTGTAATTTTGTTTTTTTTAGGCAAAAATAATTTTGTCAATTTCTTTCTCTGCAAATTACATGAGCTTCCATTGTTTAATGATTGCTAGATTGCCTACACAGGATGCTTCTAGGGAAGACCCCAAGCGGCATTTATAAATTATCCAGAGAGGCAATACTTGCAGCTGAGTTGCCTTCAAGATTCACCTCAAGAGCAAACTGGAGGGGCTCCCTTCCCAGGGATATACTTTGTATGTTTTGCCGTCAGCACCGTCTTTCGGAACCTATCTTTTCTGTTACAATTCACCCTTTCAAAACATCATTTGAATCGTCAGGATCGCACTTGAAGGTTGCAGAATCGGGCATGAATGCGATTGAATGTGTCAATGGGGTCTCTGTAACTGCAAATTCAAAGCATTCAGATTCAGAGTTGTTTAAGTGTGAAATAAAATTAATTTCTAAGTGTGGAGATTTAATACTTTTGTGTTCCCCCCAGGATTGTTATAAGAAGCAGAATGATGCTATTCAGAATGCCTCCTTGACACTTCTATCATGGGTGAATAAGTATTTTAAGAGTATGATTGTTCCTTTTGAACAGCTTGATGAGACTGCAGGCAACTTCGGTGTCCAGATTTGTTCCAAGAACATTTTCAGAGAGATTTTGGCAGGTCACTCAATTCACAATGGTCAGCGTAATGAAATTCGATGCAATAAATTAATTGAATCAGTCTGTATGAATTCATCATATGGTGTGCTTGGAAATGGAGTACATTCATTAAATATTGAAGGTCCAGATTCTGGTATCTGTCCATGCAATGGATCTTTACCTTGCATAAGGTATTCAGTTTCTTTGGTTGTGGAGGGTGAGGATATGAAAGAAGTCATTGAAGTTAGCAACGAGTTTGAGTTTGAGGTGGGAGTTGGTGCTGTGATTTCCTATGTTGAGGAGGTTGTGATGCAGATGTCTGTTGGCCAGTTTGCTTATTTCACGACGAACTTACTCACTTCTGATTTGATTTTTGCTTCAGCTTGTGATTCAGTCAAAATGCTCACCTTGTTATCTTCTAGTGAGTTACTTTCACTGTCATCCCCCCCCCCCCCCCCCCCCCCAACTGGAAAAGAAAGCATGCACACGTACCCATTAATTGATCAGTGTTTGGCTAAATGGCTGAGTCTATGTTGCTGACTGTTGCTTGATTTATATTCTTATTTTTAGATGACTGCTGTATGGAGTATGGAATAAGTTTGACCAAGGTTGCAGAACCTCCTGAGGAAAGAATGGAGCAAGCTCTTTTCAGCCCTCCACTTTCAAAGCAACGGGTGGAATTTGCAGTGCGACACATTGTAGAATCCCATGCTACTACGTTGGTATACAAATCTTCTCATCTTTACTTTTCTTGGGTTAATCTGAGTTGTGAATTTGATGTTTGCTTTCATCACAGCTTGATTTTGGATGTGGATCTGGAAGCTTGTTGGAAGCATTGTTAAATTATCCAACATCTCTGGAGAAAATTGCTGGTGTTGATATATCACAGAAGGGTCTTGCGCGTGCTGCAAAGGTCACTTGCACTTTCACATAACGTTTTCACTTTTGCCTTTTTTTAGTGTATCTAGAGTTTATCTTTTAGATATACAAGAAATAACTGGATTCTATTTGAAAAGTTTAGTGTTGGGGAGCCTTGTCTGCAGAAGCTAGATCTTAAAATATGCCAAAGTGATGAATGCTATTGTTATTTACCAGCTCTATGCACATTTTAAGAATGCTGTCATTAATGAGTGATCTGTTCATCTCATATAGTTAACAATTGTTGCTATCTGCATAATGGTGTCCATAATGTTCGAAATTTCATACTACTTTATCATTTTTTTTGAATGTCATGGATGTGCCTTTATTTAAGTTGAGGGAAATATTTTAATATTGGAGGATGATGTCTGACTAAAGTAGCTGCTGACTCCTGTCTAGTTATGGAAATGTTGTTTATGCAATGAATTAAAGATTATATTGGATGCTTAATTAATGCACACAGCCTTTTGATTTTAGATATCCTGGTCATTATTGGAGGACCTATTTCTGTGTGTAGGAAAAAGGCATCATAAATTGTATTCTTATTTATAATTTTTGAGATTTCTTTGTTAGTAATGCTGCTTGGTTTTGTGTTCATGAATTTGCAGGTACTTAACTCAAAATTGGTCACAAATTCAGATGCTGGTGTGCAATGGACAAGCATAAAATCTGTAGTTCTTTATGAAGGTTCAATTACAAATTTTGGTTCCAGGTTGCATGGATTTGACATTGGTACTTGTTTAGAGGTAATTCATAATCCGTTACATATTCTGCCATTGTTGACTTCATTTTGATATGGTGTCTCCTGATGTAATCATTTCTCATCCATTCTCTCCTAATAAGTACTTAGTAGTAATGCATGATTTGATTAATGTTGAATTTAGAATAATGTTTACTATCTGTTGAAGAAGTTTGCTATCTATAACTTGGGTTTAATATATTAAATTTCCCTGTGTCAGATGATTTCTTATTATGACCATCCAATGCTTAACAAATACTTTTGGTTACACAATGCATAATAAATTTATTACCAGCAAAATCTAAACTGGAATTAAATTATCTTCATATCAGATAAAAAGTGAAAGAGTTTAACTGTGAATCATCGAAATTTACCATCAGGAAAAATTGACATCTGAAAATTTCAGTTTACCTCTTCCATTCAAATTGCAAATATGGAAGAAAATCATGTGGAATAGCTACATGTGATGAACTTGGTATAATTGGAGAAGAAGATGAATATTTATGATGGTATCTGATTTTCTATTTTCTCTGTGCAGTGACTGTGGTCACCGGTATCATGGTTGTATACCCGTGTTTGCATGCATTCATCTTCTCACCCTAGTTCAAGCAACTTAGTCTTAATAACTGGAATGCTGCTAGTGTGGTCTTTATCCTTTATTGGCCAATGCAAGAATGAGCAGTCAAGCAGTTCTGCATTAATATGACTTGGAACCATATAAGCGTATCTTGTTACTTTCTGCACTCTGCACTTATTCACTGGAAACATATTTCATAGTTTATATTAACTGTTTAAATTGGTTAGTGTATTATGCAATCACTTTCATTTTCCTGGGGTGACATAATATTTTCCTCATGCAACGATATATAGATCTATGAATCAACTGATATGAATTGCTGATACAATATAGGTGATTGAACATATGGATGAAGATCAAGCTTGTGTATTTGGGGATGTGGCATTAAGTTTCTTTTGTCCCAGGATTCTCATTGTTTCTACCCCGAATTTTGAATACAATGTAGTGCTCCAGAAGTCGAATCCTTCAACCCAAGAACAAGACGAATCAGATGAGAAAACCCTCTTGCAATCATGTAAATTTCGCAATCATGACCACAAATTTGAGTGGACGAGAGAGCAGTTCAGACAATGGGCATCTGACTTGGCTGCACGGCACAATTACAATGTGGAGTTTAGTGGGGTTGGCGGTTCTGCTGACGTTGAACCTGGCTTTGCTTCACAGATTGCTGTGTTTAAAAGGCAATGGAAACTTGAAGACGTTGTACTGAAACATGCTGATATAGAACACCATTATAATGTAATATGGAAATGGAATAGTGAAAACAAATAATTTTTTAAAAAACTATACAGGATGATACTTGTACAGTTCTTAGGTACTGAGATTGATGGGGTTTTTGAAAGAGGAAAAAATAGAATGGATGCTAGGTGAGAGGGGCGAGAGAAGATTTGAGAGATTTAGGTAGGGTGTCGAGATTTGCTTTAGATGATGTCTAGTGACTTCCTAGTTATGATAGTTCCTTTACAAGTCTGATTTGATTGCTAGAAAGAGAGATGAGATATTTTAAGGTGGATGGGCAATAAAACATTAGGATCTTAATCGACAGATCCAAGGACAATTGTGGAATTGAAAGAAAAGGCAGCATGCCTTGTATTGGTTAAATCATAAATATGATAATGATCCAATTTCGATGAGATTATGTATTTATGCTTTATTCATCCATTCATAACATTAATTAGAAAATTACAATCATTGCTTGTTTGGATGAGTCTTGATTGCTTGGGTATAAGTCTTGAGTGTCATGAACAGATAAACTATTCTTTATTGTGTTGAAGTCAATAAAAATATAAATCCAAACATGTTATCAGTGTCAGAGACAACTACATTTAATGTCCAATTATATTTTGAGCATGATTCTCTTTTAGGAAATTATGTGCAAAAGAAGCCTCATGAATTAGCACTAAAAAAAGAACCCAGGCAGTGTTGGTGCTGAGTTATCAACACTGTTGTAGATTGTAGTGAAGGTGGTAAGGTTGGAGAGATGTGAAACTATATTATCAATTGTACATGCTTAATAAAAAAATTGTTTTATTTAAAATAATGATTGCCAAAAACTGACATAAAATAGAAGATGAGGATTACCTTAATTAATAAAATTAGTATTTTTATAAAAAATAATGTGTAAAATAGTAAATTTATTATTAACAAATTATCTGTAATTATTATTAAGAAAATACTAACTAATCTTACAAGAATGCTTGTTAAAGGATAAAAAGAAAATTTTTAATGGAATATACTATCAGTGCACCACTATTGTGACGTAATTTTTTTTAAAAAAAATCCTTTTAATTCCTTAATTAGGATAGCTGTTAGTCAAATTTTTATGATTCTATTTTTGTTTATATAATAATTTTAAATTTATTCTTTAAAACATAAATAAATTTTTTATATGTACTTTTTTCTTTACATAATCCCTGTTATTTATTTGGTGACACATCTATTAAGTTTTAATAGTAAACTGAATTAATATTTTTTCTTTAATTATATATATTAGATGCAAATATTTAATTTAATTTAATTTGTTAATATTTATTTTTCCTCGATCAACACATATACAATTAATATATTTTTAAATTATTATTAAAATATTTGTATTAATTATATAATTTTGATTAAATATTACATGTATATATTTTTATATTTTAATTTTTTATTACTAATAAAATAATTTTAATTGATTACTAAATATATGGAATAATTAATAGAGGTTAAAGGTCTTAGTTTAATTAAAGATATTAGACAGAAAATTTTATCTGTATTGATTATATACGATTTAAACATGATTGGTTGATTATTTTTAATAAAATATAAGATTAAATATATATTTTTTATCCTTTTAAAATTATAGAATTTTGATTTTTTATTTTTTAAAAATAGTTTGTTTCTCATTCTTCATCATTAACATATTAAATATTAGTATATATCATATGTTAAACATTAATTACTTCAAAAATTATAAATAAATTATTTTAAAAAATAACTAATCAAACTCATAATTTTAAAAATAAATGACTAACATCAAAATTTTAAATTTTTAAAAAAATAAAAATATATTTAACTGTAAAATATATTCATAATATAAATTTTTTTATCAATTAAATTTTTAATTACTTTTATATAATTTTTTATATTTATATAATATATGAGATATATTTATTAATATTTTTTCAAATTGAAACCTAGTTGTATAAAAATAAAATTTTGATCAAATTTCTTCTATTTTTTAAAAGGTTGAAGAGAGAGTATGAGAATGTAAAGCTCTCTCAACTTTATAATTTATTTATTTATTTTTATATTTAATTGTAAGTTCCATAAAATAATTAAACCTTTATAGAATATTTTTATTATTTGAAATTCTTGTACAAATAATATTTTTATTATCATATAAGATTTATTGACATAAAATAAAAGAATTATATTAAATTCTTAAATAAAATAATCACATCTAGGAAATTTTAATTTAGTAATATATTTTTAATGGTAATTATTTTAAAAAAAATTAACACAATTTAATGATAAAATTTTTAAAAAATTGATACATATTTTATCTTTTATACTTGTAACTTTAATTATAGTCTTGATGAATCATTTTACAAAAAATTGTAAAAAATTAAAAAGAGAACAATTCATATATTTAAATTGATAGCAAAGAAAGAAAAATAAAACAAAATTAGATAATGATGATTAACGTCTTATGATTTTATAATAATTTTTTTATTTCAAATATTATTTTAATTTACGAGTCTTCAAATTATTTTTAATAAATATTCTCAAGAATTAATTTACTGAAAATTTTAGATAAAAATAATTTTTATTTTTAAAATTAAAAATATGTTATTTATAATCATAAACAAATAATTCATATGTTAAATTTATGCTAATATATTATTTTACGTATTGTCGCTGGAAAGATATCCAAGAATAAAATACGGAATTTCACTGGGATACTAATATGAAATCATATAAGTTTAGGAAACTAGAGAAGAGAAGAAAGGCTTGTGTATGTGAATTGTGAAGCATCAAGCATCGAAGGGGCAGAGTGTAACAGGATGATGAAGTCATCTAAGTTGTCAGCACTGAGCGATACTGAGATACCAAGCCTCATCGCTCGCCTCGCATCGATTTCTCTTCCGTTTTCGCTCTGGTATCCCTTCACTCTTCACTCTTTTTCTTTGCAATACTAATATACATCTTCTCATTTTTTATTAATTCAAGAACTTAAGAACAGCGGAATCTAAAATGACCCTTAATTCTATTCAAGATTAATTCCTTTTTCCACAAGCTTGAATTCTTGAACTGAGAATCACCTCGGTAACTTGAACCAGAATTTTTTTATTCATAATGTTCAATGGGGATGGCTGAGCTCTAAAGCACTCATCATTGATGAAACCGGTTTCCTTCCCACGTTGTCCAAAACCGTGCATGACACGAAATTTTTGTGGCGATTTATATGTATACAGTGCTAATCTACATATTCTCATTCTTGATTAATTCAAGAACGTTAAGAATTATTCATAAGGCTGAATAGGGATGGTTGACTTCTAAAGCATGTATAGTGATGATCCTGATTGATTTGATGAAAACAGTTTCTTAGGTGAGCAAACGCATGCTGTCCCAAAACCATGCATGACATGAATGTTTTGGGACAATTTCTATGTTTCCTATACTAATCTACCTCTTCTCATTCTTGATTAATTCAAGAATGTTAAGAACATCTAATTCTATTCAAGATTAATTTTATTCCATATTCTTGAATTCTTGATGAATTGAGAATGACCCTCGGTGACTCTAACCAGAATTTTTTATTCATAAGGGTGAATAGGGATGGTTGACTTCTAAAGCGTGTATGGTGATGACCCTAATTGATTTGATGAAAACAGTTCCTTTGGGTGAGCAAATACATGTTGTCCCAAAACCGTGCATGACATGAATGTTTTGTGGTGATTACTATGTTTGCAATACTAATCTACGTCTTCTCAATCTTGATTACTTCAAGAATGTCAAGAACAACGGAAACTAAAATGACTTTTATTCTTTTCAAAATGAATTCTTTATTCCATAATCTTGAATTTTTGGTGAATTGAGAATGACCCTCGCTAACTCTAACAAGAATTTTTTATTCATAAGGCTGAATGGGGATGGTTGACTTCTAATGATGACCCCAATTGATTTGATGAAAACAGCTCCTTTGGGTGAGCAAATGCATGTTGTCCCAAAACCATGGATGACATGAATGCTTTGTGGCAATTTCTATGTTTGCAATATTAATCTACATGTTCTCATTCTTGATTAATTCAAGAACGTTAAGAACATCAGAAACTAAAATGACCCTTAATTCTATTTAAGATTAAATCTTTATTCCATATTCTTGAATTCTTGATGAATTGAGAATGATCCTTGGTGACTCTAACCAGAATTTTTTGTTCATAAGGCTGAATAGGGACGGTTGAATTCTAAAGCATGTACAGTGATGAGCCTAATTTATTTGATGAAAGCGGTTCCTCTAGTGAGCAAACACATGTTGTCCCAAAACCGTGCATGACATGAATGTTTTGTGGCAATTTCTAGGTTTGCAATACTAATCTACATCTTCTCGTTCTTGATTAATTCAAGAATGTTAAGAACATTTAATTCTATTCAAGATTAATTTTATTCCATATTCTTGAATTCTTGATGCATTGAGAATGACCCTTGGTGACTCTAACCAGAATTTTTTATTCATAAGGGTGAATAGGGATGGTTGACTTCTAAAGCATGTATGGTGATGACCCTAATTGATTTGATGAAAACAGTTCCTTTGGGTGAGCAAACACATGTTGTCCCAAAACATGAATGTTTTGTGGCGATTTCTATGTTGGCAATACTAATCTACATCTTCTCATTCTTGATTAATTCAAGAATGTTAAGAACAACGGAAACTAAAATGACCTTTATTCTTTTCAAGATGAATTCTTTATTCCATAATCTTGAATTCTTGGTAAATTGAGAATGACCCTCGGTAACTCTAACGAGAATTTTTTATTCATAAAGCTGAATGGGGATAGTTGACTTCTAATGATGACCCTAATTGATTTGATGAAAACAGTTCCTTTGGGTGAGCAAACGCATGTTGTCTCAAAACAGTGCATGACATGAATGTTTTGTGACAGTTTCTATGTTTGCAATATTAATCTACATCTTCTCATTCTTGATTAATTCAAGAACGTTAAGAACATCAGAAACTAAAATGACCATTAATTCTTTTTAAGATTAAATGTTTATTCCATATTCTTGAATTCTTGATGAATTGAGAATGACCCTTGGTGACTCTAACCAGAATTTTTTATTCATAAGGCTGAATAGGGATGGTTGACTTCTAAAGTATATGTAGTGATGATCCTAATTGATTTGATGAAAATGGTTCCTCCAATGAGCAAACACATGTTGTCCCAAAACTGTGCATGACATGAATGTTTTGTGGCGATTTTTATGTTTGCAATATTAATCTACATCTTCTCATTCTTGATTAATTCAAGAATGTTAAGAACGACGGAAACTAAAATGACCTTTATTCTTTTCAAGATGAATTCTTTATTCCATATTCTTGAATTCTTGATGCATTGAGAATGACCCTCGGTGACTCTAATGAGAATTTTTTATTCATAAGCTGAATGGGGATGGTTGACTTCTAAAGCCTGTATGGTGATGACCCTAATTGATTTGATGAAAACAGTTCCTTTGGGTGAGCAAACACATGTTGTCCCAAAACCGTGCATGACATGAATGTTTTGTGGCAATTTCTATGTTTGCAATATTAATCTACATCTTCTCATTCTTGATTAATTCAAGAACGTTAAGAACATCAGAAACTAAAATGACCCTTAATTCTATTTACGATTAAATCTTTATTTCATATTCTTGAATTCTTGATGAATTGAGAATGACCCTTGGTGACTCTAACCAGAATTTTTTATTCATAAGGCTGAATAGGGATGGTTGACTTCTAAAGCATGTATAGTGATGACCCTAATTGATTTGATGAAAACGGTTCCTCCAATGAGCAAACACATGTTGTCCCAAAATTGTGCATGACATGAATGTTTTGTGGCGATTTCTATGTTTGCAATACTAATCTACATCTTCTCATTCTTGATTAATTCAAGAATGTTAAGAACAACGGAAACTAAAGTGACGCTTATTCTTTTCAAGATGAATTCTTTATTCCATAATCTTGCATTCTTGGTGAATTGAGAATGACTTTAAGCATTGAAATCAACTGGGCCTAAATTCAGTTGCTTTATTTATGCAAACATGAATCTAAACATATCCATTGATAGCTGACCCTAAATGTAATTTTGAACCATCAGGTGTAGTGCAAGAGGTCCTGTGTGTAGTTCTTTGTTGAACCACCAGGTGCTGGGAAATCATCTTTGGCATTCACACAGGGTAATACTGCACTTATAATTTTTAAAATCACTTGTAATATTGTTTGATTTGTATGACTGTCACAAATACAATAGAGCGAAATTGATTTTTTTAGATATTCTTGTCATATATGATGCTTTCATTTTTCTTGTTTGGTTTTTGCCATTTGATTTTGTCCTAGTGGATGAGAGTAGAGTTGAGACAATATTGGGAGGTTTTGAGACAGAATTTTCGATTTCAAGTGCCATACAGCAACTGTAGCACAAAAAATGCTGCCTCATTAAGTTAAAATAGAAAAAGAAGAGAAAAGCGAAGTTTCAGTAATTTTTAAATTGGTAAAATTGAAATAGCCTGTTCTACAGAATGAAAAAAATACATTAATGAGGATTTGGTGCACATGATTGGAGTGTTAGATTGGATAATTCTCAGATCTTTCAATGAATTCATATTTGAAATAAATAAACTTTAGGTGTGTAATTTTTGGTGAATGGCGACACATTAGTCAAAAGAAAATTTAATTTTTTACACTATGTTGTTTGAATATTATCTTTAGTGAATTTTAATTCAGCTTAACACCCAATTTTCTTTGCCATTCAATACTTCTACAGTTTCTTATATCTGATCATGCACTTGGTGGTCACATTCAAGCATGTTTGTGGAGGAAAGGTGATCATTGTGGATTGGTTCCTATTTCAGTCATTGCTGCCTACGATGCAAAGCTTTTTAACTCGTGGTAAATTTATTAATCCTGATGGAGACTCAAACCCATTTTTTATTATTTTGAACATAATGAGAGCCGTTATAAAGCTGTATGAGTCTCTTATTACATCTGAACAACATCTTTGGATTAGAAAGCAGAATCCATACCCACAAGATATTATAGAGTCATTGATTGAAGATGGTTCACAAGAAAGCATTCAGGTTATGGCCATACGCATTCCTAGTTCAGTGGAACAATCTATTGAAGCGGTAACTTTTCATATTTCTTTTGAAGAATACTACCTTGATATCCTTGCAAATGAACTTGGTTTTGAAGATGCTGCCAATGTTATGGTTTCAAGGTAATATGAAATTATGAAAAGTTTCTTAGCTTCAGTTATTGCTTTCTAATTTATTCTTGACCTTTGAGGCACTTCAGGAATTTGGGTAAAGCTTCTTCTGAGACATGACTGTTTTTTGCTGCTCCAAAATCATATGTGCTGGATCCATCTTCTAAATTGTCAAATGGAAAAGAATCTCTTTATTTTGAGGGGTCTCCAAATGTGAGGGTAAGTTAATTGGTGATGCAATATTAGCAACCATCGGATATACATGGAAATCTAGAGATCTTTTCTATGAGGATGTCAAAGTTCAGTTATATTACAGGTTTCTTTAATTTCAAATGATTCATTGAGTTTATTGTATAATGGTCAACTTTATCTCGCTTCCTAGGCTAAATTTTCAAGTAGTACTTGATAGAAGTTAATGTTATCATGTCATGCATGTCGCTGTATCTGTGGTACCAACTGAAGTACTTTTTATGTTTTTTGCAGATCTTCTTCAAATCTTTGTTTGTTTTTAATTGTAGAAAAAATCCTTTTTATTCCCTTGTCACTTTGAACTTAGAAATTATGTAAGGAATTGTTCCTGAACTGATATGCCATTGATATCAGCATCAATGTTAATATATGGACAGCTGTTCAATAAATTTACAGTTCTATTTGTGTGTATTTTTTATTACTTTTTTTGGGTTAAGGTTTGGTGTATGATGTATGACAATGTTCATACCCAATTTGTTTAATAAATATTTTTGTTGTTTAAAGAATTCCCAATGTCTCTGCAAACTGAATGTTTATGAAAAAAGTGAGCCTTTTTTTTATGTCAAACTTGGAAGTTTTCCTGCTCTTTTCATTCTAGTTTCTCATATGCCAGATCTTTTCAGGACTTGCACAATCTAATTTAGTGCCAAAACTTCTGCTTTTATCAAATAATTTTTTGGAGAACAGCATTTGTAATTTCGTTTTTTGGTGAAAAATAATTTTGTCAATTTCCATCACTGTAAACTTCCGTGAGCTTCCATTGTTTAATGATTGCTAGATTTCCTACACAGGATGCTTCTAGTGAAGACCCCAGGTGGCATTTATAAATTATCCAGAGAGGCAATGCTTGAAGCTGAGTTGCCTCTATGATTCACCACAAGAGCAAACTGGAGGGGTTCCCTTCCAAGGGATATAGTTTGTATGTTTTGCTGCCAGCACCGTCTTTTGGAACCTATCTTTGCCTTTACAATTCACCCTTTCAAAGCATCATTTGATTTGAATCATAAGGATCATGTTTGAAGGTGAGTTGTGAAGAAAGGCTTGTGTGTGTGAATCGTGGAGCATCTGAGGAGCATAGTGTAATAGGATGATGAAGCCATATAAATTTTTAGAACTGAATGATGCTGAGTTACCAAACATCATTGCTCACCCATGCATCGATTTCTCTTCCGTTTTCACTCTGGTACCCCATCACTCTTCACTCTTTTCCCTCTTTCTTTAATCTCTCTTTCTCTCTCATCATTGTCATCCTCTCTTCATTACATATTTTTTGTAGATATATTTTAAGATTTGACAATGCTGAATTGGATATAAGATTGTTGAAGTTGTATTCGACCTTCCAGATCCACTGGTATATTTATCATTGATGTGTATCACCTTATTACTATTTGTTGATTTTGTTTATTAATGTTATCTTTGGCTTTGTACGTTGCATCTTGATGCACCTGTTAAGGAAGCTTTCGATGTTGCCTACAACAATATATATCCAGTTTCATTCAATATAAAATTGAAGGATGCCGTGGCAATATATTATCTGTGAATATTTGTATGCTTTTGTGAAAGTTCTTAGGAAGTAGGAAGAGTTAGATAATTCTAGACCTTATCAGGTAAATTGTAGATTTTATTTTTGTTATTTATTTTTCTGCGAGTACTCGTGGTCCAGTCCCATATACACATCACTGTTCTTGATTTGTTTCATCTGTCTTTTCTATCTTTATATCATGTTATTTCATTTTATTTTCATGCCTTCATGCTTGTTATGTGAGCTTTTTGAGTTTTTCTGAATTTCTGATTTCTGGGAGTCTGGTGCAAGCAAGTTCCAAGAAGTATTAATTCTGTTGGTCTTTACGTTCCAGGGATACTGCCGTATTACCCTCAACAGCTCTGATGCTTTCGGTTGTAAGTTGAATTATTATCTAATTATCTAGTGGTATTAGTGTTGATAATCATCATTTTCTCTGATTTAACTGCATCGTTAATTGTTTTATTTAAATACCAGCCTGCAAAGATTGCTGGATGTAAAACTATTGCTATTGATCCTCTACCAGCTCAAGATGGCACTATATGCAAGGTACTTGTCTATATTGTATGAAAAGGATAACTGTGAGGCTAGCAATTTTCTGACAAATGTTTTTCTTGCAGTAAGTACTGTATTGTGTGAAGAAGGTTTAGATTTGAAGCATGATAATTTCATCCTTGTTCTTATCTGTTTTTATAATTTTAGACTGATATCCCTTATATTTAATTGTATGTTTATTATCACAGTTTTGATCAATGTAAACAATGATTAATCTGACATTTTGGACTTTTTGGGCCATATCTGTCTGCCATGGCTTGGGGAGCAGAAACTTGTCCCAAGGTGGATCCTCTCAATATTATCCGATTTATTTTATTGGAATTTCCATTCAAATTAATGTTACTAGTTATAGGGTTTAGTTTTATTCTTCTCTTAGAGCTACAAGTGTTATCTTGTATGGATTTGATTTATTTATTTTTTGTATTTCTTATTGTGCCAGAGCAAATTCGTGGTTCAACATAGCAAAACTCTTTATATGGCTCTTGAATCCCCCTCCCCACTTATTTATAGGTTGAATGTTAATTTATGATTAATTGCTTGAGTACGCAATGATTGTGACATTATGATGGATTTGCTTGTATTTAGGATAAAGGAGATATTAAATGTATTATGTAAATAATAACATTTTTTGAAATTTAGTCTTTTCTTTTATAACAAAAATTTAAATACTTCCGAGTTCTTCACAATTTTTGGTATAATTTCTTATTTATTGATAATACTTTTGTAGGTTGAGAAGATTTTGGCCTTGGAAATCAATGTCACAGATGCAAAAATGATACTGCTTTGAATCTCTCTGTATTTTATATATTGTGTTTCAAACTTCAGATATTATAGCTAATCCTGTTTTACATTACAGTTCAAATTCTTCTGCATGTGTAAATAGACAGAACTACTGATGGAGACATGAGTAATGTTGACATGATAGTAGTAACAAATTTGACTTTGACATGGGGGTAGGCCTATTCTTTTCTGTAATTGCAGATGTAATAAAATTTATAGAATGAAACAGCTACCAATATATGAAATTAATGACTTCGAATATGATAATCATCGACAGACTGTTTAGATATATATGATTTGGAGAAATATCCTTGCCACCCCATAACTACGTTCAAGGTGTTATAGAATGATTTTTCTTGGGAAAAAAGTGATTGATGTTAAGATGTCCATCTCGGTTGAGTCTCAGTAAGTCCATCTTCCTTAGTTAGTACCCTAATGGTTTACAATTTGAGAATTATGAAAAGACAAGCACTTTATATACAGATTATAAACGGTAGTATGGATTAACTCTCACATAGGTTATACTTCACCACAGTACCACCGACTTAAGAACTTTTTGGCTTTCTTATACACTACTGATGTGTCTACAACTAATTTACATTTACCAGGCTGAGCATGGCCCGGATAGTCAGGTTGTGCTTGTGATTGCTGGTGAAGGTGTGGATCTGAATGCAAATGAGGACGAACTCAGCAAGTAGTGCCAGAATCTTCCAAGATGAGAATTTGGTGCTAAGGCCCTGAGCCACAGTTTTGCTGTATATGCTTGAGGTCAGTACTGCTGCCCAAGATCAAAGCTTGTTCTCCTTCCCCAATAATAGCCTAGTGATGGACAAAGTAGAGAAAAAAAATTGTTCTGCACTAACACAAACATTTAGGTTTCTCTAGCGAATTTGAAGTATGCAGAGAAGTGGGAGGTTTTTATTGAAAATGCAGGTATGACTTTGTCTTATATTTAAACAGTTGGAGAAAAACTTTTGTTGCAAGTCATATGTGCTATATCTAGAGTCTCTTCTATTGTTCAAAATTAGACTGGGTGCGAACACTATTATTTTTGAAAATCTATGAAGAACCAATTTATACACGACTTGTAACATCTTACATGGACAAATTATGGATCTTTTACTGTCATTTCTTGACTTTTAGCCCTGAATGGTAGTCAAAATAAGAAGATATGATAAGATAATTTTTCTATCTTGTTCTATTTTCAACCTTTGTTGATTGACAGAATATGATAATTTGTTTTGTTAAGTTATCTTAATCTAGTCTGAAAGTTTAAAATTTTAATCTTAAAGATGAATTAGGTTAAAATTTATCAAGAATGTTAATTACATCTAATTCTATTCACGATTAATTTTATTCCATTTTCTTGAATTCTTGATGCATTGAGAATGACCCTCGGTGACTCTAACCAGAATTTTTTATTCATGAGGCTGAATATAGATGGTTGACTTCTAAAGCATGTATGGTGATGACCCTAATTGATTTGATGAAAACAGTTCCTTTGGGTGAGCAAACACATGTTGTCCCAAAACCGTGCATGACATGAATGTTTTGTGGCGATGTCTAGGTTTGCAATACTAATCTACCTCTTCTCATTCTTGATTAATTCAAGAATGTTAAGAACAATGGAAACTAAAATGACCTTTATTCTTTTAAGGATGAATTCTTTATTCCATAATCTTGAATTCTTGGTGAATTGAAAATGACCCTCGGTAACTCTAATGAGATTTTTTTATTCATAAGACTGAATGGGGATGGTTGACTTCTAATGATGACCCTAATTGATTTGATGAAAACAGTTCCTTTGGGTGAGCAAACACATGTCCCAAAAACCATGGATGACATGAATGTTTTGTGGCGATTTCTATGTTTGCAATATTAATCTACATCTTCTCATTCTTGATTAATTCAAGAATGTTAAGAACAACCGAAATTAAAATGACCTTTATTCTTTTCAAGATGAATTCTTTATTCCATAATCTTGAATTCTTGGTGAATGGAGAATGACCCTTGGTAACTTTAACGAGAATTTTTTATTCATAAGGCTGAATGGGGATGGTTGACTTCTAATGATGACCCTAATTGATTTGATGAAAACAGTTCCTTTGGGTGAGCAAACGCATGTTGTCGCAAAAACCATGGATGACATGAATGTTTTGTGGGAATTTCTATGTTTGCAATATTATTCTACATCTTCTCATTCTTGATTTCTATGTTTGCAATATTATTCTACATCTTCTCATTCTTGATTAATTCAAGAACGTTAAGAACATCAGAAACTAAAATGACCCTTAATTCTATTTAAGATTAAATTTTTATTCCATATTCTTGAATTCTTGATGAATTGAGAATGATCCTCGGTGACTCTAACCAGAATTTTTTATTCATAAGGCTGAATAGGGATGGTTGACTTCTAAAGCATGTATGGTGATGACCCTAATTGATTTGATGAAAACAGTTCCTTTGGGTGAGCAAACACATGTTGTCCCAAAACCGTGCATGACATGAATGTTTTGTGGCGATTTTTATGTTTGCAATACTAATCTACATCTTCTCATTCTTGATTAATTCAATAACTTTAAGAACAACGGAAACTAAAATGACCCTTATTCTTTTCAAGATGAATTCTTTATTCCATAATCTTGAATTCTTGGTGAATTGAGAATGACTTTAAGCATTGAATTCAGTTTGGCCTAAATTCAGTTACTTTATTTATGCAAACATGAATCTAAACATATCCATTAATAGCTGACCGTAAATGTAATTTTGAACCATCAGGTGTAGTGCAAGAGGTCCTGTGTGTAGTTCTTTGTTGAACCACCATGTGCTGGGAAATCATCTTTGGCATTCACACAGGGTATACTGCACTTATAATTTTTAAATTCACTTGTAATAGTGTCTGATTTGGATGACAGTCACAAATACAATAGAGCGAAATTGTTATTTGAAGATATTCTTGTCACATATGCTGCTTTCATTTTCTTGTTTGGTTTTTGCCATTTGATTTTGTCCTAGTGAATGAGAGTAGAGTTGAGACAATATTAGGAGGTATTGAGACTGGATTTTCGATTTCAAATTCCATACAGCAACTGTTGCACAAAAATGCTGCCTCATTAAGTTAAAATAAAAAAAAAAGAGAAATTTGAAGTTTCAGTAATTTTTAAATCTGTAAAATTGAAATAGCCTGTTCTACAGAATGAAAAAATACATTAATTAGGATTTGGTGCACATGATTGGAGTGTTAGATCGGATAATTCTCAGCTCTTTCAATGAATTCATATTTGAAAAAATAAACTTTAGGTGTGTAATTTTTGGTGTGTGGCGACACATTAGTCAAAAGTAAATTTAATTTTTGACACTATGTTGTTTGGATATTATCTTTAGTGAACTTTAATTCAGCTTAACACCCAATTTTCTTTGCCATTCAATACTTCTACAGTTTCTTATATCTGATCATGCACTTGGTGGCCACATTCAAGTATGTTTGTGGAGGAAAGGTGATCATTGTGGATTGGTTCCTATTTCAGTCATTGCTGCCTACGATGCAAAGCTTTTTAGCTCGTGGTAAATTTATTAATCCTGATGCAGACTCAAACCCATTTTTTATTACTTTGAACATAATGAGAGCTGCTACAAAGCTGTATGAGTCTCTTATTACATCTGAAAAACATCTTTGGATTAGAAAGCAGAATCCATATCCACAAGATATTATAGAGTCATTGATGAAAGATGGTTCACAAGAATGCATTCAGGTTATGGCCCTACGCATTCCTAGTTCAGTGGAACAATCTATTGAAGCAGTAACTTTTCATATTTCTTTCGAAGAATACTACCTTGATATCATTGCAAATGAACTTGGTTTTGAAGATGCTGCCAAAGTTATGATTTCAAGGTAATATGAAATTATGAAAAGTTTCTTAGCTTCAGTTATTGCTTTCTAATTTATTCTTGACCTTTGAGGCACTTCAGGAATTTGGGTAAAGCTTCTTCTGAGACAAGACTGTTTTTTGCTGCTCCAAAATCATATGTGCTGGATCCATCTTCTAAGTTGTCAAATGGAAAAGAATCTCCTTATTTGGAGGGGTCTCCAAATGTGAGGGTAAGTTAATTGGTGATGCAATATTAGCAACCATCGGATATACATGGAAATCTAGAGATCTTTTCTATGAGGATGTCACAGTTCAGTTATATTACAGGTCTCTTTAAATTCAAATGATTCATTGAGTTTATTGTATAGTGGTCAACTTTATCTTGCTTTCTAGGCTAAATTTTCACGTAAAACTTGATAGAAGTAAAGTTATTGTTATCATGTCATGCATGTTGCTGTATCTGCGTGGCCAACTGAAGTACTTTTTATGTTTTTTGCAGAGCTTCTTCAAATCTTTGTTTGTTTTTAATTGTAGAAAAATTCCTTTTTATTCCCTTGTCACTTTGATCTTAGAAATTATGTAAAGAATTGTTCCTGAACTGATATGCCATTGATATCCGCATCAATGTTAATATATGGGCAGCTGTTCAATAAATTTACAGTTCTATTTGTGGGCAGGTCTGTGTTCAATATATTATTTTTTATTTTTTTTTCTGGGTTAAGGTTTCGTGTATGATGTATGACAATGTTCATAGCCAATTTGTTTATTAAATATTTTTGTTATTTAAAGAATTCTTAATGTCTCTGCAAGCTGAATGTTTATGAAAATAGTGAGCCTTTTTTTTATTTCAAACTTGGAAGTTTTCCTGCTCTTTTCATTCTAGTTTTCATATGCCTGATCCTTTCAGGACTTGCACAATCTAATTTTTGTGCCAAAACTTCCGCTTTTATCAAATATGTTTTTGGAGAACAGCATTTGTAATTTCGTTTTTTGGTGAAAAATAATTTTGTCAATTTCCATCACTGCAAAATTCGGTGATCTTCCATTGTTTAATGATTGCTAGATTTCCTACTCAGGATGCTTCTAGGGAAGACCCCAGGTAGCATTTATAAATTATCCAGAGAGGCAATACTTGAAGCTGAGTTGCCTCTAAGATTCTCCACAAGAGCAAACTGGAGGGGTTCCCTTCCAAGGGATATACTTTGTATGTTTTGCTGCCAGCACCGTCTTTTGGAACTTATCTTTTCCTTTACAATTCACCCTTTCAAAACATCATTTGATTTGAATCATAAGGATCATATTTGAAGGTGAATTGTGAAGAAAGGCTTGTGTGTGTGAATTGTGGAGCATCTGAAGAGCACAGTGTAATAGGAAATGATGCAGAGATACCAAACCTCGTTGCTTACCCATGCATCGATTTCTCTTCCGTTTTCACCATGGTACCGCATCAATGTTGATCAAAAGAAGAAGATATGATAAGATAATTTTTCTATTTTGTTCTATTTTCAACCTTTGTTGATCGGCCGAATATGATAATTTGTTTTGTTAAGTTATCTTATTCTAGTCTGAAAGTTCAAAATTTTAATCTTAAAGATAAATTAGGTTAAAATTTATCAAAATAGATTTTTTTTTTCTTATTTTTTCTTCATCGTCTCTTTACTATTTATAAAATAAATTGATTATTTTTCAAAATAAAATTTTAAATTTTTTATTATTTTGTGAAAATATTATAAGAATTTTTAATGAAAATATTTGTAAAAGTTATTTATTGTTATATTATATTTTGAAATTTTTTATTTTATCTATAATTTTTACGAAAAATATTTAATCTTAATTATGAAATACAAATTTTAAAAATTTATTTTAATGTTATTATTAAAATTTTGTTAGTATTATATATAAATAAATTTTATCATTTTAATTTTTTTGACATATTTTTTTTTATATTTTAATTGAAATGTTAGAAAATTAAATTAAAATCAATTTTTGAAAATATATTAATTTTGATGAAAAGGGTAATTTTATTGTTTTAATATAATTTATTTATATTGTATCTTCATTTATTCACCTTAAATATTTGAGATGGTAATATAATATTAGTTAATTATTTTGATTTCATAAGATAGAATAGAAATATAATATGCACCTACTCTATTTTATTTTTGTTTAGCTTCTATATTTATTTATTTATTTTAATCTTATTATATCTACTAAACAAGATCATAGAGGTATATGACAATTTCATTCTGTCATCTTGATCACAATAAGATCCTAGATGTACGTGTCTATTGATTTCTTTCATAGGTTCTATATTTCTCACTTCTTTCATAGGTTCTATATTTCTCACTTCTTTCATAGGTTCTATATTTCTCACTTATGCAAGTGGGAAAAATCATATCTTTCTCACTTATGAGATACATAACACTGCAATATCTCACACGGAAGAAGGTTTGAGAAAACTTGAACCATATGTGACGACTATGACAGAAGTTGAAGGTCTCCATACTCACAGTTACCCTAAGACTTAAAAGATATAGAAGCCAGACAAAATTATTAAGGTAAGTCTATTTTCATCTATTTGATTATCAGGGTTATGTAATATTAGTATCCAAGCAATTGCCAATTTAATTCATATAACTAATGTATTTTTATTTCTAGCTTTTTAACTAGTATTTTTAGGATATTAATTAATATTTTTTCAAAAAAATAATTTTAGATAATTGTTTAGAAAAATAGTATATTCTGTAAATAAGTTTCACTTTTATCCTACAAGTTTATTTTCTTTAATCTAACTATTACTTTCTTATAAGTTAGTCTTATATCATGCTGTTAAATATCATCGAAAATTAAATTTTTTAACAATATTAGAATTGATTGAAATTTTATTTCTCTATATATTAAATTTTAATTAACATTAAAATATTTTATTAATTACAACAAATTATTTTTATCAAACTTTAATTTTAGACATCTATTTTTTTTATTTTTAATAATTATTAAAATTAATTAAAAAATTACTCTAAATGGTTTGATATATTAACAATTCTAATTTTATTAAAAAATCAATTTAAATCCTTTCTTATACTCATTTTATATTAACATAAAAATTTTATATTTTAAAAATAATTAATAAAAAAAATTTAAAACTTTTTACCATTAATATATAACTTTTATCCTAAAATTTGATAATATTTTATGATTTTAATACAAAAAATTAAATAAATTAAAATAATCCAAGTTATTTTTTTTAAAAATTCAGATGAGATTTACCATGGCTAACGTGTAATAAAAAATTTAAAATAATAATGTATAGCGAGATATAATTTAGTAGTACGTGTACCAATAAATAAAAGTAAATAAAGGTCTAAATTTTGTTGATTCTTGACACATCATGAAGGGTATGACTGCTTAGGAAATCATTGGAGAATGATTTTGATATATTCTTAATCGATCCTATTAATCTGATGAGATTTTTGTGGAGTATCTTCATAGATGGGTGATGAGTGAAATTTGAAAATTTTATAAGTATAAGTTGCAGTGGATTAGTAAAGCGAAGAAGATTGTCTAGATAAAGAAACGTTCAATTCGTAGTAGATAGTATATGACCCCTCAATACAGGTTTTAAAGTATGTTAGCTTGAACATAGTAATTATGCATGAAATATCATCATAGCTTCCCAGAGAGGAGTTGGCTCTTTAACCAACTTTTATATGCTTTTTGTGCATCATCGACATCGTCATAAGCCTCCTAATTAGTCATCACCAGCAATAAAGGAGTCAAGACTACTCAAAATTCAGGTTAGCTTGCATCTGTTTATTTAATTTTGCATCCCAAATATGGGGGCTTGCACATGATTAAATGAGTTAATATGTTAGTATTTTACTTTGCTCTCGATTGAATGAAAATAAACTTCACATAAAAGAAAAATCTAAAGAAAGATTAACTTATGATTGACCTAAGTAGCAACAGTCCTGTTAGGTAAATCCATTTAGGTAGTTGTTGGGGCTTGGGATGATTAGAGGGGTATGTTGCTTGAAAATAAAAGAAGGAAGTATCATCTTGTCATTTACAAGTATAAATTAGAGCCTTCTGGCATTGGAAGGTACAGACCTTTCAAGTTCAAAGTTCTGCAATACTTGAATAGAGAGGAAGCACGAGGATATTTTATTGTAGACGATTCCGTGTCCTTTTCAGTTAGGTGTAACATTAACAACCCTTTCTTGATCGTTCAAAAACTTTCATTCTTACCATTCTTGATTGTTAAATCCATAGATGGTTGATTTGGATACTTAAAGTGAAGAATCTTGAATACTCAATCGACAAATCTTAATAAAAAACTAGAAACCCCTTAGATGATCTGTGTTAAATTCTATACTTGACTCTAGATGATCCCATACTCATTTACATGATGAATTCTTTATTCTGGAAGATGAAATTCAAACGAGATGCATGATGACCCAAAACCCCACTTTCGACCCGCTGTATGATTTGAACAGCAGATGAAGCTTTATTCTCTCCCTCTCTGTGTTCAATCTTTTACAGCTGAATTCTTGTATAATTGATTTGACTCAGATTGTTGTCTTTTTTTTTTTTTTTAAGAAATGCACCTTGAACTATGTTCGGCACGAATCTTTTGCTGGGGTTCTTCTGTTTTGCAACTGTAGTATTAACGATTCCTTCTTGATCAATAAAAAACTCTCATTCTCATGATTCTTGATTGTTCAAGCCATAGAAGATTGATATTTATTTGGATGCAAAAAGTGAAGAATCTTGATTAGTCAATCTTGACAAATCTTAATAAAGAACAAGAAATCCTTTATTCGTGATCGGTGATTAGATTGTATATTTGACTCTAGATGACTCCATACTCATTTATATGATGAATTCTTTATTCTGTATGATGAAATTCAAAAAGAGATGCATGATGACCCAAAACCTGACTTTCGACCCGCTGTATGATTTGAACAGCAGATGAAGCTTTATTCTCTCCCTCCTAATCTGGAAGTATGATATGAATAGCTGAAGCTTTATTAAAAAATTTTGAATCTGAAAGGGATATGTGAGCCTTTATGACCCGAATATGACCGTGACCCGAATATGACCGCAACATGAATTCTTGATTCATGCCCGAAAATATATGCTTCTAAATGCAATTCTAATATGAATATATTTTAAAATTCATATTGTAAAATTGATTGATCTGCTTGAGAATTGATGTTTTTTAATGCAACTGCAATATGAATCATTGGAAAATTGAGGTGGTATAGTTTGAAATTGATATTTTAAAATGAAATTGCATGAGACCCGAATATGACCGCAACATAAATTCTTGATTCATGCCCGAAAATATATGCTTCTAAATGCAATTCTAATATGAATATATTTTAAAATTCATATTGTAAAATTGATTGATCTGCTTGAGAATTGATGTTTTTTAATGCAACTGCAATATGAATCATTGAAAAATTGAGGTGATATAGTTTGAAATTGATATTTTAAAATGAAATTGCATGAGATGGTAAGAATTGACGGTTCAAAATGCAATTGTAATATGAATTATTTTTTATATTATAAAATACAATTGTAATATAAATTATTTTTTATATTGTAAAATACAATTGCAATATGAATTATTTTTCATATTGTAAAATTAGAATGGTGTGCTTAAGAAATGATATTGTAAACAATACAAATATGAGAATTGATGGTTTTAAAAGCAATTGTAAAGTTCGATGTTTTAAATGCAAGCATTAATATATATTAAAATTCATCTAGTAAAATTGAATGGTATACTTGAGAGTTAATTGTTGAAAATGCAACTGCAATAAAAATTATTATTCATATTGTAAAATTGGAATGATATGCTTGAGATATAAAAGTAAATAACAGCCTAAAAAATAAAGCATGGTTTTGATTTATTCTTGAATCCTGTTAACTTTGATGATGTGAAAAATTCTTGAATCCTGTTAACTTTGATGGTGTGATCTTTTTGAGGGATCTTTATAGAAGGGTGATGAGTGAAAATTGGAAATTTGATAAGTATAAACTGTAGTGGATTTATTAGCATAGTGTGTAAAGGAAAAAAAGATTGCAGTAGTAATCAGAAAGTCAGTCGCACATGACCTTCAAATAGATTTTAAAGAGATATTTCATTTAGTCAAAATCAAATATGCATATGAAGTAGATTTTAACCAGGATTGAGAAGAAAATTTAAGATCGTAAAATATGAAATTGTAAACATGGATCATAAGATCCTCCAAATAACATATTTTCCTATATATATGTTATACAAAATTTATAGATATACATATAAAATTACATAAATAAACATTTAAATCACCACATACACTTGATTAAACATAAATTTATAAATGATAAGATCATTGAAACCTCTTGGGTCATGAAAGACAACTTAAACGTACAAAAATATCAAATACTAAGTTCCTAAATTTTAATAATAAGAAATATACTGGTTTACGATCTTGCATGATCTTATCCTATCTCACCGATTTCACGATCTTATCTGATCTTACAAGGTTCGGATCCTGCAGCCGATCGACTTCACAGGACGTTGTGGCTCCTAAAACCACACAATCCTACGATTTGGATCGAAATTTTGACAGCCATGGTGCGGAGCATGTCAGCTAGAACATAATAACTATGCATGAAATATCATCATAGCTTCCTAGAGATTTAGCTTCTTTAACCAACTTTTTAGATGCTTTTTGTGCATCATCGACATCTTTGATACAGTCACAAGCATCCTGATTTGTCATCACCTGCGATAGAGAAATTAAGACTACTCAAAATCCAAGTCGGCTTACAAAATTAAGACTACATAAATTTACTTTTGATCATAACAAATATATGACTTGGCATGCAATGTATGTTATTTAACCAATACTTCCAAGTTTCACCGCCTACTGAAAATGATATTTTGAAATAGATCCCATGCAAGAATACATTGCTAATTGATGGCAAGAATATATCTTTCTTTAAAATTTATGGAACTTATTTAATATGTTTTAGGCATGCTCTACTTCAGCCAAGGTGTTCTCATCAGTAACTATAAAATGGATGCAATATCCTCGTACCTTCCACAAACCATCACTTGCCAAAATAATGAATTCAGTGTCTTCATCAATCTTCCGAATTGTCACATCTGGTTCTGCAGTAATGTGCTCCTTCAGTTTTCCATCTCCAAAAGCTCGTGCAATTGCTAATTGACCGTCCACTCTTGGAACATTCCCTAATTAAATCATATACTTTATTTAGTATTGGACTTGAAGAGAAATAATAACATTATAAAAAAAGCTTAAAACTTAGTTGGTGAGAAAATTATAGGTTATTTGTAACCCAAAAATAGAACTTTAAAGTCACTGATAAATGAAACAAAATAAATATTGATTGTTACAAAGTAAGCATCATAAATTAAAATTTTAACTTCTCTTAAATGAAAAGAATTGTAAAGTAAGAAAATGTTGATTATCTAATATTGATTTAAATTAAAAAACCTTATACATTTAAATAACTTCAATCAATGGTAAATAAATTTTCACTTTTTTGCTTTACAACTCTCCTCGGTTTAGAAAAATTAAAATTCGTAAATTAAATTTTATTGTAGAAATATGCTTCGGTGGACACACTAGAAACTGTTTAGTTTGAAACATTATGTTTGAATTCATCTTGTGTTTGTACTGTTAATTACAAAATACCATCTTACTTTTATTCTGTTTTTTATTTTTTAAAACATGTAAAATAATGAAAATGTTTTTTTATTATTTTTACCATTTTTTTACAAATTTTAAAAATAAGTTATAAAGTAAAATAACATTATATTTTTATACTTAAAAATACAATATTTTCTCAAATCCAACTGCTCTTTCCTCACTTGCTCTCTCCTTTCTTGGTGACAGAAGGCTTGCCCATTTCAAGGGCAAGGTAAGCTACTAACCTTAGCAAAGATTAATGGCAAAGATTTTTAGTGAGATTACATGTCACCTATCAAATGTGGGATTCTTGAATTAGAACAAGTTTTGCAGTTGTCTTAAGCAAAAATGTTGACCTTCACGCTTGCTTGTGGACTCTGTATGATCCTATTCAATATAGTAATTATATGTTTGGACATTGCATATAGTGCAGTAAAGCAATCCTGTACAATGATTCTTGTTAGTCCTAGTTTGGCAGATACTGCTGTGCATACACCCTAGGCAGGTTATGTTAAATAAGCAGATTAGTAAGACATGACAAATAATCGCAGCTCCTGACTCGAAATACTGCAAGCACATCAGGCATACAATTATAGGTTTGTCAAACACTAGTACAACTCTCTTTCTGAATACCAAGCTAACTAACCTGTGTTGACAATGCAAGACTGACTTATGAGCCCCAATTTCACTGACATCAAGAATTAACATTATCCGGAAGTGTCTGGTAGAGGTGTAGATCTTACCTTTTAAAAGCAGGTATCGTGCTGATAAATATAATACCATTTATATGCACATGATAGAAAGAAAGTATAATGATGTATATGGACCGATTAAATTTTTAAGATTTAAATATCAATTATCAAGTATCTAAATGAGAAAAATTCCAAAGTGAAAATTTCTAATATTTTATTTTTGCCCTGATATGACTAGAAAGCTCTGTATTCAAGATAAGTAGCAGGTGTGGTGCCAAGACATTGACCAAGAGAAGTTTTATAGTGATTCAATCAAAAGATAACTTATTTTCTTAAAATACAAAAGGTTGAAATTTTACATTTATAGATGTTGATGAATTTATTGTCATTACCGGGTTTCTTAGACACAAAACCCCCTCTGCGCTCAACAAGGTCTTTCTCCTTCTCTGGTTCATGATCCCAAGTAAGTTGTTCTGCAAGACCATTTTTGCATGATATTGCTCGAGAATCACCAACATTGGCTACCAGCAGCTTTACTCCATTAATTAGTATTGCTGCAACAGCTGTTGATCCTCCATGTGAATCAGCTATGTTTTCTAAAATCTCATCATCTGTAGCTTTACATGCTTTCTTAACTACATGCACTGGATTTTTCCAGAAATCAGGCTATCCATGCATGATTAAAAAATCAAATATTAGTGAGAACGATAATAGTGTAGACTGAAATAGAACAATTACTAAAGGAAATACCTCACTCAGTATATTTTCAAACAGATGGCTTTGCAAGTATTTTGCAACTTCTTGACCGGAATGACCATCAAATATTGCATACAACCCCAAGTCATAACCGTTGAGATTCCTGTGTTGAGCTAAAATAAAGTCTTCCATTCCATGGTTCATCTTTCCTTGGGTCAAGTGACATGGATGAAAGGTTGAGAAGAAGGCTTGTTTTCATCTGCATCTTTTGTGAGCAGACCTTTGTGATGTTCCTCTTGCGTCTAACAAAAATTACTTTGTATTTGAAGTTTCCTTTGTAACTTGGAAATTTTGATGATAAAATCCATTTCTTTTACTATACGATCATTTGATTTTTGTTCAAACATGCAAGTTTTGTAGGATGCCTAATCTCAATCTAGTGAGAAAAAACTTACTAGGAGATGATAGAATCCCTGTAAGAGCTAGAAATGATCATATCAGTTCATAACGTAAATAGATTGCTTACGTAACACATGACACTACAAGAAGATGGAAGGAATGATAAGCTAAGAATCATGGTCCAAAACCAGTGTGATTTGAACTTGTGGATATACCTTGTTAAGCTTACGTTTAAGTCCTTTAGAGATATTACCAGAGAAATATGCATAAATGTAGTAAGAATGCATATCATGACAATATTTCCTCAGAGAAAGATAGGATACCTCTATAGCCTTTGGACCTTCATCTGCTGCTAAATACTCTGCTTCCTCTTGTTGGTCAACCACTGCATCATCTTCTCCTCCTGCTTTTTCTTCATTAGTGTTATCAACATCATTGCTCTCCAAATCCTCATTATTTTTTCCTTCTCTAGCAAAGTTATCCTCTGGCTGGTGTTAAATGCAAAGCAAAAATTTGCTGGCTGAAGGTGCACTATTAAGAAAAATAATCAAACTGAATACTTTAATAACTAGGATACTCCTAATAATTTGACCCAGAGACAAACTTTTAACTTAACCAATTGAAATAACTAAGCAGGTTATGGACAAGCTGGGGGCGGTTACTTCTACCACATATGTTATAATGTAGTATAAGCTTTTGAAAGAATGTCTGATGATAGAAGACATAATATTCTTTATTTCTGTGACTCGCAATCGGACAATTCTAAAAGTAAACCGATTACTTGACTTGAATGTCAATATTGTTGTTACATGCTATGTAGCAACATTAGCACTATCTTCCACTGTATATACATAGAAATAACTAACTCAGCATCAGACTTCAATTATATTGCAATGGCAATGCATAGAACAAGGAAAGAGGGATAACCTTTATTTCGGCGGAGTCCACATAGCTTCCCATCCTTGATCTGCTCTTCTAATACAAAGGGAATAAAATTAGATCATTAACATTAATCCATATAAACTCATATATCAGGAGAAAGGGAGCAGAAAGCCACAACCATTGCACCAATGGTTCTCCTCACCATCGTCCTATTTTTCTGCTGGACCATACTAATTTCATGATGGTCTTGTTAATTTATTCAAGTTCTTTTCTGGCTTTGATGTGAGACTTTTCCTCAGCCGGTAAAATAAACTCAATCAGATTAATTCAATTGCCATGGTTTCATATTTTCCTCTTGTGAGCAAGCATAAGGATAGTACTTTTTACTCCAAGGCTATGTTTGGATGGAAGAGTTGGGAGAGTAATCTATCCATTTTGAGAAATTATTATTTATTTATTTATTGTCAAAGAGGAATAGAATGAAAGATTCTCATAACCTTTCAATCATCCCTCCCCTCCCTCTTTTGCTTCGAACTCTTCCAACCGAACATATCCTATGGCACGCAAAAGTTGGATGTATATATATACCTTGTATGCAAGATTTCCATCACTGATCAAGGTAGATTTTCTTTTCTGCAAGTTAGAATTAGCCTGCCAATACAAAACAAAATTATATGTACCAAGTGTGAAATACTCAGATTGAAGACAATGTAAACATTCATATTCAACCATGAAATTAATCCATGTAAGCATATACTCATCAGTTCTCCTTTCCCATTCCCAGCAAAATGATGAAAAACTTAGATAGGGTGTCACACTTTGTAAGCTGCTGCTTGCATGAAAATAGCGTACCTTCATCATATTTGTTTGATGAATGCCTTTCTCTTGATTGAATTCAGAGCTTGACGGAAAACAAAGAGTGTTGAGACTGAGAAAGAAAGGGAAGCATGGTGAATTACAAAATGTCAATTAGCATATGTTAAGTATGTGGAACATGCAAGTGCTGGGTGTCTAAAGGAATTAGAAATCCTTGCCGGGAATGACAGGACACGTGGATATAGAAGGCATAAGGCAGTGTCGACCACCGCTTGGGTTTGGTTTTTGCAGACTTCACAAGTTATCGGTTAATTCCCCATTTGATATGTGCACCGCTGCTTCTCGAGAACAGGAACCGGATAACTCCATCGTCAATAATTTTTGTGTTTTTAAAAGAATTTTCCAATAAGAGAAGATTTGGGTTCAATTTTTTCAAGGGATTTGTCCCGTAACAATGGACTGGCCAACCAGGTCCATAATGCATTTCTTACTGTATCAAAATGTTTGCAATGGTTCTATGTTACAGGTTTCTTTTAATCTTACAGGATTCTATTACATGTCGCTAATAAACAATTTTTTTATGCGAATGAAATGAATTTTTTTTAGGTTAATTTATTTTAGATTAAAAATTAGAATTTCAGATGATATAAAGAAATTGAACTTTAAATTTTGATAATTAAAAAAATTAAATTTTTTTTTTTGAATTTTAAGAGATATACAAATTTTTTTTACACAATTTTTTTAATTTTTTTATTAACGAATGTTCTTTTCAGATTATTTATATTTTTTTTTATCTTATTAATTTATCATCCATTATATAAGTACATTATTTAATGATTATATCAAAATCCAAATTTAATATTGGACTAAATAGTTAAGTGCATTCATATATATATATATATATATATATATATATATATATAGCTATTAATTATATAAGTTTTTAACATGTCTGATAAATGTATATAGTTTAGAGAATTATAATAAGATGATATAATAAGGTACAAAATAAAATAAGAAAACATACGAAATGAAGTTAAACCACCATTCTATCTCATTATCTTATGAAAAAAGTCTTAAGTCTCGTAAGAGTCTTTTCTTTATCATCCTCTTCTCCATTTATATCCTCTAGTCCATTATCATATCCTCTCTCCGAAAGTTTTGGGTGTGTACAAGAAGGACTTAGTTCACCATAGCAAGAAGCAATTTACGGAAGTTGTCGTAATGTTATTTTCCTGACCGTTTGACATAGATGAGTATTCCCCAGTAAACAAGAGGGTAGCTCGAATAATAATGTCATTGAAGCAAAGATGATCCATGATATGAAGGAGTGTTCCTGATGACATAGATCAAAGTGGTGGAATCGTTCTGTTATAATTTATCTGCTAAGGAATTGGTACAGTAACATTTGTAGACATAATCACAGGAACTCGTAGCGGAGGATGTATTGAAAAAAATGTATAAGTCATCCAAATAGTTGTCCTATCTCTAAATATACTCTTGTAATGACTGTTAGTATTAGGTCAATGTTGAATCCACTTTCCATTTTTTTCATTAACCTTAATCTTTATATTTTGATAAGGATGTTTGATTGTGTAATCTCATACGAAAGACCGTACATGAAAGTAGAATAATAAGGGAGTGAAACATTTTATTCATATGCTTCGTCATTTGACACTATTACTCTTTCTTGTAATTTTACATTTTGTCTCCCTAAATCTTCATCTATTGATCCATAGATTTTAGATTCCAATGCTTCGAATCATGCAGCGGATAATCTATTTCTTTTCTTAAAGCTATTTTTAACAACTACCAATTTTTAGATATATTCTAAAGTTTTTGATATGATTACACATGTTGGAAATTATACCTATCAATCATACATAAAAGAATAAAGGTTGTGTGCAACTATCTTGGGATAAAAGTTAAAGTCAAAGTGATTACATAAACACACTATAAATCATGTCTATATTGTTGGAAAGTTGCAAGTGTAAATAGACAGAACTAACTGGATCAGCTGTCTTCCAGTGTGAAGTGCAGGAGATGAGTGTAATGTTGACATAACAGTAGTAACAAGTATGACTTGGACATGTGGGTATGCCTATTTTTCTTTTTTTGTAATTGCAAATGTAATAAAATTAATGTATAGAACATGAGACACCTACCAATATTTGAAATTAATAAGTATGAATATGATAATCATCAACGGACTGTTTAGATATATATGTTTTGGAGAAATATCCTTGCCATCCATAAAAGTATGTGCAAGATATTATAGTATGATTTTTCTTGGGAAACAAGTGATTGATGTTAAGATGTCCAAGATATTATAGTATGATTTTTCTTGGGAAACAAGTGATTGATGTTAAGATGTCCACCTCAGTTGAGTCTCACTAAGTCCATGTTCCTTAATTAGTACCCTAATGGTTTACAATTTGAGCTTTAAATGCTATAACTGTATGTTGCTTTAAATGCTAGGGATATATGTCATAATTCATAACTTTCTTTGAAAGAATTCACAATTAGGCCTTAATCACTTCTTTGATTTCTTTGAATTTACAATTTTTCAGCGAAATCCTAATTCCTCCAGCTAGTTAGGTTTCAATTTATCAACATCTTTATAACCTCTTTGCCGAAGTTTCAGAACTTAGTTTCTTTTTCTTGTTGCAGTCTATCAATTTCTCAAACTTGTATGCACCTGAGCATCTCATTGTCAATGTGAAGGATCAAGAGAAGTGGAAGGGTTTTACTGAGAATAAAGGTTTGGCTTCGTCTTCTATTTGAAGAGTCAGATAAGAACTTTTGTTGCAAGTGTACTATTTTATAATATATAATTTTAAAATTTTATCTATAATTTTTACAAAAAGATTTAAAGATAATTGTGAAATAAAAATTTTAAAAATTTATTTTATTTTAATATTATATATATAAATAAATTTTATCATTTTAATTTTTTGGCATATTTTTTATATTTTTTTGAAATGTGAGAAAATAGAATTAAAATTGAATTTTAAAAATATATTAATTTTGATGGAAAGAATGATTTTATTATTTTAATATAATTTGTATTTATTGTGTCATTTTTTTAAATTTTTTTGAGATTATAATATAATATTATTAAATTTATTATTTTAATACATACCATATGATAGAATAGAAATCTATTTTGCATCTATTTTTTTTTTTTATTTAACTTTGATATTTTATCTTTTTTTTAATCTTATCATATCTATCAAATAAGGTTGTAGATGTAAATGACAACTTCATTACGTCTCATTGATCATAGTAAGATCCTAAATTTACATGCCTATTGAGTACAGTTCTAAATTGTTAGGATGGTGGACACCAATATGTTGGTGATTATGCAAGTGAGATAAATTATGTCTTTCCCACCTATGATTATGTAAGGATGTAAAGTGGTGTTTCTTTACTAAAGTACATAATAGTGCGATCTCTCGTAGAAGAAGGCTTGAGAAAATTTGGACGTATGTAGCCAGCCAGGACAGAAGTTGAAGGTGAACAATTATCCAAACCTTTGGATGAGAGATTTTAAGAAAGAAATGTAGTTTTTTTTTAAAATTTTAAATTTTAAAACTTAAAATAATTTATTTAAATAACCTTTTACAAAGCATTTAAAATTCTAAAATTTCTTAAAAATATTTTAATAAGATAAAATGAAAAAATTTAAAATTTTATCACAATAGGTAGAATTCTAAATTTCATCTGTGTTATATTATTTTAAATATTTTTTATTTATTAATATTATTTTTATATTTTAAAAAATAAAATTTTATATATAATAAAAATTAAATTATTTAATTTAAACAAAAAAATTTAAAATTTTAAAAATATAAAATTTTCTGTTCAAACAAAAATTTTAAAATATAAAAATTAAATTTATTTATCCAAGCATTTTAAAATAAAAGCATTTAAATTTTTAATAATTTTAAATTTCTTAAAATATTAAAACCATTCATTTAAATACAAAATAAAACTTAAAATATAGCCTAAATAACTTTCGATTTTACCCTACAAGTTTACTTTCTTTCATTTTTATAAGTTAGTCTTTTTATCGTAATGTTAAATTTTTTGAAAATTAAATTTTAGTGATTGAAAAATTTATTTCTCTATATATTAAATTTTAACTAACATTAAAATATTTATTAATTATAAAAAATTATTTTTTATCAAACTTTATTTTTAAACATGTATTTTTCTATTTATTATTTTTAACAATTATTAAAATTAATTAAAAATTACTCTAGACAGTAGGATATATTAACAATTTTTAATTTTATTAAAAAAATTAGGTTCTTTTATTATAACTCATTTTACATTAACATAAAATTTTTATATTTTAAAAATAATTAATCAAAAATTTTAACTTTCTTTTCCATTAATATATAACTTTTATCCTAAAAATTGATAATATTTTATGATTTATATATAAAAAATTAAATAAATTAAAATAATCCAATTTTTTGTTATTAATTTAGATGAAATTTGCCATTGACTAACATGTAACAATAAAAAGCTTAAAATAATAATCTATATGCATAGATATAATTTAGTAATGTATACCGAAAAATAAAAGTTAGATTTTGTAGTTCTTAACACATTAAGAAAGGTGTCACTGTTCAAGAAATAATTGAAGTATGGTTTTAAGTTATTCTTACATCCACCTTATTGAGTTTGATGATTGGATTTTTATTAAAGGATATTTGTAGATAGGTCATAAGTAAAAATTAAAAATTTGGTAAGTATAGTTGTAGTGAATTACTTAGCATATTGTAAAGGGTAAAATATTGTCTAATAAAAAAACAGAATTTGTAATAGATAGGAAGACATTTGTCTATGATCCTCAAAATAGATTTTAAAGAGACATTTCATTTATATGCTTTTTGTGCATTATTGACATATCTTATACTTTCACAAGCCTCCTGATTTGTCATCATTAATTATTAACGATAGAGGAGTCAAAATTATTCAAAATCTAATTTAACTTAATATTATGAATGTGTTTATTTAATTTTACATATAAAATATGAAGTTTTTTTTTAATTAAATAAGTTACTATATTAGTATTTTACTTTACTCTTGATTGAAAGAAAATAAAAAATTTTATATAAAAGAAACTTTTTTAAAAAGATTAACTTAAGATTAACCTAAGTAACATCGGCCTTTTTAGGTAAACCCAGGTAGTTGTTGGGGAAGGGGGCTTAGGATGATTAGAGGAGCATGTTGCTTATAAATAAAAGAAGTGTCATCTTATTGTTTATGAGTAGAAATTAGAGCCTTTTCACAAGGAATTCTGACATCTTTAATTCTAATAAATATTTAGAGGAATGTCAAATCTTACATATGAATCTTATACATACAAATATAATTATTTATCTATTTATATATCTTATTTAATAATTGATAAATTTATTTAAAAAATAAAATAAAATAAATTTATCAGCTTAAATGCAATTAATCTATATATATATATATAATAATCTATAAGATCTCAAAATGAATAATTATAAAATTTATTAAATAAATATGATAAAAATTATGTTTTTCTTTCTCTAACACGGCCATAAACAATATAAAAAAGTTTAAATTTTTCTTAAAAAAATAAGTTTAAATCTTTCTTAAAAAAATCTAGAGTAATTTTTCTACTTTTTAATGAGACAATATTTTTAGAATTGTATTGTCTAAACAATAAAAAAAATTTAAAAATATACAAATTTTATACTTTAATTTAACGTGAATATAAAAAGTATATATTTTAAAAGTAGTCTAATTCGTTTAAAGCCTTTTTAATAAATAGATAGACTTACACTTGTTAAAAAAAGTCTTTTAGATAAACAAACCAAGTCTAGGCTTGTAAAAAAACTTATTTAACCTATTCAGGTGCCTATATACATATTATATTTATTTTATATTTTATTTATATAATATTAATATATATATGTTTTAGGCATATTTAATGATCTTTTTATCTTGTAGGTTTTAAGTTTGCAAACCTTTTTAATCAATTATTTATATAGATTTTAAGTCTATTTATTAATTTTTGTTGTAATGTAAGTTTGTAAAGAGATTTGTAGATCTTGTACGTTTTAAATCAAGAAAGGACAGAAAAAAGAAAAAGTTTAACAAGTTGAAAATTTTTAAGGCTTGAACACTTAAGTATAACTTAATTCGACCTACTTTTATTTCTACTTGACATGCAATGTATCTTGCTTAATCAATACTTTAAGTTTCTTTCTTACTACAACTGATATTTTTAGATAGATCTCATGCAAAACTGCTCCAAATTATAAAATTATTTCATAATAAGTTTTTATTGAATAAAAAGATTGCAATTATTCTCCTTTTTTCAAAATTTCTTTATCTTTCATATGTCTCAGGCTTTGCAACTCCTATATCTTTCTTTAAAATTTATGGAACTTATTTAATATGTTTTAGGCATGCTCTACTTCAGCCAAGGTGTTCTCATCAGTAACTATAAAATGGATGCAATATCCTCGTACCCTCCACAAAGCATCACTTGCCAAAATAATGAATTCAGTGTCTTCATCAATCTTCCGAATTGTCACATCTGGTTCTGCAGTAATGTGCTCCTTCAGTTTTCCATCTCCAAAAGCTCGTGTCATTGCTAATTGAAAATGCTGATTAAAATCGAGTTTGTTTTTCTATATTATCATCCATTTAATTGAATGGTTACTGAACTAGCTTTTTTTTTTCTTTTTTTACAGGCAACTTCATAAAATGATGATTCATATGAAATTCGGACTGCTGTAGATTTATAATATATTAATTTTTACACATATACATATATATATATATATATATTGTTAAAAAATTTAGTTAAATTTTAAAAAGATAATATTCTTATTATTATAGAAGTAAATCTTGGTGATAATAAAGATGTTTATTATTATTTTTTATTTTAAAAACAAAGTAGAGTCAACTTTTGTTCTAAAAAAAATATCATTATTTTTTTCTTTAAAAAGGGTGAGAACGAAAAAAATATTACAACATAAATTAAATGCTTAATTGTACAAATAGTATTCATTTTGTCTTTAAAAACTGATATTGCTTTACTCTTTTATTCATTGAAAAATATACAGAATTTAGCTCTCAACCATATCATATGTAGGTGAAGATAATTATGATGTTATTATTATGTTTCCTGTTTATTTTTTCTGGTGTTATAATTTTTTTATATGAGAAATGTTAATACTTGTTAAAGGAAAAAGTTTCTACTAGAAAATATTATTTACATATTTTTATGAAAGTTTCCAATGTATTTATTCGTTTTTTAATATATTTTTTATTTTCTCATTAATGTTCTTAAGAATTATTTTACTGAAATTTTTTAGAAAAAGAACAATTTATATTTTTAAATTAAAAATTACATATTATTTATAATAATAAACAAATAATTAATATGTTAAATTTATGCTAATATATTATTTTACGTGCTGTAGTTGGAAAGATATCGACGAATAAAATATAGTTATATTTTATTTTTGGTTCGTCTGAAAAATGTTGACCGGGAGGAAGAGAATTTGACGGCCAAATGAATCCGAAATGATTATGAAACCGTAAAGTGCAAAAGTAGAGAAGAGAAGAAAGGCTTGTGTGTGTGAACTGTGAAGCATCGGAGGAACATAGTGTAATAGGATGAAGAAGTCATATAAATTGTCAGAACTGAGTGATGCTGAGATACCAAGTCTCATAGCTCGCCCTCGCATCGATTTCTCTTCCGTTTTCGCGCTGGTATCCCTTCACTCTTCACTCTTTTTCCTCTTTCTCAAACCACTCTTTCCCTCTCACGTTTTGCTTTCCAGGTCAATCCAATCGTTGACTATGTTCGCCAAGGAGGTGACGCTGCTGTCAAAGAGTTCGTGCTTCTTCATCCTTCTTTACTCTTTTCATTTCCATCATCATCATCATCTCATCCTCTCTTCTTTACTTGTTTTTTTGTAGATATACTTTGAGATTTGACAAAGTTGAATTGGATAAGATTGTTGAAGTTGTATGCGACCTTCCAGATCCACTGGTATGTTTATTATTTGTGCGTATCACCTTATTGTTATTTGTTGAATTTATTTATTAATGTTATCTCTGGCTTTCGACATTGCAGCTTGATGCACCTGTTAAGGAAGCTTTTGATGTCGCCTACAACAATATATACGCCTTTCATGCTGCTCAGAGGACACCTGAAAGAAACGTTGAGAACATGGAAGTATGATAGGATTTCATTCTTAAAAATATTTGCAATTTCGCGTTCAATTTAAAATTGAAGGATGCCATGGCAATACATTATTTGTGGATATTCGTATGCTTCTGTGAAACTCTTATTAGGGAGTAGGTGTTTGCTGGCTTATCTAGGAAGTAGGAACAGTTAGAAAATTCTATGCCCTATAAGGTAAATGTAGATTTTGTTTTTATTATTTATTTTTCTGCCAGTACTTGTGGTCCTATATCCCTCACTGTTCGTGGTTTATTTCGTCTGTCTTTTCTATCTTTATTGTCAAGTTATTTCATGCTTCATGCTTGTCATGTGAGTTTTTTGAGTTTTTTCCGGTGTCAGGGAGTCCGATGCAAGCGAGTTCCAAGAAGTATTAATTCTGTTGGTCTTTACATTCCAGGGGGAACTGCTGTATTACCCTCGACAGCTCTGATGCTTTCGGTTGTAAGTTGAATTGTTATCTAATTGTCTTGTGGCATTATTGTTGATAATCATCATTTAGTTGCATCTTTGATTGTTTTATTTATATACCAGCCTGCACAGATTGCTGGATGTAAAACTATTGTTCTTGCAACTCCTCCGGCTCAAGATGGCACTATATGCAAGGTAGTTGTCTATACTGTATGAAAAATATAATTGTGACGCTAGTAATTTTTCTTACCAACGTTTTTCCTGCAGGAAGTGCTGTATTGTGCAAAGAAGGCTGGGGTGACTCACATCCTCAAAGCTGGAGGAGCTCAGGTTTGAAGCATGATAATTTCACCATTGTTCTTATCTGATTTTATAATTTGAGAATGATATCTCTTATATTTAATTGTACGTTATTTTTTCTTGTATTTGTATTATTTATGCTCAAAGTAAACAATGATTAATCTGACATTCTTGGACTTTCTAGGCCATATCTGCCATGGCTTGGGGAACAGAAACTTGTCCCAAGGTGGATCTTCTCAATATTATCTCATTTATTTTATTGGAATTTCCATTCAAATTAATGTTACTAGTTATAGCGTTGAGCTTTATTCCTCTCTTAGAACAACAATTATGGATTTGATTTATTTATTTTTTGTATATCTTATTCTGTCAGCAAAATTCATGGTTCAACTTAGCAAAACTCTTTATATGGCTCTTGAATTCGCCCATTCCCACCCAATTGATAGGTTGAATGTTAATTTATGATTAATTGTTTGAGTACACAATGACCATGACATTATGTCAGATTTTGAAATGTATTATGTAAATAATAACACAGTGACATAACATTGTTTGAAATTTAGCCTTTTCTTTTCTAATAAAAATTTAAATACTTTAGAGTTCTTCAATCTTTGACTTACTTCCTTATTACCGATAATACTTCTGTAGGTTGAGAAAATTTTTGGCCCTGGAAACCAATATGTCACAGCTGCAAAAATGATACTGCAAGTAAGCTTTGAATCTCTCTCTATTTTATTAATTGTGTTTCAAACTTCGGATCTTATAGTTCGTCCTGCTTTACATTACTGTTGAAATTCTTCTACAGAACAGTGAAGCCATGGTTGCAATTGACATGCCAGCTGGTCCATCTGAAGTGTTAGTCATTGCTGACAAGCATGCAATTCCTCGTCATGTAGCTGCTGATCTGCTTTCTCAGGTCACTCAACTCTAGAATGCTTCTCTTTATTACCTGAATTATAAAATGCTATTTACATACATAGTGAGAATTGATTATCTTTCCTTCTCACTCTCGTAGAAAGGTATCTCATGTTTTATTGTAATTTATACAATTATACCTAATTCTAAAAGCTTCTATATCTACATTATCATGTTAATTATTCCAAAACCATTAAGTATGAATCAAGATGCATAGTTATTCCAAAACCATTATGTATGAATCAAGATGGTCAAAAGTTATATGGGCTTTCAATGCATGCTTGACTAACACAGAAACAGACATTACCAAAGATGAAAGAGTAAAAAAAACTATTCTATAAGAATTTTCCATGCATGTTAATTACTCAAGCCCAAGTGATCACATACTATAAATCATGTCTATATTGTTGAAAAGTTGCATGTGTAAATAGACAGAACTAACTGGAACAGCTGTCTTGTAGTGTAAAGTGTATTGATGGTGAGACAAGCACTTTATATACTGATTATAAACGGTAGTATGGATTAACTCTCAAGTAGGTTATGTGTCACCGTTGTACCACCTGCTTAAGAACTTTTGGCTTTCTTATACACTGCTGATGTGTGTACAACTAATTTACAATTTGCAGGCTGAGCATGGCCCTGATAGTCAGGTTGTGCTTGTGATTGCCGGTGAAGGTGTGGATGTGAATGCAATAGAGGAGGAACTCAGCAAGCAGTGCCAGAGTCTTCCAAGAGGAGAGTTTGCCGCTAAAGCCCTGAGCCACAGCTTTATTGTATATGCGCGTGATATGCTTGAGGTCAGTACTGCTGTCCAAGCTCAAAACTCGTTCTCCTGGCCCAGTAAAAGCGTAGTGAAGGACAAAGAAGAGAGGAAACCATTTCTTCAGCGCTAACATAAACTTTTAGGTTTCTCTAGCGACTATGCCTGTATTTATGTTGTTTGCAGAAGTAGGTGACACATAACCATATATGCTTAGTCTTTTTTTCTTAACAGCTGTACCTCAATGCTATAACTGTATGTTGCTTTAAATGCTAGGGATATATGTCATAATTCATAACTTTCTTTGAAAGAATTCACAATTACTTCTTTGATTTCTTAGAATTTACAATTTTTCAGCGAAGTCCTAATTTCTCTAGTTAGTTAGGTTTCAATTTATCAACATTTTTATAACGTCTTTGCCGGTGTTTCAGAACTCAGTTTCTTTTTCTTGTTGCAGTCAATCAATTTCTCAAACTTGTATGCACCTGAGCATCTAATTGTCAATGTGAAGGATGCAGAGAAGTGGGAGGTTTTTATTGAGAATGCAGGTATGACTTTGTCTTATATTTAATTGCTCTTTTTCTTATGATGTGGGAGAGTCGGAGATGAACTTTTAGTACTAGTCGTATGTCATATGTATGGCTTTTGTTGCTAGTAGGAGAAGAACACTGATATTTTTTAATATCTGTCAAGAATCAATTTAGATGCCGCTTGTAACATCTATCATGGACAAAGTATTTATCTTTTTGCTGTTATTTTCTTAACCTTTAGGCCTATTCGGTAGTCAAAATAAAAAGATATGATAAGATAATTTTCTTATCATATTTTACTTTTAACGCTGGTTGAGCTGTCATAATAATTTTTTTAAGTTATTTTATTCTATCTCGGTAGCTCAAATTTTCAATCTAAGGACGAATTAGGTTAAAAGTTATTAAAATAGAATACTTTTTTTTTCTTCTTATTGTTTCTTCTCTCCTCTTTGATATTTTATAAAATAAATTGATTATTTTACAAAATATAATTTAAATTTTTTATCATTTTTGTAAAAATATTATATAAATATTTAATAAAAATTATTTATTATTTTATAATATATATAATTTTAATTTTTTTTATTTATATTTTACTTTTTTATAATTTATTACAAAAATATTTAAACTTAATTGTGAAAAAAGTTAAAAAATTTATTATTATTTTCATATTACTCATATAAAAATAAATATTATCATTTTAATTTTTTGACATATTTTTTTATATTTTTATTGAAATGTCAGAAAGTTAAATGAAAATTTTAATTTTAAAAAATATATTGATTTTGACGAAAATATTATATTTTGTTATGTCATCATTTGTTCATCTTAAATATTTGAGATAATAATATATTGTTATTTAATTTATTATTTTGATACACATCATATGATAGAATAAAAATGTATTATGCATTTATTCTATTTTATTTTCATTCAACTTTATATTCTCTCTTTTTTTATCTTGTCATATCTACCAAATAGGGTCATAGATAAGTATGATAACCTTACTCTGTCTTCTCGATCATAATAAGATCTTAGATTTACATGCCTATTGATTACATTCGCAGGTTCTGTTTTTTTGGGACCATGGACACCAGAGAGTGTTGGTGATTATGCAAGTGGAACAAATCATGTCCTTCCTACCTATGGTTATGCAAGGATGTATGGTGGTGTTTCATTGGATTCTTTTCTAAAGTACATAACAGTGCAATCTCTCACAGAAGAAGGCTTAAGAAAACTTGGACCATATGTAGCAACCATGGCAGAAGTTGAAGGTCTCGATGCTCACAAACAAGCAGTTACCCTAAGACTTGAAGATATAAAAATCAGGCAAAATTTAACATGATCGGATAGTTTATGGTAAGTCTACTGTCATTTGTTTGATTAGTATGCTTATATAAAATTAGTACTCAAACAATTGCCATTTTAATTCTTGTAACTATCATGTGTTTTAAAATTTTAAATTTTAATAAAAATTTGGTTTTTAATAAGTCGAATAATAAGACAAACCTTTGGTGTTGTAACAAATAATGAATTTTACTATTATAACAGAGTCACAGATGACTAATAATTTTTTTACTTCTAGTTTTTTAACTAGTATTTTTAGGATACTAATTAATATTTTTTCAAAACAAATAATTTTAGATAATTGTTTAGCAAAAATAGTTTATTCTCTAAAAGTCTCAATTTCATCCTACAAGTTTATTTTCATTTCCTCTAAATTTTATTTTGTTATAAGTTAATCTTTTCATCTTGTGTTAAATAATATCGAAAATTAAATTTTTTTAACAATATTAAAATTGATTGAAAATTTATTTTTCTATACATTAAATTTTATTCAACATTAAAATATTTTATTGATCACAACAAATTATTATTATCAAATTTTAATTTTAAAAATCTACTTTTATATTTTTTATTTTTAATAATTATTAAAATTAATTAAAAAATTACTCTAAATGGTAGGATATATCAACAATTTTAGTTTTATTAAAAAATCAAATTAGATCCTTTTTCATAACTCATTTTACATTGACATGAAATTTTTATATTTTAAAAATAAATAATCAAATTTTTAATTTTATAATATATAACTTTTATCCTAAAATTTTATAATATTTTATGATTTATATATAAAATAAATTAATTAATTAAAATAATCCAATTTTTTTAAAAAACTTTAAATGAAATTTATCATCAATTAATGTGTAAAATAAATTTTTTAAAATAATAATATGTGTATCGAAATATAAATTAGTAATGTGTACCAAGAAATAAAAGTAAATAACAACCTAAATTTTGTTGATTCTTAACATAACATAAAGTATGACTCCTTATAAAATAAGCACGATTTTAATTTATTCTTAAATCCATCCTATTAAGTTTGATAATGGAATCTTTTTGAAAGATCTTTATAGATGGATGATGGAAAAAAATTAAAAAATTGATAAATATAAGTTATAGTGAATTACTTAGCATGGTATAAAGGGAAGAAAATTATTTAAATAAAAAAATTTTCAATTCGGATTAGCTAGGAAGACAATATATATAAAATGCAGCAATGGTGTGAAGCAAGGTAGTTAAAATTAAAATTTTAACTAAATTTGAGAGGAAAATTTAAGATCGGAAAACATAGAAATGTAAACACAGATTATTAGATCTTACCAATAACATATTTTCCTGTATATACATATAAAATTTATTGATAATAATATCATTAACAACTCATAGGTTATAAAAGACAACTAAGACAACTTAAACATACGAAAATACCAAATACTAAGTTCCTAAATCTTAATAATAACAGAGATACTGTTTTACAATCTTATCCAATCTCACCGATTTTACGATCTTACAAGGTTCAGATCCTGCAGCAGATCCAGATCGCACTGGATCGCAATTTTGACAACCATAATGTGGAGCATCTTAGCTAAAATA
Source organism: Canavalia gladiata (assembly GCA_037954105.1). Classification (NCBI taxonomy): domain Eukaryota; kingdom Viridiplantae; phylum Streptophyta; class Magnoliopsida; order Fabales; family Fabaceae; genus Canavalia; species Canavalia gladiata. The sequence continues at coordinate 76,146,163 of CM075658.1, read as the reverse complement.
TAATAACTATGCATAACATATCATAGCTTCTCAGAAATTTGGCTTCTTTAGCCAACTTTTTAGACGCTTTTTGCGCATCATCGACATCTCTTATACAGCCACAAGCCTCCTGATTTGTCGATACAGTCGCAAGCTTCCCGATTTGTCATCACCTGCAATAAAATAGTCAAGATTACTCAAAATCCAGATTGGCTTACATTTGCCAATATTGAGCGTGTGACAAGTGCTTATTTAATTTTGCATCCCAAATATAATTTTTTTCTCCGTAATTAAATGAATCAATATATTGATATTTTACTTTGCTCTAATTGAAGAAAATAAACTTCTTTACATAAAAAAAAAATCTAAAGAAAGATTGAATTAAAAATTTATTGTCTAATCATTTAAGTAACTATTTTTGTCACTTCTCCGTAATGACAGTTCTTTTAGGTAAACCCATTTAGGTAGTTGTTGGGGCTGGGATAATTAGAGGGACATGTTGCTTATAAATAATGGAGAAAATATCATCAATATCATTTATAAGTAGAAATTAGAGCCTTTTGATATTGAATGGAATAGACCTTTAAAGTCTAAAGTTCTGCAATCTGTATTTATGCTGGGAATTGAGGAGATCTTCCCTCCCTCATTCTAATAAAAATTTCAGGTTCTATCAGTTTCACTATCAGTTCCACTGTAAATTGAAGGGGTGCCAAGCAAGGTCTCAAAATGGTTGGTTATAAAACTCACTAAATAAATATGATAAAAATTATATCTTTCTCTTTCTAATATGGTTTTTGTACTGAACAATACGAGAGGGATCTAAATCTCAAAGAATTTAGAGTAATTTTCCTACTTTTCAGTTAGACAATGTTTCTGTAACACGTAAAAGAATCTAAGAATATACAAATTTTACATTTTGGTTCGGCATAATTGAAAACACAAACTGTATATTTCGGTAGAACTAACATATAGATCAAGTTTACTTTTTGACCATAACAAATATATATAGCTTGGCATGTATACTTCCAAGTTTCTCCGCCTACTGAAAATGATATTTTGGTTATTTTAAAATAGATTCCACGCAAAACTGTTCCAAATTATTCCGTAATAAGTTTGCTATTGATTAAAAAAATTGCAATTATTCCTCTTCCTTTCAGAATTTCTTATCTTTAATATTTCTCTGACTTTGCATCTCCTATATCTTTCTTTAAAATTTGTGGAACTTATTTAATATGTTTAGGCTCTACTTCAGCTAAGGTTCTCATCAGTAATTATAAAATGGATGCAATATCCCGTACCTTCCATAGATCATCACTTGCCAAAATAATGAATTCAGTGTCTTCATCAATCTTCCGAGTTGTCACATCTGGTTCTGCAGTAATGTACTCCTTTAGTTTTCCATCTCCAAATGCTTGTGTCATTGCTAATTGACCGTCTACTCTTGGAACATTCCCTAATTAAATCATATATTTTATTCAGTATTGACTTGGAGAGAAATAATAAAATTATAGAAAACGTGTAATCTAGGTTGGTGAGAAAATTATAGATCATTTATAACCCAAAGATAGAACTTTAAAGTCTCTGATAAATGCAACAAAATTAATATTGATTGTTACAATCATAAATTAAAATTTTAACTTCTCTTAAATGAAAGAGTTGTAAAGTAAGAAAATGTTGATTATCTAATATTGATCCTATTCTTTTAAATATTCATTTTAAATACAAATGTGATGTTTTTTTTATTCTTATATCTTAGATTTTTTTTAAGGATAGATATGATTATTTAATTTAAGATTTTTTTAATTTTTTTTTATCTTTTCACAGGATCTTCAAAATTCTTCATGAGATCCTTTTCTCTATTTTCATCTTTCTTTATCATTATTTTTTTATTTATTTTTATCATCTTATTTTCTGCATGTTGTCATTTCACTTAAGCTTGGAATATAAGACTGGCGAAAGCTTTGTTGTGTAAAAGCTTATTCGAGTAAAAAGCAGCATGTTGACATCCAAACTTTTTCCTAAGCTGCTTGACAAAATTAATGTAGGTTTCGTACGAGTAATGTGTAGCTTTCAGGTATTGGAGTTGAATAATTAAGTGAGTTATTTATAAATTCATAAAAGAATATTACATCTTTTTTCTATTTCTCTATATTGTATCATTTATCAAATCATTAATTTTTGTCTTTTCTATTCCTATCAATTTACATCATTTATTTTTTCCCTTTTCTATTCCTATCAATTTACGCAATGTTATATGATCGTCATAAGTCCAGATATAAATCTAGTGTGTGACACATACCCTTGTGACATCATTTATTTCTAATGTGACTCTTTAAAACATTACATAAACTAAAATTGGTTGTTCACGCTGATTTGCATCAATGCAACAATCATTACTCCGTGAAAAGTAAACATCAAGGTTGATGCTTGGCCTTCCTGAACTGTTGTGCCCATTACACAAAGAGAAAGACATCCAAACACAACTTTTCTCTTTGTAATAAGAACAAACAATTAAATCTAAATGAGATGGGATCGTAACATGGTTAACAAATTTATTAGATGTCCGACAATGTGCTAGACAAAATAACATCCTGACTCTCGATTGAGTATACGAATCCAGAAAATAACTGCAGACGGAATATGAAATCCAAGATTATTAATCAACGGTGTAGACTATTTAGAAAAACGTTTTAGACTATTTAGAAGATCATCCAGATCTCCCAATTGATAATTTTCTGCCCAAAATCTCTCCAAAATAGACACACACTTCTGATAAACCTCAATGCTTTCATGGGTCTGCAAAACTTCAATCTTCCTCAATCCTCCACAGAGATAAACCATATGAGAAAAAATATTGACTCCATGATTTTCCTTGTCAGCTTCTCCGACAAACATAATTTTCTCCAGCCCCTCGAGACAAACTACCACAATCTTTGGGTCCGGACAGGTCAAGAGATCACATAGTGGCTGAATGCAACCTTCCTTCGCCAGTTTCCTACAGTAATGTTCATCAGACACGTAAATGTTTAGTTTCAATCCAATATATTATGACAGAAGTAAGAACTATAAACTTCATTATTAAACCAAAAGTTTCGAGTTTGTCAATAATGCAAGAGTAACAAAAAATTTCCCAACACAGGAAAACTATAGATTCCACAAATCCCACTACGGGCCATTGTTTTCAACATATAGCTTCATCCATGTATTTCTAAACCAACTTTTTATGTATCAGAACGAGGAAGAAATTATGATGAAGGAAAATATATTGTAATGATAATTATACCTAATCTGCTCATGAGATCCTGCAAAAGTAGCATTGGAGATGGCCCAGGCAGCCTCTTTCTTGACGTCAAATTTGGCAGAATGAAGAAGATTAACAAGAGGAAGAATAAGATTTGCCTCAATGACAGCCTGCAGCAATTATCATAAATCATTTGTGATTAGTTACACCACCAAACAACAATGTTTGAAAGGTTTAACTAGTTTTATGTAAATAGATTTCTAGAAATTGTCTTGGTGACCCAAAATGCATTTCTTTTCTTTTTATGAAATCAAATATTAAAAGAGAGAGTATTCACAACAACCCTCTCTAGTAGGAGATTAAGGCAAGCACACCTGAATTTTTTTTAAAATAAAAATCTTACTTTCTCTCCATCTGTCTCAAGTAGGCAATTCAAAAATAAAGTATAATTTCTATCTGATCCAACTTGTGAAACTCAGGAAAAGCTCATTCGCTTCATCACTCTTCAGTTACTCACACTGGTGGACCTTAATTCTTTCACGAAACGAAGTTTAGATCAGAATTTTTCAACAAAGAAGTTGTATTGCAACTTGCAAGCAATCTTTTCATGAACTTTTATTAAGACATAAAAAGCACAAACCTTGCAATAAGAAGAAAAAGGGGGAGGTGTGGCAGTTCACTATTTTATGGCAGTAATCAGTTACTTTCGTTCATAACAATTTCATTTCAAATATGGCTATTCTCAGTAATTTAAATGACCAAGCAAAACATTCTGAAGCACTTAACAACTATAGAAAATAATAAATCCATACCGCAGGTATGTTTCAACAAATATGACATTTTCCCTACTGAATCACTTGAAGCCAATTTTAACGCACCACTGTCATGCAACCAAATAAAGAATAGGAAAGAGCTAGTTCTTAGGTCCAAGTAAATGAAATTTCAAAGTCACTTTCTCGGTCAAAGTTCAAAGTCTCCTTACACACGACACTTACAGCAAGATCAAGAGATCCATACTCGTTCGCTTACCTGTTTTTGAGTTCTATTTCCAGCAGTGATATTTGAAATTATCCAACAAGCTTCTTTCAAGATGATTTTGCTGTCATTTTGGGTAAGAAGTGGGTAAAGACGAGAGAGCACTTGGTTATCAATTACAAGCTGTATGAAATACATGGCTTATTAGGCTAATTTAGGACCGTAAAATAAATATAGTTCATTTAGAATGCAAAACAAAAAAGACAAAAGGGACCAAAAACAATTATTTTGCCTCAAATCTCATTTGTCAATATGATTCCTTTTGATACAAACACTTTCCACAGCCTTAATGAAAAAATACATAATATAGAAAACATGGCAAACACACTTGCACACAAATTAGAAGATAATAATAATACATGGTTCTTTCTACCTGAGTGAGAGTGTCATTTCCCGCAACAATATTTCCTAGAGTCCGAATTGCAGGTACAATAATTGCTTCTGACCGATGTCTGCTAAAAGGAAATTTAATCATCCCAAATTGTACAGCAATAGAAAAAGATAACAGAGTACAGGAACATGAAGAAGTGTAAAGACAGGCATGACTTTTTCATAAAATGAAAGACACACACAAGGTACTGGAATCAGAGATTGGAAGGATGGTGTAAGTTGTAAAGAACAGAATAATATACCCCAGAAGCTTCACAAGTCGTGGGCAAAGTCCTAGTTCAACGATAGCTTCAATTTTTAAAATGGAGCCATCCGAAAGGTAAGACAGAGCCCAGCATGCGTCTGTTAGAATTTGTTCATCGGTCAAGTTGATGAGCTGCTGAAGGACCGGCAAGGCAGGCTTTACCTGACACACCAATTCAATTTCTTACCAACAGAATAAATGGTATGCCAGCAGCAACATTCTGTGAAATGTCCCCTACCTTTTCAAATTCTACACCAGGTTTTCCATGGCAGAAATTTGATAAGGTCCATACAGCAGTCCTCAACATAGGTAACTCTAAATCTACAACAATAGTGGTGCGTTTAGATGGCAACCGAGACAGTGATGGCAACTGAGATAATAATGGCTTGAGAGCACCATGATCAAGAACAATATCCCTATAGCCTGGGGAATCACCAGCAATATTACCTAAAGCCCATACTGCCTACTATAAAAAAAAGAAAAGAAAAAGAAAATTAATTTTAAAAAAAAAATCAAAATTCTCTTACCTTATATTTTTTATTTAAAATTCAAATTCATTTTTTTTTTTGTCTCACATTTGTTTCAACCAAACAGGAGATAAAAGAAAACAGTTAATTGGGCAAAATGAGACCTGTTCAACGATATCAAAAGTTTTAGAGCTGAGAAGCTGCACAAACAAGGGAATAGCGCCAAGATCAACGAGAAGTTTAGTGTCTTGAGATGTTCCTGAAGCAACATTGGTGAGAATCCATGCAGCTTCAAACTGCAATTGACGTTCATCACGCCTTCCCAAGAACTCGAGAATGCGATGCACAAGACCTACCCTTACGATGATATCAATTGGAACTCTGAAACCTGAACAGAGATGCATGGCAATAAATGTTAAATTAAATTGAAAAGTGAAATTATGAATGATTACATTCATAACGATACCTTGTGATACAATCTTTCTCAAGTAAGTAGCTGCTTTCAATTGTGCAGCAGTAACATTAGAGCGCACTCCGTTTATCATGTCACTCAACTGTTAAGGAAAGAAACAAGATTCATTGTAATTAAGAAAGAGTATACAATTACAATACAAAGATTCGTTGAATAGTTACAGTCATCCAAGGAGGGAGATAAGGAGTAAGTGGTAGGCGAGGGTCCCTTGGTTTCACAGGGATTTCGTGGTCCCGCTTATTCTTTCTCATCTCCTTCACCACCACCTCCTCCTCCTCCTCCTCCCTCATCCTTCTCCGAGACACAGAAGACATTGGATTTGATTCAAGAAACAGTGTGTGAATGATAGAGTTGTCGAAGCACCACACAACAGATTTAACTGAAGCATAAGCTAAGTGGAGATAATTTTATTACGAAAGTGCCTTGTAGAATCAAGAGAATCTGCACGTGTCTTTTCCAGCTGTCATTTTCTTGATTTAATTTTGTGACCAATATAGGCCATTCTGCTTCTCCACCGGAGAGCGCACACTGTAACTCCTCATCACAGCTGGAAGTGCTCTCTCTCTCTCTGCCTATTTTTTTCTTCACAGTTTCTGCTCCGCCGATGAAGGTAAGATCTTATATTTTGTCAATATTTATTAATTTCTCCCATTTAACCCTTTCCTCTCTCTAATCCTGTTTGATTTTTCCTCTTTACATATTGTTTGTTTGCTTTTGAATACTTTCTAACAATGTTAAGTAAGTGTACACGATTGTAAATTGTGTTTGAAAATGCCTTATTTATTTGCTACTGGTGTGACTTCAATAAATACTTTTAATAAATATAATAAATTTTATTTATATTTTTTATTTTATCCTTAAACTTTAAACTTTTTATCTTTTTATCTTTAACATCAACTTATTTTTAAAGATTAAAAAGAGTCTATTTTAAAAGATGAGTAGTCAAAACTTATCGTTTTAAAACTAAACGATTAAAAATTAAATTTTAAAAAACTTAAAAACATACTTAACTTTAAAATATGCTCATTACATAAATTATTTTATAATTCAATTTTTTAATTATTCTTTTCATAATTTTTGTATTTTCACGCTAATATTTATATAATATGCAAGATATATTTATTAATATATTTTTTTTCAATTAAAACCTAATTTTTTGATCAAATTTCTTTTATTTTATAAAAGGTTAGAAAGAGAATATGAGAATGTAATGCTCTTCCAACTTTATAATTTTTTATTTATTTTTATATTTAATTGTGAATCCTATGAAATAATTAAACCTTTACGAAATATTTTTATTATTAAAAATTCTTGTACAAATAATAATTTTATTATTATTATGAGATTTATTGATAAAATAAAAGAATTATAATAAATTTTTAAATAATATAATGCCATCTAGTTAATTTTAATTTAGTAATATATTTTTAATGATAATTATTGGACAAAAAAATTCACACATAATTTATTGACAAAATTTTTTAAAAATTGATATATATTTTATCTTTTATGTTTTTAATTTAATTATATTTTCTATGATTTATTTTAATCATTCAGAAAAAAAAAACTAAGAAAAATTAAAAAGAATACAAATTCATATATTTAAATTGATCATGAAGATAGAGAAATAAAAAATAAAATTAGATAATAATGATTAAAGTTTTGTAAATTTGTAATGATTTTTTATTTTAAATATTATATTAGCCGTGATGACTAAAATAATTAACTGAGGAAGTAAAGTATTTATTATTTTAATTACAAGCTTTCTAATTATTTTTACTATAAATTTAAAAGTAATACTTTAAAAATAAAATAAATTAAAAATAGTAAAAAAAACTTGATTAAATATCTATAAATTATAAATGAGGCCAAGCTCATAATTTGAAATATAAATTTTCTCAGCTGAAATACCGTCACCTCACATAGCTGTTGCTGTTGGTGCATTTAATTAAACAAGATTCTTTCTTTAATCTCTATTCAAATAGAGAGAAAAAACGAGGATTTTTTATTGGACCTGACTCGTGGACTCCTCTTGTCAGGTTTAACGATGTCGCTCATTTTAATTTTATTTCTTGTTATCTTTGGAATTATCCCTGCTTTCGCTCTCCCTCTCCATTTTCAATCTTTTACAGATGAATTTTAGTATAACTGATTTGACTAGTGTTGTCTTTTTTGAATAAACGCACTCATTTTGTCCAAGATCGATGTTTGGCATGAATCTTTAGATGCAATTCTTCCATTTTGCAACTGTAAAACTAACGTCCCTTACTTGATCATTCAAGAACTCTCATTCTCGATGATTCTTGATTTTTCAAGCCATCGAAGATTGATTTGGATGCAAAAACTGAAGAATCTTGACAAATCTTAATAAAGACGAGAACCCTCTTGACCTATTGTTTTGCTCTTTTCTATTCTTTTTGTGGGGTACATGCGTTTCTTTGTTTCCAGGAGAATTTTGGATCCTCTTATCTTGTAATTTTTTTTTTCTGGCAATTTTTTCATCAAGGAGAGAAAGAACACTGAAATTGAAGGCATAAAATGTTAATGTTGAAGTATTTTAAAGCCAGTGTATCAATTATTTTTCTTCCTTTCTCTACTCACTGTAATACATACTTAAAGTCCGCAATGGCAAGCATTAATACTAGAACTATCTAAATAGAATTTATTAAAATCTCTCTTTTATTAGGACTTAGACTTGATAGATGCTTTTCAATTGTCATATTCAACACGTAATGGTAGTTGTTGCAATCCTGTTATGTTGCTTGAAAGTTTACCAGCATGGATTGAACTATGAGTTTCTTCAGATTTCAAAGGCACTGAATGTTTTTATATAAGAGTAGATCTGGAAATACACAAAGTTCAATATTATATTTTGCGAAATAATTATTTTTTAAAATTAATAAAAAAAATAAGTAATTATTTAAAAATATAAATTGAGGTACTATTATATGTAAGGATATTCACAATGCGATTTGGTTTGATTTTAGAAAAAAAAATTATCCTAAATAATTATAAAAAATATTTACAATTTAAGTTGGTTTAATTAACCTAATTAGGAAAATCAAACCTATTTTTTTAATTTGATTTGGTTTGAATTTTTTATTTTATTTTAAAAATCTAACCATTAAATTAAGTTAATAACAAAGATTAAAGTAAATTTAAAACCAATATATATTAAATATAAAAGATAATAATATTTATATTAAAAATATTTCAACATATAAAAAATTAAAAATACAACTAATAATATAAAATATTAATAAAGCATATAAATTTTAAAATTATAGAAATTTTATTATTTGATTTTATAATGAAAAATCATAAATCTAACCAAATATTATAAAATTTTGCCATTTTTAAAAATTTTTATTTTTTTAATTTTTAATTAATTAAATTAACAAATAAACTAATTAAAAATTGAAAAAATAATTAAAATCTGAAAATTAAAATTGAACCAAATGATAAATATAAAAATTATAAAATAAAAATATGGTTAAACAATATATTAAGATATGATAAGTATGTTATATTTTTAAAAATATATATATATATATATATATATATTAAAATTTATTTTTAAAATAAAAATATTATTTTAAATTTGGTATGATTTGATATTTAATGTGAACCTGTGGAAACTGTAAAATTTGGGATAGTGTAGTGGTTGTAGGCTGCCACTTGTATGCTGCTGCGAGAGTGGTTAACTCGGTGTTTAAAAACAGATTTCATAAAATTTGGGAAGCTATTTAATTATATAGTTTTACAGAGGTCCACTCGCGTAGTTCTAATATATTCCTCCTCCTCATAATTCTCAGCCGTTGATTGCATACTACTATGCTTATCTTTCTCTTCCTGCGGAAAATACAATCTGGGTTGGATAGTCACAAACACTGTTATTGATTGATCGGTGTGGCTAGATGGCCTGGGTTCTGGTCATTGCTTCTCTCTGTTTTCTATGGCTTATTTCTCTATGCAAAGTTTTCCTTCTCTCCCGTCTCCCTTTCGTCAAACATTTTACGCAAAATGGTATCTATTATTCTTTTTTTATTATTATTATTTAGTCTCAATTTTCGTTCTTTATTTTTATTTTTTCCTTCAATTCGCCCATTTTTCAGGTAGAGCGTTTCGGAAGAGAAATGTCTTGTTGGTTATTGCTCATCCTGATGATGAATCGATGTAAGTTTGAACCACACTTTTGTTATTTCCAATGTTAATTCCTTGATGGTCATGGATTTTGGATTCTTCTCTAAATTGAGATTTCAAATACTCTGATGCTACCGCTAATAGTAATACTCTCGTCATCCTTCAATTCTTTTACCTCTGCTTTATGGTCATGTATTCATACTTTGCTCCTTGTATATCATTCACACATTCGGCGAAAACTTGTAGTTATTTATTTTGGGAAATGGCGTGTAAACACCGGTGCGTTTCGTCAAGTAATTAGTATTATTGTCTTGGTCAATTACACATACAAATAGGAACAGCTGTTGTTTGCCTATCTGTTCTTTGAAAAATTAAAGCTAAAAGGAGATGGCTGAAACAAGTTTTGTTATGAAGTTCAATGCACAACGGATTTCTCGGTAATAGTTTTACTGACACGGGGAGGGTAGCAATCTGGTTTCAAGCAAAGTTAATCTCCAGAAATCAGAGAGAAATTTAGCAATAACTTGTGGGTACCTTTTCATTCATTGAGAGGAAATTTATAAACTGTTCAAAAATATTTGCATTTCCCAATCATCATATGATCCTATCATTCTGTAATGCTAACCAATTCCTTTATCCACTCCTAAAGAATCCTGTGTTACACAGGAATTAAACAAACTAAATTCTTCACTCTGATTGTTGGATTCAGGCATGGATATATTCATCCCATCCTAATCCTGTTGTTCACTTAGCAGTTCAGTTGGGCCCTGGGCTTCACCTTGTCCAGCATGTGTCTCTTCATTTTCCATAGCTTGGGATGAATGAGGTTCACCAATGACCAATTTTAAATCTTCATTCCTATAGAAAGAGTAAACTAGTTATCTGATAAAAAATCCTATGTTTTCCTGTTTTCTCGGTTATAGTATAATGAAGGCATTGAAGTTTGAAGTATAGATATTCAAATTTCTGCTTTGTGTTATTGAATTTTTGTTCCATTTCTGCAGGTTCTTTACTCCAACTATAAATTTTCTTACTTCAAAGGGGCATAATGTTCAAATACTTTGCTTATCTATTGGTAATTAGCTTTAAACTATCTGCTTTCCCTTATAAATTTTAGCAGCTATGGTGTATGTGTGGTTTTGTTGTTCATTTGTGTGTGTTTTCTTTTGCATGTCAGTTTAGACTCATTTTATTTTATATTAATTTTAAAATAATTGTATTTTTATTTCTTCCCATTCTGCAGTTGAATTTTCTTCAAGCATACATCTTTCTAAATTAAGCCAGCTCAGTTATTTTTTGAAAAAGAATTTAATTTTGAGCTATTTTCAGTGTATATGTTTTTTATATTATTCAATAATCATATGTTGCCACTTCATCTACATCCACACATTGGCAATGATATTTAGTAAAAATAAGATAATATGAAGAAAAAGTTCAATATTATCGATCAGATGATAATTGACATAAATGTTATATTCGAACTAATAAACCATTGCCGTATTATGAATCTTGCTTTAGCTTGAGCTCTGCAACTCAATTTATTTCTTATTATTACTTTTCAGTTTTCATTGTTACATGTGATAGGAATTTTCTTTTTCTTTTCTATTTTATTCAAAAGACTTTGATACACCCTTATCGCACATATATAGAAGAATGAATTATGGGCCTAGCAGAGTGGAGGGATCACTTTGGGGTGGTGAGAAGGAGATGAAGGAAAATTGTGGGGAGTCTGTTGGGGGAGACTGGTATTGAGAATTGAGAGAAAGTTAGGAGGATTGGCTAGGGGGAGTTTCTTGGTGTCTGGGGCCCCATTTTTATTCTGTTTATATTTTCTTTTTCATCTCCATATTTCCTATTCCTTAGGAGCAAGTCTCCATTATCCATTATTATGATATACATATCTCAGTCCTTAACAGGCTTTTATTGATGGAAGATTTATTTTTGCATGTTAAAGATTTAGGGCAAGATATCTATCTTACAGTGTTAACTATCATATTTTGGATGTCACAAAACCAAAGCTTCAAGCTTAGTCTCTAAGAAAGATTTGATGTTTATGTTTCAATCTGTTAGATAGTTCATTATTTTTGTTATTTTTTTCTAGGTGATGCAAATGGCAAAGGAAATATCAGAAAACAAGAGCTTTTTCAGGCTTGTATAGCCCTCAAGGTGATTTACAAAATGGCTTAAAAAATAGTTGTGGTATCAAACATAATATCAGAGCTTCTCTTTACATATTAAACATTGCCCATATCGTGAAACTATATTTATTTTTCTCGTATCATTTAATGCTCATAGCTTTCCAATCTAGACCATAAATTCCTTGAGAAACCTAACGAGACTGTTCTTGATAATGCTCTTGACATAAGTTAAAGATGACAATCTCTGCCTAAAAATGTAGTAGGGGTATTATTTGTATGACATTCCAAATTGTGTACCCAGATTCCAATGCAACAAGTGAAGATTGTCAACCATCCAGATCTGCAGGTTTTGATCCAATAGGTCTCTGGAAGTTATAAAATATAGTATTCTTTCCCTTAGTTTCTTATATTGCCATTGTTTAACTTCTTGTCATACCTAGGATGGTTTTGGTAAAGTTTGGAACCATAGCTTATTGGCAACCATTATTGAGGAAGAAATAACCAATCGTTGCATTGATTTGGTAAGATCATGCCTCTTTACTACAGTCATCATTTTTGCTTGTAAATATAGTTTGTGTTATGAATCTCCCTTTTGTGCTGCTCTAAGCATCTTTTGGCAGACTAGTACTTGCTGTGCAAATTATCTCTTTTAATGCCCCCTTCTAACTTATCCATTTTTCCCAGATTATTACCTTTGATAACTACGGTGTCTCAGGTCATTGTAATCATCGTGACGTGCATTATGGAGTATGGTAAGTTGAACTATTAGTATTGATCAATATCAAAGAAAATAATGATAGAAACAGGATTAGATGGGAACAATTTGAACCAATTATTATCCAGAAAACCCTAACTCTCGGTTGCATAAGTGGGGTGACAGAACTGGTTAGGGAAGAAGAATTATTAAGGACAAGAATGATTCCGTGTTTGAGAGATCAGGGCTCTCCAAACTCTTAACTACCCAACAAAATATCCCCATTTTCTTTCTCCCATTTATTTCTTTCACCATACAATTTTTGCTAACAGTTACAATGGTTATAACTTACTTAGCCTATAATCCTCTGTTCTTTCCCTATTCCGCCTTGTGTACACCCTCCTAAATTAAGGCCCCTGTATATCATATAACTGGAAAAATCTGGAGATATAGCACTTGTAATGTTTGAGGTTTATTTCACTTTTTATAGTTTTAAAATTAAAATAACAATGAGTCATAATGACACTACGCTCTAAACCCCTTGCTTGAACCCTTTACCATGCTCTAAGACCTGTTTTAAATATACTGAAGTTTTGTTTTAAAAGCTCCTGCAAGTTGCTGTGCTGTGCATTGGTGTTCAGATTATTTCCATCTTATTAAAATATGATATTGATATTTGATCATTCATGCTTATAGAAATTCTTTAAATTTCATGAACAATTTTTTTGTTGATTGTGCCTTGCTGATTGTTAGAATTATCTTTGTGGATATTTTTGACAGTTCTCGTAGTAGTCCTCATGTATGTGATCTCTAGTACAGTATCCTAGAAAGTGATAGATTATGGAAGTTAAGTGCATGAGGGCATCATCCATGATTGATCTATTCAAGTAGGCTTAATAACAAATCATTTTCTCACATTCTTATGCAGCTATCTCTGACATAAAAAAATTTCCATGTTGTTAACAGCAAGCTACTATGCGATACTTTACAAAGAGATGTTGAAGTTTGGGAGCTTGTATGTATTTGCTTGCTTAATTTTATTTGACCAGTTATTTTATTAGAACTCATTCAAAATGACTTATTCTCTAGAGGTGTCTTCCATTATTCTTAGGTTAGCACCAACATATTGCGCAAATATAGTGGTCCTGTTGATATCTGGTTGTCCATGTTTTGGACCATGCTGCACTCAAATGGAACAATGCAGTGCTTGGTAAATGAAAACTCATGTAGGAGCTTCAACGCTATGGCCCAACACTTAAGTCAGTGGGTGTGGTATGCATGCTTTAACTTATTTTTATTATAAAGCTACATAATAAATATCTTTGCCTTGACATTTGCAAATGATGTTCAATTGGATTTTCTTTCTTTTAATACTTTCTTCCTTAATCCTTACCCTTCTTGAGTCAGTCATGTCATCCATCATGCATCACATGACCTCTACATGATAGACATTTAGAAACTTCAATTGAAATTATCGCAAGGCATTGCACAACAGCGCATCTTCTCCTTCTAAAAATTAATTTCACTTTTGCAGGTTCCGCAAGCTTTTTGTAACCTTGTCCAGTTATACCTATATAAACACACTTAGAAAGGTCAATTAAAGTTGCGATGCGGAAGCAGTTGCGAGATCAGCTTTCATTTGTTTCAATCCTGTTTTGCATCTATCAAACCTTCCTCTGGGTTCAAGCTATACATTGCATGACTGTTCCCTACGGTTCAATCAGCCTTCTTTTTTCTTTACATGATTGATTGGAATCTAATTTTCTTCGAATTTTCCTAAATGCATATGTTCATTAACGGTTCTCTTAAGTTTGTCAGGCTTTGCTTACTAAATCTTCAATTCTTTATATTGGTAAAGTAGCACAATAAATACTCTTTACTACCGATATATTAGAAGATGGCAATGGCCATCCATCATGATTTATTTTTTTCAATCTTGAAATACCCACAAGCTAATATACTTTTGTAAATGACGTGTAATTATATTTGGCCATCCTTCTTCAATCGTCTGTAACACCAAAGAGCAATTGCACATGCATAGACTGAAATTGATGGCATTTGATTTGGTGGGGCCGTTCAATGTTGCAGCCATGATCAAGGTTTAAGATGCAACCAAATCTTGGCAGAGTTGACGGGTGAGTGAGTTGGAACCTTCAATTAAAATTAAGATACTTCATGCGGAGAACCAGTGAGCTTGAATGAGATTACCATCATGCGGAGAACCAGTGAGCTTGAATGAGATTACCATCATGCGGAGAATTGAGCTTGTGACTAGAGCTTTCCATTGGCGATACCTCTTCCATTTGCGCTTCGGCATAGCGAAGTATTAACTCATGTTTTAGTCGCATCGATCTTTGTGCTTGTTCCGGAGAGATTTTCTCCTTAATATTTTTCTTAAATAATTTTAACTCCTTTTTTATATTTACTGAAAGAATTGATTGTACAATTATAATAGCTCTGAATTAGTTGAGTGATTAGCTTGGTAACATTTATCGTTATTTTTTTTATGATTTGGCATTATTCTTGATAGATCCACGAACCAGATCCAAACAATATTCATTAGTGGAGGTGACGATTGCTATTTTACCTGAAATTATGAGCAAAAATGGTGGAAGTACATGCAATGGTATTTCAATATTCAAGTTAATTAATATTTCAATAGAATAACTATATATGGATGAAAGTTTATCTAGGTAATGTGTGAGTTGTAACCAATGTTAGCAAACACATGGTAAATCTTACATGGCAATGGGTTTCTACTTGTTAAATATTTTTGAAATTCTGTGAGTCCTGGGTATTAAATTTTAGTATGAGAGCTTAAAGAGCATGCCTTTATGGTTGCAGGGGTGTGTTTTGGGCTTCGATTGAGGCTTGGTTCAAATACCGTGTTAGTTTCCTATGAGCAAGGGGATGTACTTGGATAAATTAGCCTTAGGTTCGGTCCATTTGAACCTATAAAATGAGCCTTCAATTTGGTGCATTAAGCTTAGGTTTGGTCCATTTGATCAGGGGTCTTCACATTTAGAGTCAAGAGTCATTCTTGCAAGGGATTGCTTTTTGCACCTCCAAGATTTCTTTTTGCACCTCCAAAATTTCTTTTTGCATCCCCTTACAGGTGAAAAGATAAAAATATCCTTATTTATTAATCTTCTTTTCTTCTTTCTCTTTCCTGTCTTTTTTCTTCTTTTTTTTTTTTTTTTGTCTCATTACTTCTTATATTTGCTATTGTTATACTTTTTTCCTTATTAATCAAATCTATGTTAGATTTTGCTTTTGGTAGAAGGAAAAACTAAGAAAATAACGTCAAAGAAGCGTCGGAGAAGACGAACGGATTTTATATTCTGCAAATTAATTTGTGGAACGTTAAACACTTTCCGCAAATTAATTTACGGAATATATCAGAATATTCCGTAAATTAATTTGCAGAATATAATTTTTTTGTTTCCGCAAATTAGTTTACGGAACATGAAAATGTAACTTTGCGTAAATTAGTCTACGAAAAATAAAAATTTACATTTTACAAATTAATGTACGGAATACACTGATGCATTTCATAAATTAATTTGTGAAATAGACGAATAATTTGTGGAATAGACGAATATTTATTGTAGAAAAAAATTTTTTACGGGAAAGATAAGATGTTAAAGATAAAATGATAATAAAAAAATTTTAAAAAATTAAAGAGGGTGCAAACATAAAAAAAGAAAGGTGCGAAAAATAAAGCCGTTCTTCTAACAACGTTTGAGGGCCTTTAGTGATCCAAGTTTTCGGCAAGCAGCTGATCCAAGCATTTTATATGGATATGAGGCTATAAGATGCATACTGGAGTTTTGACACTTACTGAGATTTGTAGGTTGATGTGACCTTTGACTTTTAATTGACGGTATTAAAGGGACATAAGGCATCTTCATTAGTGTAAAGGCAGCAAAATGGGTTGGTTTGATGGGTTGACTTCAAAAGTCCAACAAAATTTGAGGGTTTGATATTTTAATTTCAAGGCTTGAAAATATTTTGAGATTTTTTCGTTAAGTAATAATCTTAATAAAATTTTAAAGCAGATTGGCTCGCATAGAGCTGAATTTGAACTTTTATCTTCAATGTCTAGGCATACTTCGAGCTTTTTTTGCCCCCATACTGCTTGCATTATTTATTTTTTCTTCTAAAATTGCTAAAGAACATTAATTTTTTTCTCCTAAATTCTAAAGTTGTTACTAATAACTTTTATTATTGATTCTAATTTAATAATTACTTTTTTAATTATATTTTTTTCTTGTGAATAATTAGTCTTCACATGTTGCGTGTATTTTATACTTTTAAAGGATTCACTGGATTTTATGTAACTTTTTTAAAATACCAGCTTGTGTTGTTTTGTTCATCAAGTAATAATCCCAATTAAAATTTGATTTTAATGCAGGTCAACCCGCGATCAAACTTGGGCTTTTATTTTCCAATTCTGAGTATCCTCTAACTTTATTTTACCTCATTTGCAAAATTCTGTAACCCATATCAAGATGGTTTAACCGTTCATTTTGACAACAACAATGGTGCACAGGCTCTTTCTATATCTTATTAATTTATTTTTAGTGTTATAAAACCTAGGCTTTCCCTCTCCTTCACAGCTATCACCCAATCTTGCACTCATCTGGAAAGAAAGAAATGCTAATAGTCCTTAAGGTAGATCAGAGAGCCTAGTTTCCTCTAGTTATCCCTCCACAAGGTAGCCAGTGATGTACGTAGTAGGGCTCCATCTGTATGGAATAGGTCCTTGTGCTTTTGTGCGCCCTGTTACAGCTGTGAAAAAACCATCCTATGTATCGGTTCCAATCGAGGTAGGCAAAAATGAAAATAGAGAGAAGTCATGCTTATAAAGAACATGTCATTATCTAAATCTACATGCATTCATAAAATGTGAAGCAGGAATTGTTTTAAGCAATACAAAATGTATATTATTTTCTTAACAAATGTACAGAAGAGAGAGAAGGTTGAAAACTTTAAACGGATTTTTTATTTCTATAGAAACTTAGGTTTCGTGTGCTCGATTTCGCATGTAGTTGTTGTGGTTAATTTTCGGGAACATGACCTTGATTTTGTTTAATGATGCAGCAACGTCTGTCATGTTCATTCGTTCTTCAGGTAAATCTGCACAACAATTCAGGGCTATTCTAAAAATGGATGATACAGAAGAAATTATGTTATCGATAGGATGTTCTTCATCCTGTAACAAATTGAAATCCACAACTCGAGTTATGGCATCGGGTAATGATTCGCTAATCCAACCTCTCATGCTTAATCCTGCAACAAACAACTCATCTGTTGGCTTCTTTCTTGTGAATGTTTCCATCAACATGATCCCAAAACTGTATACATCTCCTTTTGTAGAAATAGTCCCCTTGGATCCAAACTCTGCATGCCAATCCAACCTCGATTAATTTTTCTTATAATACTATATCTCTATAGTTGCATGCTAACTACTCTTTTAGTAATAGTGACATACTATATAGAAGTTAAAGTCTAGTGTACTATTGAAATAATTGAAAACACTTATCATATCAGTAGCAGATTTCATTGTATTGCATTTGTACTGAAAACTTTAAGAATATCTATGAGAGCTTAGGATGTATAGTAATAGAAGACACACATAAGCTGTGAAAATAGGAAGAACAAAATGCACAGAAAACTATCAGAAGTTCAAAACAATTGAAATAAAATATCCAACATAATGGAAGGACCAAAATAACTATTGAAATAATTGAAAACTCTTATCATATCAGTAGCAGATTTCATTGTATTGCATTTGTATTGAAAATTTTAAGAATATCTACGAGAGCTTAGGATGTATAGTAATAGAAGACACATAAGTTGCAAAAATAGGAAGAACAAAATGCAAAGAAAACTATCAGAAGTTCAGAACAATAGAAATAAAATATCCAACATAATGGAAGGACCAAAATAACTATTTAAGAACGTATTTTAGTGCAAATTAGATTTTAAATAAAAATCGCTTTTAATAAAAGGTCAATAAGTGATCTGAAACATTTTACTTTTGCAGCCTTGTTTGGTGATCTTTAATTGTGTATGCATCCTACATTCCTAAGCAAAAATATGGTTATAATAATCACAATAATGAAAAATTAATAGAAGATTTATATATTGGTGTGGTGTAGGATACTTACCTGGTGCGATGTAGCCAAGTGTAGCCATAGTCTTGGTATATTCTTGGGATTGTCCTTCATCAAGAAGTTTGGCAATGCCAAAGTCACTAACATGGGCAACCATGTCTTCATCCAACAAAACATTACTAGGCTTTAGATCACAATGAACCACAATTGGCAAAGCACCATGATGCATGTAATCCAATGCAGATGCCACATCTATCATTATATTTAGTCTTTGTAGGAAGTCTAAGCAATAGTTATGAGAATACAGCCATCTGTCAAGGCTCCCATTGGACATGAAGTTCATAATTAAAAGCTTGTAATCAGGACTTGAACAACTACCAATTATCTTAATGAGATTTCGATGACGCAGATTGCGCATTGCTTCACATTCTACATTAAAACTCTTTGATCCTAATTCAAGGTCCAAATTAAATAATTTGACTGCAACAACCACCCCATTTGGAAGTATACCTTTGAACACGCTGCCAAAACTCCCCTTACCAAGCAAATTACTCTCATCAAATCCATTGGTTGCCTGAGAAAGTTCATTGTAGGGGATTATTGTTGTTGTTGCTAGTAAATTTGATGAACTTGCTTCAGCAGGTTTGGCACCATCATTATTTTTTCTTTGACGCTTTATTAGAATAAATACACATAAACCAACCAAAATGGTTGACAACGTGACAGGCAATATGCATTTGAGGAAAAGCATATTTGCATTTGACCTTTTTCTCCTCATTTTGCTGCATGGTGGGACTTGTAGTTGAGCATTTCCACAAAGTGCTTTATTAAATATGAAAGACTGAGCTGTGAAAGTTTTAAAAGGTCCACTGTTTGGAATCTCACCTTCTAACCTGTTATAAGAAAGATTGATAAATTTGAGATCATGAAGTGACTCCAAGGATTTTGGAATCACACCAAACAAACAGTTTTGGGATAAGTCCAAGGATGTCAAACTCATCAAACTGCCAAATGAATCAGGAATAGTCCCCTGCAACTTATTATGTGCTAAGTTGAGAATTTGCAAATTTTGCAATCCAGTAATGGCCCTTGGAATGCCTCCTGAAATCTGATTCTTTGATAGATCCAAAAATATAGCAGCCTTTAAGTTCCCAACATCAAATGGAAGAAATCCAGTTAAAGCATTGTCAGATAAGTTTACTTCCAGAATGTCTTTGAGACCCCAAAGAGAAGAGGGCACTTGATTCAGCTTGTTTGAATTCAAGTAGAGTTTCCTTAAAGAAGTAAGATTACCAAAGCAAGATGGGATCATTCCAGAAATTAGCTTATTTTCAGTTATATACAACTCACTCAGCTGGTTGATTGCACAAAGCTCCTCAATAATGGTTCCTTGTAGCTGGTTGTGTCCAAGACTCAAGTATTGAAGAGATTGTAAACCCCTAATTGTGGTTGGAATTGTTCCACTTAAATCATTTTGGTACAAACTCAGTGCATACAAGTTGGTTAAGTTTCCAATTTCTAATGGAATTTTGCCATTAATA
This sequence comes from Canavalia gladiata, assembly GCA_037954105.1. NCBI lineage: Eukaryota > Viridiplantae > Streptophyta > Magnoliopsida > Fabales > Fabaceae > Canavalia > Canavalia gladiata. Next base: position 76,125,700 of record CM075658.1, on the reverse strand, counting down.
CTGCAAATATCGGCTATGAACTCTTCCAAATTGGACATGTTTCCAATTGATTTTGAAAGGCTTGCATGCATTGGATTCCCTAATATTTGAAGGAAATTCAAAGAACTAAGAAAGCTTAATTCAATAGTGGAACCTTCAGTAGTTAAATTATTGAGTGAAACATCAAGCACACTAAGGTATCTCAAATTTCCAAGGGCTTTGGGTATAACTCCATTGAACTTATTCTGCTTCAAATCCAAGTAGTTAAGTTTAGAAGCATTGGATATGCTACTTGGAATGTTTCCACTAAGTTGGTTTTCAAACAAGTTTAGTTCTTCCAAATTTTCTAGGGCGATGTGTAATGGAAGAAATCCTGAGAGGGAATTACTTGCCAAAAACAAGTAAGATAATGATGACATGTTAAAGATGTTTGAGGGAATAGATCCATTTAAATGGTTATTTCCCAAAGTTAAATTCGCAAGTACAGGAAGATCACCAATCTCCTCGGGTATCGAGCCTGAAAGAACATAGCAATTCAAGAAGAATTAACGTTAACATACAGTTATTTTCTTTTTCTTGTTGGTTACATGATGATGTAGAGATTCATATCTATGATTATTCACAAATTGTACTCGAACTCGTCTTTGAATTCGTGTACTTGATTATCAATGTATAATTATTACATAGCTTAATGTTAAAATATGCAGGATAAAATGTGTTTTAAATTTGATTTTAATTTTTTTAATTTTTTATTAATTATAGTTCTTATAAATTTTAAAATTTTATAAAATAGTCTTTATTACTATTTATTGATGATGTGGCATATATTTTAAATATATTATGTTATATATCATTTTAAAATAATTATCAACATTATATAATTGAATATACATCACATAATTACTAAATAATAAAAGAATTTATTTAAAAAATAAATTTTATAAGCATCAAAATCAACAAAAACTTTAAAAAAATAAATTGAATAATATTTAATTTAAAAATACATTTAAGCTAAATTTTAAAAGAATTAAACCTTGGAACAGTATCAAGCCTCCCAACTTATTATGGTAATATTCTTTAATATAAAGATTATATGGCTCATAGGAAGTGACATGTTAATCAATAAACCCAAAAAATGGTTAGATCATGAGACCGACGACATCATTTTAAAACTACATTGTACTTTTAAATATCTTAGTGAAATTCGATAAACAAAATTATTTAAGATATACTATATATATATGGAAATAGTGGTATACCTGTGAAGGAGTTGTCACTCAAGTATAATTCTTCAAGCATCGTACAATTGCCAAGTGATCTTGGAATGCTTCTCACAAATTGATTATGATCCAAAGCCAACATCTCTAAGAATGGAAGTTGATTAAACACATCTTCTGATAGGCTACCATTCAACTTGTTGCTTTCAAGGCTGAGCACTCTCATGGAAGATATGTTAAAAAGAGATAATGGGATTTCCCCTATAAAAACAAGAGCTTTTTAATATTAATATATGCATTGAGCTACTAAACATCCCTCTAGAAAAATTACATGGATCAAATTAGAATCACTGCTAGAATTAATATGTTGTTAAATAATTCTTTATCTCTTGTTGGAGAAATTGATTGACAGCATATTTTTATTAGAGAAATTTTTTATTCAAACAGGTTTATTAGGTTGGATTATGAACTATTCTATCAGATCTTGACGACAAAATCTTTTAACTAATTAAATTTGAAAAAATATTATTTATATTAGATTGGAATATTCAACAAAAAAATTAAGTACAACATCAATTGGAATATTCATAATCTTATGTGATAGACATGATCTATAAAAAAAAATTCTCTTCTTATTATTTGATTTTGTGACTTAAATTATAATCTAAAAACTAATGACAAGAAAATATTGAAAATAAAATGAATTATATATTCTATTTTTTAAAAAAAATGTTAGTAATGTATTTTTGTAAACATATTTTTAATATATTTTTATAATTGATTAATGTTTAAAAAATTAAAAATAATATATACTAATATTTCTCATTCATTGAGTTGTTAAGAAACCTTATGAACACAGTGCAGGAATTATTTTTTTCTGTCGTTATTGCTGAATCCGAAAACAAAAGTATTATTGATTCAAATAAAATGGATGTTTGAAGCTAGGCCAACTTGTGTCAAGTCTATATTGAAAATAAGCCTAACTTTTTGTCCACTGAGCAGACAATGCTGACAACCAACTTGTGTCTCCTATCTATGACTCCCATCTATATTCATCTATGTCTATATCTATCATCATTAACTACACTATTTCTTTGGGTCCCATAACATATCACATATATTCATATAGATGAGTGATCTTTTGCATTAAATTCTTTGAACAATTTTAAGAAAAATATTGTTGTAAGTTTAAAAATAAATATATTAGAATCAAATATAAATATAAGTAATTAAAAAAGTAATACTAAAAGATGAGATAAATAAAAATAAAAATAAAAATATCATATAAATATTTAAATATTAAAATTAAAATTGTGTATCCTTCAATTTATTATATATTTTTTTATCTTTTCATCTTATGTCTTTATTAAATTTATTTTTTTAAAAGATAATGTATAGGTAACATCACTCATATCTTTATTCTTTGCATCAACTCCAAGATAAATAATTCAAAAAATTTATGAATTTTTTTGTCATTATTAATAACCATATCAATTCGAATTGAATTGTTTTCAACAATAAAAAAATATCTATTTTTTGTCATTATTAATAACCATATCAATTCGAATTGAATAGAATTATTTTAATAATAAATATTTATATTTTATTAAAAAAATATCTATTCTTTGCAAAAAGAAAAATACTTCCCAGTCCTATCCCTTTATTACTGTAGCATTGTTGGCGTTTTTTTTTTTTATTTCTTATGCTATCTTTCCTTTTCTTGAATGGTTCAAATACAATAAAAATAAATTTTAAAGTTATTTTTCTGTTAATCTAATTTTTTAACATTAGTTAAAGTTTCTATATTAAAAATTTTAATATCAATATTTTGTGTTCAAATACAATAAAAATTAAAAAGGAATTGGAAAAGAATGTTTTAATAAAAATAAATTTTATCTTATCTTATTGTGCTTCATTTAAAATTTTATGTATTAAAAGTTCATAAAGTTAATATTAATTTTTGTGTCAAATACTGAAATAAATAAAAATCTCAATAAATTTTTGGTTTTGATTTGTCTTAAGCATTATTCAATGTTTTCATATTAAAAAGTATAATATTAGTGTTTTTTGTTCAAATAAAATATAAATATATAAATATTAAAAAAATTGAAGTGGTGAAATAATGAAAAATAATTTCTAGGTTAGGTGATAAAATTGAAAAATAAAATTACAAATGTAAAAAACTTAAGACATTTTTCTTAATTTAGATTTATTTTTATCATTATTTAAAACTTTATATTAAAAATAACTTAAATATATTTTTAATCTTTGAAAGTAAAATGTTTTTTAAATTAATTTCTTTAAATTTTATTTATTTATTTGACAGGAATTTTCTGTTTATATTAGTTAAGAAATATATAAAAAAATATTTACTCTTACTTTCCCACGAACACTCCGGTGAAAGATTAAAAACATCATTCTAAATCAAATGCAAGGGAAAATGGTAAACACAATTTAAAGAGGAATTCCGTACATAGCAGCAATCAAAATCAAATGGATACATGACAAGTCTAACAGGAGAAATTGATTAATAATGACCTGATTGGCATAGAAATTATAGTTCTCCAACCATGTAACGAGTTAAATCTGTGATATATCTAAATGTAAATGGTCTAATTTTTAATTTTCAACCATCCAATCAGGAGATAAAATGTATTCTATATATAAAAATATATCAAATTTTTGTTCATTTAATTTGGATAAGTGCATCTTAAAAAATAGTAAAATAAAAAATGATACTAAAAATTTAGATATGTAACAATGATTATTCATTAGCGTATGGTCATGTGGATGATAAGTTGCAACATAATGATCAAATAAATGCTACTTTTACAATTTATTTTTTACGCTCATGTAACTCTTTTATAAAATAAAAAATAATAATACATTCTTCTCTTTTTCTCTGAAAAAAGTGTAACATTGGGATGCAAACATAAAGAGAAAAATATAATTATGAGATAGCAAAACAAAATATGGTCTTCCTTTATAGTGAGAAAAAAGGCTGTTTGTAAGTGCTGCCGGCGTGCCCAACAAAAGCAGCAAAGACTTTTGCGAATCAGAAAATAATTTGGATGTATAGTTAATTTTTTCCTTTTGGTACAATAATTAGTCCTAAGTGTTGCGAGATATATGTTAATTAACTTGGTTTTTACCATCCAATATATGAGATTTTGATTAACATGATTAAAACTTATATATAATATAGGAAGATTGTAATGCAAATGGGTTTGTGAAAAGCACAAAAATTAATTTGATGAACTAGGATGAAGATAGAGGAACGCAATACCTTCCAAGTTGGCCTCATCAAGATATAAGGAGTTTAGCATAGTTAAGTTTCCAATATCAGCTGGTATGTTTCCTCTGTTGAACCTATTTTTTGATAAGTCTATATCTGTTAACTCTTTGCAGTGATGCCAAACAGATGGCAATTTACCAGAGAGCTGGTTGAAACCTAGATAAAGCACTTGGATATTTGGAATTCCGTGGCATAAGTTTGATGGAAGAATGCCAGATAAATTGCTTGACCCAAGTTCAATATCTTGCAGCATTGAGTTATTGAAGATTGTTGATGGTATAGAGCCACCAAGTGGATTGTCTCCAAGATATATTACACTTAATTGTGGAAGTTCACCGATCTCCCTTGGAATGCCTCCTTTATTTTACAAAATAATCAATGAGAAGCTATTGATATACACAAAAAGTTTCATATTACTGATTTGGAAAAATTCTAATTATTGGTGGACAGGACCATTTTGAGAAGCAGAACAGCTATAACATGAATAATTCTAAATTCTTACTACTTTTTGTTATGAATCTTCTTAACTTAAAAACGAAGAAAATGCTATGTTTTTTCATTTAATATTTACTACATAAAAGAAGTAGAAAAATTACTGCAAGAATATAGTAAGCTTTTATAATATTATGGAAGACATTTTGAAGGATCTTGAAAGCCAAGGTTCATCCACTAGTCTAACATGTTGCGAGTTGCAATGTTTGTGGTTCCAATAGAAAGGGACAAAGAATGAAGAAATATTGATTATTTGCAGATAGTCATAAATGAAAAGGTTGAAAGACATTACCTGATAGTGAGTTGTAAGATAAAATGATTACTTCGAGGGAAGAGAGGTTAGAAATAGTTAGAGGAATGATACCCGAAAGAGAGTTTGAAGCCATAGATAAAGCTCTTAGGCGGGTCATTTTGCCAACTTCAAGTGGAATGGTTCCTTGAATGAGATTGTGGTCCCAGAGCAATATCTCTAGCATTGTCAAATTGGAGATAGATTTTGGAATAAAACCACCAAATCTATTATTTCTAAGGTTTAAGTATCTGAGTGCAGATAAGCCTCCAATCCATAGTGGAACATTTCCTCTAAATTCATTGTTGCTCAAATTGAGTGAGTTCAATCTCCTAAGATGGACTAATTCCTCTGGCAACTGGCCATGGAAAGTGTTTCCACCAAGGTGAAGTTCATTAAGGAAGGTGAGGTTTCCCAAGTGAGAGGGTATGGTACCACTAAGACCCATGTCCCCAAGATTCAAGGCTCTCACCCTTTCATGATGAACATCACAAGTGACACCAACCCAGTTGCATAAAGAAGAAGATGAGGAAGACCAGTTATGAGTGAGGAAATGGTAAGGATCTCTAGTGATGGAAGATTTTAGAGCAATAAGTGCCAACTTATCAGTGGTGAAGTTGGTTCTGCTGAGAGCTAATAAAAAGGTCATGAAGCAGTGGAATGAAAATGTCACAACCCAGAAGCCAAAGCAATGTAGCTTCTCCATGTTCTGAGGTTGGATGAATCCTAGGACTGACCAAAAGGAAGAGTTGAGTGTTTTTTATATCAATCCTGGTTATAATCAAGTCAACGATTTTCGGTATTCGTGGTATAAGAATTGGTGTGGAGAAGGTAAAGCAAGTTCAAGGAAGTTGCATAAGTGAATTTTCAAATTCAAGATTCACTAGATTTAGATTTGATGGGACTAAGGTGCCTACTATTCTAACTAGGTAGAATACTTCTTTCTATATTTCATATTCAAAGTTATATTTTTATCTTATTTGTATAACTTATATTCAAAGATATGGACTTCATTCGTTTAAAGTGAATAAATCTAATTTAAAATTAATTATATTTATAAAATATTTTAATTAAAATTAATGATAGATGTATTTTTATTTTATTTTTTACAAATTTATTCATTTTAGATAAGCTAAATCTTAAAAATATATAAAATGAATTTTAATTTATGAATACAGAATAGGTAATGTGATTAGTTCTTTTAAATATACAACAAATATATCTTTATTATGATAGAGATCGACCATACATGATTATAAAAATGGGTTTAAATAAATTTTTAGGATATGTAAATATGATTTCTTTAACATTTTAATACTTATTAAATTTTATCATAGTATAGTTGAAAAATATATTAGTAGTTGATTTTGTATTTTATGTTTTTTTTATTGATGCAATTATTGAATAAGATTTTGTTTAAAAGAATAATATTTATATTCTTATATAATAATTTTATATTTCTTAATTTATTTTTTATCATATTATATATTATCTTAGTTATCCTCCTTTTTCATATATTTTTTTATGTTTTAATGAAGTAATGAGAAGGAAGAAATATAAAAGAGAGAAAGAAGACAAAATTTTATTCCTTCATTTACTTGGATTGAGTAAAGAAAATAACCAGTAAAATCTATTAAAAAAATTTACTAAAAAAGGAAGAAAAAGAAGAAAGAAAAATAATTTTTTTATATTTTTTTAATTTAAATAATATTTTATATTATAAAAATATTTAAAAAATATTTTTTTATTAAAAATTATAATAAGATTTTTTAAAAAAAATTGTATTATAAATAACATTTTTATATAATTATGTATTTTTTATTTATTTAAATAAATAAATAAATATTTTTATTATATTTTATTCATTCAAATAATATTTTTTATTATATTTTTACTTTATTTTTTTCTTTCAATTCCTTCACTTATTTTTTTTATTCGTAATTTAGAAATGTATCCACTTTTAAGTTGATCTTAGTTTGGAGATTTAGATGCAAGTTTAAAATAAATAAAGATAAAAGGTTAAAATTTAATTTTAAATTTATCAAATTTAATTTTTTTTATTTTTATAAATTTAATTTTTATACATTTTAAAATAAATAATATATCAAATACCGACATATTTAAATTTTTATCACAAAACTTATAATTATAGAATGTAAAATGTTGATATTAAAAATGAAAGTGAATAAGATATTTAATTTATTATTTAATTTTTTTAAAGTTTAATTTATATTGATTTGATTAATAAATAAATAAATTGATTAAATAAATTAAATAAATAAATAAAATTTATAAAAAAAATTATTTATCTATTTAAAAATTTATTTATTTTCATATATTATATATTTATATTTATTTTAATATATTTATATTTATATATATATATATATATTAAATCTGTTTAAATAAGTCTGCAGGATTTAAATTAAATTTTTAATAAAAAAATTTAATAAATAACATATTCAAATTTAAATTTCAAAATTTTTAAATCTAAACTTAACCTACTTTTATCTAATGGCAATTTTCACAATTTTCACTGATTTTCTCCCCTTTTCTTGCCACCATCCACCCCTTTCCTTCTCATTCTGTACCAAAATGAAATAATTATCCTTTCAAATATTATACGCAAAGTTTAGCCACATCTTTTTAATATCAATAATTGATGCTTTCTTAAAGTTAAGGATTAACGATTGATGGTTAACAAAAGTAGTAGAGCACCATTGAAGATGACTAAATGCAATTCCAAATACAAATTAATGTTCCTCTTTGTTAAAGTTAAGGAAGATTAATTTCATTTTATAGGATTCAAAAATGGTTTTGGTGAGAATCTACTCAAAGACGAGACAAGATTAGACATTGTTGGTGTCATATTAACTGCTACCTCATGCTATGCTTCATCGACCAAGCTTCCACTCCTTTCCTTCTTCCATTCCCTCTTAACTCCTAAACCATCATCAACTACAACTTTGTTGATAAATAACTGGTAAATAAAATTTTCACCTTCAAATTTTATATTATTTAAGTTATACTTCTTTTAAGATTATTTTTTTTATAAGAGTGTAAATTTATTTTTAATTTTAAAATTTTGTAGAGAAAACAGTAAAATAATTTTGTTATTTCTTGTATAAAATTTAAAAACATAAATAAAATAAAAATAAAATATTGTTTTTATAAACAAAAATAAAACATTTTTACAAACCAAATGATTCCATATATTTTCTCATATTTGATTTTTGCTCTTAAAATTTGCAACGAATTGTTCCACTCTCTTCTCCTTCTTTGCTCTCCTTTTTTCTCTTTTTGCGTATTCTTGCGTGAGATTTCATCGTTCACATGTGTGGGGGGACACCGGTGATATTAGAATTTGAAGAACGGAAAGAAATAAATAAATGCATAAGAAAACAAAATCAATAAGTTATTTAGTTTCACTTTGATATATATTTTTGGGATTTATTTTTTTTATTAAATCGCCTGCTTCTTTTATTTAAACATTTTATTTTATTTTATTTTTATTTTAAATAATAAGACTTTAATATTGATTTAATTTTTAAATCATGATAGAATGTATAAAATTAAAAAGGAATCGATCAATCAATCTTAATTTAAATTATATCAAATATTACATCGTTAATAATATTGTAAAATTAATTTTCTAATATAATTGTTGAATTATAAATATATACTATCTTAATTATTTTTTTAATTTTTATTAAAATTAAATAATTATAAGATTATGAAAAATAATATTTATTTGTATACATTTTAAAGATATATAATATATAAATTTTTATGTGTATGAACGAGATATGTTTTTAGATTAATCTAAAATTTTATAAATATAATTAATATGAAAAAAAATTATTTTAATAGTTGATTTTAGAATAAAATTATCCAATAGAAAGGTAATTCTAAAGTTAATAAGTTATTAAATGGTATAATTTCCATTGTAAGTCAATCTTTTTCTAAATTGAATTAAATTTTTCATTTTAAATAAATTTAATTTTAAAAATATTATAATCTTAATTATTTATAAATTAAATTATTATTTCATAAAATAAATAATTATATTAATTTTTAAAAATTCTTTTAAATTTATTTTTATTTAATCTTAAATTAGTTTTTACATGACTTTTATTTAATTTTTAAAATAATACTAAGAACACTGATTAAAAAATTTTAAAATAAAATAATTATTAAAATTACTATTAATATACTTTATCAATATTTTTAATATATTTCAGGTAAATTACATTCAAATTTTTTAGAATTCATTTAAAAAATATTTTTTTATTTTTTCATATTACTTTGATTTCTTTTATTTATACATATAACATTATAAAAAGTTAAAAAAAAATTATGTTGAGTTGTAAATTGATAAAAGTAACAGCTGTTATATTTTTATATAAATTAAAATATATAAAATAAAAAATATAAAAAATATCATATATTTTTTCAATAAATATAAAAAAATATCAACGTAATTTATTTATATTTTAGCATAATTTTTAATTAAAAAATTTTTATTAATTTTTTATTCAATACCCTTACAAGATTGTTTATTAAAACTCATTTAAAAATATTGATATAATGAATGAAAAACTTGCAAATTATGAATTAAACGGCATTCATTATCTTGTTAAATTTTTAATCCGAGAATAGTGTTAGAATAATCTATGATATTTCATTTTAATTCCGTTCGTTGTGTATATCATTTCTTCTGAAGTTGTCGCATTGATTAAGGAAAGAGTGCTCCACCAAAGATAAAGAAAGGCGCCACCATGTGTGCATCTTTTTTCCATAGTGGTCTTGTAGAGTCACAAGGTACAGTCCAGCAAGTTATTATTACCATTATCCCCAAGCACTTGATGATGTACAGTGGTTCACTATGGCCTCCATTTTTGACAATGAGAGGAGGACTCAGTAGGAACTTGCTTACTCAAAATAATAAATATATTAAATGCAAAAAAAATAAAAAATAATGCTACGTGCTGCTACCTAGGTGGAAAATTGTCGCCACTTTAACCAAATTTTCTATTAAATTTGCAGGCTTGACTTTTTGGACTCTGTAGGGAGCAGGGAACAATAAAGCAAGTTCACACAGAAGTGTACTAGGATTTATTTGTTTTTAAGTTGAATTAATTTTTACATTTTTTAATATAAAATATATTTTAATAAAAATATGTCATTTGAATTAATTTTTATATATTCAATAATTTAAAATTAATTTTATTAAAATCAATTATATTCAACTTTAAATACTAAAATCAAACCACTTAAAGCACTATGAAAATTAATTAGGGATACACATGATTTTGATTTTTTTTAAACATTCTATCTTTTGAGTTTTTTTTTTAATTTATCAAAAACAATTTAATCACATTAAATACCTTCAACCTTACTCTTTTGTTTATTGATTGTTTTAGCATCCCAACATTCTATCTTGAAATAGTGAATTTGTCAATATTTTTTTAATTCGGGAGGGTGATATGATTCATTTGGTAAAGATTTTTTTATATGTAATTTAATAAATAGAATTTATTCATTTGCATTATTCAATGTAGACCTATATATAATTTGTGAACTTGGTATTTAAGTTATCTTCATGAAAATGATTTCACTCTGTACTATTTATTACTTGTTGTGATTCAACCCACCCCACGTACTGAAATCATATATCAAAGAGCATAATCTTTAATGAGCTTGTTGGACACAAGCACGTTGTGAGTTATCAGCTACATCTGGAAGGATAATAGTTCATACAACTCCCTCGTTCAGAATATGCAAGACAAGTGCAGTAATATCCCCCATCCCCCAAATAAAATGTCATTATTTCTCAAACAATAGAGTTGGAAAACTACGAGATAATTTGAAAGGATGTATTTGCTTAAGTGATGCAAGGATCTAGAATCCATCAACAGTGATCACAAAACTAAAAAATAATAAATGGTTTTAGAAACAGTTATAATAAATCAGGTTAATCGAACAAGTTTTTTTTTTAATTTTAATTTTGTTTTTAAAAGTAAAGTAAACAAAGAAGGTCTAATAGATTAAATATTAGGCATATATTTTTATTTTCAACAGTAAAAAAAACTGGTTCTAGAGAAGCATACATTAAGTTTTATATCATCGAACATCTAAATTAACTGTTTTCGAAGTGATCTAATTTGATCATAGATATTGATTTCAACTCCTTAGTATGAAACTATATTAAATATTTAGATGAGGAATTTTATCATGGTTCAATTAAGTTCAAATAATATTGCTTGTGAATAGTACCTATGGTCTAGAACAAAAAAAAAACTATTACTTTTTCACGCTCTATTTTTTTCTTTTCATACCTTTTTTTTAAAAAAAAAAATTAATCTTTTTTTTTCAATATGCATTTTTTAAATTAATTTATGAAATATAAAAAATATTTTATAAATTAATTTATAAAATATATTTTATATTCTGCAAATTAGTTTTTTAAATATATTTATATTTTGTAAATTAATTTACAAAATATATTTTAAAAAATATATTTTTTATATTTTTTAAACTAATTTATAAAATGTAAAATTATACATTTTGTAAATTAATTTGCAGAATATAATATATTCTGCAAATTAATTTAGAAAATGTACAAATATATTTGTAAATTAATTTATAAAATATAAAAATAAAAAAATAAAAAATACGAACCGGGTAAGAAAAGAAAAAGGGGAGTGAAAAAACAATTCACTTCAAGTAATGCCTGCTTAGTGTGCTCACAAGCCCAAGCCATGTTAACAGTGGCAGTCTTCAAGTAAATGGAAATTGCTCCCTGCCCAAATTTAAAACATGTAAACAATTCTCTAGTTTCTAAAGGCAAAAAAATGCAACCTAACTAAGATTATCAAGTAGCTGCAAAGGTGTGAAGTCACTTTAGATCCAACAATTCGATGTGAAGGCCATTAAAGAAGGAAAGGATGAGAAGTCATTGGTTTCAACGAATTAGGGGTCCCTGCATTCTAGATTATTGACTATTAATCAATAGGCATGATGATAGAAGGAGAAATATCAATAACCTCTACAGAACTAACCACAATTCCAGTGTTGGGAAGTGGCCCAGTGAAAGGCCTAATGCCAAGTGAGCAATGGGAAGAATGATGCTTTGTGTATTTGGGTAAGTGGCTTGGTAGGATGTGGGCAAAGCATATGATGCAATGTCAAGAGGGTTAGAAAATGACCCTAAACAACCTTAGGGATAGCCTATTATGCCCATCTCATCAACACCTATCCCATGCTAACCACTCAGAGCATGTTTGATCCAACATTTACGAGTTTTGTCCTGTTACTGTTATCATGAAAAAATAGTGTTTTTCAAGGCCAAAACTATCATCATCTTCTTGTTTGTTCTCCCACCAAGTATTACACAAGGAATTCCCTGTATCATGTACCTCACCTAGTTGATGAACCCCCATTTTTTTTTTTACAATATTTCATGTTAAATTATTTTAATATCTAATATTTTATTATTACATCAAATTTTAGTAATTTTGAATCCTCATCTAAATACAATTTCAGTTAAGAAAATTTAAAAACGTTTAAATATGCAATTTCGGTTCTCATTTGTCTTTTTTTTATTTTTTTATCTTTGTCAATTTTCGAAAGAAAATTTTACTTTTATTTATTTAAAATTTTAAGATAATATTAGTTATTATTCTTTCATATATATATATATATATATATATATATATATATATATTAATTTTTAAATATTTTACAAAATTATTATAAATGTTATAAAATAATAATGAAGGTCATATTTAAAAGTTAAAAAAAATTAATATAAAAAATATTAACTACATTATTTAACGTGTGTGTTATCCTCCTAAATTAATATTATATATATATATACAATATTTTATTACCTCAAAAGACAAATATAAATATAAATAAAATAAAATCTTATTGAAGAACATAATACATCAATCACTTAATTGTTAAATATTTTATAGATTATTATAAATATGAGAAAAATAATAATCGAGTTCATATCTCAAAGTAAAAATAAATTTAATATAAAAAATTATTAATTAAATTAGATAAATAAAATAACATAAAATTAAACATATAAATAAAATGAGAGTTGTTTGGAGAACATAATACATCAACGGCATATAATTAGTATTTATAAATTTGAGTTTAAATAATCTTTATTTTAAAAATTGATTTAATTTCATGTAAGTTTGAATTGAGGTGATTATGTTTAAAAAAAATTCTATTAAAAATAAGTTTGTAGTAAAATTCAGTATGAATTTTTTTAACTCAATACTATTACAATTTATTACATTAACTCAAACATAAATTTGAAGGCAAAATTAATTCTAATTAAGAAAACCAAACATCAATTTTATTTTTTATTTTTATAAAAACATATTACATTGGAATAAACATAATTTTTCAATATTTTAACATAAATCTAAACTTACAACTATACACCGTAATCAATTATTCTCATTGTAACACATGCTTTTATGCAATATTGTGACTAATTTATTTAAACGCACATTTTAATTACATTAAACTATTTAATTAAAATGTTTTCTCTCAAAATTAATTTTTATAACGACATTATATTAAGATTAATAAATCACTTTCTAAGTGTAACATCACTTGGAGGTGAATTAAAAAATGGTTTGAACCACTTAAAAAGCATATTTTTCACCCTTTTTCAATTTTTTTTTTGTTCTAGTAAATTGTACTTATATATATATATATATATATATATATATATATATATATATATATATATATATATATCAATGCCAAAACTCATTTATGATATAATCTACCTCACAGAAATAATCCTGAAATGGACTATGCTCGGCAGCCAAGACTAGGGGGTCAACTTGAGAGCCACGAAGCAAAAGAAGGGTGCATGGGTCATGGAGATAATTAGGAGATTGTACTGTGGTAGTGTAGACAACCTAACAACCCAGGATAATAATGTGAAGGAACTGTTTGATAGTATCTTCCTGAATTTTGATGCCGTGCAACAATTAGTGAGTGCTTCCATCTTTGATTTATCAATTCCAGGAGTGTGTACACATTTGATTTATTGGCCCACCTCATATAAAATCGTGAAAATGAAGGACACCGAACATAACAGGTTATGATGCCTTAGAATGTGATTAATGAGGTCAGACATATTTATGCCAAAGCATTGAATTATAACATATCTGCACGGCGAGGCGAAGCATGGTTTCATGTCTGCTTTTCCCTGTACTGATCTTAGTTATACACGCTAATCAGGCTACCCGCCAGAAGTTAAAATTGTGAGAAACAAAGAATTAATATTTTTAGATTTTACAACATTTTATTTTTGGAGAAATTTTTTTAAAAAAATCATGGCACATTAGTATATTCCCCAACTTAATGTCTCAAACCATCTACCAGTATTGAGCCAGATTGTAGTGTTGACGTTACCTAAAGCAATTTACGAAATGGCACATTAGTATATATCCCTATAAATGCATAAATTTTTTGGGTTGAACTAATGATGAATTAAACAATAATGCATTAGGGTTTGTTTGACCTGAAAATCAGTTAGATATTTTTAGAAGAACAGCAAGAAAAAGGGAGGAGCGGAGAGAGAGAGTGCTAAGATTGGATGAGATGAGGTGGTTGTAGAATCCCCACACAAGGCAAAGGCCAACTCAGGATTATTTCAAAAAGAAAGAAACACCTTTGGTGACAAATAAGTGAATAATAGCCTTCAAAACGACACCCAAATTACGCGCACAAATCTGGCCTATAAACTCCCCGCACCAATACACAAACAAAAAAGGAACGCTAAAAAACCCCTCCACTCGGCCCCTTCGTTCCTTGTCCCTCTCCGTTTCCCCTCACTTTCCCGTGAAAATGAGAGAAATCCTTCACATCCAAGGCGGGCAGTGCGGCAACCAGATCGGGGCTAAGTTCTGGGAAGTTATCTGCGACGAGCATGGCATCGACCAGACCGGAAAGTACAGCGGCGATTCGGATCTCCAGCTAGAACGCATCAATGTGTACTACAATGAGGCCAGTGGTGGAAGGTACGTTCCACGCGCCGTCCTCATGGATCTGGAGCCGGGTACCATGGATTCGGTCAGATCGGGTCTGTTCGGACAGATATTCCGACCGGATAACTTCGTCTTCGGGCAGTCAGGTGCGGGAAACAACTGGGCCAAGGGTCACTACACGGAGGGAGCCGAGCTTATTGATTCCGTCTTGGATGTTGTGAGGAAGGAGGCAGAGAATTGCGATTGCTTGCAAGGTATCCATAATTCCATTTATTGCTTTTTTCTGCATTTCAATTTTTATCGTTTTTATTGGATTTGAGCTTTTATATGATTGTTTGAGTGAGTATGTAATTTGATTCTTGTCAGGGCTTCATCAATTATGTTGCATAACATTTGCATTTATTTGTACATGATTGTTATTTGCAATTATAATCATTTTGATTTCAATCTTGACTTCGCCAGTTCTAATTTATTATATATATATATATATATATATATATATTGTCAAATTTTCACCCGTTTGAGTCCTTGGCTTCTGCTGCAGTTAACTGATTGGTATTTGTTTTGAAACAGGGTTTCAAGTGTGCCACTCTTTGGGCGGTGGCACTGGCTCGGGTATGGGAACGCTTCTTATCTCAAAGATTCGGGAAGAGTATCCAGATCGTATGATGTTGACATTTTCAGTCTTTCCTTCCCCTAAGGTATCTGACACAGTTGTAGAGCCATACAATGCCACACTTTCTGTGCATCAGCTTGTTGAAAATGCAGATGAATGCATGGTCTTGGACAATGAGGCTCTCTATGATATCTGTTTCCGTACTTTGAAGCTTGCCACACCAACTTGTAAGTTTCGGATTTCTCCGTTTGAATTCTAGTGCCACTTTTGATATCATTGTAGTAGTTGTTGTTGTTGTTCTGCTACTGATGATGGTGATGCTGGTGTAGTTATTTTCTACAGATTAACTTTTAGTGTTAACTGTGAAGTAATGATTAGAATAATGATGTCTTTGACCTTTCAATTTGCTCTTTAAATTAGGAATTTAGGATCATATATCATTATTTTAGTGGGTTTAGGTCTTGTGTCTCACCCGTAGGTAGTGGTTATGGACTTATGGTTGTTGAACTTCTGCAATCAATTTTGCTCTTGGTCGCCTTTTCTAAATGGAATTTGTAGTGTATTATATTTTATTCTCATTTTAGTTGTCCATTCAAATTTTCATTTCTTTTTTCTTGTTTGTTGCAGTTGGTGACCTCAACCACCTCATTTCCGCTACCATGAGTGGAGTTACTTGCTGTCTACGTTTCCCTGGGCAGCTGAACTCCGATCTTCGGAAGCTTGCTGTCAATCTGATCCCATTCCCTCGTCTCCATTTCTTTATGGTTGGCTTTGCACCCTTGACATCAAGAGGATCCCAGCAGTATCGCAACTTGACTGTGCCTGAATTGACTCAGCAGATGTGGGATGCTAAGAACATGATGTGTGCTGCAGATCCTCGCCATGGTCGTTATTTGACTGCTTCAGCAATGTTCCGTGGTAAGATGAGCACCAAGGAGGTGGATGAGCAGATGATACATGTACAAAACAAGAACTCTTCTTACTTTGTTGAGTGGATACCAAATAATGTCAAGTCTAGCGTGTGTGATATCCCGCCAAAGGGTCTTAAGATGGCATCCACTTTCATTGGGAATTCAACATCAATTCAGGAGATGTTCAGAAGAGTTAGCGAGCAGTTCACAGCAATGTTCAGGCGCAAGGCTTTCCTGCATTGGTACACTGGTGAGGGAATGGATGAAATGGAGTTCACTGAGGCTGAGAGTAACATGAATGATCTGGTGGCAGAGTATCAGCAATACCAAGATGCTACTGCTGATGAGGAAGAGTATGACGAGGAAGAAGAGGATGTTATTGCTTGAGGCGTCTTTTTGAGTTTTCATGGTTGTTTCAAATTGCAATATAGATGGATGCCTTTGAGCGACTTTAAACTGTGCAGCAGTAAAAAACATTGACTTGTTAATGTGTTTGTTGTATGAATTGAGGGTCATTGTTTAAGCCGTGTTTGTTGATAATGCTTCTGCTACAAGGCCATTGGATGCTTTACTTGGTAGATGATTATATACATCAACTTCGACAGTCCTCGTTTATAGTTTTCTTTTTGCTCCTTTTTCTGTCGATATGTTGATTATGATGGTCGGCCTTGAATTAAACATGAATTTACCCGTTTTCCATTCTCATATAAATTTCGATTTAGCATGTTGTGGCCGTCGTTATTGCCAACGATGAATATATAACTACTGGCCATGTTGCAAGTTTCTTGGGTATTATGTTGATATTTTTTAATTTACGTAAAATCTATAAATAAAATTAATTAAAAGGATAATAGATATTTTCATTACTAATATTGAATATTTTATTTTATTAAGTAAAAATAATTTAAAGAAATAATTTTTTAAGATTAACAAAAAAATCATGATAATAAACTGTTTGAATTAAAACATGTAATTTTATTGATATAATATTTTTAAAATTTAAATTAATATTGAATTGGAACTAACTAAAATTTTAATTAATTTAAAAATATCTTTAATTTGATATGTTGTTTTGATTCAAATTTTAGATTTTAAATTAAATATAAGTAATAATATTTAAAAGGAATGCAAAATTATAAATTACACTAAACAAGGGATATAAAGAAAACTAGAAAAGGGAAAACAAGGGTCTCATCAACACGATAACCAGTGGAATTTTTGAAGATTTTGTTGACAATGGGGAAATTAGATTCAAGAGCATGAGAGACAACAAAGGAGGTTGGGGTTGTTGGTAGAAGAAGAGTCTTGGCTTGAGGGGAAGTTCACTTTCCTCTTCAGTCTCATCCTCAAAACTTCTTGTTCTTCCTCATTCTTCATATATTTTAACCTCTTCCCAGGGTTATAAACCTCTTCATCATCTTTTTTATCTCTTGTCGTTAAGCTCCTGAGTATTGCCTAAACTGCCACCTGAGTACTTCGAGAACAATTTTGGACGAAATTGGTCATATTTTCAATGAACTTGGAGTCTAACGGTTATGCATTTTCACCCCTCGAACCCGGATCTGTTACTAACCCGGATTGC
Organism: Canavalia gladiata; assembly: GCA_037954105.1. Classification (NCBI taxonomy): domain Eukaryota; kingdom Viridiplantae; phylum Streptophyta; class Magnoliopsida; order Fabales; family Fabaceae; genus Canavalia; species Canavalia gladiata. Next base: position 76,107,294 of record CM075658.1, on the reverse strand, counting down.
GGTTGAAATTTTCTATAGTATCTAATTGAATTTGAGGTTCAACCATGGAGATTTTAAATTAATATTTTTAATAATAAAAAATTAAAATAATATATGATCGTTGAATTAATGTTAAACAATGAAAATTTTAAATTAATATTTTTAATAATAAAAAATTTAAATGATTATATCCAACCAACCCATACCCACCCCTTTACTTTTGTTATTTTACTATAGCTTTTTAATTTCTAACATGATATAGTTTTTATTTATCATTTTGAAACTTATCTTTATCTTGTATAAGATATAAGTAGATTATAATTTACTTTCATATTTTATATTTATTTAGTTATTTTTTCAATAGTTTGTCTATAAGCTTAATTTATTATTGAGCATTATAAAATTTAATTTATGTAAAATAAATCAACTATGATTTAAAAATTTTAAAAATAAATTATTTTAAGTATTACATTTTTATAGAAGATTTTTTAAACTGTAGATAAATAATGGAGTTTAAATGGATGGAAAGTATAAAGTAATGAAAGATTTTACATAAACCGTGATAATTAATAAAGATTTCAACCATTAAAATGTTTAAAATTTTAACTGATTATAAAAAATTATAGATAAATATCAATAGCTTTGATAACATTTACATGAAATTATTTAAAAATATGGATATTTTATTTGTTAAATATAATTTTTAATGATTTAAATAATTGTGGCACATAATATGATAAGATTTTTTAATAAAATAAAAAATAACTGTAATTAAAAATAAATTTTCTTGTAATTATTATGTATGTTTTTTTTATCTTAAGTTTGTGATGATAATATAAATTAAAAAATAATTAATATTTTTATTTGTATCAAAATTATACTTTACTTCTTAATATGTTTATTACTTTTATTTTTTATTTATGATAAAAAATATAAAATATTTAAAAATTAAGTAAAAATCATATTATAATTAGAAAAAAACTAATTAATAATATATTAGAATAAATAGATAAAATGAAAATAATAAAATTTTAACATATTTTATTTAATATATTTTTTATTATTAATTAAAATTTTATTAAAAATATAAAAATATGGATAACATTTATTAAATAAAAGGTAAAACTCACATGTTTTTTTGATTCATAATAAATTTTAATCAATAGAAGAAGTTAAACTTAAAAAATATAATTAAAATAATACGTTATTAACTTTTTCTTATAATAGTTATATCAATAGTTGATTAGAATTAATACATTTACAATTTATTTTTGTTTTTATCTATAACTTTATGATGATAATACATTGATTAAAAAAGTAATTAATACTTTTATTTGTATTAAAATCATAATTGACTTATTATTTTTTTTTGTTTATGATAAGTGTTTAAAATATTTAAAAATTAAGTAAAAATAGTAATATAAGTAAAATTAAAATAATTAATTATATATTAAAATAGATATATAAATCAAATAATATTTTGTAATAAAATAAAAATTATACTTTCTTTTAAAACATAATTAGTATTATGTATCCCAATTGTTTTTGGTTGTAGCAAATCTTCTTTGGTTGCTATTTGCCAAGCTACCACGCTCCAATCATTTCTATTTAATAATAATAATAATAATAATAATAATATATGCTTAAAACTATTAATTTTTACTAATTATTATAATATTATATATATTTTTAATTAAAATTAAAACTTTAACTTAATAATTAACGTCAAATTTTAATGTTAATTTTTATTATATTTTTTATTAAAATAAAATTTTAATTTTAATTAAATAAAACACTAAAGTATTTATAAAAGTTTTCCTATAGCCTATTTTTTTTTTTAAAAGAAAATTGGTGTCTAAAGGAAACAAATGAAAAGTCAATTTCCTGTGATACCCCAAAAATGTAGAATCCATCCATGCTTTTAAGCTCTTCCTGTCTGGGGTTTTAATTTTAATTAGATCGGCCAATAATTTACTAGGGTCTTTATATTGTTTCCCCCATGTCAATCGATTGAAATGAATTACAAAATTTATTTGTTCTAACTTGGTTAGCAGCTAAGGTTACATAAACTTTTTGAATAATTTTAAATTTTATTATTTTTTCAATTTTTTAATTATTAAATAATTTTTTATATTTTTAAGATAATAAATACATATTTTTTATTCAATAATTACTTTATAAAATAGAAGAAAATTTGTAAAAAAAATATAATAAAGTTATAACTTTTTAAATTACCTCAAAATAGAAAGATACTGCGTAAAAGTATTTTACAAATATAATCATTAGCTTCTCTGATGTTATTCCTAGAGTTAGGTAAAGGATCAATATGAATCTGAGTCGTTTAAACATCGACTCTTTGTAAGTAGGATGGATTGGATTAATCCGTAAAATAAAGGGGTTAATAAAAATTATGATTTTTGTTCGGTTCATTTTGGTCCACGGATCAGTGGATTAATCTATCTAATTTATTTAATTATTAAAATAATTAAAAAACATTTATAAAAAATAAAAATATATAAAAAATTATTTTTTTTAAAAAAATTAACTTATTAATTAACTTACAAATTCAATCTTCTTAATCTATAAATTAAATAAATCAAATAAAATTATTTATATTTAAATAAATCAATAATTTCATTCACTCGTAACAATTCCCTAATCAGCATGTTTGATCCACAGATTTTGTCTCGTATACCCGGCTATAATTATTCCTCTTCCTATTATCAACATTTGTGTTGTCAGTTGCCATCTGTGATCTTTTCATGCACCCTGGGTGATGGTTGCTTAAAATAAAATAATTAAACAACATACGAGTTTCATATTTTAAAAAAATGATGACATAAAAGAAGATTTAAGATGTTAAATAGTATAAATTTTTACTAAATAAAATAAACATTATTTAAAAATTTAAATAAATAAATAAATATTTTTAATAAATTATTTTCTTTTAAAAGCACAATTCCGTTGTTTTGGATCCTAACAAATATTCTATGGTTGTTAGGATGCCATGCTGCAACCTTTGCTATTATTCTTTCCATCTCATTTCATATGTTAGTTAATAATAATAATAATAATAATATATACATATTGATAAAATAATTAATTTTAAAAATTACTATAATAAAATAAATTAAATTTATTGAGATATCCTTATTAAATGTATTAAAATATGCTAATTAACAAACTGTTGTATTTTCTTATTTCAAAAGTAATATTAAAGTTATTACAATAGGTAACTGGCAAGAACTGCTTTTAATAAATAAATATTATTAAAACCCAAACAATTAATTTTTTAATATTTTAGAATGATAAATAATTTAAGATGAATAAAAAAATACTCAAATAACATATAAAATGAGATGGAAAGAATATTTATGTAAGATTTTTAGATTTTAAAAAATTTAAAAAACACAATTACAGATTTGTTTTATTTCTATCTTCAATCATAATTTAAACTTTATATTGGTAATTAATGTTTATACCATTTTTATTTTATTGATTATTAAAATAAAATTTTAATATTGAATAGAAAATAATATTATAACAAACTTTTATCTGAAAAAAATTGATGTGCAAAGAAAACAAACGAGAAAGGTAATTTTCTGTGATACCCTAAAATCTATAACTGTTTAATGTTTTTAAGCTCTTCCTGTATGGGGTTTAAATTGTAATTTGCTCGTCCAATAATTGACTAGGGTTTTCATTTTTTTCCATGTCAAACCAAACCAATTCCAAAACTTTTTTTGCGGTAATTTAGTTTTAAATTATCTCAAAATAGAAGCTATTGGGTAAAAGTATTTTGCAAAAAGATCCTTAATTTTTCTGATGTTATTTCATTTCCCATAATGTACCTCTATCATCACTTTGCTAACTCTTTACGTATTCCACTCATGGATGGTGATGATCCTTCCAAAGGAAAAATAAATAGGATTTTTACCCATGCTTGATTTGCTTAAAATAAAAGAATTCAAATCACATCAAAGTTATATAATTTTATGTTTGATTTTAAAAATAATAATAAATAAAATTTTTAAAAAATAATATAAAATATAAAGTTTTATCTTCTATTAAACTAAAAATAACTTATTATTTTAAACAATAAAATTTTAAAAATTAAAAATTTAATTTTTATAAATTAATAATTATATTTTTCATTTTTTTATATAAATACATATATATAAAAACGTAAAATTATATAATTACGTTGTTTATATATATATATATATATATCAATCAAATTATTAAAAAATAATTATAATATAAGATTATTTCACTTATAATTTTTTATTATATAAATTATATTTATAAAATTTTAAAAATATTTAATATTTTGTTATATAATTTTATTTTAATATATAATATATTTTTTCATAATATATGTTAAAATAAAATAATAAATATTTAAAATTTTTATAATATAATTTATATAATAAAATTAAAATATTTAAAAAAGTTATGAATAGAATAATTTTATGTGAACTAACTTAATATCTTATTTATATATATAATTTTAATTATATATAATGTTTATAATATTATAATATATAATTTTGAATTTAAATAAATATTATATAATATAAAATAATTTATAGTGTTCATTATTCATCAAGAAAAAAAAAAGTTAATATTTATTCCGCATTTTTGTAATTGGGGTATGATCCGTGAGGCATGCGTAGAGTAGGGTGAGTGGAAAGAGAAGAGAGATTTGAGATGAGTTGGCTGGCAAAGACGGAAAAGCGGAGTGGTTTTCTATTTTGAGAGTGTGTCATCGGTTAGAACGGAAGGAAGGTTTAGCATAAAATGCAGCTTCCCCATCCCATTCTGCTCGCTACAAAGATACATACAATAAGGGATTGAACTCCCTCTCGCTCCATCCAAGTGCGCAGAGGGAGCTCTTCTTTCTATTTCTAGATCTGCTTTTCACTTTTCCTTTTCCTCTTTTTTTAATCAAGATGGTTGCCAATAACTTTGTTATTAATTTGAACAAGCCCCTTGTTTTTCAGGTCTCTCTCTATCTATATCTTTCTTTCACTTTCACTTTCACTCATTCGTCATTTCAATTCTCACTTATCTTTTTATTATTGTTTCCCAGGTTGGGCATCTTGGAGAGGCCTATGATGAATGGGTTCACCAACCTATTGTAGGCAAGGAAGGCCCACGTTTCTTTCAAAGCGGTATTTTGGAGGTAAATTAATTCCTATCAATAAAACAATGTACATTGTAATTCTAAATAAGAATTAAACAATGAAGGGATTAAATTGGTTGGGTTTGGATTGTAACAGTTGTTCACGCGCACTCCGTGGTGGGTGATTCCAACCGTTTGGGTGCCCATTGCATGTTGGTTCATTTCTAATTCTTTGAAATTAGGTGTCCCTTCTAATCAAATACCTCCGCTCGTTCTTCTTGGTATCTTCGTTTGGACTTTCGCCGAATACACGTTGCACCGTTTTCTCTTCCATGTTAAAACCAAGAGCTACTGGTTTCACCTCTCTCTTCTTCCCTTATATATGTTTTGCATCTACTTGTCTTCAATCAAATCTACATATATAATATTCACTTTTTGTGTTTAATTTTGCATCAGGGGAAATACCATGCACTATCTTCTCCATGGCTGCCACCATAAGCACCCTATGGATAGCTTGAGACTTGTTTTCCCTCCAGTCGCCGCCGCTATGTTAGCCTACCCGGTATCGATTTTTAACCAAATTATACTCTAAATAATGCTTTTCCATATCTTTATTACCTCACAAGATAAGTATTATTAATGAATGTACATACTTTTCCTTATTTTACATAGATTGACAAATCTAATTAACATCCCTATTTATGTTAAAATTACTATGTAATGTTTTATTATATTCTCATTTTTTTCTTTAAATTACTTTTTTATTCATTAATATCCTTATAAAGACTAAATGTATAGTAAAAAATATTATCTTAAATTTTAAGGTAATAAATTAAGAAAAATTAAATGATAACATTAAAAGGAGGGAGCATAAAAAATTAGATGCGAATATTCTCTTATGTGGGTTTTGCACTTGATTTGCGCCAATTTAGTTCATCATTACGGTTTCAAAAACCGTGATTTAGTCATAGATGGATGTCATAGAGCAACTGTAGGAATTTGGTATAAATGCAATTCAATTAATGCTTAGTGCAGAAGTATTGTGTGTCTAAGTATTCGGTTAATGCTGTGAAATATTTTTGTTGTTTACATATAAATTATCAGATTTGACTTGCTCACATGTTATATTGAAGTCTGTTAATGTACTGTTTTTATTAAAGAAAGGAAATGTCATTAGAGAAGAAAAAAAATAACATGTCAGGATCAAATGCAGAGGCTAAGATACCCTCATGAAAGGAACCCAAAAAAACACGAGGCTTGTCGAGTTAGAGACATTAACTAAGTCAAGCTCATCAGTAAAGATGAAATTATATTTAATTTTATGTTTGAAGAGATCATTTCCTATGGCTCTACCATGACAAGTTTAAGGACATTTTCATACTTGTCATCCTGTGGTAGGAGCTTCCGAAAATAAAGAAATGGCTGCTTCTGGAATGGTTTTGTTGATGTCACAAGAGAATCACCGAACTTTGCCATCTCTAACATAGTTTACAGCTTTCTTTTGAAAATGGCCTGAAACTATTTAACATTTAATAAAATGATTGATTGGTCTGCAATTCGTCTATTTCAACATTGGTGAAAAATTTAGAGATACTTCTATGCCTAAGTTAATCAAGTTTAACTTATGATAAGAGGTTCATGAATTGATGTTGGTGTTTTTGTTTGCCATGTTCAGTTCTGGAACTTGGTGAAGCTTATATGCACCCCTGAAATTGCTCCTGCTCTGTTCGGAGGCATTTTGTTGGGTTATGTGATGTATGATTGCACTCATTACTACTTGCACCATGGTCAACCAAAATCTAATGTGCCCCGAGGTCTCAAGGTAAAAGCACTTGCTCCCTTCTTTAACTCCAGACTATTAAATTACAATTCCTTACTCCAATGTGATACTGAATGATATAGGTCCCTAATTTACTAGATGCCTTAGCTGATCTAAAAATGGTCTTCGAGAATTTGTAAATATTTAATTTCATTATTAATTGGATAGGACATCCAATTCATATAAAGTGAATATTAGGGCATTCTTTTTCGTTTTATTTATGCTTGAGTCTCTTACACTGGTCATAAAAACATGATAGCATTCTGCTCTCAACTCTTACAAGAGTGTCTTTTCTAAAGAAAGACTAAACTCCTGTTCTGAACATGATGATGTTTGTGTTCTTTGCGATCATGGCATTGTTGTATTCTTCTTTGTTGCACCTTTCTGTATGATATATTGGCAACTATGTAAATTTTGTGAGCCAGAAAAAGACAATATTTCCTTCATTATTTTGCAGAAATACCACTTGAATCATCATTATCGGCTCCAGAACTATGGCTTTGGAATCACTTCTCCTCTGTGGGATAAGGTTTTTGGAACGGTTCCTCCTCCTCAATCAAAGGAGGATTGCAAACGTAGATAAGCTACTGTCAAGGTTGCATTTGTTCATTGGTTAAGTTAAGCTCATAGTGAATTCAGGAGTTCAAACAAAATATGCCTCTTTTGTTCATGTTTTGGTTTGTCTATTTTTGCTCCTTAATTGATGTTTCTGAGGGTTAACGTGCCACCATCTTGTGTCAAAAACATCCTGTAAAATTTGATAATATGTATCAAATTTATAGCATAAAGTTGGCCTACCTGTGCACAATCCATTCTGCTGCAACTCTGCTCTCCACGTGAATCCTTGTTGCCTGGGATGGCTTGGTTGTAGCATGTAGGATAACTTCTATTTGTAACTTCTATTTTTAATCTATATATCTTAAAAAATAGAGGTTAAAAGATAGAAAATTATTAAGATTGAAAAGGAAGATATGCATTATTATAATTAAAAGAGAATTTGAAATTGAAATTAAAAAAATAAAAATAACCTGTCATTATTAGAAAAAAAATAAATGAAAAATTAGGCAACTTTCAATAAAAGTATTCCAATGTAACAAATAATAGACAATGGATAAGATCACAATGTAATTAGCCTAGTATTGACTGTCTATATAAACTACCGAGGACCACATTATGGTGAGGTTAGCCGTTCTTTTAACAATCTTTTTTTTTTATTATTATTTTAAAAAATGATGTATTGTAGTAGTTTTGCCAGATATTTGATTACCACGATAAAAATGTTACATTAAAAAGGACGGAAGTAAGAGGACTCAATTTTGTCCCTCAACCCAATAAGGATTCGAGTGTTTAGACTTGGACTGACCTTGTCCATCAAACTGAACAGGAAATTTCTGGTAATGTCCCAAATCTTGCCTTAATTTTGAGTCTGGATAAGTTCGGATTAATATAATAATATTCATCAATTCATATTCTTTTCACTCATTGGGTATAATAATTTTGACTTAGAATTTTCCATCAATCTTTTACTCTCATTTTTTCTTTCCCATTATCAACAACGTTAGACTTAGTACTTCAATCAATTTTTATATTAGATAAATTATCAATGAAACTTTTAGTTAAGACTCTGAAAATAGTATTATTTTTAATTGGAAAATAAAAAGTTATTTATAAAGAAAGTAATTATCTATTTTCCTTCTGAAATAAATATTACCTTTAATAATATTTTTTATTCACATGGAAGAAGCTTCACAGCACTGAATTCTTCTTTTTGATTCTTATATATTCCAAAATTTAAATGAAACAAAAAAAAAATACTTTTTGTGTCATTATTTTATGAATAGTAATATCTTGATTCTGATAAACTAGAATGTGTTTGGTAAGGCATATTAGTTGAAAATTTTGTTGAAAGATTTTAGTCTTTGATAAAATAATTTATTTTAATAATTACTAACATTTTTCAACCTGTTATTAGTGTTTTTGAAAAAATTATTTCAAGTAATTTTTATACTTTTCATCTCATAACTAAAATATTTTATTCATAATACATTTTTATAATTTAATCTTTATTTATCTATTTATTTTTATATGTTTAGTATTATTTGATTCTTTAACATATATTTATTTTTATATTTTCATAAAATATTATATTTTAAAATAATATTTTAATATATATTATTTATTTTAATTATTATTTTATTTATTTTATTTTATTAAAAATATTAAATAATTTGATAAAAAATTAAAATTATAAAAATAATTACTTTTAAAAGTTTTATTTAGAAATTGATTTATGTAAAAGTTTAAAATAAATATTTTTATTTTAAAAATAAAATTTTATTTTATTAAATTTTAATATATTTTTGTTAAAAAATATATATCATATTTATTATATTTTAATTTATTATTTAATTATATATTTATTTATTATTTTATATCTAATAATTAGTTATATTAAATATTTTTTAATTGAATTAATAATTTATTAATTTACTAATTTTATTTTTAACTTTCAATTAATTTTTAGCTAATTTGGTCTTGCTAATTCTACCAAATGCATGCTTAATTCCATCTTAACTAGACATGCAATTTTGAATTTCTTCAAATTTAGGAATTAGCCCGAGTATAAAAACTTGATTTGATAAAAAATTAGGCCCAATTGATAAATAATGATAATTTTCTCTGAGAACATCCTTAAGAGAAAAAAATATTTTACACTCTAGCTTGAACAATTTTTGAGTATTAAATATTATTTAATTTAATCTTGGTAACATCAAAGTAGATTTGAGATGTACGTAGAGTGCAATGTATTTTTAATTAATATATATATATATATATATAAATAAATTAACTTATTTTAAAATTAATTTTATTTAAAATTATTTTATTTATTAATTTTTATAAATATTTAAATTTAATTATTAAATTAAAAAATTTTATTATTAAATATTTTTATTGTTTTATAAAATTTTAAAATTTTATTAAATAATTTTAATTTAATATACATAATAAATTTAAAATTTTTAAATATTATTGAATGAAGTAATTTTAATAATTTATGAAGTAAGTTGATATATATATATATATATATATATTAAATTATTTTTTAAAATTTTAGTTTGGATACGAGTGAAAATTAAAATTGAGGCTGGACTCTGACTTAAAATAGAGCAATTTCTATCTTATAAATGTAAATAATCTCTTACTCAAATAGAGATACCACTTGACTTTTCACTTCATAAAGTTGTTCTCTTTTTATGATAAGCTGTATGCACAATGCACATCGTCTGTAAAGTTTTTTTTTTTTTTTCCGATTTTCCGACAAGTTAGTTGTACAACAGTTAAAACGGACCATTGCTCCAGTTCAATTTGGGTTAAAAAAATTTATATTTTAAAAATAATAATATAAATCCAGTTTTTATATATGTATTAAAATTAAAATTTAAATATTTTTAAAATTATTATTTGATAAAAAAAGAATTTTTTTCTTCCATAAATTACTCTTTAATACATGCAATCTTTAAAAATAAATAAAGCAAAGCGGTTTACATAAAGAAAAAGAAATTTAAAAATATATTAATTATTAAATTAAAATTAATAATTAATAATTTTAAAATTGTGAAAACAAAATTTTAAAGGAAAAAAATTAATATGAACAACCAAAAAAACTTAAAATATATTTAACCTTTAAAATTAAAAATTAAAATTCTCAAATTTTATTTACTTTTTTGGATGAGTTAATTTTATTGGCTCTAATAATTGTAAATATAAACCGGGAAAGGAGGTTGTCTAAATTCTCCCGAAAATCATTCCTTCTAATTTTAATTTCAATTTAAAATTCCGATGTCTTGTCTCAAATTCCAAAATTCCACATGCCTTATCCTGAATTTGAAAGTTTGCTTTATCCCAAAAATGTTAGTACATCCTTCTTCTTTGATTTAAATCCCTAAATTTGGAATTGTGTCAGCAGATTATTGAGCACGCGTTTGTTTAAATGCTGCGACTTTCTAAAGCTACTCTAGGTTTTGTTAGAATGAACATGGATCTATTTTAAATTGATGTTAAAATGATTCACTAAATTTTGATTTTCTCTTCTTTATACTCCAAACAATTCCCAATGTGTGGGGATAAATCCATTTTTATGATGAGTTTGATTATTGCGTTTTCCCTTAAAGCTTGAGTATTCCATCCTTAATAAGACTTTCAATAAATATTGAAAAAGAAAAACACAACGCAATGCTGTGACTTGGAACTCATTAGAGAAAGCTTCATGACATAGATAATTAAGCTTCATTTAAATATTAAATCCTTAATGAGATTTTTCAATTATGTTTCAGTTCTCTTCAAGTACTTAGTTGAATGTTGCTCTTAAATATTCTGTTTCAATAGTTTGTGCTTCCAAAACTTAATTTGAGATCCCATTTGGTTTTACAAATGTGAAGTTTGGGTGAGATTCCGGGGCAAGGCTTGTTTAGAGTATAAATTGATAAATCAAATAATTTATATACAATATGAAATTGAATCACTATATATCCTCTTTCTAATTATATAAAAAAGTTAAACATATTTTTATTTTTATAAAATTTTAGTTTTATATAGTTTTATAAAAAAATTTAGTTTTCATTTCTTATTTTTTAAAATATATTAATTTTAATTTTATCGTTATTTAAAAAAATGATATCTAATACTTTTACAATAAACTTAACACATGTGAATTAATTTTTCCCAACTTATTACACGTTTCAAAAAATCAAATTTTTCTTCCAATTAAATAACATTCTCGTATAATTCAACTTGCAAACTTATAACTTCTTTTAAATTTTCATTTCAACCAGAACCACATTATTCTCAAGATCTTCACAGAACTTAATTTTAGTCAAAATTTATCTTGATTATTGACCTCTTCTTAGCATACTTTTGATCAAAATATTACTTCAATCAATGGAATCCTTGTTAATACAATAAATTCTAAATCTATAATGTCTGCTTATTTTTAACCAAACAAATTAATTCTTCAACATTTTTTTCTACTCCATCAAAAACTCATCTCATAAAATAAGCATCTTGTAAAACTTCAAATCGCATGTCACTTCAAAAGCATGAATCCATTACAAATTTTGTAGTAGTTAAGAAGATAAACTTTTCCTAAATACGAATCAAAGATTAACTCGATAAATTTGTAGAGTTTTTTTTTTTCTTTTTTTAAATACTAGAGGACTATATATTTTCTTAAAATTGAAATATATTTTCATCATAATATGGTTAATTCTTTTTTCGTTTCAATTTTTTTAAATGAAAAGATATTATCAATTTAAGAAAGATAATTGTAAAAATATAAATATTTCAGTTAAAATAAAGATTGGTATGCATTGTGAAATATAAACATGTTGAAAATATAAAAAAAAGTATAATTATATATATATATATATATATATATATATATGGATAAATTCACGATAAAAACTGAAAATACAAAAACAGAAATGACAATAGAGATAGTGAAACAGAAGCAGTTAAAGGTAATGCAGTTCCCTAATAAGTGAGTGCCACATATTTAAATATCATTTAGATTCAAATTTTATTATTTTTTACGCTATAAAAAATATTATAAAAGTGTATAAGTATCGTGATCCTTTTGAAATCTCCTTCTGAAGAAACACTTGATGCAATTGCAGTCAAGAGTCCCCTAACTATGTCTGTTACCTTAATTTTAGGTCAAACATATATCTGTTCAAAACTCACTAGGAAGCCGCCTAAGTTGACATTTATTTGAAATAACTTTTCAATTCTTAAGTCTGCACCATATAATTCGAAAGAAAAAAAACTTAACTACATTCGCACATTATTCATATCAATTAATTTACCAGTTTTTTTAAAGTTTTGTGACAGTTTAAATTATTGCAAATAAAAAATTAATAAAATGTTTTCGGATATATATTATGTACGGTAATACATTAATTAATGTTTATTTTAAAAAACCATGATATGGGAACAACATAAATTTCATATTGATATATGAGAAGTTATATATTTAAGTTTCAACATAAATTTTGAAAAACCATGATATTGAGTAATCATCATTGATTTCATATTGATAAGAATTTAAATCTCAACATAAAATTTATAATTGAAAATCTTTTCAAGTGAAGGAAATTTAAAGATAAAACTAATTTTCAAGTTTTAAGTTTTTATCTGATAAATTCAAATTTAAAATTGTTGGTTAGTTAATCTATTACTCCTTATTTCCTCACTTTTTCTAAATGATAAAATAAATCAGAATCTAAAAGTACTTCTTGTTTTTCTTCTATGACACAAAATCAAAAGATACAAAATAAAAAATCAAGTGTAACTCCAGCCACTTGATAACTGATATATGAGAATATGAATCAAAACATAAAATATCATATTAAATAAATCTAATCATAGATTGAAAGTAGAGTACCGTATTAAACATAAAGATAAAAGAAATTGAAATAAAATATTTCATTTAATCATCTTCACTTATATTGTTGTGTGCTATCTAATTGTGTCTGCAAATGCATGTGACTATTATTACTGCCTAATATCATTGCTATTTGCTGTCTTAATGGATTAGAAAAAAGGAGTAATTTTTTTTTATTCGAGGAGGAAAAATAGCTTACAAAGAGTGACACACAAGAAGATAACAAAAATAGATCAAAGAACTTTTAAAAACTGTTTAATTCACTATTGTACATTTTTTTTAATTGCTAAATTTATAATGTTTTCTATATTTTTTTATTGGAAATATAAAATATACGAAACTGTGTTTTGATAATTCTCTGGTATACCCAGTACATTCTAGGAAACTTAGTTATCTTAGAGGGTATGCCCCTATTTCCTACAAGATAGTTCCATCCCCGAATATCTGTAGAAGAATCTTTATTCTTCGGTTACTAATTCAACTTCTAAACACACTTAATAACTGTCACGTTGTTCTAGCATTCTGGCCATAATACAGTGCTATATCGTTTTCATATTCTGCTCTTCTTGCCATTGATTTACTCTCTCCCACCAGTAGGCAAAGGAGGAATGCTCTGCTCATGCCTAAAGAAATTAGAGGGATCAACTTTAGTTTTAACCTTTACTAACCTGTTGAAGTTACCCTTGAAATACCTATAACCCCAAGAGGTAGCCTTCAAAAAACTTGTGTTATTCTTCTGGTTCATCCCTAAATCCAAATCTTTATAATTCACATAGGCTTCCCTTGGATACTTGGAAACATAGGGAGCCATGTAGGAATAGAATTTCCTGATCCAGTCCATATGCTTTGCCATACTCTTTTCTCCATCAAGCCATTTAGTTATATGCATAATTTTGTATAGAGTTCCTTTTCTGTGAGGGAAAGGGGTTGCAGATTCTGCAATCCTGCTCATCTGTCCTCCATAGGGATTCCAAATCATTTTGGAGCCATCATCCTGCAGGAAAATTTTCCATAGTGCATCGAGGGAATCTTCTGGGATCACTTCCCTTACAAAATCTGATTTGGCTTTGAAGTAAGTCTTTGGTGTGGATTTGGCTTGGAGCAGAACTTCTGGGGCTGTTCCATTTGGAAAGCCAGCAATATAAAGCACAGATTTGATCCAGGTAGTTTCCAAACAATCCTTTCTTGTCAAACCCAGCTCAGGGAAACTCCTCTTCATAACTTGGAGAAGTCTATTAGCATCACCAAGGAAGAGAGCATTGTAAGAAGTTGTTACAGTTCTCTGATCAGGAACACTACTATTTCCTGGTAGAATGATGACTCTGATGAAGAGGTTCTGATCAATATTTGGAGCCACCTGCTGCCACTTATAAAGAATCCTGTTTCCTCCTTGTTCTAAGGACTTGGTAACTGTAAAAACAGTCACAGTTTGTGGCACAGGAACCAACTTGATCTTCCACCACAGAATAATTCCAAAGCTTCCTCCTCCACCTCCACTTATAGCCCAAAATAGGTCCTCCCCCATGGCTTTTCTATCAAGAACTCTTCCATTAGCATCAACAATTCTAGCATCTAAGGCATTGTCAACACCAAGACCATACTTTCTCATCATAGGACCATATGCACCTCCTGTAATATGGCCCCCAATACCCAAGGCTGTGCAAAGGCCTGCAGGGAATCCATGGACTGCACTTTTCTCTGAAATTCTGTAATAGACTTCACCAATAGTAGCACCAGCTTGAATCCAAGCAGTGTTGTGTGCAATATCAACATTGACTTTACGAAGTTTGACCAAGTCAAGGATCATGAATGGCTTCTCAATAAGAGAAACAAAAGAGAGGCCTTCATAATCATGCCCTCCACTGCGTACTCTCATATGAATACCAAGCTGTTTTGCACAGATAACTGCAGCTTGGACTTGAGAGTCATGGAATGGAGTGAATATGAATTCAGGTTTTGGCACCGAAGGTAACAAGTACCTTAGATTTTGAGCAGTGGACTCAAGAATAGAATTGTAGGAACCATTGGTAGGAGTGTAGATTGCAGAGGGAAACTGGTTTGGGATTTGAGAGTGGAGGGTAAGGCATTGGCTGAATGTTTCATCAATAGGGATTGAATTGGTGAGTGAAACTGGTAACAGAACCACAAAAGTTACAAAGATGGACCTCAGAGACTGCATGATTCTTTGCTTTCAGCTATCTCTTGTGTTAAGATAAACGTTTTGTTTGGAAAGTATATATAGACAGTTGCTACTTGGTAATGCTTGTTTATTGTGGCAATATACGTGTACTTGAGCTAAGGCAACCGTCATAAGAATGGATATCTCATTTTAGTATTCAATGGTGAATACAATAGAATTCATACCCAAGATTATTATATGAAATAGTCTCGTTCATTTTCCTATGTGCACGATTTTTCTTGCCACTGCCATGTATGCCGCAACTGTATATGACGCCAATGCTTAATCCTCTTATGGAGTTGGATGGAGTAGTTTGACATGGTAGAAAAAAAAGGCTTTTTTATCTGTTATATTCTTTCTTTGTGATCATGTAACTAATGAAAACATTAGAATGGAGATTATTTAAATCATTAAAAAACAACAAAGGCAAATGGTAGAACTAGCAACCAAGGAAATTTCCAAGCAAGCTCAGAAAGGAGGCGCCGACAATTCTTCCTTGGAGATGTTTACTTTACATATGTACAGCCACTTCTACTTACATCTTTTTATTTTAAGAAAAAATTAAAAAGACATAAATGTTAAATTTTACCGATTTACAATAGAGTTTGGAAGGAGGACTAATTTAGGTAACTCTTAATTTAAGATGCAGCTTAGTTCATGTAATAATTTTATATTATGTAATTTGGATTAAAAGTAAAATTTTTAAATTTTAACTTATATAATTTTTAAATTAAATGTAAAAAATGTTATTTTTTATTTTAAAATTTATTTAAAAATAACACTTTTAAGTTTTAACTAATGTAATTTCTAAAATAAGTAATATAAATATGAGTTTCTTCATTTTATCTTATTTTATAATCTTTTATTTTATAATTTATTTAAAAATACAATTTGTTAAATTTTAATTTATATAACTTAAATTAAATAGAAAAAGTACAAGTTAATATATGTGATCCTATGTTATATTTTTTTTTCTTTAAAATGTCCGTCTATCTTTTTTTTTTTTTCTTTTTCTCTTTAGATTTTTTTTCTATTTTTTATTTTATTAAAATATTATTTAATTTAGTTATTTTTAAAATTTTATTTATCTATTTCTAATTTTTTTTGTTTCTAATATTTTTCTTTCTTTCTTAATTTTTTAATATTTTTTTTTATTTTTTTCTAAATATATTTGTCTTCCTATTTCTAATTTTTTTTTTCTAAATTTTCTTCTCTTATGTGTTTCAATTTTCTCAATAAATTTTTTATTTATTCAAAAAAAATAATTTTTAACATATTTTTAAATAATCTTGACTCAAATCTTAAAACAAAAATAAAAAGATTTATTGATTGTTATTTTTAATTTTAAAATATTTTTATTATTAAATCTACCAAACTCTTCCATCACCATCACCATCATTACTACCATAAAAACCATTACTTAATCATCATAAATACTACTACCATTATTATCATAACTACCATTATAATAATAATAATATTTTTTTTTATTTTCAAAGAAATTAATTTTTTATTTATCTAATTTTTACATATTAAAAGTAAAATAAAAAATATTATTTGATATATAAATTATATTAAAATATAGCATTATAATATAATTATATATTATATAATTATTTATAATATAATATTATAATATATATATATATATAGATATTATTTTTTTAAAATAAATATTAAATAACATAAAAATATTATAATAATATATAAAATTATTTATCTTAAATATTAATAATCAAATAATATTTAAAATAAAAATTTATATGATTATATAATATTTTTTATATTATAACTACTATACTATTACTATCATCTCATCAACATACTTTTACTTTACCATTTTCACTATCATCATAATAATAACAATAATAATATTTTTTAATTTTAAAATTTTTATTTTTATTATTTTAAAATAATTTAATTTTTATCTATTTTATATTAATTTATAATAAATTATATTATTTAATATAAAAAAAATTATAATTAATTTATAATATTATAATATAATTTTTTATTATATAAATTATATTATTTATAAAAAATAAATATAAAATAATATAAAATATTATAATATTTATATATAAAATTATTTATCTTATATATTTATTATCAAATAAGATATAAAATATAAAATTATATGATTATATAATATTCTTTATATTATAATTATTATCATCGTCACAACCATAATCATCACCATAATTATTATTTTCATTATTATCATAATAATTATAATTTATTTTTATTATTTTATAAAAAATTAATTTTTTATAAATTATTTATTTATTAAAAAATAAAAAAATATTATTTGATATATAAATTATATTAAATTTATAACATTATAATATAATTTTATATTATATAACTATTTATAATATAATATTATAATATATTATTTTTATATAAAATAAATATTAAATAATATAAAAATATTATAATAATAAAATATATAAAATTACTTTTATTCTTATCGTTATCATTATACATTATTGTCGTAATTATAATATCATAATAATAATAATAATAATAATATTTAATTTTATTTTTAAAAATTTTAAATTTATATTATTTTAATATATTTAATTTTTTAAATTAATATTTATATTTATATATTTTTTATAAATTTATAATAAAATAATAGAATAGATTGATTTAATTTATTTTTTTAATAATTAATTTAAAAAAAATAAAAATTAGTTTTAATTTTTAAATTAAAAATTAAAAACCATTTTTAAAAAGGTTTTAATTTTTCATTCCTATTTTATATCTGAAGAAAGGAAAAGAAAATATAGAAAAAATTATTTAAAAAGATATAAAATTTTAGAACAATAATTAAAAAAAATTTGATAAATAAAAAGGTTAAAAAAATTAATTTAAAAAGATTGAAAAAATTTATATTTTATTAAAAAAATTATCTGGTTGGTTTGTTGTAGAATAAATATTTAATTTTATTAATGCTTAAATAGATAAAAAAATAATTTAAAATTTAAAAGTAATGTAAAATTTTTATATTTAATATAAAAATAAACTTTTGTTTACTGGTATTTTTAACTTTTTATTATTCAAAATATTATTTATAAATTTAATTAAAAAATTTTAACATTCATATAATGAAAGAATTAATTTATATAATAGACTAGTTTATGAAATGAACTTCATCACTTATTTTTATCGTAAAACACATGTGTGCTAGTCCGGTTTGGGCCCGGTCCCTTCTCTGGTCCCAAATTCTAAAATTCCACGTTACCTTATCTTCAATCTGGAAGTTTGCCTTATCCCAAAATGTTAGTACATCAGGTCTTCTATTCAAATTCTATATTTCTAATTGTGGACGCATATTATTGAGTTTTCATTTTTTCTTCTAATATTTCTAATAAATTCCAATCGAAAAATATTAAATCCCTACCTGGAGTTTTTTATTTTTTTCTAATAATTTTAATCAATGCATTTTTTATTTTTACAACAAGTTTAAATAAAAGAATCTAAAGTTTTTAATTTTAAAAACAATTTTAGCAGTCACAAAATTAAAAAAATTAAAATTATTAAAAAAACCGAATATATATATATATGTTCGGCATTGTACGGAGGTACATTTATCACGATTTCATCCCAATCATGTGCTAATAGTTCCGTTTGTACATGAATTCAGGGCTTGAGGAATTTTATTTTTGGTTACATGGGCTTGAGGAGTTTGATTGCTTCATTTGTTTCAAAACGGGGACATAAAAAAAGAAGACCTTCTTTGTTTCTTAATTTTTAAATTAATTTTTATTATTTAAAATTAAAATATAAAAATATTGATAGGTGAAATTTTATTATTCATATTCTTATCTATTATTTTATTTGTTTACTTTATTTTTCAAAATAACTTTAAAAAATAAAATATAAAAGAAAATCAAAAACCTTTCAAGTTTATGTTTAGATAAAAAGGTAGGAGAATAAGCTTTTTTTTTGTTTAATTCATGAGGAGATGGAACTTTTGTAAATATAAATCTATTTTTATTATCTTTTTGTTTAAAACTTAATTTTTGGATTTGAAAAAAATATATTCAAATTTTATAAGAGAATTAAAATTAAGTTAAGAATGAATGGTTTTGGTTTTCTCCCCTCCAAAACATTAAACTGAATAAGATCATTTTAGAAGAATTTTTATTTTTTTTTTCATTATAGTCTAACCAAACACATATTTCATTATTGTTCTTAATTAATTTATACTTCCTTGTCTATATAATATAATATAATATGTATATATTCATTTCATTTATGAATGATTATTTTATTTATTTAATTATTGTTTATTTATTTTGTGAAATCTAAATATGCTAGTTGATGAAATAAAAGTTATGAAAGCTTTATTTTAATTTGTAAAATTAGATTGGGTCTAACCAGATATTATCATGGTGATTAGGAATGAAGGATGATAAGATTGTTCAACATGAGTTTATAATTTATCTCGTTTAAAATCTAATTTGATTTGATTTGTTGAATAAATAGATAGGACTAGGTTTGTTATAATTTTTTTTTTTGATAAACAATGTAGGCTTAAACTTATAAAAAAAGTCTATTTAACCTATTTAAAATCTATTTATCCTCATATATTATATATTTATATTTATTATAATATATTATATTTGTATAATATTTATTTTAATATATTTATTTACATAATAATATATATATATGTGTGTGTGTTTTGGGTCTATTTAATAATCTTTTTATTTTATAGATTTTAAACTTGCAAATACTTTTATTCAATTGTTTATACAGACTTTAAGTTTATTTAGTGGTCTTTAAACCGTGTTGTAGGTCTTATAATAAAAGGTTCAAAACTCATCCTTAATGATAACTGGTGGATCATGTACTTGATTAATAACTAATATTTTTTTAACTGATATTGAATGGTGTGGATGGACCAAATATTTTATA
The DNA here is from genome assembly GCA_037954105.1 of Canavalia gladiata. Taxonomy (NCBI): domain Eukaryota; kingdom Viridiplantae; phylum Streptophyta; class Magnoliopsida; order Fabales; family Fabaceae; genus Canavalia; species Canavalia gladiata. The sequence continues at coordinate 76,086,827 of CM075658.1, read as the reverse complement.
TTATGTGTCAATGAGTAAAATAAAATTAATTAATTAGATGAAAAAAATTGATTTATAATTATTAACTCTTACACTAAAAAATAATTATAAAATTTAATATAATTTCTAGTTGAAAAAGAACAAAGATTAATAGTGTTAAATTATACATGTCTAAATTTTGTTACATATAGAAGTCCTACTAAGTTGATGTCCATATATCAATGTTACTAAATCCAAAAATTATACACTAGCAAAATTATTATTTTTTCATCATCCCTTTGTTTCCTTTTATAAATTATGCACCGAACTTAATTAGGATGATGAAGCGTAACACCCTCATTAATATACACAGATCATAAAGCCGATTAAAAATATATAATTAAAGTTGAATAAATTGATATATGAAGAATGGTATAAACAGTAGTCTTTAAATATATTTATTTAATCAACTTTTGATGTTGGTTTTAAAAAATAAAAGTAGAATGTATTTACTAAAAATAATAGGACTTATTATATAAAATCAACATTCATCAAATATATATAGTTTTTTAAGCAATTGCAAGTATTTCGTAAAATTTCTTAGTAACCATCTTAACAAGACTCAAAAAGTAGAAAGTAATACGTGATTTCAGAAAATGAAAAACACAAAGTTTCTGTGACTTGGAACTCATTAGAGAAGCTTGTGATGGAAGTAGATAATTAAGTTTCATTTAAATATTAAATCTATGATCATGTTCTGAAATTAGGATTTTCTTTATTAACAGGTGTTTAATCATTAATTCAAATATTATATGGTTAATTCTCTTTAAAAATGAACTAATTAAATCTTATATGTATGTTTATCTCTTGAACTTGTTAAAAATTAACCTAATTGAATGTTACTCTTAAATATTTTGTCATGTCTGAATAGCCTAATTATGCCCCCTAAACTTTGAGATCCCATCGGTTTTACAAATTTGAAGCTTGGGATGAGATTTTGATGGAGCCTGAAAGTTGGATATTGATCGAGGCTGTGAACATAACTAAATAATTGTTATGGAGGAAGAAAAATACGATAGATTAAATTAAAAATTTATTTGAATATGAAACAGAGAGAAATGATTTGAGTTTTTTCATTTCTCTTTTGCTGAAATTAATGAACTTGTGGTTTGGGTTCTTTAACCCTTTTTGTTTTAAAATTTCAAAGGATGATTTGGGAACACTATTGAAGATGAAATTTGCTATTGTTATTCCTAAAATTAGACTAATCTAACTCCTATTTGCAAATCACAAGGATCTTGCACCCATTATCTTCTGTGTCGTCATTATTGTCTCAACAAGCTCCTCACCATGGATGTCAAATGCTTGTGGTGTAGCTAAGATAACTAATTCTAGTCAATTTTTTTAAAAAGAAAATACAATATGGTGACTTTGGTGTAGCCTAAGATAACATTTCCTTAAGGAAGTACTATCTTATAGGTACTCATAATTTGAATACAGTATATCCTCCCAAACAAACAAATCCCTTTAAAAATCAGTGCTTCTATGAAACGTCATATTTGTTGCCTATTTATTATAGCGTACGGGAAAATAGCGCTATTAAAAGTAATTTTGTTAATGGGATAGTGCCAGCTGAATGATGATTTTGATAAAGAGGTTTTCTTGATGTATGTAAAGTTCCATTCCTTGTAACTGATGAAGAAACTTGGTTGCACCTTGCTTTAGTAATAATCAAAATTAAATTATCACAATTAGTGGCACATGAAGCAGCGTTATCTTCCACCAAAGAAGAATACCAATGTTTTTACCTCCACTTTATATGATCATCCAATTAGGTAACTCTTCCCCAAAGGTAGCCACCTCAAGGCCATACTTTCTCATCATCGACCTACATGCATTATAACTTCATATTTTGTGGACTTCTTAACATTAATTTTAATCATATTTTATAAATTATTAATTGTTTTGTTGAACAAAAGTTAAAAGAAATACAATTATTATGCATATATAACATCATAATCTTAGAAATAATTAAAAATTAAAAAATATGAATTTTTAGACATAATAATCTTTAATGGATGTATTTCATGTTTCAAGGAAGTGATTATGAGCATGGAAGCAAGGAATTGAAGGTCTTAAAGCTTTCTATTCTGTGAAAATACGGAAAAAATCAACTTCAACAACTTGAAATTTTTGACCTATTCATGGAAATTTTATCGCATTTCAAGCGTAGCTTCGGTCTCTAGAAGGCTGGTGTTTATAACGAGTGAAATTATAATAAAAATTCGCCGTAGCTATGGTGTATCTAAGAAGATCATGTATTTTTTAGTTTTTTACGTCAAAAACTCACAAAAGCTAACACTTATAAAAAGGCATTCTTATCTGATTTCAAGAAGTTTTTGGGTGTAAATTTCAATTTCCTTAGAGCATTTTTCTAATCCTAAGTCTTGGAGCTTATTATAGAATTAAGATTGAGGAGTATCTATTTCATCATGATTTCAATCAGAGTTTATCTCATCTTTTTCCAATTTTTATCATATTTTTCCATTCTTTCTATCAGAGAATGAAAAATCCTGACTCAAACTAAATGTAATTCCATAATCATAATTGAATTCAAGTTTATATGTTTTTTTAATTGTTTATCTTTACTTTTTATGTTTCTATAAATTGACCATTTATATATAATGTTAGATCTATAGGTATGATTCAAATTTTGAATTAAAAATTGAAAAAAGAATAAATAATATAATTGTTGATACTCTAAAATAAAAGATTGTTAAGTATAAAATCTTATATAGATTCTTGATGTTAATTTTTTTTCTAATTAAAAATTTATAAAGGATTAGGGTTCATAACTAATAAAAAATTAGTTATATCAAGAAATTAAATTTCTAATGGTTAGTATCGGATCTTTAATTCATTATTTAACTGGAATTGAGTAGAATCTTGATTGTTAGAGTAAGGATTAGGTAAATTCAGATCCGAACATTTTTTATTATAAAATTCTTTATTTTGTCTATTATCTTGATCTTTCTTTTATAATTTTCTACGCATCAACTTAGTTTATTGTAAGTATTAAAACAAATTTATTCAATTTAAAATTGAATTCAAATACTAGTAATTTTAGAAAAGTAATGCTAAATATACAAATACCTAAAAATGATACTCTTACTTATTCTGTGTCACCTGATACAATCCTATGCGTTGTAAAATAAACATCAACGCAAAAGTCTACAGAAAATCCTAACTTGTGCAAAGGCTACAGAGAACTCAAATTAAACTTTTCTTTTATATATATATATATATATATATATATTAAAAATACAAACAAAAATAATTTAAAAATAGATTTCACGCCCCTTCTATCTAATAATTTAAGAGTAATCTTATATTACTACCAAAAATATGTCCTTTTAATTCTTTTTCCATGAATGCCTTATTACACTTTAAGCATTTATTGAATATTCGTAACTTTTTTCCTCACGCTGACTTTAACCTTACACTGTCAATTAATTTCTTTTTCAATAATGTGGCTGACCATTCACCTTATTTTCCTTGTTCGGTAATTACTTTTCTTTTTTATTGTGATAGTATAACAACATATGTAAGATTTAGTTTTTGTAATTAGCGACATGATTAGCTTTAAAATCAATAAATTTCACAAATCTAACTGTTGAATTTAATTATAAAAGAGTTGCATATTAAATTTATAGAACTTTATAATCTATGTAATAAGCTGAATGAATAGTCAATATTTTTTGCTTTAGCTCTACGGAAATCCTATCAAAATTTTTTATAGTTTAGTATAAAAAAATCATAATGATTTAGTTTGTACTCCTATTAGCAACATGCTACTTTATGTTTCTTTTTTCTATTCTAAATCCAACATATCTTTAATTTAAAATTATTTTTTATTTTTATAATATTAACTGATATTCAAGTATAACAATAAACTAGATATAAACTCATAAGTTGTATAGGTATTATAAAATTTTAGAAATTATATCATTTTTAAGAAGTAGAATATATATATATATATATAAAGATGTAGATTATATATAAAGAAAATAAACATAATTGATATTAGTAAGATATTATTAAACTTGCACAAAATAATGTGTTTTTAGTTGATCAAGAGATATTTATGAATTTTTTTTCTATAATATTCATTGTTATATATTAGGTATTATTTGATGTTGTAAGTAAAGAACTACTGGCAATTAAAATTGTCTGTCAATTTATCAGAGTATTAAATCTTTTAAATTTAATATGAAATTTTTTAATAATTGAACTGTTTAGTTATATCAATTTATTTGTTTTTAATCTATATTTTAAATAATTAAAAAATATTAAAAATTAAGAAGAATAATTATTAAAAAAGGGAAAAGGTTATCAAATACTAGAAAATATATCAAAATTATAAGATTAAAATAAAGTAAAAGGTGAAGTTAAGTTTGTTAAAAAAGATTCAATTAATTGAATTCAATTCATTAAAATTGTAATTAGGGATGAAAGTAGACCGAGTCGAGTTAGGTTTTGAGTGTTTAAGTCTGACCTATTTAAAAATTTTGAGGCCTGGGCTGGGCCTGTTACCTGTTAAAGGCTTTTTTTCTTTTTTGTCAAGGTCTGACCTGATTTAAAGCCTACAAGATTTGTAAGCCTGTTTAAAAGTCTACATTACAAAAAAATTAATAAATAAATTTAAAGCCTATATGAATAATTAATTAAAAAAATTTACAAATTTAAAGCCTACAAGATAAAAAGTCATTAAATAGACCTAAAACATATATATATATATATATTAATATCATGTAAATAAAATATAAAATAAATATTATATATATAATATATTAAAATAAATATAAATATATAATATATAAATATAAATAGGTCCCTGAATAGATAAAAAGGCTTTTTTATAAGACTATATCTGACTTATTTATCTAAAAAGATTTTTTAACAAATCTGAGTCTATCTATTTATTAAACTAGTCAAGTTTAACTGACTTTAAACAAGTCGAACTATAGAAATCTGTCAGACAGCCTTATTGACTTCTATCTCTAATTGCAACAAAATCCTAATTGCAACATTGAAGGAAGGGAATGACACTTAAGAAAAAGTAAACATACTAAACAATGTCAACTAAACTGCTGATGTAGGAGCATAATAAATTTTATTTTAAATTATATATTCTTAGATATAATAGACCCACGTATTGTGCAGTATTTTAATTTTGTAAAAATATGTTTAACAATAATTAGAGTACCAAAAAGGTAGAGAAAAAAAATATGTAGATATAATTATCTCTTTCTTTTGAAATCTTATTAACACAAATCTATTTCAATATTTAAAGAGTTATGTATTGCATACTGATGGCATATTAAGTTAAGATAGATAAAAGGTAAGATTGATAAGAAAAGTAACATAAGTAATGGTTTATATATTTAGAAAAATAATTTATATTATTGATTGCTAACAAAATATTAAGTTAAAGGAATGAAAAAACATATTGCTATATTTTTATTTGAGAACAGATAGAATTTTACAGAAAGAAGATCAGGAGGGGGGCTTGTTTGTATTGGAAATTTAATTGCAAAAAGTTAATATGCCATATTTACGAGGAAGTATGTTTAAGTGTGTAATTAAATAATTTTTAACCACAAGGATAAATGTATTAAAATAGAACAAGATAATGGATGATATAACAAAGAAATGATTTACGATGTCAACATTATAGACAATATCTTAATTAGATTTTATATATTATAAATTATAAATAGGTAATAGATGAGCTTAGCATGTGAATATGATTAATTGAAAAAAAAAATACAAAATTTTATGAAACTTTGAGTCTCATCAACATTTTTTACACAATAACTATTAAAAAAAATCATTACATTATAAAATATTTTTTATCTTTTCAATTTTTTTTATTGATGAGCATCAATTTAATAGCACAGTACTGATACGAGATATGCCAAATGCTAATAGCACAATGGTCCTATTGCAAGAACCCCCATTTCTCTCCCAGGGATAGCCAGGGTGTGATGTTTTTTAGATAGTTTTTCTATTCTTTCCACTGTTAAAAAAAAAACTCGTTTGTTTTTTTTTTTTTAAATCTAAACTCTGTTTTTAATTTTCTGTTTTCAGTTTTAATTAAAAAATGTTATCTTATTTATATTTTTAAAAATAAAATAAAATAATGTGATATGATAAGCCCTTAATTTCTTTAACTTTTGAATTATTTATTTTAATTTTAGTTCGATCGAGCTGGAAAATTTGGGATTGGACTATAGCAATGGCATATTTGTATTTTTATGCTATCCCTAGAAGATCTAGTTTGAAAACAAAATGTTTGGCCCGTTATGACTTTATTTCCAAAGCCATCTCTACCATGTTACATTTCAAACAAATATGTCAAAATAATTAAGAGTTCTTTATTATAAAAAAACTGTAAACCGAACAAAAATTATTTTGTATATTTGAAATTAAGCAAACCTATTCAGTGAATATGAAATGTTTGACTGATTTTTTATTAAGTAGACTATCACAGCATTCAACTACTATCAATTCAAAATTAGGGACAGGTCTTGTAAACCTTCAAATTGCTTGTCACTTCAGACAAGCATGGAACCCATAGTAGGCAAGAAGTCAGATATACTTTACCTAAAGTTGAACTGAGAAATAGGAAAAAGGATATTAGATATACATCTAAATGAGATGGATTTATCCAGAAAGTAGTAAAATAATAGAAAAATAAAAATATAATATAAGATATGACAAAAGAAATAAAAATATATGAAAAATATTACTTTAAAAAATAAAGGTTGACCTGGTTAATGCGTAACGTCAGATTCGTGATACAAGTGGAAGTAGAAAAACAAAACAAAATGATATGAACATAGTGGTGCACTGCTGCCGCCCATTTTGGAAGATTTTGAGTGTTTCTGGGAGACAATTTTTGGAGAGAAAATGATGCTATTACAATTTACAATTCAGAATGGCCTTATAAGTGCTCCTTTAATTCCAGGTCAAACATTTGTTCAAAACTCACTAGCAAGCCACTTACGTTGACATCTATTAGGAATAACTTTAAGCTACTCTTCAATTCTCAAATCTCTACAACATATTGCGAAAATCCACATGACATTAAAACAACAAAAATCTTACTTAAAACACCTTCCATTTTTACAGGCTACCCTTTATACAGTTATACCTTGCCTTTTATAAATTGAGTTTGTTCTTTCTCACTTGTTGAGATAAAAGGTTTAGTGTAATTGTAACGTGTAAAAATATATGAGCTATTAAAACAATCACTTCAGCACCAAAAACAGACATCTCCCATGTTTTTCCCAGCTCATTATCACAACTGCACGCACATAAAAGAAATATATATATAAAAAAAAAAAAACTAAGGCAAGGGAACTCAAGTGCAAATGCTGCATAAGATAAGATTATAGAAGAAGCCAATAAAGAAAATAATATATGTATAAGAATCTTTATTCTTCAGTTGCTAATTCAAATTGTAAACAGATTTAACCATAACCATCATGTTGATCTAGCATTCTGGCCATAATACAGTGCTATTATATCCCTTTCATATTCTCCTGTTCTAGCCATTGATTTATCCTCTCCAACTAGTGGGCAAAGGAGGGATGCTCTGCTCATGCCTAAAGAAATTAGAGGGATCAACTTTAGTTTTAACCTTTACCAACCTGTTGAAGTTACCCTTGAAATACCTATAACCCCAAGAGCTAGCCATCAAAAAGCTTGTGTTATTCTTCTTGTTCATCCCTATGTCCAAATCTCTATAATTCACGTAAGCTTCCCTTGGGTACTTGGAAACATAGGGAGCCATGTAGAAATAAAATTTCCTGATCCAGTTCATATGCTTTGCCATACTCTTTTCTCCATCAATCCATCCAGTTACATACTGAATTTTGTAGAGAGTTCCTTTTCTGTGAGGGAAAGGGGTTGCAGATTCTGCAATCCTGCTCATCTGTCCTCCATAGGGATTCCAAATCATTAGAGGCCCATCATCCCGCAGAAAAATTTTCCATAACACATTGAGGGAACTAGCTGGAATTACTTCCCTTACAAAATCTGATTTGGCTTTGAAGTAAGCCTTGCTTGTGGATTTGCCTTGGAGCAGAACTTCTGGGGCTGTTCCATTAGGATAGCCAGCAATATAAAGCACAGATTTGAGCCAGCTAGTTTCTACACAGTCCTTTTTTGTCAAACCCAATTCAGGAAAGCTCCTCTTCATAACTTGGAGAAGTCTATTAGGACCACCAAGAAAGAGAGCATTATAAGAAGTTGTTACTGTTCTCTGACCAGGAACACTACCATTTCCTGGTTGAATGATGACTCTAATGAAGAGGTTTTCATCAATATTTGGAGCCACCTGCTGCCACCTTTCAAGAATCTTGTTTCCTCCTTGTTCTAATGTCTTGGTAACTGTAAAAACTGTCACGGTTTGTGGCACAGGAACCAACTTGATCTTCCACCACAGAATAACTCCAAAGCTGCCTCCTCCACCTCCTCTTATAGCCCAAAATAGGTCCTCCCCCATGGCTTTTCTATCAAGAATTCTTCCATTAGCATCAACAATTCGAGCATCTAGGACATTGTCAGCACCAAGGCCATACTTTCTCATCATGGAACCATATGCACCTCCTGTTATATGTCCCCCAACACCCAAGGTTGTGCAAAGGCCTGCAGGGAAGCCATGGACTGCACTTTTCTCTGAAATTCTGTAATAAACTTCACCAATAGTGGCACCAGCTTGAATCCAAGCAGTGTTGTGTGCAATATCAACATTAACTGCACGAAGTTTGACCAAGTCAAGGATCATGAATGGCTTCTCAATAAGAGAAGCAAAAGAGAGGCCTTCATAGTCATGCCCTCCACTGCGTACTCTCATATGAATACCAAGCTGTTTTGCACAAATAACTGCTGCTTGGACTTGAGAGTCATGGAATGGAGTGAATATGAATTCAGGTTTTGGCACCGAAGGTAACAAGTACCTTAGATTTTGAGCAGTGGACTCAAGGATAGAGTTGTAGGAACCATTGGTTGAAGTGTAAACTGCAGAGGGAAATTGGTTTGGGATTTGAGAGTGTTGTGTTAGACAATGATTGAATGTTTCTTCAATGGGGATTGAAATTGTAAGTGAAATTGATGACAGAACCAAAAATGTTACTAAGATAGATCTCAGAGACCGCATGATTCTTTGCTTTCAGCTGTCTCTTCTCTTGGGTTAGAATAAAGGGTTTGTTTCCCTTGTGTGTATATATATATATACAGTGTTTGCTACTTCCTAATGTTAATATACTGTGGCAATATACGTGTACTTGAGCTAAGCCAAACGTCATATCCATTGGTATTTCAATCTATTTGGTTCACAGACAGTGGTGTAATGGAAAATCATGACTATCACAACGTGGAATTTTCAGTATTTAGGTATGAACAAATACAATTCACACCCAAGATTATTATGTGAAATAATCTCATTCTTTTCACTATGTGCACAATTTTTCTTCCCACTACCATGTGTACCTCAGTCGTGTATGACGCCATTATCTAATCCTCCTGTGAAGTTTCGATGGAATGGTATTTTTTGCTATACAAGGTCAAAATAATGAAATTTCGAAGAAATAGTATAGAGAAAATGCTTTTACTTTTATTTTTTAAATTCCTTCTATATGATCATGAAAATAAAAACATTAGAATGGATTTGTTTAAAGAGATTAATTTTAGTACATTGTCAAGTGATTAAAAATTATCCTAAATATGAATATTAAGATAATTACTATAAAATTAATAAATTTTAACTGCATAATAAACAATGATTCAATGATAATACATTTTAATTAAAATTTTATTTAAATGAAGGCAAAGGAAAGAAAAGATGTTGTGTATCAACCAAAGAATTTTCCAAGACTCCGTTTCTTTTGTTTCTTTCCCCTCTTATGAATTTCGTTAACCTTCAACTGTATCTCGCCAGAGTTTTTTTTTTTCTTCTCAAAAGCATTTTTATATTCTTCAAATGTAAAAATGTAAAATTAGTTCATATTTATTTTTTATGAATGGTTGGTTTAATAATATGTTTAATTTTAAAAAAAATGAATTTGAACCTTTTATAAGTATTATAATTCTGTTAAAAACTAATCTTTTCCTATTATGATATTTTAAAATACTTTTTTATAAAAATATATGATTTGGGCATAGAAAATTCTATATCTAATCCATCTCCAATAAAAAGAGGTTAAATTCTAATATGATTCCATCGTAGCCGATACGGGCAGACAGGCTAGCAAGGATGATCCACGCAAAATCTTCTAGAAGTTAGAACCATTAGCTCCTTTCAACAATATTCTTTTATGATATTTTAAATTTTAATAAAAATGTTAAACTAAAATAAATAAAATTAATACATTAAAAATAAAAATAATATTTTATTTATTTAATTATTTTAAAATGTTTTAAATTTTAAAATTATTCAAGATTTAACTTTCGGCCCTTGCAAATAAAATTCATACACCTAAAAGTGAAAAATGATCATAGAGTATTACCTCATCCTTATATGCCGCCAACGTGCCAGAAATTTTTTTTATTTTTTATTTTTGAAGAGGGCCAGAGAGCATGTTAGGTAGAATTAATAGTCAATCAATGTACTGATAATTTATCACCACCGAAACTTTAAAATAATAATGTACCAACTTTATTAAATTATTTTAAAATAACGAATGCTAAAGTTACATCGAAGTACGAGAATATATATATACAATTTTATTGGATATTATTAATTAATAATAAAGCCATGCAAAACATTTGTGCTTATTTTTTATAAATATTTTAAAATTTTAATAGTTAAATTCCATATAAAGTAAAATTTTTATTAGTTAAATATGAATTAAATTTAAATTAATCCTAAAATTTAAATTAAGAAAGAGTATTATCTTTATTTTATAAAGAATATTTTAAGCAATATTTCTCATATTCAAAATTAGATATCTAAAATGTAAAATTTTGTAAACTAAATATTTATAAATAAATTAATATTAAAATTCGATTGATTTTAATATAATATCTCTAAATTATAAAATAATTTCTTAAAGCTTAAACTTTATCTTTTCATTTGGTATCGTGTAGGCCATTTAAGACAATGGGATTAAAAAAAACCTTTAAAATAAAGAATAAAGACATTATATGTTATAAAAGATCTTCTATGCTAGAAGACAGGAGTCTAATTCAAGGAATAGAATTTTTAAAGACAATAAATTATTAATATTTATTATCTTGTTAGTTAATTTATTAAATAATTATTTTTTGTTTGCATGTTAATTACTTGCATCTAGGCATTTTATTATTTATAAATGCAAGATATAGTTTCTTGTGTAAATAATCTAATTCAATATAATAGAAGTTCATTTTCCTTCTTAACTTGAGAGCATTCTCAAAATTTTCTTTTACATTTAGTTCATGATTTCCATATTCTCTAATCTCTAAGAAGAGTTGAGTAATTTCGGAATAATTGTTAGTTAATTAAGAGAAATGCGAAGTCTTCATTTGGAAGAAACTCAAAAACAGCAAAGCTTGATGAAAATTCAAAGGAATGAAGGATTGAAAATGTGAAATGATCAACTCTTCATCTTATTTTAAGGTAACGTGTTGTTTGAAAAATTCAAACCCAAAGGTGAAAATTACCTAACATGCGCCAACAAAATTTTAGAGCTTCCATAAACCATAGTTATGATGATTATTGTTATTGTCCATTTAATATAACAAAATGAACGGTTTAGATTTTGCATGAATCCGATATTTTTTATTAAACAAAGAAGTTTAGTAATAAAAAAAAACACGAGTAAAGTTTAATAAATATGTAAGAAAATTTTAAAAAAATTATCAACCGTTAAATAAAATAATATAAATAATCTT